>JAWUZG010000173.1:3935000-4535000 GCA_036785705.1 Acanthornis magna | reverse complement strand
GAATAAACTCCACCTTTATTGTCTCTCCAATTTGACCCTAAAAGTCATACCTGCATGTAAGGTTGGCCCTTTTCTGGAATGTGTCTTCTGGTTATTGCTTCTCTAGCATGGCAGCAGCAAATATATTTCAAATTCTATTTTAACAGAAACCTTCTATATGACCTTAGGAGTGACATTTGTTCCCTCTGTGACTTAATTTCTTATATTTTCCTGCCTCCCACTAGTGCCCAAATATAGTGACAACAGGGCCCTGGACCCTGTTATTACCATAGATTGATGTGTTTAAGTATTTGTCCACTCATTCAGCAGGAATCTTTGCAATAATTGTCACATGGAGTTATTGCTTTTTCTTGCTGTACTCACCAATTTTAGTACAATGGGCTGCCTGACCCAGTGAAATGGTGGCTCTCTAGAACAAAACACTTGGGCCTTTCCCTAAATGTCAAGGGAAACTCCAATCTTGTTCTTGGTGGTTTGCACCATTTGTTTCTCCTCATCCCTGAAGCCTGATGATTCTGTTTGCAGCATCAGTGTGGATCAAGACCATCCAGGGGAGGATGGGAATTGAGGTTGGCACAAAGTGTGTGATTGGCACCAGCGGTGAATCCTTATTGTGTCGAGATTTTGGGCATGACAGTTATTGGTAAACCAATCCGAAATAATCCCATTCAAACCTGCCAGATTTGCTACAGAGTGATGTGTTCCTGAAGATCCTTGCCAGAATAATGATTGATGCCTGCTGCCAATCAGTGCTGAGACACCGTCGCTTCTTGCTGTCATTTAACTATGGCTACACTGAGTGTTTAACAAAATGAAGGGGCATACTTGATGTTTAATGACTAAGGTTACCTATAGTTCCTCACTTAAGAGGTTCACACCTTTGTTCATTGGAGGGCAAATAACTCGACTTCCATGTGTTTCAGTCAATCCATCATCTGAGAAACAATAAAACAAAACCAAAAACAACAACAACCAAAAAAAAACCCAACAAAAACAACAACAACAACAACAACAAAACCAAATAAAAAACCCCTTACAGATAGTAAAAAAACCCAAAACCAAACAAAGTCACCTGAAAAACAATCAGCATTTGAGTTAATACCTACTAGGGAAATTAAATGTGCATTTCTCATCTTCTAGTATCGTATCAAAGTACCTCTTAGTTTCCCTGATTATACATTACTCTACAGAAGGCATCAGGTTGTCTTTGCAGGACAAAAACAAAAAGATTATTTGACTTTATATTATTTTTTCTGTCACTTGCAAGTGAATAGAATTAATGGGTGAGGAAGTCTACTCTGACACTTTTTGCTTAACTTTATTATATAGGTGGGATGCAACTTTTTGTAGATCATTCTTCTTTAGGAATTTTAGGAAAATGTCTAAATCTCGTTGGTAGCAATGGGATATTAGGGTATGCTTGCATTTAGACCTGTACTCAATTACATTCTGAATGGGGAAAATACTTTATAAAAATAAAGGGAAAAAAGGAAAAGTTGGGGCACACCAGACTCAAGATGTATAAATGCAAATGTTAATGTAAGGGATTATATATTGCTCAAAAAATGTGGGTAGGCTAAAGCAAAGGTGGGTATAGTCCATAAAGGTGCCAATATTTTATGTTAAGCTTCAGTCTTAGTGTATTAATTAAAAATTCCCAGAGACCCAGGACACAGCAATTATATTGATGCAATTTTTCTCTTTTATGCAAGGAGAAACTCACCTGATAATACTAATAATGGCACTTGTATAGCACTTTACATTTGCAAAGTGCTGTACCAACAACACATAAACTACACCCTGGTTTGTATTATTTCTTTTACTGCTGCTACAGGATGGGTCTTAGAGGACAAGGAATAGGGGAAAAGTTCCTCTGCAGTTGCTGCACTGTAGACAAGGCTCCCTTCAAACCTGTCTTTCCCCTTGGATTTGTGCTAAGTTAGGTTCTTCTTGCTTATAACTACAGGCTTTTCCACACTAATTAAAAAAACCCACGAAAACAAACCAACCAACCAAAAAAACCCAAAACATGAACCAAATCAAAACAAACCCCAAAACCCAACAATAAACCCACAAAACATTTTTTTTTTCTTGATTCATATTATATATGCTTTATGTAACATCAGTACAATGTTTGGACTGGCCATCAATCAATTTTGTGGAGCCCTGCAAACTGTAGTTAAAATATTCCAAGCATTTAGCATCAGCACAATTTTAAACTCACCTGAGACAAAATAAATGACACACAGCTTGTTTTTAAAGCAAGTTTAACAACATCTAACAGCAGGGGAATGAATTATAAAGTTTTCTGAGATGCACATTGAGATATCCCAACAGACACCAAGATGCTGTTCACAAGTCTTGTCCCAAAGAGTCAGCTCTTCTCAACATGTATTATTGCACTTAACAAAAACTGGAGACCATAATAATCTTGTTAAACCCTTTACAGTCAGCATTAGCTACAGATCATTCCTCCCTCTATTTCTGCATTATAGCATATTAAACCTGTTCTATCTTGCTGTGAGAACATGAATTAAGGAGCTCTTCTATAACTTTTTCCGCCCATGTCAGGAGAGAAAGGAATAACTCTGTGTTCTATTTCTTCCCTCCTTTCATTAAAAACACTACGCTTTGCAGTCCTCATTGAGATGAAGACATGCCCAAGTTAGGTCCCAGAATACTCAGTAAATGACCTTACAAAATCTCGTGTGAATGTGGTTAATATCCTACACCAGCAAAGTCTGCTTGGGAGCTGCAAGAAACCATTAAAACTTCCCTTTTTCTCATTTCATAGCACTCTGATATTTCCTAAACTTATTTTCTTTGCTGAAATAAATCCTAGTCTTTTTTTCTCCCTAAACTCTGCCCTTTGGTTCCTAATCTTTGTCTGTGTCTAATAAGGGAGTCTTTTACTCAATAACATTCAGCTGACAAAGTCCAACTCCAATAGATCAGTCAGTAAGTTGTGCCTGCATTCAGTTCTGTCCAGACAGAAATGTACACATTATATTACAAACTCTAATCTACATTAACCAGAAGCATGACTTGTGTCTTCCTTCATAAGAAGGCACTTTTTTGTCATCTTTTAAAAACCATTTGACCAAGTTCACATGAGTAACTTCTGCATTATTCCTCTGGCTTTTTTCAGAGTCATGCAGCTTGCCAATTAAATCATTTGAAGTTGCTGAGTTATTGTGCTGTGTGTGATAGTCACGTAGGTGTATACAGAATGTGCTGCATTTAATCTTCAATGGATGGAAAATTGCTGGCACTATGAATTTTGCCAACCTTTGCTTCTGCCCCCCCTCCTCACTTCGCAAACGGTTTTAGACTCTAAATGCAAACACATTAAGTGTAAAGAATGAATTTGGCATTTAAATTAATGGTTTCATGTCAGACACAGTACAGGTTTTGTTTGCTTGGGTAAGAAGCTAAATCCTGCATTAAATATACTGAATGGCTTCAGGTGATTGACCAGCACATTTTGTCCGCAGGATGAGACTAACAGATCTCAGCTTATGGAATGCTTGGCTGACTCTCAATTCTCAGTTCTACTCTTTCCTTTTTTTTTTTTTTTTTCTTTTTCCTTCGAAATATCTTTGCCCATGAACCAGTAGAGATCCTCCCAATGAAAATTATCAAGGTTCACACTACAAGTTTTCAATGGCAGCCAGTCTGAAGGACTGCATATATCTACCCTCAGACAGCTGTGTTATGGAGCTAAAGGAACTGCATCTAAATTCATGAGCCGATAAAAAGTAATCTGGCTAAAGTCTTTTTTTATACCAGAATATACACTGATAATCACACCCCCTTGAATTACAAATGTTCCATAACCATTCAAACTGGTACTGAGTTACTGACATTATTTGAAGTAATGACATAATAAAACACACTTTAAAAGACAAACCCATAACTGACTTACTTCTCACTTAAAAAAATGTTCCAGAAATCTTTTGAGAATATAATTGATGGGAGACCAAATTTCACAGACCATCAAAGACTTGACTAAGTTTAAATAAAGCAGAAAAATTAAAGTCACTTTAGTTTAACAGTTAGGTTCAGACCATTATTATTATTGTTGTTGTTGTTGTTGTTATTACTTCCTATGTTTTTCCTCTTTTTTAATATTCCTGCTCAGTTCTCTCTCACCCCACCTTATATTTTAAAATTCAACTAAAAATTAATTAAAATCTATGTTGACCTGCAGCTTTATCTCAGTAACAAACATATAGATTTTTCTCTTCTTCTTAAGAGAAAACAGATATATCTGCATTCTCAACTCGATAATTTTTAAGTGAGATACACTGAAATGAGGCATTTGATGCACCCAGTTTAGACAGCACATCTAACTTGCTTCATAATGATGTGACTACCTACCTGTCTGTGCAATACAAAGCAGTGATAATTAATAACGTTGCTCAGCATAAGGGCTTGGAGCCACTTGCAGTGTCCATCTATCTTTCTAATTGTCATCCACTGTACACTCGCTGAGATTTCAGGGAAGTCAGTCATGGTATCTCTCCTTACCTTCCACATCATGAAGAAGCTGAGCTAATTTAACCTCCCCCCCCATCTGTGTTTTCAAGTGGAAGTGAATTTTCTACAGTTAGTTGAACTGAGAAACTCAAGCAAATTAACTTATTGTCTAAATGGTTATGTTGCCTTCTTCTTGCCTGGTAACTTGGCACGTCATTATGTGAAAGGACTGAAGAATTAGTAAGTTGTCAAATTCTCTCAAAGTCATGTGGCTAAATACTCCTATGGAGCTGATTGAGCAGAAAACTTAGCCAGGTCTTGGCCTTAAAATAAAGGAGGAAAAATGGTCATGATTTTGAGACAAAATGAGAAAAAAATATGGTTACGTATTGCAAGATACATGTTTTCAATAAAAATAAGAAAAAAGTAAGCAAAAATAACAGAGGGCTTTTCACCTACCCAAAACAAACCTCAGCACGTTACAATCAGCATGGCTAGAAGTCTGCATGTCTTTTAGGTGAAGATGACAGAGAAATGATTAAATAAAAGTAGTTTATATTAGAGTTGCAGGGAAGTTCAGTCTGTTATGTGATGCTTCTAACTCCTAGAGCATCCCTAGTGAATTCTGCTACTCCCAGTTGACTCAAGTTGCTTCCATTAATAACCTCCACACTCAGTCATCACGTACCCACATCCTAGCTGTCCATGCCTGAAGCTGAAAGATCTTTATTGCAAGAAAATAGGATCTAATAACTGCACAGTTTGTGGTCTAAATTCTGCATCTGCAGACATTGTTCTTCTCTTGGGGGAAGACTAGGAAAAGATAAAAAAAAAAGGCAAAAGTAATTTGTATTTACATGGGACAACAGAGGGTAAGTATTTTAAAAAATGTCAGCAGATAGTGGTTTTTTGCACAAAGTACCAACATCTGTCTTTCCATACAAATATGCTCAGCTGCCAAAGTGCAACACTGCATGTTCATGCCTTAAACCTCGGTTCTGCACTCACAACTCGCTCAGTGAGCACGAAAGTGAAGGGCCCTGGGTGTGAAAACAGAGTGGTGATATGACAGCAGGAGAGGACAGCTTGCTGGCCTGCACCATAGCAATGTTGACCCTGCCTGGACACCCAGTGCCACCAAAGCCACTCTGTCACTCCCCTCTTTGGCTGGACAGGGGAAAGAAAATATGACAAAAGCCTTGTGGGTTGAGAAAAAGGCAGGGAGAGATCACTCACCAATTACTTTCACAAGAAAACTAGATCAAATTTTGGTAAAATTCCTTTAATTTATTACCAAGGAAATAAGGGTAGAGCAATGAGAAATAAATGCTAAAAACCCCTTCTCCCCACCACTCCATTCTTCCTGGGTTCAACTTCACTCCTTAGTTCCCTCCTGGTCCCTCCCAGCAACACAGGGGGAGAGGCAATGGGGCTGTGGTCAGGTCATCACACTCCGTCTGTGCTGCTGCTTCCTCAGAAGGGCTTGGACTCCTCACCCCCTTCCCCTGCTCCAGCGTGGGGTCGCTTCCATGGAGACAGACCTTCATGAACTGCTCCAGCATGGGCCCTTCTCATGGAGTCAGTTCTTCACTAACTGCTCCAGCACAGGTTCTTCCTAAGCCTCTTCAGGAAGAGGCTGCCCCAGTGTCCCCCACGGAGTCACAAGTCCTGCCAGCACACCATCTCCAGCCTGGCCTCCTCTCTCCACAGCTCCTGCCAGGACTGCTCCAGCTCAGGCTTCCCATGGGGTCACAGCCTCCTTTGAGCATCCCCCTGCTCCAGCCTGAGCTCCTGCAGGGGCTGCAGGTGCATCTCTGCTCCCCCGTGCCCTCCCTGGGCTGCAGGGGCACAGCTGCCTCACCATGGGCTGCACCAGGGGCTGCAGGGCAATCTCAGCTCCAGAGCCTGGAGCAGCTCCTGCCCCTCCTCCTGCACTGTCCTGGCTGTCTGCAGGGCTGTTCCTCTCACATGTTCTCTGGCTGTTGTTATCACTGGAAAGGAGGTTCTCCTTTTCTTAAATATATTATCTCAGAGGCGTCACTACCATCACTGGTGGGCCCAGTAGGTCTGTCTTTGGATTCAGCTGGCATTGGCTCCATTGGACATAGGGGATGCTTCTGGCTGCTCCTCAGAGAGGCCATTCCTATGACCCTTACACTACCAAAACCTTGCCAAGCACACCCAGTAAGTTGGTGGTCCATCCAGTGGCTGTTCACAAGATGTTTCAAAGAAAGACACCAAAAATCCTATGACAGGGAATGACTGAATAATCTATCTTTTCAGAGAGATTTGGGCTGTTGTCTGCCCAAAGCAGCTGGACTCTACCCTAAAGAATTATACTGATCTATAAAGGGCCTGTGTCTCTTACCTCTTTCACCTCTTATACCTTTAATGCTCCCACCTGTCTTTTACTTCTTTCTTCATGTTATTTTTTCTTTTTAATCAGGGAACAACATATCTTATTCCATAAACAGAGAGAAAGGCAAATGTTAATTCCATTCAATTTTAGGCTCTTAGCTAAGACAATTTATTTAGTACCTTAGTCTATTTATATGACCAAACAGAAAAATATACTTCCTGAAGTGACAATTTACTCTGCTTAGATCTGAATGACCCTGGAGGTTCCTGTAGCTTTCCAGCAGCTAGAAAAGTAGCAGTAAGCAATTTATCTAAAGTATTCTAGCCTAAATACCTCAGTTATGAGCCTAAAGTTTGATCCAACCTGTGTCTTCGCACTCACAATACCACCCATAAATTGTTCTTTACCTCTCTCAAACAACTGCTTTTATTCAACCATTTCATTTAAAGGGTGATGCCATTGCTGGATACCACATTTTTCTCTGTGGGCCAGATCTTGCTGAATTGCTGTAATGCAGCTCAGTGTAGGAGTCTACATAGGAATAATAGCATGTTAATAGTAAGAGAAAGCAGCATGATGCACCACTGATGGAATTAGTCTCTCCTCAACTGCTGTAAATGAAGGATAGGTAAACACTTGCTTTTACGCAATCCTGGTGAAAAAACGAAATTAATTATTAAAGATGATGGTATCAGTAAAACCTCTTTTCAGCCAGGCACTTGAATCTTATCCCTTAATAAGATACACCAGAAACCGGGGAGGGTTGTTTGTTTGTTTTGCTTTAACCACGGTCTACCAGCATAAATACCACTTCCTTAGAATCCATCTGCTCTGTTGACAATGTAGTCAAATCGCAAGCAAGCATTTAATGGTGTCATGCTGAAGCACAACTGAGTGGATGCTGAGGGACCCTTAGGAGTCACTGAAATGAAAGGGCTTTTCTCTTAATTTCAGTCACCAGAAGACTTTGAAAAGAACATGACATCTTAGCCATCTGAGCTTTTTTAAACGAGACTTTGGCAGATACACAATGCTCAGCTCTGTGGTACCTAAATAATTGAGGCTTTGAAACATCAAAGTGCTCACACCTTCAAACACTCAAGTAGCTTTATTTGAAAGATTCTTTTCACAAAAGAAGACTAACTCTGCCATTTGAGATCAATGAATCTCTCTGGAACACAGTGTCCCCACTTTAGATTGGGAGACATGGGTTGTTTACTACGTATTGACTAGCAGTGTCCCAGGTGCAGAAGGCTTTTGATTAAATGGATGTTTTTGTGATGGCATGACACACTACAGATTTAGGGATGACATTTGAAAAAAATGGAGGAGGGGAATCATTACAGCAAAAATTTGAAATTCATAATAATTTCACCATTTTTATGTATGCATTTTAGTTTATTTTTTATTAATAACATCTAATTAAATTTCATTTTGCTTTGCTTTGATTTATTTTATACCCAACAGATAGAAATCTTCTCTCTTGATAGTATTACACTCAAAATGTTGTTGGTGCAAAAGGGAACAGTATCTCTTGTATTTGAAACTAAAACTTTATTGTTACTTTAATTAATGTTTAACAGTCTTAATAAAAGCCTAATCCTTTTTTCTTATTAGCACTTGTACCAATGTACATAGTGAAAATTAGCACAGAAAAGCCCTTTAGAGCTGAAATTGTTATTCAAAAAACTTACTGTGCTTACTCTGAGTCGCAGTGTTGAGAGCTTCAGTCCTTCTGAAGAGAACGCACAAGGTGGAGTTAAAAGTTTGACCAGGTCCTGATGCTGAGAGGTGGATGAGGTGCAGTGGAGGATTCCTCCTCCTCTTGTTTGCTGCCCACTTAGCCCTTTCATTTTCCCTTTCCCCCATTTCCTTTGCGTGAGCTCTCCCCTCTACATGACTTCCCAGCGAAGGTTTGCAAGTGAGCTAAAACCTTCACCAGTCCCAAAAAATATAAAATGCTGCTGTTTGTCACACAGTTTTGACTTCTGTGTTCATTTCAGAGACCCTATACTGTCAGTTTATAACATACCTGTGGTCTTGTGCCAACAAAAAACTACATTTACTGTGATAAATCGAGGGAATACCATAATTTTCTATTGTCCTGGTACTTACATGTCCCCATCTCTGAAGCTCAGCTATTAGGCAGAAAATTCTGTAGAGTCAAAGGAAATAAAGCAGACTTTCTCTTCAGCATTCTTCTGAAAAACAAAATTGTGGGAGGTCCATCCCTTGTGGCAGCTGTCTCCTGATCCAGCTCCACCTCCTTGGAGGGTGGATCCCTGTTAGGGGAGGACTTGGGGGCATAAGACCCGCCCCTGTTCTGGAAGGGAGGCATGCCCAGGGCTCTGGACTGACCCCCTGTTCTCGAACCTTCTATTATGTTTATCATGTCATTGGTTGTAAGTCTTTGTACCCCTCCCTCATATGTTCTAATTGGACCCCAGACCCTTGGTCCCTCCCCTTGTCCCTTGTCCTGTTGGTTATCCTTTTCCCTTATAACCGGCCGCCCCAGGGACAGCCCTTGGGACTTTCTCCTTCGCTCTCCATCCGAAATACCTTGCACCTTAGCCTTACAATAAAGGAGATCACGGAGGAGACCCCTCCCGCACCCTTTGCCTCATCTCGCCTCCTTTACCAGCGGCACCTCGTTGCTGATCACTCACCAGGAGAAGCCCCACCTTGGTGGAAGTCATCCCCGCAGTAGGTTGTGGTGGCCCAGAGGCTCGCGTCCTGGGTGAGGACAGCCAGGACAGCCAGGTGGCTTATCTTTATTTTATTTTAAAATACAACACAAAATGTTTAAAATGCCTTATCTGTTTGCAGGATTGTTTATTTATGCTACCCATTTATGCTATCCAATTAATTAGAATGATCATGACAGTAGCTGAAGATCTTTAGCCACTTAGATAAGGACTTTAATCTCTAGACTGCAAAAATATGTCCTCTCTGTGTGTCTCTGAATGGTGATGACTGCTTTTCCAACTTACACAACCAGATGCAGATCAGTGCAAGGTTTATCAAACCTGCAGAGATTTGTGATCCTTTTTGGGCATAAAGTTTACTTGAGATTTTGCTACTCTTAGTTTTTCTAGGAGTGAGATTATTGCAGCAATGGTAATAATACATAATCCTTTTCTGTTTCCTATGTAACTGCTATATTATAGCATTTTTTTTATACCTACAGCTATATGTAGACTTCCAGAGAGATGTAACATGGTAGAAAAATTTGTTGTTTCTTTAACAGTTCATGGCATACATGAATTCAAGAAATTGTCACTTAAAGAAATTAAAGAAAAATCCACCTAAGGCTACTAAATAGAAACATGCAACCACTAGGTCAAGAAATTTCCAAGGCTCAAACCATTGAAGGCTATAAGAATGCACCAGGAAAATGGTGCTTACAGACTTAATTTTTTATTCTGGTTTGCTTTAGTTATCAGCTTTTGGGAAGTAGTGGAAAGGGAATATTGGCTTAAGTGAACCTCTGGACTCATCCAGCATGCCCACTCTTGTGATCTGATGCCTTTTCTCCCTAAATGAGGTAGTGAAGCAAGAAGCCCTACAGCAAAACATGGAATTCAGCTGATTTGATCTCATTTTAAAAATGACATGTCTATCAGCTGCAAAACCCAAAGTTTAATAGCAAAAGAGATGACATTTTCTCAAATTCTGGATTAAAAGTGAGCTTTTGAACCAGCAAAAGTCTTATTGCTTTCCACAATGTGTTGTGTCAACCGCATGTTCACTCTATCTGTGACAGAAAATAAGTTTCAAGGAATGTTGAAAAGTTATATTAAAAACAAAGGCAAATGAGGTAGAAGATCATGTCATTTATTGCTTTGTTGGTAACTCTTCTGATATCACTGTGACAGTTCCTGTCAGAGAACAGAATAAGGTAGAACTGCAAACCTTCAAGTAAGAGATATAGAAATTTGTCTGGAATAAAACTAGATCACTGAAAAATAATCTTTTACATTTCTGCCAAAAGTCCTATACCTCTGTCTCACTGATGTACAGAAAGAGGAAAAATATGACCTCAATATTGCTTTTTCACCATTGACTCATCCCAGAATTGATACACTCGTGCTGTGGTTGCCCTGAAGTGTAATAGTGTACCATTAAATTCCAGCTGCAATACCATTATATTGCTATTAGAAAAGACTGCCGAGCAACACAATTTTTCAAATAAATATAAATTGTGAACGGCTGAAATGTGAAATGCCCTCAAGTGCCCAGGAGCAGAATTTTTAAGTGTCCTTTTTTAGTGGACAGTTACGATCTCCAGCAAAGGGATGGCTCAGTTTCTCTTTCGATTTTTAGTGGTAGTCTTAACAGGCACATACAACAAAGAGCCATACAGAAGTCTGGGCCATGACCTCTGTGTACTTTGGTGAAGGCACTGAAGTTCTGATGAGTATTACCAGTGAGAAAGTTACATTTTTGACCTCAAAGAGCTGGGTCAAAACATTGTGATTCTCAGTCCTGTCCAGTTGCTGGCTTGTTATTTTGTGCCTCCTCTATTTGCCTTAAACTGGGGCAAAATTCACCTAATTATGACAGAATAACACCACAAAAGTACAAGGCCCTTTATCTAAACAAATGAAACAAATACAAATCTTTATCTTTCATCAGGCTTGTCTCCCTGAAATTCACACTTCTTCGTCAAGAGGATGTTTTTTACATCTACTCAGCTGGAATACAGTACACACTGCATGTTGTTAGCCAGCATTTTCACACCCACTTATTCATGCATATGCTAATAGTTTTCTCACTACAACTGCTGTGCTTTGTTCAGGACCCCTTACAGCTGTTTCAAGCAGGCACCACCAATCCGACAGCTTCTGGGTAATTCACACCTGCTCCCGACCCTGTGGTATTTCAATAGCTGAACGTGCAGGCTATGTATGACCGGCAGCACTGACCACCGAGACTTCATGTTCCTGCCTATCAACTTGTAGGTGTAAAACAGATGGGATACCCAGCAGAAATAGTCTGAGTGATTTTAGCTGCAAGTGGAACACTGGAGTTCAGTTCCACACTGTCACTGGACTGCACTTTGTTTGCAATTTCTGACCGGTTTTAATGTTAATGTTGACAAATATTCGTGGATAAAGGTGCTTTTGATCACCAAGAAATATGAGTTTAATCATTGATGTGTATTTAAATAAGTGTTTAAGAAAGGGAGAAGCAAGTTTAAATCACAGATAAGTTGTGTGTGATTCCTTGCTTAAAATACAATCCTTATTGTTCAGCTAACTGTGCCAAAATGTGAATTACAGCCCAACAATTGCCAGTGCCTTTCATTGCTTATTCTGCTGGTCTTTGTTCTTTTAACACCTCTAAAATAATGATGTAAAAATCTCTAAAATAAAGTTGGGAAAACTTGCCAATGGCAAAGAATGTCTTCTTCTCTGTTAAAACTCTGCCTTGGAAATTGTGGGAATTTTCTTAATTTTCTCGAAGCACTACATGTTTGTGGACTTCACCTTAATGACATCTGGGTATTTCACCACAGAATTTGGAGATATCTGCCCTCCATAGATTCCTCTCCTATCTTTGTGCCAAAGGTGGAAGAATCTGTGGTATTTTCAGTTATCTGCTGCTACAAGTCAAAACACTGAATATTAATTGAAGCTACAAACCACTCCACTTTATATTAACCCATTGGACTGGGAATGATGGACACGCCACTCTCTCTGCCCTTATTGCTAAGTATGGGGAGAGCTCTTCAGCTGGTGTGGGGCAGGAAATTCTATAGTGGGATCTCAGGGTGGACTCAATGTTCCTGACGTGTCCTTTCCAGCTCAGTAAATTCTATAAAAACTTTTCATATATCTCAAGCAAATATCTACCAAGCCTGGGCACTTGTGTCACAGCAGGTGAACTGTGCAATCATTCTTTGTTTCAAGAATTCCTCTCAAAATTTTTCGTGTTATTATTCCTGCATCCCTACTTATTTGAATTGCAAGTCCTTTGAGGAAAGGACTCATGCATCCTTGTTCATATAAGGATTATCACAGTGGGGTCCTGTTAGTTACTCTCATGAGAGGATGAAACACATCTGGGTTTTCTGGAGTCTCCTCCTATGATAACTCTTTGTTGTAAAATGAGATTTCTGTGAAAAATGGCAGAAAAATTAATTTTTGTCCAAGGATTTGGTTAAAGCTTTGGAGATGTTATCTTGGGGGGATTCATGAGAGTTTTTTTCTGTAAATATTTTTTTATTATAGTGATTTTTTTCATTATCTTATGCATCTTCTCCCTATTTGTAAATCAACTGGATACAGTTATTCAGCTATGAACTGCCTCTGGAGGCTGCTTGGGAACTGATTTCAGAGTTTCTTAGGGATCCAGCTTGACTGGATTTTTTTGCTTCTATAATATGACTTCCTGTACCACAAAAAAAAAAAAAAAAAAAAGATAAAAAAGAAAAAAACAGTTTTATTACATTACAGCTGTTGATTTTAGCTACAATAAATAACTTAATTATTTTAAAGTCCACACTATCCTGTATGAATGAGTCCATAATCCTATATGAATTCAAACATGTAGAAAGCATTCATGAAGTTGAAGTTTAAATACCTTTTTACTGCTGAAAGTGAAATTATCTCCTCCCTCTTTATTTTTCTATAACACACATTTATCTGAAACTTGACAATAAACTGAATATTTTTACTACTGAATAAGCTGACTGAATCAGCCCAGAGAGGAATCAAATGAATCCGTGCATGGTGTACAAAGCAAATGACGGAAACAGGAGAAGAAGGATCTTGGACCAAAACCAAAATAATAGAATAATAGGATCATAGAATCATTTCAGTTGGAAAAGTTCTTTAAGATCATCAAGTCCAACCATAACCATAGAATCACAGAAGAGTTTGGGTTGGGAGGGACTTTAAGAAACATCAAATTCCAACCCCTTTGCCATGGACCCTTCCTCTAGGTCAGGTTGCTACAAGCCTCACCCAAACTGTTTAGATTGGTTTTGCCATCCATGGACATGATTTCTATTACCACACCAGCTCTTCTTTGCTTCTTGCTTTTAATCTGAGTGCATGCAAAAGAAATACCACACAGGCATTTAAGGAAAAAAATTGTCTGTTACACAAGTATATTCAGGTAGAGCTAATCTGTTTTATTTGCTTATTTAGTTTCTTCATTATTTGTTTTAACTAAAATGTCATGGGATACTAAAACTGAGTGTGCTGAAACTCAGTTGCCATACCTGAAAAACCAGACCTTTATTTTATCAAAAGTAGGAAATATGTTGCAAGACCCACTTTGCATGAAACTGCACTAATTGCTATTAGTAGTATTTTTAGCTTCTAATTTTTTGTTGGTATATTCTTAGGGTATGATGAATGGCACATTTAAGTCAGAGTTTAGCAGTGACAAGTCCTTCATAATAGTTGGGTAGGTTAATGATATTGGAGAAAAGAGTTTGTGAGCCAGAGTGAGAGAGAGAGGTAATTGTTTGCCTGGCTTGTCCAGGCTGTTAATATCTGTTGCATCAAATGACAATGATATGAAAAAGAACTTGTTTCAGATGTTATATTTCAGCCCAAGATTTTTATAGAATAAGTGGAGTAACAAGGAAAAAAGCTTACAGTTAATTTCAAGATAATGTTTTCTTTATTTTTAATTTGATTCAATGCCAGACTAGCATGCCTTTTATTACCTGCAATGTCTCCTCTAACACTTTTTGTAATACTGAACTTGTTTAAAAAAAAAAAAAAAAAAAAGGAGAGAGAGAAGAAAGATTCTTTATATAATAACAGTTGAAAAAAGAAGAATAATTTTATATTCATGACCTCATCAGAATTCACAGTGAACCAAAAGGCAATAGTAATGTTTAGTTAGCTCTTGGCTGCTGCCAACCAGCTGATTAGAAGGGATGCCAGGGAGGGGGCTGTTTATTACCCCCATGAATCAAGTGGATTTCAAACAATCCAGAACCCAAGGAAAAAAAAAAAAGTCAGGAGAAACTATATGGATCCACATGTTGAAATCCCTGGAGCTTTCTGCCTTGCTGTGGATTCTCTTCACAAAGGGTAAAATTGTACTTTTTCCACTTTTTCAGAACTTTCTCAGACAAAATTTTATTTTATAACAATTTAAGGTATCTACCATCTCTCTCAACAGAGCAGGGGTAGGAATTACATATCAGTGTAGCTATGCCTGCAGTTGTGAAAAATATATCTGAGGGTACATCCTGTGTGCAGGCATAGAGAAAACAGAAAGTGCACTTTTAGCTAGCCACTGATTTGGCATAAGAGTAAAACAGTCATCTTGTGAGAATATCCAGCTTTGGAGTTCAGTGTTAAAGAGAAAAGAAATAAATCAATGGGTTTGGGTTTGTATGCCAGGAAGTTTCATTCAAATTGGAAAACGTTGTGTTTCATTTTCAAGTTATTTAAGACTTTTTTCTCCTTTTCTTACCCTTTAAAAAGATCAATTTCAAAATGAAAATGACATTTTGAAATGAAACATTCTAGTTCATTCTGAAAATGTTGATATAAAGTATTCTGACATTTCCTAAAACCATTTTCTTTCATGTGTGCATGTGTATACGAAGACTACCTGAAGGATGAGACTTGACCTTATAAATTCATACTTGTTGATAAAACAATATAGGTAGAGGTGTGCATAAAAACGTATTCTTGCTAAAAATACTTTAGCCAGCTGTAAAAAGCCCAGAGGAATAGCTGCAGGATTTAACCAGTTATTGTGAGCCATATGAAGCAAAATAACCCTTTGTTGTAGGCCCCAAAGGGTTGCAATGTGAAACAGCCACAGCCCGACCTCCTTCAAACCCAATTTCTGTACCATGACACAACAGAAAATCAACAACAGAACAGCAATAAAAATTTGTTTTAGGGATTCTTTGTCAGAGTGAATCCTATTTTTAATACCATCTGTACCAGTAGGCACAATGGCTCGTAAACATCCGTTTGAATACAAATGACTAGAAAGTGGGGACCTCCTGTGTCATTTGGCTTTACAAAACCACATTCCCTAATCTGGACATCCCCAGTTGCCCTGGTTTCAAGTGAGATAGAGTTAATTTTCCTCCTAGTATCTGTTATGATTTCTGATTTGATATGAGAATAATGTGGATAAGACACTGATTAGTGGTTTTAGTGGTTGCTCAGCAATGTTTATTCTAAATCAAGGACTTTCCAGGGTCCCATGCTCTGCTCATGAGCAGAGGCACAAGAAGCCACAAGGGAGTGAGGGAGCATGGCCAGGACAGATGACCCAGACTGGGTAAGAGGATATTCCATACCATAAGAAATCATGGACAGTGTATTAACTGAGGGGAGATGTCCAGATGGGACAGATCACTGCTTGGGGATGGGCTGGACATTGGCCAGCAGGTGGTGAGAAGTGGTGTTCTCTTGGGTTTTATTTCTCTCTCCCATTTTCATGAAAATTAGTAGTATTAAATAACATATTATTATTTTATCATGTATTTTTTGTAGTTATGAAATAGTTCTTACCTCGGTCCAGGAGGATTACCTTTTCTTTCCAATTCTCCTCCTTACCAGAGGGCAGAAGGGAAGCAGATAATGCAGTACTTTGTTGCCAGCAGTGGTTAAACCTTTATACCAATAAAAATAAATTTAGTACAAAATTGTACTTAAAAATGAACAAAAACCCAAACCATTTTCCATTTTGTTCTGTAGTGTCGGCAATTCATCTTTGTAGGTCAGTTCAGGATGGGAGAGAAGTTCTTATTTTTCTGAAATGTTTCTACTTCCCTGAAACCACTTTTCTGTTATGCAGCAGTGGAGAAGAAAAGGAATCTAAACACTAGCATTTTACCTTATAAAAACTGCAGCACTGAAAGAAGCAGCAAAGGGCCATATGCAGATTTTTCTGTTGTCTCTTTCTCTCTCTGTAACTCTTTTTGTTGTTGTTGTTGTCGTTGTTGTTTTTGTTTTAGTTTTTGTTTAAAAACAAACAGCAAGTAATTGTTTTTTATCCTGCTGAAAACTGGGAAAATTTCTGAAAAAGCACTGCTAAGCAAAAACTGCTTTTGGGCTATAAACTCTCTGGACTTAAAATTTGAGGGCTTTGGTGTAGTGCAAAGTTTGAAGAGTAAAACAAGACTCTTCGAAGCGCCATACATCAGGTACATCAAGCACAGAAATACTTCAGTTGCTGAAGAATGTGTCCCTGAGAAAGAAAACCCAAACATCTTTTCTTCTACACAGAATGTAGAATAAAACACAAAAGTTATTTAAAAACTGATTTTATAGATCAGGTATTTTGATTCAATTAGTAATAAGGAACAGAGTTTAGCAGATTCACAATTCAAGAGAGAAATAAGAAAAACACAGTAAACAGAGATTAAAAAGCAAAACTACTAACAAAAATTAAGAACAAAATATTAAAATAACATCTAAGGGCAAAGAAAAACAAATTTAATTTTTATGTGACTGGACATAATGACTGTGAGCCTCAGTTTCTGGAGTATTCCTCAAAATGGTGTATCTGCATTAAATGTATACTGCTTCAGATAACAGAGTCCCACCTGATAAACTAGGAAAATTAGTTTCTTACTTATGATATACAGTAATCTAGACTGTGATTTTTGTACAAGAAGAAGGGTATGCATTCTAGTGCGTACCACTTTGATACCTATAAAAGCCATGATATAAAATGAGATCAAACCAGAGGTGTGTATCTCTAGAATTTGCGTCCATCTCTTCTTTGATGATAACTCTATGGAAAAACAAGAATTTTAAACAATTATTTGATTTCAACAATTTATAAATATCTGTAGATTATATTCCAATTTCCTAAATATAAGTTTCTCCTGTAATTTTAGAAATCCCCCAAGGTATTTACTGGCCCATGGAAATTTTTGGAATTCTAAAATTGTTTTAAATGCCTCTGGAGCTCAGGAAACTAAATACTACTATTAATGTAAGTATCACTTTTTATTTCGTACTGCATGACCACAGGGAACATCACTCGTGCTACAGGAAAGTTGGAACAAACTCTGTTAGGGCAAATCTGCACTGATATTGCGCTTGTTTTCAGTGTTTTCAGTGACCAAGCACTTCATGTATTGTACAACATATACAGGGAGAAAAGGAGGCTTAAGGAACACCTTCTTGCTCTCTACAAGTAACTGTACAGAGGCTGCAGCCAGGTGGGATCTGCCCAGGGAACAGTGGATCCATCATCCCTGGAGGTATCTGAAAAATGTGTAGATGTGGCTCTTGAGGTTATGGCTTAGTGCTGTATTTAGTAGTATCAGGTTCACAGTTGGATTTGGTGATCTTAAAGGTCTTTTCCATCCTAAATGATTCTATGATTCTGTGGAAAAAAAAGGGAGTTGAGGGGCTCATTTCCAGTGAATTTTATATTATCGATTAACTGATATTTAGACTCCTGAGGCATCGCTTCTCATTGTGCAAAATAAGCATAAAAACACTACAAGCAATTAATTGCATGGGGTTTGTACTATGCTTTGAGATGGCCTATCAGCCCTTTATTAATATTAATGAGAAGAATTAGTACCAAAGATCAGGGATCCATGATAGCTGGAAGAACCTGCAAGGACCCTCCAGCTCTCATGCTTTATTATTTTTTAATCAAAGTGTCTGACTTGAAGGCACAAAATTAAAGAACGGAGTCCTTTATGATTCCACAATGATTCAAATTAAAATGATCTATACTTGCATAATTCCAATGAGCTATTTTGTGCTAGTTAAAAACAGTTAAAAATTGCATAAATGAATGATTTAAGGGCTGCAGCTTTCTAATCTTAATGAAAGCACCATTTTTTTTGTATATTTCTTAACTCACACAAGTGACTAGAATAAATCCAACACAGGAGAGTAAGGAAGGGAGAATATATTTGATGGCAATATTCTCCTACTGAGTTATCTTCAAAAAAGTTGGGATTTGGGATTGTGGGCAATATTTTTTCCTTGTCCAAAAAGACAATTATCTCCTTATAAGTATATAAAATATCCTGACTTACATTTATTTTTATTACCACAGGATTTAAATGTCTCATCCAAGCTGGCTTTTCTGGTAGACATTCTTTACAAAATATTTAATGATAAAGCTGAGAAGAGCTCTTCACAAACAATATAAAATTACAAAAAGGCAAGACAGAAATAGAAGGGGAAATGATGAGAAGCCTATGGCTATCCCTCAGGTAAAGAGCAGAATTGGGGCTGCAACCAACATACAGTGTTGTAGTGGTATTTAATGAATTATATTGCCTCTCTCGAATTTGTGGTTTTGTAATTTATGTAGATTCAGACAACCAGTGAATTTCAGATAATTGTTTTATAGTGTACTACTACACTAATTAGATAAAATAAAGGAGAATAGAAATCATTAGATCAGGACACTTTCTTTCAGATATCTTTCTTGACCCCTGACAAAAAATACATAACCTATTAGCACTGATGTACACCATCTAAATGAGGATTCCACATCTATGTAAGCATTGCAACACAGAAATCAGTGTGATCTGTAAAACCCTCCCAAGACTCCAGAAAAGTTCTTGAGCCATTACTTTATGCTGGCATCGTTTCCCCATTGGAGATAAGCTCTCTTTGGACTACAGTGGAGCAAAAAAGCATGATCATTACTCTACTGTAGAGGAATTTTGGCAAACCCTAATTTGTCGGTACTGTTTGGGGTTGTGTCAAAGTGCACAGATCTTCAGTGTCTTAGCAAATCCTCAGAGAACCATGCTATGGATTATAAGGCATAATTCAAGTATCTCCAATCAACCCAGAGTCTACGTATCATTGATACAGCATAATGGATCATTGGAGTACTCAGCAACTGTGCACAGAGAAATCCTAAATCCATGGATCATGAACATGACAGACTGCAAAAGTCCCTTCAAATAGTTTACAATCACTGGTACCTATGTGGATTTACAGAGCAGCAGATTTCTATATGCATAGCTCCTCTGCACACTAAGAAGTGTGTCAGAAGTTGTGGTGTACAAAAAGCATGAACATATTAATAATTATACTACTAGGAGAAAAATACCCCCTTATTTCAAACATATGTCAGATGTCCAGTAGCTTTCAATTTTGCCCCCTCTAGCCATGTCAAGAGGTTCTGTGCAGCCTTCCTGATTGCACAACTAGAACTCAAAGTCTACAGAGTTTCTTTTACGTCAATGTATTACATACATTTTGTGAATGGGAGCAATCATCTAGTCGCAGTTCCCCAAATGGTCTGGTGAAAATGAAATTAGAACGGTTGCAAAGCTCCTGTGATGACTTTCAGCAGATATTGTGGTCCTTAATATTTTAGTGCAAAGAAAAGAAAAATTTACACATAGGTCAGCTTTTCCTACCTGTTAGTATTAATTGAAAGAGTGTATTGGTTAATTCAGTCCCTATGGTTCAATCAATATTTTCTCCCAATGAATTTCTATAAGGATATCTATCTTCATCATCTCTGAGTTCAGTTTTTCATTATAAACATTTTAACTTTCTTCACTTTCTGAAAAAGCCAGCTGCATAAGTTTAAGCCTCACCCAGGCTATGGACGAGGGTAAATAAATGTAAATGTGAATGTCTCCTGGGGCATCAGGGTTAGAAGCCGAAGGTAGCACCTTGTGTGACACTAATCACACTGTTCCCTGACACTGGCTAAAGAAACCTTTGGCACTTATATCAGCCTAGTGAGCTGTTTTTGCTGTGCTGGATTCATGACCTTAGTGGTAACCTTGTCTCTAACCAGGCCTGAATTTACCCTTGGGAATTTTTAGCAGTTATTATAAACTCCACATGAGATGGGGGAGAGGGAGTAGGGAAGTCAGCTGATGTAAACTATTTTCTCCAGTATACATTGAAGTAACCTCCACTCTGTTACACCGCTTCATGAATTTATGCCAAGCAAAGCTATATAAAACACTACATCCCACTTCCCAGATAGGTGACAGATGCTTCTTTTCCACTTGACAGGTGCTACCAACAGTGTATTTACACTGTGTATATTCTTTGGCATGCATATTTCTGTCTGCAGCAGCAAACCTCTGCAAGGCATGAGATCACAGAAACACAAAATGGTCATAAAGGACTTGTGCTAGTTGGTTTCCTTGCTCTTGGTGCTGTGTCCCCTCTGGTTCAGCTGGAACTTCTGAATAAGCTGCCATGATTTTTCTTTGTGAAATTTGCAAAAGAAATTTGCTCTGGGACTGAGACCATGCGTGTCAGATAACAAATTTATATGGCTGGCATACAATGTGCGTGGCCCAGAATGTAAGGCTTGATAATGGAAAACCTGACAAAATCATAAGTGGTCCTAGTGGGCAATACTATGATACAGCGTTATTATGCCAGATTTCCAAAAACATATATTACTCAAGAACTGAAATTACTGTTTTGCAGCCCAGGAGCTTGTAATGCATTGAATAAACTATAGTTTCTGACTAATATTTGCGTGCCTGTCTAAGAATATGTAAATGTGACAGTTTCCCTCCTGGAAAAACTGAAATC
This sequence comes from Acanthornis magna, assembly GCA_036785705.1. Classification (NCBI taxonomy): domain Eukaryota; kingdom Metazoa; phylum Chordata; class Aves; order Passeriformes; family Acanthizidae; genus Acanthornis; species Acanthornis magna. The sequence continues at coordinate 4,513,667 of JAWUZG010000173.1, read as the reverse complement.
CCTAATGAATTGAAGGGCCAAACATGCAAATAACCTCATGATTCACACATGTGTCTCTCATTTAATTTTTCAAAATGTATTTTGCATTTTGATTACCCTACAAAATGCAGCATGGAGGGCAGAGCACTGAGAAAAATAAAAGTGTGTGTACAACATATTTTTCATATCAAACAATGTGATTTACTTTAATCATTTCAGGAGTAACAAATAACTGCGAGTGCATGATTTGAATGCCTTCCGGGGGTATGTAGTCAAGCTAAAAAAAAAAAAGTGATTCTCTATATACATATATACATGCACTTTTTAGGCTGTAGGCCTGATTTTTCACTCAATCACTTTCCTCTGGTATAATACTAGTTTTGACTTTAACCAAATTACATTTGTTTTTTACATATGTCAGTGTGAGGAGATTCATGCCTCAGATGCATCTGCTGTGACAGAAGTGAAACAGTTCTAGTTCTAGTTGGCTATGTATATATTGTCGGACAAAAAAAAATTTTAAAAAATCAGTATTATTTCTTTAGACTCTCGGATACATTCAGCTGTGCAAATACTTTCCAAGTAAGAGGAGGTTCACCCAGGAAAAAGCCCTCACTGCACCCCTGAGAGATGTAAAGAACTGCACATTAAGCTTCCCCAAACTCTTGCAGGTGTAAGCAGAAAGTATTTAACTTTCACTTGTCCTTCTTCTCAAGGTCACTGAAGACAAAGGGCAGTGAAGGGGAATATCCTCCTTGAAAATTGTTCTGAGAGAAAAGACAGCAGATGTCCTCTGGCAAATCTGGTTGCAGAGGTTTTAAGTCATATATTTGCACAGCCCTCTGGCTTACAGCCTCCAAGCTATACTCCTCTAAAACGTTACAGAAAAAAGAAATCCAGCTGAACTTCCCCACTTCAGAGTTAAATCCACTCATGGAATTCAGTGCAGCTGAAGTCCCATCTGACACAGCTGAAGGATGGCTGCTCCTGCTACCCCCTGTAGGGGCAAACAGAAGAGGATTTTAGTTTGGGTTGTGGCAATGCAAAGAGAAAAGGTTCACCAGGAGATGCCTCCCAGCACACAAACACTGGCACTTGCCAGTCCCTAGCATACCTGCAAAAAATCTGCAAGGTAAAAGTGCCTTATTTTCAATTTATCAGTAGTGTCTTTGTGTCAGATAAGGATTAGAATATTTCAGAGCTTCATATGCCAGACAAAATATTACAGTTGAGCTATGCAGTTTTCTAGGATTTACCTAACAAATGGCATCTGTTTTTCTCTCTTCTGAGATGCTCTTAAAAAATTTAAAGGATCATTTTGGTTTGTTTTATTCCTGGAAGGTAGTTTTGGTGTTTTGTTTTTGGCTGTTTTGGGGGTTTTTTCCCCTTCATTTAAAACACGGAGGGAAAAAAAAAATCTACCTCAATTTTTTTCTTTGCAATTTTGAAATGCTGATTTTTTTTTCAAGTACTGTTTTCCAGTCAGCTTTAAGGTAATACAAGTAATAACCAAGCCAGACCAAAGAAGGTGATTTTTTCATAACTGTCAAATAATGACAACATAAAGAAGAGACAAATATCATCCTGAAATTAATCATAGAGAATGGATCACAGTGAATGTCCCCTCTTTCTGCCCGAAAGATGCATTTCATTTTCCTATCTTTATTCACATAGAAATTCAGGCAGAGAAAGCTGCCTCCAAAAGCCATTTCTTTAAGATACCACGAAATGGGAAGGTTAATAGTTAACGCTGTGAAGAGTCCCATTATTAAAACTGCTTTGCCATGCAATACCAGGACAAATGGAAAATGAAAATTAGCCTAGACATCTACAACCTCACAAAGGAGATTCAGAGTCTCTGGGGTTGTCATTCCAGCATCTTTACATGATAATCAAGCAGGTTTTGTGTACTTACTGTAGTTAATGCCACCTCTTCCCATTTTCATTTTGTTGCAAGCACAGAAAATATAACCAATAATGTGCATGTTCTTTTTTCTTTGAGGGGAGGAAAGGGGGAAAAGAAGAATTTAATTGACAGATAAAACGGATGTAGAAAGGGTAATTTCATTTTCCATCAGAAGAAGTAAGGTTTTATGTTGGGAATTAAATTAACAGCACATGAAATTGGCTTTTCCTAAGTTCATATTTTTTAAACTTTTTTTTTTTTTTTTTAATAAGAAGAAGAAGAAGAAGGAGAAGAAGAAAGAAAAAGACCCCCAAACCAAGGTAGAGTTGTAAAAAGCCTGACAATGAGCACAGATGAATTTCCAAAGACGATAAAACTCCTCCAACGCAGTGTGGTTGTGGGCCTACTTGCTTTTCAATCACTCTACATTTTCTGCTTGTGTGATACTAAAAAGTTATGCTTATAAATGTTTCCTGATTTCTTTGTGTGATGTTCCATCCTCCGACTCCAGCTGGTTTCAAGCTGCACTCCCCACCCCACATCTTTTCCTCTCTTTCCTCAACTTATTCAAGTTGCCTGCGGGTTGTGATTTATCTTTGCAGTTAATACATTTGTATTCACATAATTTTTTGCTTCTGTTTGGCTAGGCAAATCTCTATTGGAATACCAATATGTATGGATTTCCATATTGTCATCACTGACAAAATAGCAACATGGGACTGAAGAAAAAAAAAATCTAAGTGATGAGCAAGAAAAAAAATATGCAGAAAAGGGAAAAATCATTTTGAAATCACAAAATGTAGTGTCCTCCCCCTCCCTCTTTTAATGCATAAAAGTGAAGTTAATGACAAAACCCCTTGCTAATGTTGTACTTAGGAGAAACAAAGACGGTATTTCTAAAGAGTTCCCTTGATAATTTATCCAGACAAGTGTAAAAACAAACTATGAGCCAAGCAAAGAGAAAAATGCATGCACACACAAGTGGTATGTACCATTAAAAGACCCAAGCAAAGAAAACAGAACACTCATCTCCCAAAATTGTAACAAACAATGATGAGTAGTATCATAATCAGCTAAAATCTGGATGCTTTTGACAGTTCTGTTTATTTGTGAGTTGAAAACATATATTCTTAGGTTTAGGCACACAACAAAAACATTTTAATAATTTTAATTTTTTAAAAGTCAGCAGTTGTTTCACCAGTGTAACACCCTTTAACACAAGAAGGTCAAATTTCGCAAGACATTTTTACAAAATTCAATTTTTGCTCAAAATCTCAAGGCAATCACTGTGACTGGTGTATTTTTCAGAAGTATCTCAGAACTTTGAATGCCCTTGAAGGGAACACTAGCTCAGAATCCTTGGGCAAATTCATCTAAATACACAAGAGGCACTCAATGCTCAGTACTTGGAGCTGGTCATCTAATCTTCATCAGTCTGATATGTTTCAGTATATGATGGACAAACCTGTGGAGGTCATTGTAATGAGCTGATCTTGGTCAGCTGCCAAATGCCCATCCAGCTGCTCCCTCATCCAGTGGGACAGGGAGGCAAAATGGGGTGAAAAACTTATGGGGTCAAGAAAAAGACAGATCACTTATCAATTACCATCACAGGCAAAACAGACCACTTGGTGAAAATTAATCTACTGCCATTTCAAGTGGACTCAAGTAGGGAGAAACTAATACCAGAAAGAAAACCCAAAAAACCAAAATAAAACAGAACCCCTAAAAGAGAAAACAGAACAGAATGAAACAAAAAACAAACAAAAAAAAAACCAACCCATCCCAACCAAACCAAACCAAACCAAATCAAACCAAACCAAAAACAAACTAAAAAAACCAACAACAACAAAAACAAACTATGCTTCTCTTCCCACCACCATTTTTTCCAGGCTCAACTTTACTCCTTCACTCTGACCCTCTCCACCTCGCTCCCTTGAGCTGTGCAGCTCCATGGAGATGGTTATGTTCCATTCACTATGGTTTCTCACTGCTGCTCCTTTCTTCTCACACTTGTTCCCTAGTCCAGAATGGATCCCTCTCACAGGATACTGCCTATTTCAGGAATATCCACCTTCTCCAGCTGGAAGCCTCCCACAGGCCAATATATTATACAGTTGGCTTTTAAATATATATTTTAAATTCTTTTCTAAATATTCATAACAAAAATAGTCATATTACTTTTGACATCACTTTCAAAGGAAGTGCCCTGGATTTAGATTTGATTCAGATACCCCAGGTATGTTTCTAAAGCTCTCAGATATGGCCACTGGAGAAAATGGACTCTTCTGAAGGCCATCAGAATTCCAGGATCTATTTTTTTGGGCAGCCTCTACCTAGTCATTGCAGGAAGGGTGAAGATGGGAATATCTTTGTGCTCAAAGGGAAGCAGTGCAGCAAACAAAGGGTTATAAGCAAATCTATATCAAGGTGCCTCAGCAGGAGATCTGTTACCTTCTGCCATGTCAGTGAACCATCAATGGGGATAGGAGAACTGGGTGTAGGCAGATGAGTACACCAGGTCTTCTTCAACAATAGTTTAGGCATTTCCCTCTCTTTCCTCTCATCAGACATTAGATCCTACCCACCGTCTCTCTGGGGTGGCCTCAGCATCTCCCAGTCTAAGGTAAGATCTAGAAAGAGAGTAGTAGTTTTTAAATTTTTTTTAATTCAGTTCCAGCATTTTTTTAATGTTCCAGCAGCTCCATTTTAACATTTAAACCTATGTCCTTTTTTCACTTTTCCCCTCCCCCCCCTTCTTATTTGTTCATTAGTGAAGTTATATCTGGGATTCTGTGAAGAGATTTAAACATTATCCTGATACGTTCAGTGCAGATGATCAGTCACTGGGAACTAGCTATAAAGAAAGACAACGGGGGGATTAATAGAATCACAGAATGTTTTGGGTTCAAAGGGACCGTAAAAATCATGTATTTGCAATTCCTCTGCCATGGGCAGGGACACCTTACACTAGACCAGGTTGCTCAGAGCCCCATCCAGCCTGGCCTTGATTCCTTTGCCCTAGCTTAGACACCTAACGCTGAGGGTTAGAAAACACCCCTCAGAAACAATGGATGAAAAGTTGTACCTCTGAAGAACAATTACTAAGGATGAATGTGCAAAACAGGCTCAAAGAATCTTCATCTAAAAGTATTTCTTTCCAATGCTTAATTCAAATATTGACAACGAAGTTTTAGACATCATTTAGCTGGGGAGGAAAATCTTGGTCTGTACCAAACTATTACTTGGGCAAACCGACCTGACTCACCTGTCTTTATATTCCCAAACCTATTGCAAAGAAGGAACAGGAATGTTTACTGGGGATGGGGAAAATGTACACAGCTGTCCTTCTCACAGGTTGTGCCATACTTGGGTAGGACTAAGCAGGGAACGGTTCAAAGATTCCATGGTGAGAAATTTGAGGGAATGGAGCAAGCTCTGTTAGGATGTAAGAACCTGTACAGATTTTACCATGTTTGGTGCTCAAGTTAAACTGACTGATTTTTTTCCCCTCTCCGCCCCCCAATCCCACGTCAATTTGGGGAAATATTTGATCAGATGAAAATAAAATACTACGAAATTGAAGTCATGTTCTGGACAGCTGCAACTCTGAGAGAGAAGATGAAAAAAAAAAGAGTCACAGGAGGCAAATATCAGTTATGTCACTTATTTCATAACTACCATAAATGTAGGCAAATGGATGACACTGGGAGCAATACCCAAGTAGCCTCTATAATGAGAGCTGAATTCCAGCTTCTAAGAGCTTCTTTCTATCCTTATATATGTATGAATAAATACACATAAATATAAATAAGTAGACAAACATATGTACACATATTTAAGTGTATGTATTGAAACCATATATATGTTATGCAGATCCATAGCTCTATATATATATATATATATATATATATATGTATATTTGTGCATATTTATGCATAAATAGATGTTTCATTTCTCAAAGTGTGGTTTTACCCTTATTTTTCCAGTACCATATGTAGGATCAGTCAGGAGGGAGAAAATCCACTATAAGAAAATTTACATTAAAATTAAAATATTCGGTTAAAAAAAAAGAAAAAGAAGATGAAGAAAAAGAGACAAGGAGAGAAAGGAAGACAGGAAAACAAAAGAGGGAAAGAAGAAACAGCAAGTGTGAGATGAAGGTATGCATTTTAGGGTGACTGCATTCTCAGAGAATAAGAGCTTTATCTTGATTTCCAGCTCTCCTTCTAACAAAAAGGGATAACATCTCAGAAAATGGAACTTCTTTTTTCTTTTGCTGACCTACGAAAAAAAAATAAAACGCAGTACCAAAAAAAAAAATCTCCATTGCTGAGATATTTCCTTTTTCTTACCTTTCTGCTGATAAGAACTCTCAGTGTTTCTGGATAAGAGGAGATACTTTATTGTCCCCTGCAAAGATATAAGAGAAGAGAGGGGAAAAAACAATGCCTTTTGTTAGAAAGGAAAGCAAGTGCAATTTGAAGAGCGATTGTAATAGACAGTATTGCTGAAGGCAAACAGAAGCTAAGAAGTAAGCGTTTTAGAATATTATCCTTCCTTAACATTTTGATAAAGTTCCTGAAAATGGGAGCCACTTTTGCCTGTGCAGCACTTTAATTTCCTATAATCATCTCTGATGGAACAGATGATACACACAGAGTTACCCCAGGTATTGTTTAAGTGGGGACTGAATTACTTTTATACTATCACTAAATGATTGAAAAAAGGAAGCAAAACACGTTTTCAGGATCACTCTGCTTCCATGCTGCAAGCCCAGCATGGTGAAGTTTTCACTAATTCTGTTTAAACTGCATTCCAGAAGTATTCACAAGTCAATTTTTTTTAAAACCATTAAAAAGAATGTACAAGCGACATAGTGTGGAAAGCAGAGGCAATGTTCATTATCAGGCCCAAAAGAAAGGGACGTGTTGAAGAGAAAAACCCACAAACTCCAGGACTTTAAGGAATTTGCTAGTTATCTTTTCCACTTGGGTGACTTTAGGCTTCACTACCAAATTGAAACACCATTTCCTGAACAATAATACTATACATTTTTTTTGACATCACAAAAGAATGCTTTTAAGGCATAAGAAATGTATTTCCCTTATGTAATCAAAAACAAAACTCTATAAATTATAATGCTATGTACAGTCCAATTCCTCCATTCAATGCATTTAAATGGTATGTGCTGATTAAGCTCTTAGTCATTTATGTTAAATGTCTAATGAAAAGCTCTTTGAATCTGGTTTAACCCATATTAAATGCCCTAGTGGTGCCCCTGGAATTAAAAAAAAAGAAGAAAATTAATCCTATTCTTTGTTCCCTTTATACATTTTAATAAATTATACTGCATCTTCCTAATGCATTTATGTCTCAGACAAAATGCCAAATGGTCTGATCCTTTCAACAAAAAGCCAAGAAACAAATTTGCACATTAAAATGTAGAGTGATTCAACAATTCAAGGCGCAGTGTTTTCCAAAAGATGATGTGTTTTCTATGTTTCTTAATAAATCTGCATGATGATTTCTGCTTTTTGTGTAAGCAGGCTCTGTTGAAAGTTTGCTGAGTTTATACTTTTTTTCTTTCCTTTCACTTTCTACAGCTTAACAGAATAAACATAATTTTAAAAATGCACTGGATCCCAGAGCACAGTATGTTCTAATAACTGTTCAATAAACTGGCAGTAAGCAGAACCATAGATAGCCCAAGTAAACTCACAACCGTCGAAGTGTCCTCTTCATGCCTCATTTACATGGAATCATGGAGATCTAGCACTGGAACCAAAACCCAGAGCTTACCTATTTCTCTTTGAGGTCTAACCACAAATCAGGGCTAGATAGCCATTAAGTAATCTTTATCAAACCTGTTTTTAAAAATCTTTAGGGATGGACATGCCTCAACCTCCATAAGACACCAGCTTCTTTCGTTTTTGTCTTTCCAAAAATAAAAATACAACAGATTTCCATTGCCATCTCTGTTATACAGGATAATTTTTCCAGCTGCAGATTCAGCTCACTGTTTCTTGCTCTTCCTCCAAGAATGCAAGAAGTAGCCACTTACTATAGTATTAAACTATCTTTTTTCATCTGAAAATGATCTCATCATTTTGGCTTCACACTTAGCAGACTTGTAAGTTGTTTCAACACCCAAACCCTTAACATTGAGAGTTTGGTGATCCAAATTTAAAATCTAGCCATAGATTAGTTCCTATAAATTTAAGGCAGACATTAAGCAGAATAATTTCAACAGCAACAACAAAAACCAGTAATAATGTAAATACCTCAAAAAGAAAATTAAATAAGAAATAGAAATACTTATGTTAACAGAATTCAAGATATGGGAAATAGAGTGTAACTAATGATTAGTTACATGTGTGTGGAGAAGTGTGTAAAGGAAAGAAATAGATTACACAAATATGCTCTGTTTCACCCTGATTACTAAAACATTCCTTTAAAGATTCCTAAGACTTGCCTGGAATAAGAAATTCTATATCTACAGATTACAACTCAGAGTCTTCAAACAGCCTTTTAAACCAAAATGCACTTACCATTACAGGGTTTCTGTTCCTTCATTTAAAAGAAACATATTTATTTATTTTCAATGCAGTCGTGGTTCAAACTGAAAAGTTCTAACATTATTAAAATGAATTTGATGCTAAATTTCTGGGAAATGAAGAAACACAGTGATAATTAGTGGTAAAAAGCAGCTAGATACTGTGGATTTTAGCACTGTGGACTTTAGCTGATTTGTAGTACATGGATGGCTGCTGAAGAACTCAAGGCCTAAAGGTCAATGGCTTCTTCCCTGGAGGCAAGATGTTAATTTTTCTAGATTTTTACCCTGAAACAGAGTAGTTAAAGCCTCCTGTTTCTGTGGCTTAAAGACAGTCTTGAAGCCACACTAGCTTATTCCTAACTATTTTATGTGATCAGTAATAGGAGAGTCACAGTCCTTGAAATGCATCCTGTTCTTCTTAGGGAATCAGGACTTTGAGACTCCCCAAACCCTGGAGGAAAATAGCTCAACAAAAATTCAACAAAAATACACATGAGGAAGGTTGATCCTGGAAGGTTTTCTAGACTTGCAGACTCTTCACTGAAAACAGAGTGGATAGAAACAGTGACAGCTGTAGTCTTATTTATATCAGTGTAAATTTATTCTGCTGTGATCCCTGATAATCCACACCTTTAAGGTCCCTTTTGCAAATCTGGGAGCCTGAAAATATGATAAGTCTGTTACCTATTATATATATATATATATATGATCTACATATTTGTATATGATAACTCTGCCCAGTAAAAAACCCCAAATGCTTGGAAATTCAGTATTTCTACCTTCCTGTCTTCAGATTCCTTTAATTCCTCATCTAACCAGTCAGATCATCTGTAAATGAAATGTAATACATTTACCTCTGATATAAGAAGCCTTACTTGTCTATTTTAATGAAGCATTTCTTACCATGAGAGCATTTTTAAATGGCAAAAATATCAATGTTTGGATCTATTTCTGTTTTTTTATTTGATTACAGTGACTCCCTTTTTCCCGTTTTTTAGCTGGTTTTGCTTGAAGAGAAGGTAGAGTAGATAACCTGATTGAGGATAAGGAAATGAGGTTGTCAGCAGTGGAAAGTTAGGATGTTATATGCTGGACCAGCTGTACAACATTCCTGCTGGGTACAGCTGTAAACTGCAGTGCATAAAGCTGCAGTCAGTGTTTCTGTGGCCTAATCGAAAAAAAAAATAATCAAAAAATAAAGGAACTCACAAGAAATTCAGGGAAATTGTTTATGGATAGGAGGAGGATATAGGCAAAGGTGTTCAGTTTGTAGAAATTGCCTCTTCTTGTTCCGTGTTGCCAGTGATAGAGAATAATAGGAATGAGAACGTTAAGGAGAGGATAAAAAAATAAAAAGAAAACACCCTCCCTCTGTGCTGTACATTCTACGTTCCTCATGCAACTAGGCTCCAAACCACTGTCACAGGCAGGTGGTACATCCTGAAGATGAATCAACAGCAGACCACAAACATCTGAAAACCCCGAGCACAAGCTTCCCCAATTTGTATTTCCCAGCTCTCTAGTCAACTAACAGAACTCAGTAGCATGTTGGGAGTGCAGGGTCCAGTCTACTGCAGAGGTTTCACACAGAGGAAAAAAGTGGGCAATACAGTCTGGTGTTTTATGTAATAGGTCTCCTCATTTCAGATCCCTCTGAATATTCATCCACAGTCATGCTCTGTACTTTCCCTGTGCCATATTACAATTGCCTTCCATAGGGCATCGCTCACCTTTGCATCCACAGCCATAAAATAAATGATTTGGGCTGAAGTGTTCTGTTGGGCACAGAACAGATGGTACTAGCCACAGAAAAAACCAGCAACACCTGGTTTCAGATACTCAGGCAGCAAATTCCCTGCCCCCAAAGCCATGGCTCATTATTCAGTCCAGATAATGGACAATTCAGACAAACTTTAGCTATTTAAATCTCAGTTTCTGAAACCAACCAGACTCTCCAATTCCCTCTGCAGATCCAGCTTTGCCTTGGCTACATCTGTCCACAACTGTTCTCTGGATGGACTTTTCCATACACATGAAATCTTTTCCTGGTAACAAATATATGCGGCTGTAACTGTTTCAAGCTGGTTTCTGTGTAATAGTCCCAGCAGCTGTTTTCACTTCAGTGGTCTCCTGTTGAGCTGCTATTTAAAAAAGTTATTCTCCAGTTTCTTATCTTCATTCATTAGACCTGTCATCTTCTGAATCAAGTTTTAAATTTTTCTTTTCTCTTACCCATTATTGACACCCCTGCAGAACACGTTGTTTTTACCCTGAATTCCTCTACAGCCATTGCCATGGTATGTTTACTAGTCATGCTTAAGCTATTGTTTGAGGAGCAACTAGAAAGCAGAGAATTACCACAAAACCCCTTTTTTGTGGAGCTCTAGAATTTACAGGTATGGTCTGTCTTCCTTGTACTGCAGGTTTCTTCATTATGTCTTGTAATTAATCATCAAAATCCCAACTTTTTGTGCAGAATAATGGGAGATAGTGGGTGATACATACACCCCAAGATTCAGAAATGTAGGTCACATTCATAACTGGAAACTGAATCCCTCAGTGTTTGAAATCTGGGCCTATCTGTCGTGCTGCAAAGCCTTTAGGAACAGTAACATTCTCTCCACATTACTGAACTTTATAATTGGCTTGGTTTTATTTGCACCCTCAAAATAAACCATCAATAAAAGAAACATATTTGTTTTTCAGGACCCTTAAAAGTGAAAAGAATCACATTGATTTAATGTCCCAGCCCTTCTCATTAAGGCCTCCATGAAGTTTGGGCATCTTTCCTAATCAATGAACTTATGGGGGAAATCTGTGTCAATGCCTGCCTGCTTCTTGCAAACATAATCAGAAAAAGCCAGCAACCATTCTCAGGGGATAAATTAGTCCAATCATACTTTAACATATGGCCACTTCACCTTCCTCCAGCACATCTATTTCCACAGAAAGAAAAAAAGAGTGTGTATGGCTCCATAGTTAATAAGGGAACTGCCCTCTTTCAACGTACTATCTAAGCACACCTGAGAGATTTTAAAGAATCAGTAAACCTCACACAAAGCCATGCCTGAATGGAATGCTGTCTCTGCAGCTCCTCAGTGTGCTGTGCATCCATGTAATGTGATCCCAGACTGCATTATGCTGGTACCTGGGCGAGTGACTGTGCAGGGGTCCTGTTCTTTGCTTTCATAACCTTTGAGGTGAATTTAGGGAAGTTTCTTGCCCTCACCTGGCAACTTTTTTCAGCAGCAGACCAGCAAATCTACATAAGGTCTTCAAGGTCTCAAATGGTATATGATTATTTTACAGTTAAGCAAACTGATGCTGAGTGATTTGCCAAATGTCAGAAAGGGGAGCATTTATAGGACTCATGGGACCTTACTCCCAGTTGGGAGGTCTCCCCGTTAATGGCACTCCGTTCCTTGGCAATTCTTCATGAAGCTGGTATGATTCATCCACCACCTGCTGCACAATATAGTTAGGCATGACATCTCGCAACAAGATTTACTCCTAGGTGCTACATGCCGATGACAGTTTGTAATTAAGGGGACTGCTTTTTTCTTCTGTTTCTCCCCTAAAATGAATTATTTCATTCCACAGACGTTAATGATTTTCATTTGCTCTTAATTAGATAATTAAACTATGAGTTCAAATCATAATATGCTGCATTAATGATATCCATTTAATCAAAATGTCCGATTGTTTTCATTATATTATTTTTAGTAAGAGATGTTTAAAGAAATTTTATTTTAGTTTATATATAATTCCTCTTGGCTTTTTGTTCTTTATTGTATATAGGTATAAACCCCAGAAAATGCCAAGATGATGGTGATGATAATAATAGCACCAACCTCTGGTTTGTTTTTTTTTAGACAACAAATCCATGATATGTACATTTTTTGGCTTACTCTCATAAATACTCTCATATCAGAAATGGCATGATCATATATGCAACATTTTTGAAAGTTTGTAGTGATCACAGTCTGTATAGCATGGATATCACCTTTCAGAATTAAGGAATATCCTTGAGAGCTACATGTTCTTTATACACACTGAGAAACAGAGGTAACTGAAAAAAAAAGGTCATCTTTTAAAACCCTGTTTCGTATATTTGCAAAATAATTTTTATTTTAAAAAAAAAGCTGGACTTTTTTATAGAGCACTACTGATTTTTTCTTCTTTATTTGTCATGAAGGTTTAATTGCCATCAGATGTTTAACTCATGACAGAAGCAATAGAAGTAATGTTATTGTCGATGATATTGTAAAAGTTCTTTCCCCCTACATATTTGTTAGGATTATTTTCCTTTTATTTTTTTTCCCATTTCTTACAATGCAGGAGAGCAGAATTAGTACTTAATTTTTCAAAAGATAAAACTGCAAATGATGAACCAAATCACGTAGCACGTTAAAACCACAGAGAAAATGAATGGCTACCTGTCCTGTGACTTTCTTTTAAAAGACCTCCCTGGCCTTGCCAGAAATTTGGCAGATAATCATCCTTTAACATGACAACTCCATTAATGAATGCCCTGGCTCTTTCACTTGCTGACTCATAGCAGGATGTCTCTCTTAATGGAATACCGACTGCATCAGCCCTTTTTTTGCTGTTACAATAGATTGAGAAGTTTTCTACAAAATCAGGCCGTGAATCAAATTAGTGACAACACTGAAGCTTCTTGGTGAAAATGAAAATGGAGTCACTCATCAGGAGCATTTCATTGGGAACCTGAATATTTTGGATCCCTGTAAGAAAACATGAGTTTTTCAAGCCTGTTCAAATAAGATTGTTGACAAGACTATCCTTTGAATCCTTAGTATGATCATGCAAGTGTTGGACTACAATGATCCTTGTGAGTCCTTTCTATCTCAGGATATTCTATGATTTTATGAAACCAAACTTGAATATATACAATATATACATCACTGAAACTCACTGGTGCAAGATTAGTGTAGAAAAATTATGTTCAAACTAAGGTACTAAAAGTAAAAATATAAGGAAAGTTTAAGAGTTTGGGCAAGACTTATTGCCGGAAGGAAGGAATTGTGCGGAAGGAAGGAAGGAAGGAAGGAAGGGTGCGGAAGGAAGGAAGGAAGGAAGGAAGGAAGGAAGGAAGGAAGGAAGGAAGGAAGGAAGGAAGGGTGCGGAAGGAAGGAAGGAAGGAAGGAAGGAAGGAAGGAAGGAAGGAAGGAAGGAATGGTGCGGAAGGAAGGAAGGAAGGAAGGAAGGAAGGAAGGAAGGAAGGAAGGAATGGTGCGGAAGGAAGGAAGGAATGGTGCGGAAGGAAGGAAGGAAGGAAGGAAGGAAGGAAGGAAGGAAGGAAGGAAGGAAGGAAGGAAGGAAGGAAGGAAGGAAGGAAGGAATGGTGCGGAAGGAAGGAAGGAATGGTGCGGAAGGAAGGAATGGTGCGGAAGGAAGGAATGGTGCGGAAGGAAGGAAGGAAGGAAGGAAGGAAGGAAGGAAGGAAGGAAGGAAGGAAGGAAGGAAGGAAGGAAGGAAGGAAGGAAGGAAGGAAGGAAGGAAGGAAGGGTGCGGAAGGAAGGAAGGAAGGAAGGAAGGAAGGAAGGAAGGAAGGAAGGAAGGAAGGAAGGAAGGAAGGAAGGAAGGAAGGAAGGAAGGGTGCGGAAGGAAGGAAGGAATGGTGCGGAAGGAAGGAAGGAAGGAAGGAAGGAAGGAAGGAAGGAAGGAAGGAAGGAAGGAAGGAAGGAAGGAAGGAAGGAAGGAAGGAAGGAAGGAAGGAAGGAAGGAAGGAAGGAAGGAAGGAAGGAAGGAAGGGTGCGGAAGGAAGGAAGGAAGGAATGGTGCGGAAGGAAGGAAGGAATGGTGCGGAAGGAAGGAAGGAAGGAAGGAAGGAAGGAAGGAAGGAAGGAAGGAAGGAAGGAATGGTGCGGAAGGAAGGAAGGAAGGAAGGAAGGAAGGAAGGAAGGAAGGAATGGTGCGGAAGGAAGGAATGGTGCGGAAGGAAGGAATGGTGCGGAAGGAAGGAAGGAAGGAAGGAAGGAAGGAAGGAAGGAAGGAAGGAAGGAAGGAAGGAAGGAAGGAAGGAAGGAAGGAAGGAATGGTGCGGAAGGAAGGAAGGGTGCGGAAGGAAGGAAGGAATGGTGCGGAAGGAAGGGTGCGGAAGGAAGGAATGGTGCGGAAGGAAGGAAGGAAGGAAGGAAGGAAGGAAGGAAGGAAGGAAGGAAGGAAGGAATGGTGCGGAAGGAAGGAAGGAAGGAATGGTGCGGAAGGAAGGAATGGTGCGGAAGGAAGGAAGGAAGGAAGGAAGGAAGGAAGGAAGGAAGGAAGGAAGGAAGGAAGGAAGGAAGGAAGGAAGGAAGGAAGGAAGGAAGGGTGCGGAAGGAAGGAAGGAAGGGTGCGGAAGGAAGGAAGGAAGGGTGCGGAAGGAAGGAAGGAAGGAAGGAAGGAAGGAAGGAAGGAAGGAAGGAAGGAAGGAAGGAAGGAAGGAAGGAATGGTGCGGAAGGAAGGAAGGGTGAGGAAGGAAGGAAGGAAGGAAGGAAGGAAGGAAGGAAGGAAGGAAGGAAGGAAGGAAGGAATGGTGCGGAAGGAAGGAAGGAAGGAAGGAAGGAAGGAAGGAAGGAAGGAAGGAAGGAAGGAAGGAAGGAAGGAAGGAAGGAAGGAAGGAAGGAAGGAAGGAAGGAAGGAAGGAAGGAAGGAATGGTGTGGAAGGAATGGTGCGGAAGGAAGGAAGGAAGGAAGGAAGGAAGGAATGGTGCGGAAGGAAGGAAGGAAGGAATGGTGCGGAAGGAAGGAAGGAAGGAAGGAAGGAAGGAAGGAAGGAAGGAAGGAAGGAAGGAAGGAAGGAAGGAAGGAAGGAAGGAAGGAAGGAAGGAAGGAAGGAAGGAAGGAAGGAAGGAAGGAAGGAAGGAAGGAAGGAATGGTGCGGAAGGAAGGAAGGAATGGTGCGGAAGGAAGGAATGGTGCGGAAGGAAGGAATGGTGCGGAAGGAAGGAAGGAATGGTGCGGAAGGAAGGAAGGAAGGAAGGAAGGAAGGAAGGAAGGAAGGAAGGAAGGAAGGAAGGAAGGAAGGAAGGAAGGAAGGAAGGAAGGAAGGAAGGAAGGAAGGAAGGAAGGAAGGAAGGAAGGAAGGAAGGAAGGAAGGAAGGAATGGTGCGGAAGGAATGGTGCGGAAGGAAGGAAGGAAGGAAGGAAGGAAGGAAGGAAGGAAGGAAGGAAGGAAGGAAGGAAGGAAGGAAGGAAGGAAGGAAGGAAGGAAGGAAGGAAGGAAGGAAGGAAGGAAGGAAGGAAGGAATGGTGCGGAAGGAAGGAAGGAAGGAAGGAAGGAAGGAAGGAAGGAAGGAAGGAAGGAAGGAAGGAAGGAAGGAAGGAAGGAATGGTGCGGAAGGAAGGAATGGTGCGGAAGGAAGGAAGGAAGGAAGGAAGGAAGGAAGGAAGGAAGGAAGGAAGGAAGGAAGGAAGGAAGGAAGGAAGGAAGGAAGGAAGGAAGGAAGGAAGGAAGGAAGGAAGGAAGGAAGGAAGGAAGGAAGGAATGGTGCGGAAGGAAGGGTGCGGAAGGAAGGGTGCGGAAGGAAGGAAGGAAGGAAGGGTGCGGAAGGAAGGAAGGAATGGTGCGGAAGGAAGGAAGGAAGGAAGGAAGGAAGGAAGGAAGGAATGGTGCGGAAGGAAGGAAGGAATGGTGCGGAAGGAAGGAAGGAAGGAAGGAAGGAAGGAAGGAAGGAAGGAAGGAAGGAAGGAAGGAAGGAAGGAAGGAAGGAAGGAAGGAAGGAAGGAAGGAAGGAATGGTGCGGAAGGAAGGAAGGAATGGTGCGGAAGGAAGGAATGGTGCGGAAGGAAGGAAGGAAGGAATGGTGCGGAAGGAAGGAAGGAAGGAATGGTGCGGAAGGAAGGAAGGAAGGAAGGAAGGAAGGAAGGAAGGAAGGAAGGAAGGAAGGAAGGAAGGAAGGAAGGAAGGAAGGAAGGGTGCGGAAGGAAGGAAGGAAGGAAGGAAGGAAGGAAGGAAGGAAGGAAGGAATGGTGCGGAAGGAAGGAATGGTGCGGAAGGAAGGAATGGTGCGGAAGGAAGGAATGGTGCGGAAGGAAGGAAGGAAGGAAGGAAGGAAGGAAGGAAGGAAGGAAGGAAGGAAGGAAGGAAGGAAGGAAGGAAGGAAGGAAGGAAGGAAGGAAGTTTTTTCTCTCCCGTTTGAATTTTGATAATTGATTATACACCTCCTGCCATCTCAGTGGCAGTCTCAGCATAGACAGAGAAATACATTTCTTAGCCATATATGAGGTCATAAATTGTTTCAATACCTTTTTCTAAATTAAATTAGACACAGAGTCTTTAATGAATAATAAGGAATTCAAAGAAATATGAAAACAAATTTGTGGTTGGATTTCCACTGTTACTGGTGGGGGAAGTATATTCTGTTTTGATTTTGAGCATGGTTCATATACATAAGTCTTCAGCACTCTTCTGCCTGTTTCACAGGCTAATCTGTTCTTGCCACATCACAGAATCTAACATGACATTGTCATTGCTAAGAAAGCTGGGTTTATTGTATTTAAATATAAAATTGATTGATAAATAAATAAACATAGGTCATCATATCTTTTGTAGATCTTAGACTTACAGCTGCATTCATTTGCACATGCACCCACTTTAAAACTTCGCTGGGCTGGAGTGCCTTGGGGCACAAAAAAAAAAATTTGAAATAGCTCTGTGCTGAAGGGGTGGCTAATTGTAACTCCATGCTGCCCGTATTGCATGCTGCCATTTATGATTCGTGCTGCCAAGAGCTTTCAGTGGCCAGCTTAGAGGCTTTTCATAAGTCTTACATATTTTATAAAGCACAGTGCAAAACACTTTGGGAATGGACAGGACTGTTGGCAAATTGAAAAAATAGCTGCACATTTTGATCCAAATACCAAGATTTGCTAATGTGTTTAGAAAACTGACAATTTCAGTCTTAATCCTATTCAATCCAGTGCCTTGTAATTATGCACAACTAAGCAGTCATAATTTACGAAGCAGTAGAAGAACATCCAGACTGAAGCTTTGCATCTGGCGTCAGGCTATGGGGACAGGAAGAGTGGTGGGGGCGGCCTCTGAAAGCCATCCTGCTACTTGCCAATCTTATTTAAATTTTATTGCAGCCCAAATTGGAAAGATTACATGGTAATTAGCAGTTTCCCCACCAGTATAGATTCTGCCTCTCCAAACAATCTTTGATAATGATCCTGTCCCTCCTCCCCGACAACTTCAGGGAAATTTCAGAGCCAAATATTAAACAGGCAGTTATGAAATTGTGCTCAACCACCTGTTCCCTTGACCCGTGGCCGACCCACTTAACAAAGGACTGTATATCTCAATTAGGCCAGGTGATCCCATAGATTGCTATTTGATAATTAGTACACTCCCCCCTTCTTTCAAGCTTGCGCAAGGTTCTCCTCAGGAAGATGCCTTCTCTGAACACAGAAGGGGAAGTCAAAATGATGCCCTGTCAAAAACTTAGCTAAAAACTTGAGTTGTGTGTTTGCAGAGTGGTAAGGGAGAGATGAAACCATGGATAAGAACATAAGATCAGCTAGAGTGTGTCATACAAAAGGCTCATCTAATACAATATCCTGTCTTTGGCCAAAAATAGATGTCCAGTAATGAGTATAAGATCAGGGTTAGTGTATGTGATATTTTTTCTTGCTGCTTCCTGAGCCTGCAATAATTGCAGCTCAGGGTTTTTTGATCTGGAGATGGGTTCTACAGATGTAATTATCCTCAATGACCTTGTCCAGTCTCCCCTTGAAACCATACAGACATTCAGATTTGACAAGATCCTGTGGCATGGAGCTCCATTACTTAATTAATGCAGAAAAACGGAGTAGAAAGTGATCATTCATTATTCCTCAGAATACAAGAACAAGAGAAATTTTCAGGCAAAGGTTAAAAGCAAAAGAACTAGTTTTTCAAATGAGGACTGAGGAAGTGGCTGCTGCTGTACATCATGGAAAATGAAAGTACCAAAAGATTCAAAAATATGTTGCCATAATGGATGCATCTTACCATTGCTATTAATTATAGTCAATTTAAGTACAATTTTAAGCTCTGGGGGACGGGTCATTATAAGAAGATGGAAGGTTATTTAGGGAGTTGAAATGTCATGGCATCATAGAATAAGAGAATTGTTTGGGTTGGAGGGGACCTTAAATATCATCTTATTCCAACTCCACTGCCACTGGACCAGGTTGCTCCAAGCCATGTTTAGGCTGTGCTTGAACACAGCCAAAGTTGGGGCACCCACAACTTCTCTGGGTAAATATGTCTCATTATAGACATTCTTTGTGTACACACAAGCCATTTATAAATCTACCAACAGACAGTTTGGAGGCAACATTCAAATAACTACTGCTGTCTTATTTTACCTATATAATCCTGAACTTCCTTCCCATCTTGTGTGGAAGGGAAAAAGGAATACAGTGACTATGATCACAGGAAATGCAAAGGAAGAAGGACTGTGAACTGGATATGTATATTTAGGTTAATATATTTGTCCTTTACCAACCTCTGTGAGAGCCACAATTATTAAAATAACTTGTTGCCTTACAGACCCTTTTAACTATTTGAAGAGGAGACAATTAGGGGACAAAACTGACAGAGAAGCAGTATAGAATAAAGGAGTGAAAGACAGCAAAAAATATTTTAAAAGTAACCCCAAGGAAGGAAAATTGGTGTAGACACATTAGACAGGAAATAAAGGCAGACAGGAGAAAAGAAATACTGTTGGAAGAAGGTGAGAGATGAAGGAACATTTCAAAAATACAGAGAAACAAGTAGAAGCAAACAGCACAGTGGAACAGCTGAGGAAAAAAAAAAGTGAAACAACATGACCTCCAGAAGTCATGTCTAACCTTAAGTATTCCATGATTCCATGAATAAAAATATCACCACATTACGTTTTAAATAGTTTTGCTTATAGTCATAGTTGTGGATATGTTGATGAAAAGACATTGCTGTTTTTGTGGCATACTTTTCCACCTACAGTTGTAAGGTTCTCTAAAAAGGTGCAGGAATTTCCCTTAACTGCAATACAAATCATACAAAGGCATTATTTTCCTTGAAAGAGTGAAGTGTATACCAAAACAACCATGTGTTGATATGCAGATATTGTCATTTCTTTAACTAGGCTATAAATTAATTGCCATGATTTGAAGAAAATTGCTAGTCTATGTGTTAAAATCCCATTAAAATACTGATGTGAGAGCTTTATTGCCCTCTGCAATCAATGCTACTAATTCTTTGAGTATTTTTACATACACAATTGCAGTTTCAGCTCTACAGTCTCAAGTGTGTATTTGGAGACTGCTAATGGAAAAATAAAACATGAGAACTGTTTTCCATTTCTGTAACTCTTGGGATTCATTGTGATAAGACAGACCAGAGTGAGAGACTTCTTCCCTTACCAAACATCACAGGAGCACACAGCTATTTTGTGCTTTCTTAATTTTCAATAAGTTTCCTTAAACTATGCAGATCACTAAGGAAAAAGATGATAAAAAAGATAATTGTGCAAAGGAACTGAAAACAGCACTTTTCAAATGTTACCTGGTCAAAGTGCAAACACAATATACCAAATTCCTGAATTTCTTCTAGGTGTATCCGTAATAAGTGGTTTTAGAGGAATGACTTTCTTACAAGAATCACCTGTGTGGCTACATCTGTCTTCTACCAAGAAATGTAGTCTGATCAAAAAAAGAAATAGAAAAAACAATGTTTTTCTGGGTACAAAAGTCCTGGAAAAATAAAAAAAATCACCAGTATGTTGTGGAAATCTTCCGTTTCCTCTTGTCTTTTTCCTCAACCAGGTACAGATCTGTTTGTACAATGCTAGAAAGGGAATAGAGAAAAAGTTTTCAGGAAGAACAGGACAACCTCCTCTTATTTTCCTGGAAAACTGGAATAAAGTACAGAGAATACCTGCCCTGCAGGGAGATGTCTGTGGCTATCTATTCTGGTAAGTTAAACATAGAGATAATTTAGATTCCAAGAGAGCTCCAATCCCAAATTCTTCCTCAGATTAAAAGTTAGATCATCCTGGTCAGGCGTGTATCATTGCCAATGTATGGAGCTTTTACCTCACATGTAATTGCCTTCCATTTTGTCTCTGTGCATGAAAGCCATACGTGGTTGGATATGTATCTGACAGTAAGATTGCCACAGAGTGCCACATGCATTAAAACCTCTTTCCCTTCAAAAATGAGGTGTCTGTTTCTGAAATGTTTTTGCAAGTGGACCTTAGCTGGTGCTGTGGTCAAGAATTCCTTGGGAGAGTGCTAAGAAGTTTGTTCCATTCTTTGTGTAACAATTTTTGTGTAACAACACTGTAACAATTTTTCACTATTCTGAGTTCCTGTGTCCAACAAATGCTTCTTGGGACTGTTGAATTACCCAGTGTAGACCAACATCCTGGAAGGAGACCATAATAAATGATCCCAAAACCAAAGACTGGGGGAGGAGTACAATTATTGAAGTACTGAAACCTCCTTCAACTGTAGGATGGAACCCACCAGAAGCAAACCATTCTCCTCTTTGTCAATATGTTGTTTATTTCTCACAAGTGAGCTTCATCTTTACTGATTAGGTTTCAGAATGTCTTTTTATTGTCTTCCTGTATTCGAGTAGTTAATATATAAAAGATTTGCTTGTAAGTCTAGAGCTAGAATTCTGCTTTGTTATATGAAGCAGTCCAATGTTCCTGACTATTTCATCCATAATCTGAGGAATCTATAAGGAAATGTTCTCATATGTTCACAAATGTTCTCATATATCAGAGAGGTTGCCCATCACTGCTTTATTTTCTGTGTCCAAAGTTAAAAACATCAGCCCTGAAAAAAAAAATTTTCTCCATCAAAAGGTACTTTTTTCTTTTTTTTGGTTTTTTTGCTCATTTACCCTTTTATTCATTCAGAGTTTGGTGTTTGCAGATCCTTTGGAGTCTTTCTGGTTTGCTTTCAATTAAAATGAAAACCTCACCATCATTTTTTATCCCTTTATTGTACTTTCTCTCAGCTCTGCTTGTTTGTGTGATCAAAATAACAGCCTACCAAGCAAAAACGGACAGTGATAGCAATTCCCTGTGGTTAGTGCAAACAACTAATTGCCTTTAAATATCCATACATATTAATATCCTTGGGATCTCAAGGAAGGAAATTTTGAAATAAAATCCTCTGTCTTCTTTTGCTTGGAAAGCAAAACTGATGGATCAAGTGTTCATCTAGTGTAAGTGGACGTAGTCGCAGGAATCATGTTGGGAATTCACAGATTCTTTTTAGGTGGCTAGTGTGAGTCAGTGTCTTCCTAAAGTTTACAAAGGTAGGTTTCACTTTCTAAATTTAAATGGGTTTTTTTGCAGTGATGATTGACAGTTATCATCAGCAGAAAATCGATCTCTATGTAAAATGCATGTAAAATGGACCACACAATTGATAGGAAATTGCCAGTCAGTTAAAATCTTTTGATTTACTTATGACTTTTCGGGGGGGGTGGTGGGCAGGGGACCAAATAAATAAATAAATAAATAAAAGCCTCAGGGACAAACCATTATAAAAGTGCTCGTTACAGGCCATCGGGTCTTTGGGCACTTTAATCTCTGTGGTCATAGATCAAAAAGAACATGACTCCTGAAGAACAGTCAAGTAAGTTCCTGGTGGGTAACTAACTGCTGCAGACTTTTCATACAGCACACAAATGTGTGGCATGAATGTCTCTAAATTGCCTCAAAAGTTCTCTTGTGACCCCAAAGAAGAACAAGAAGTGCCTGACATTTTGAAGAATGCAGGATCAAAGGTAACCCTGTGACATTCTGAAACCTGGCTTTGTTTTTCATGTCAGTTGAACAAAATCTACCTTCTTAGAGAAAGGCATAAGGATTCATTCTAGTAAAAGGAATCAGCACGTTTTGTTTGATTTTCACAGGACTTCTAAACAGAAAAACCTTACATTTCCATGTTAAAAATTGACATAAAGAAAAAGAAGCAAATATAACTAAAACCAGTTAACAGAAGCATCTACTCTCTTAAACATCACTGCAAATTATGATTGTATCACTTCCAGAGGCTGTTTCTCTGAATCCTGAAGTGATATATTTTGGTGTGACTTCACCGAAGTTAGACCAGTTGTTGGATTAAAATAAACCACAATTTATTTTTTTATTTGCATCTCTCAAAGCCTTCTTATATCTCACAATAAAAACTGGGCTGCAAGAGGCATAGTGTGCCAGTTCAACACTGCTGTAATCATTCAGTTTGACCTTTTATGACGCAGTTTTTCTTGAAAGGCAAATATCTGATCACACTGAGTACATTTTATTTACTGAACAAGGGAAGGAGCCACATTTGTTTCCCAAAAATCTGCTCTTAATTGCAGAAGGCATAGAACTGAGAGACCTTCAGATGAAAGTTGCTGTGACAAAGCACAGATCATGTATTTATGAAGAAAAATGGATATAAGACATGAATAAGCAAAGTTTGTCAAGTGTTTTTCTGACCCTAACTGCCTGCAAAGACTCATGTACCACCTAAATGAAGGCTAAGGTGTGAGAATCAAACACATCATATTAGGAAGATGCTGGGGTCCTAATGAATCTTCTGCTTCTGTAGCAGTCCAAAGATTTATTCTGACTTGAAGCTCATATCATAAGCCTGTTTCCATCTGAGGGAAAGCATAACCAACAGATTACCTAATCAAGAATAAAGTTCCCCTAAGAAAGTGGAAAACTTCAGTGAATCACAAAGTCGCTCCTCCACTTTTGTCTGATAACTCAATACCTGTTATCTTTGATTCACCAAATAATCATAAAGGCCACTTAGATTCCAATTGCCTTTAAATCCTGAGCATTTTCTCAGTGGAAAAATCTGTGCTAAGCAGGCATTTGAGTGGCAAGTTTTACCCAAATTTTCTCCCCGTTTTCAATCCAAGACGGTGTTTGCGGAAGCCTGGGTAGCACAAGGGACTTCTGATGAAGGCTTTTCACGTGTAGAGAGAGATTTCCTCTTCTTACTTGTTGCAGGCATGTCTGGATTCCAAAGTAAAATAGTATATTATGTTTGTTATCAGTTTAATAGAATCTAGGTGAAAGTTAATGTGGCAATCTCAGTCCCCTTCTCACAAGTTAGGAACATGTGTCATAACCTACAGCTGGCTCACAGCCCAGTGTGACCTTTTGGAAGCCCCAGCATTCAGACAAAGGATTTGGAGACAGGTTTGTTATAAGAATTTAGTTAGCATATTAATTAAACCATTAATATTTTTTCCTACACGGTTAAAAAGTATCCACCTTTCTTTAAACACCCACCTGAAGCTGGAAAAAAAAAAAAGCCAACCACAAACCCTCACTTTTCTCCCTGAGGCATTTCTTTTCCCTCTTGTTGGTAGGACTTTGAAAGTATGGAGGAGTAAATTTATCCAGGACTGCAGGTATTTGAAATATATGCTGAATCACTGTTTGCAATTATAGAAATAGAATAACTAACCTACAATCTCAAGGTAAGTTATATACATTTCATATTTTCTGATCAGAAATGCAGCTAATGCACTTGGAATTAGTCTATTAAAGCTACTTTGCAAATTCTCCTGATATCACTTCACAGTATTTCCCCTTAAATCTCTATCTTTCTAAAGAACATTTCAATATTGGGTCAGATTATGAATATTAAAGTTTCTCCAAAACCCACGCTAATTTTAAACTACAGGCACTGTGAATTGCAAATGACCTGAGCTGCTTAAGCCTCATAGTGTATCTGACTCATCCAGAGGCTTCAAAAAAATCAGGTCATGAAATTTTCTGCGTTCACAACTCAAGTCCCTGAAATACCAAGTCAGTGTTATGATTCTCTACGCTTTCTTTTCAGATGTAATTCAAAAATTGTATTTATAGCCCGAGAAAGACCTATTATCAGAGACCCACAGTGCCCCAGGGACCAGAGATTTCTAGCACCAGTGGGGTTTCCTGAGCATGACAAGACCCTTTTTTGAGCATAACTACAGCTGTTCTTCTGTCCTGGGTCACCCCAAAGTGTCAAACTATCATTTGTGTCTACAGGGCAATGATTTTCAAGAATTCCTTTGCTGGCATTCAGGTTGGATGTATCAGACAATGCCAGTAGAAGTCTTCATTTTGCAGAAGAATTCATTATTCATGAAGATTAAGCTAATCTTTCTGAAATTCATCAGTTTTTTAATGATAAATTAGATAGTCTAGTTACAATTACATATACATGTATACCAAACATATCAACAGAAATGTGCAATTTTGATTGAAGATAACCATAAATCATAACAAAGATTCTTTTGCATTCCCACCTTTCCCAATTTTCCTTTTTCTTAGTGTAGAAGTGGTCACTATTTTTCATCAGAGTGCAATATAAGATTTTGAAGCTGAAATAAAGATACAAATAATGTAGCATTGTAGCAAGACCTAGACTTTTGATGTAGAGAGCTGTTTGATTACTCAGCTGTAGAAGATGACAGAGACCAGAGAAAATAGAAAAACAGTGGGCACAAGTCACTTTTTGATTGCTTTTCCCACTGTGTTTGCCTGCAAACAATGGACTGACACAGAATAGCTGGTGAAACTTGGGGATGGGTTGTCCAGCCTTACCTAGAAGCCTTTCAAACCCTAAGTTTCTTGGAAAAAAGAATTCATTTGCTCTAAAAAGCTTCTTTATTAGTTTTCTTGCACTCTGGAGTTGCCCTCTTCTCTCTATAGTTTGTAAAGGTGCTGTGAGGTGGTTTAGGCTGGCAGCTCAGCAGCAGGGAGATCACTTGCCAATTACTGTCAGAGGCAAAACAGACTCAAATTCAGGGAATAAACATATTTTTTTACCAATTAATATAAATATTCAATTACTGATTTGGGTATTGGGAAAGACAACATTTAAAAAAATACAAAAGAGCAATTGTCATTAAAACACTTAGGAAAAATATTTTTCTACCCCCTTTCCCCGACTCAACTCTACTTTTTCCCACTAGATTACTCTCCCCACTCCCCGCCCACAATATCACAGCAAGAAAAATTTGGTCCCTTCTGAAAGGACACAAGTGGTGCAGGGGGTTGGTTAGCCAGACAAAGCAATTTCTCTCTATTGGTCTTTCCTCCCTATGATTTTCCAGAGTGTGCCTCCCAAGAGCCGCAGGGCACATCTGCTCCACCATGGAACACCTCCTCCTCTGATCTTGGTGTTCCCCCTGCTGTTTGTCACACTTTCCCCATTCCTACTCTGTATGTGCTGTATTTTATGTGCTTTTCTAAATGTCCTTTCGCAGAGGTAAAACAAACTCGGCTGATGGTCTGCAGTGGGTTCACTTTGGAGCTGGTGGGAAAAGTTGCATGCTCATGCCCAGCCCAGCCCCTCAAACCTTGCCATATGTTCCCAACACAAAAAGAAACCCTCAGAGTGAAAATAAATTAAAAAGAAAGCTTTTTGGTGCTTGAATTAGCGCAAATATTTTCCCCTCTCTTACCATCTACAGCTTTACTTGATAAAGTGTTTTTTGATACTTGTGGGCCCATGGACACCCAGAAAGGCTAAATGAGCAGCCCAAATCAGATGTTCTTGCAACAGATCCTTAAATCTTTTTGATCAAAATGAATACAGAGAGAGAAGGTGGCTGTTCCATGGTTGGAAGTATGTGTTGGACAGTTACCTCTGGAATGGGGCTCTTGCTGGTGGCCTAACATGCAGCACACAGACCTTTCCTCCTGGGCTATAAACATTTTGTGTAAGCTTTAATTAACCCTTTCTTTATTTAACCAGCTCAACAAACAAAAGGTCCTAAGTCTATAACAATTAGTTGGCCTTTTGCATGGCAGCACCTTTCCTAAGATCTCTATTAACATTTAAATGAAGAAAGGTCAACTGCACACATTATAGCTCAATTGTGTAAAACCAGGCAAATGATGAGGGGAAAAATACAATACTGCAATAAAAGCAAGAGTTAGGAAAGGCTGTTAGTCCAACCCATTTTAAGAAAGTTGTAGGTCCAAGAACAAAAGTCAATTCTGAACTCAAATATTTTGTTGAGGTTTTTGTGTTTAGTGGAAAACAGCTGTCCTATTTTCTTTTTTCATATGACCAAAAACCTCTGTGGTTTTTTACAAACTAGAATACAAATTTACTCCAGATTCATGTTGCTCTACGCTGAAGTAGAATTTGACCCATAGGTTTTCTAAATCAAATCAGTTTACTGACTTCTGTAATATCTGATATCAGTTTTCCACTTGACTATTGAACTTGACAATCATGTTTGCTCTGGCACAGGAGATTTCCACGTTGCTTTTTCTGGATGGACAAGTCTGATGAAAAAATTTCTTCATATCTATGCTTTTTATATATTTTTTTTCATAAGTTTTAACACATTTTGTCTGACCAGAGTCAGAAACAAGATATAGTTTGAGTCAGTGTGATATTATTATGGTTGCATGATTATGACCTTCCCATACTTTTATTAATCTGCAAGTTGCTGTAAAATACCATATAAGCAGATATATTTGCCCACTTGCACATGGTGTTGTACCTTTATCTTTGTATCATAGGTGTACATGCTTCAGGTACACACAACTGGGGCACACAGTCTGGTTTCAGACAAGGTGGCTTGAGAACAGATGAAAACAAATCTTTAAAAAATATTCAATTCGTTCAGGACCAGGAATGTGTACATGCTTTCCAATTTAACCGTGACAGAGTATCAAAACATCCGGTACTATGGCGGTGCCTCAAAGGAAAGAGAAATGCTTTAGTTTCATAGACTCATAGAATGGTTTGGGCTGGATGAAATCTTAAACATTACCCAGTTCCATTCCCAGCATGGGCAGGGACACCTTCCACTGGACCAAGTTGCTCAGAGCTCTATCCAATCTATCCTTGAACACCTCCGGGGTGGAAATGCCATCAGAAGAGCCATAGCTTCCTTGGGAAATAGGTGCCACAGCCTCAGCACCCTCACAGTAAGGAATTTCTTCTTAACATGTAATTGAAACCTGCTCACTTTCAGTTTGAAGACATTCCCTCTAGCTCTGTCACTATATGTCCTTGTCAAAAGTCTGTGTCCAGCTCTCTTGTAGAACTCTAGGTTCTGCAAGTCTGCTGTAAGTTCTTCCTGGAGGATTCTCTTCTCCAAGCTGAGGAAACACATCTTTCTCAGCCTGTCTGTATATCAGAGATGCTCCAGCCCTCTGATCATCTTCATGGCCCTTCCCAGGACCCGCTCCAACAGGACCACATCCTTCCTGTGTTGGGGACCCCAGAGCTGCTCTCAATTCATTCTCCATCCAGGCTGTCTTTGTGCCACTGCCCCAACCCAGATACAGGACCTACCTTACCTTATTTCCCCAGGCTGGTGATCTGGGGCAAGACTTAAATTGCCTAAATAATTTAGGATTTAATTTAAAAAAATAAAAAATAAAAATAAAAAAAAATCCTAATGTTCAAAAGAACCACAAGTACTTGGACCACCCAAAATCTTGTCAGGAAAAAAACAAATAGAAACATATTTTATAGTTTCTGGCATAAGTGCCTTTTCTGTTTGGGTTCCAAGAACACAGTGGGAGTTTGAGTGTAATTAACAAAAAATCTCAAAGAAGTTTTTGTATGTGTTGTTGCTAAAAATATAAAAAAGTTTAATTTAGATTTAGCAGCAATGGAGAGCCCTTTGGAGATAGGGATGCTGTGTGCATCTCTGGCAGCTCACAAAGCCCACCCATGCTCATCCATTGAAGGATTCCTCTCACACTTGGCCTCATGCCTCCTCTCTCATCTTCCATTTTTCCTTTCCTCTTTTCTGGTTCAGCTCTGGGGTAATGACCACTCCTGTGTGTCCCTGTCACCTGCTCCACACAGTTCACCTTTTCCCTCATCCATACAGCCAATTCCTGCAGCCTGAGCCACCCACTGCTGCTGCCCCAGAGCTGTGGTCGCTTGTATAACCAAGCTCCAGCTCCACTGCTGTTTACAGCACTCTGTGCTCTCCCCTTCCACAGGCCCTTTCTGTCACACAGAAAGAGAGACCATTCCCAAAGGATAAGTCACACCATACTAACGTAAGCACTGAATAAAGCTGGGATGGATTGCATTTTAGGAGGTGTCTAATCCCTCCGTAAAGAGAGCCTTGATGATAGTTAAACTACACACTTCGCTATCAGGTAGATACATTTAACGCAGGTGATCCCACCAAAGGTGTTTATTACTGCTAAAGCTGAGAAAATAACTCTCTTCTAAGAAGATTTCTTTAGAGCTGTGTTTGCCTAAAGCACAGCGCTCAGTGGTGCTCTGATTCAAGGTTCAGATTCTTAATAGCTTTTGAAATGCTAATAAAGCAATAGGCAGTGGAGGCATTTCTATTTTGAAGGGTGCATTAGCCATCTACGATTTTCTCAGATGCAATTTATTTTAATAAATAAAATTACTTTTATTGTACTGCTTATCCTCACAATAGAACGATAATTTAGCTACGTTTAGACACAATTACATTCAATGCTTTACCAAAGCTTCCATTTGACTCCACATTCATCAATTCAGAGAGGTCAAAGTCATGTTTTATTTATACTGTTCACTGATTGGTTAAGTATGCCAAAAGTCTTGGTCTCAAAATTTGTATTAAAATGAATATTTTTACAAATATTTATGAACATGGCTTTGGGATTCTAATCCATCTGCAGTCAAAAAAGAGCATTTGACATATTCACAACAAAGCCAATTTTACTTAATTGCAATAGTTGTATAATATTTCAAATCAAAAGTACTTTTCCAGTGGAAATCTAGCCACTTCTCATTACTTTATTGAAATATTCTGTTTCTTACATACCCATTCCATAATTTCACTATACTATAATTTGACTAACGACTTTTTGAACAAATTCCTTTTACCTCCAGCCAGCTCCCGATGAGGAGATTTTTTGCAAAAAAAAAATCCTCACCGATTTTTAGATGACTGTGAAAGTGAAATAAATGCAGTAGTGTTGTCTGATGTGGTCACAGGATCAGAAAATTCTCCTTGTGTCCTTTTAATTTCCCTTTTGTCTGCTAGCAGACCAACCCTTTCATCAGGCACCTGCTTTTTCCCACTCTCCTGGTGGACAAGTCCCACTGAAAGATTTTAGCATGACTTCATGATCGTCAGTGTAGCAGCAATGAGAAAATCTGAGGCAGTGATAGAACTTCTTTAAAAATTTCTGTGAGAGAAGGCTTTAATTTGTAATTTTAATTTTTTCATTGACAGTAAAGGGGCCAGGGAAAACAACATACATGACATAAATGATGGGATAATGGGTAGCCCAGGCAGCTGATACATTCCAAGCTCACTCTTTAGGTTACCCTTGTTCAGCATGCTCCAGCATCACTTTCTTTGTTCAGCAGAGATGGATGTCCTTCCTCAGAGTACCATCTTATAAATCAGCACAGCGACCTGAGAAAACAGCTGCACTAGTCGACAGTGCAGTGCATTAGCCAAGCATGTCTTCATTACAACTTTTCTGATAGATGCTGTAAAAAAGTACAGTTTAATTCTAGCAGACATGCTTTGCCTAGGTTTTTGTTGTTTTGTTGTTTTGGGGCTCTGCCCCCCTTCCCCCCCTCCCCCCCCCGCAAGCCAGGCAAGTTCTACCATGTGTTTTTGTGCTCTTTATTTTAAAGAAAAATGTGAAGGACTCTGTGTGAAGGTGTATCTCTAGTGTGCACGCAACATCCTAGCTAGCAAGGATACCCAAATAAAACAAATAACAGCACGAGCACAGAGCTCCATTCATTTGCTTGTCAGCCTGTGTACAAGACAGGAAAGAATTGTCTCTAATGATGCTTCTTTCTTTGTTAGTATTTAAAAGGGCAAAACCATCATGGGGGTCACTTTTGACAAACCTGTTTATTTTCCATTTTCCACAGCATTTGCTGAGCATCCCTCTCAGTTAGTTGTTTAATTTATTTATTTATTATTTTATCTGCACTGCCCCTTCTTTCCTTAGCCTTTTCCCCCTTTTTACTCCTTGAAAACTATAATGACTAGAATCAAATAAAATGTCAACATTTGCAATTCCAGAGCTTCATTTAAGCAATAAAAATAATAATTAAAAGGGTAAAACCTTAGAGAGATTTCTTCATTTTATATGGTTTGCCAGAGATGATACACATTCAAAAAAGCCAGTAAAAGAATTAATTAGAAACAGCTAAAGCTCAACAAGCTATGCAAGTTAATGAAGCAGAGAGGGAAATGTCATCTTTGAGACCCAGAGCTACATTGGCTTGGATAATATATACTCCTGCCTTACTCTCCTAACTAAACCTCTTTTAATCTCTCCTCTAAAAAATCAATGCTAATGACACTGATTTACCAGGAAATGACAGGCAAATAATACCACAGGAGTTGTTCTTGTTTAATGGTAACTTAGTTCTGAAGAAGAATGGCAAGGATTTTATTTTGAAATGTTGGTTTACTAATTGCAAATTACTTTCAGCTTGGTTTTTTTCATTTTCTCCTTCTGTTTTCTTTTGCAGCTGATCCTGAGTTAGAGAAATACCTTCCTTTATTATCTGTAAGAAATATAAAATATCTTACAAATTCAGATCAGAAAAGTTCCACTAGACTACTCCCTTTGCTAAATTCCTCTCGCTTTTTCTCTTCATCTTTTGTTTGTTCTGCTGAAAGGTAAACGAAGAACAGCAAAAATTACTGCAGATAAGGAGCACTTACCAGCAGGTCTTGTTCTCCAGGAGCTACTTATGTATATTCACACTTGCAGAATAAAACATGACATTGGAGGAGGAATTCTTTATTCTAAAAAATGAGTCAGAAGTTAACAGTAATAAAATCACACAAAAGAAAGGAAAATTAAAATCTTCTCTGAGTAAGTATCAAAAAGTAACGAGATAAAAGTATTTATAAAATTTCCTTTTATTTTGGAGAGTATTTAACAGTACTGGCCTATCAGCTACGGTCTCCCAGTCATATAAATATTCTTCCCAAATATTTCATATACATCTTCTAGTGCTGTCTGTATTATGGTGTCTGAACATATTCCAGTACTTCTGGGGCAATTTTCAGTAGCACTTCTGAACTATCTTCCTGGAGTTTATTGTGAGAATTGTCATGGCTTTTCTATGCTTTCTTCTCATTTTTCCAATATTTCATTTTTGCTTGCAGAAAACAAAAACAAAAGATTAATGTCTTGTGTATTTATATGCTGAAGATATTTTTAAGTTGTTTTGTTTTGTTTTGTTTTTTTCATGGAAGATTCCACCTATGCAAAGAAAGCCTATATACCTAACCATGTGTTTCCTTGGCAGATCCAAATAATATGTGGGAAAATGTTCATAAATTATGAGCCTAGACTGGTGATTTTTTGCAGGATGTATACAATTTCTTCATGTTTTATGCTTTCCTTTTAAAATTTTTAGTTATATTCTACAAATATGTGTCTCTATTAATTTTTAAAGAGACATGGAAAATAATTTTAATGTCATTTTCTTGTTATGTATGTGTGTGCTATTGCCATCATTTTGTCCTAGCTTGATAAATTATGGACTTTGTGAACCTGGTTAAGGTAATCTGCTGGGTGGTCTGGGTGGTTCAAATTGCTCCTGCAGGCTTGACATCTATAGAACAGGTGTTGTAGGAGGAAAACCTTCCTGCAAGTGGTCATCCTTTCCAGACAAAATATGGTAAACTGGATAGAAGAAATCATATACAGACTAACCTCTCAGGATATGTGCCAACATTCCATAGTGTTTTGCACAAGCCTGAGATTGATATCAACTCTGATATCAGTCCCCAGTCCAAAAAGCTGCTGATCTCAGTTGTGATGAATGTAAAATGTGTACAAGGCTATTTACCTCCTATTTTGCATTCTGTGAGCAGTAACATAAAAATAGATTGGATATTCATTAATATTTTTAAAATTATCTAAGAACCTTACCTCAAAGGTGTCATATTCTTGCAAAGCTTTATTACTGCTATCACACAGGAGAGCCATGAGGACTAATTAATTAATGTTTGTAGAGTATCTTGCAAATGCAAAGTGCAATGTGAATATGGATCATTATTATTTATTATCCTAAAAGATATAAAGATATATGGGAGAGCCTGAGCTCCTTTTAAGTTGCACTTCTACTGCATCAAAGTGGGCATAAAACTGCCTTGAGGCACCTGCTGAGGATTCAAAAGCAACAAGGATGATCAAATGTCTAAGCAGCATGATCAGTGAGGAAAGAGCAAAGTTTATGCTAAAGAAAAGGCTGATGTGGAACCCAATAAAAACCTTCAAATACTTTAAATATGCAAACAGAAAGTGCATAATCTCTCTTCATACCCACTAGATATTGGACAGGCACAACAGAAGAAAAAATATGGAATGAAAAATAATAAGATCTTTTGAAAAAGGAAGATCGTTTACACTGCATTTCTTTTTCTGCAGGGTTAGGACTTCTCTGCAGAAGTTCTGTAAATGTTATGCATATATCTGCCAAGAAAGAACAATATATTTGCTTCTGCTTTTTGAAAAGTTACTGGACAACACAGAATTCTAAAATCAGAATGATTTGAGTTGGAAGGGGCTTTAACAAACATGCAGTTCCACCCCCCTGACATGGGCAGGACACCTTACTGACCAGGGAGACTAGGTTGCTCAGAATCCCATCCAACCTGGCCTTGAACAGTTGCAGGGATGGAAGTATGACTGATCTCCATTGACCCCAGAAAAAACTTCTGACATTCTGGGTGTCATCAAATTCCTGGAAAGGCTAAAAAAGCGTGCAGATTTGGTAGTCAAGGACATGGGTCAGTGGTGGGCTTGGCAGAGACAAGTTAATGGTTGGACTTAATGATTTTAAAGGTCTTTTCCAGCCTTAATGATTCTATGTTTGTATGATTCTATGACAAGAGATGTTTGAACCATGGTTGAGGTGAGTTTTTAGGGTGGATTAGCATAAAGTAATCCATTAAGCAAGAAGTACTTGTTTCTCTCGTGATTGAGTCCAACATCCTTATCCAGTTTCTGATGCAACCTGAGTTCCTGAGTGTTCTCTCCATTTCCACATCTGGTCCTATATTTGCTACTCAAAATATGAAGGAGAAAGTGTTTGCTTCCCTCAGAGACTGGTGCATGTTTTTTTCTTCTCCTAGTCAGCTTATATTTGAATTTAAACTTGGCTGCAGTCTCAGCTTTGAGGAATACCATGTTGGTGTTTTTATTTTTTTAAATTATGGTTATAAAAACAAATTTAAAAAAGAAAGAAAGAAATATTGAAGCTGTAAGAAGTGATAGTTTTAGTCTCCCACAGCTTCCAAGAAAACTTGCAGCAAATATTTACTTTTTTTTTCCCCTGGAATTACTTAGTGAATCTTAACATGAAGAAGATGTCTTTTTCCCAGTTATTCTCAATATCACTTCTCTCTGGGTGATGTCTGTCTGCTTTCCCCCCCTCTGCCCTTTCACACTGTAATGCTTTATGGAAAACACTGTGCCTACACACTGTGAATTCAAAAAGACAGTTAAGTTAACAAACAAAATCAGCAGTGCTGCTTTTTTCCATGTTTGTTGCTCAACCATTACTTGGGAAAGTGCTTTAGCAGGATAAAAATACAAAGACAAGGGAGGAAATGAGAGGAAATAAACTAGCACTAGTAATATCTTCTTTTTCAAAAATATATAAATGTATATAAATTAAATGCATATAGTTGTATACAAAAATTTTGACAATTTATTTTAATTTGACAGTAATTTTTTTTGTATGTTTACTGGTATACAGTGAGTACATTGGCAAACGAAATGGATGCTTGCAAGTGAGGTAGTGAAAGGGGTCATGAGCTGGCACTCTGCACTTGCAGCCCCGTGGCCAAAGGAGAGCATTCTCCCTCTCCTCTGCACTCTTGTGACACCCCAGCTGGCATACTGGGCACAGCTTTGAGGCCCCCAGCACAAGAAAGGTGTGGACCTGTTGGAATGAGTCCAGACGCTGCCACAAAGATGCTGAGATGGCTGGAGAACCTCTGCTCTGGAGACAATCTGAGGGAGCTGGTGCTGTTCCACCTGGAGAAGGTTCTGGGGAGATCTTACAGCCCCTTCCAGTACCTAGAGGGGACTTACAAGAAAGTTAGAGAGAGATTTTTGTCTATTCTTATAGTGACAGGACTATGGACAAAAATTTTAAACTGCAAAGGATAGAAACTGTGTGCGAGGATGATGATGAGGATGGTGAAGCCCTGGAAGAGGCTAGCCATAGAAATCACGGATGGCTTGTCACTGGGCAGTTTCATAGTCAGGAGGGTGGAACTTTGAACAACCTGATCTGGTGAAAGATGCCCCTGTCCATGGCAGTGGGGCTGGCCTATGACTGTCTTTGAGGGTCTCTTGCAACCCAAACCATTCTATGATTCCGATTTGCAACAGCAAATTCTCCTCAATGTTTTGTTCATTTTTTTGTTTCCCCCAAGGGCTTCAGTGTGAAAGACCTGTACCTCTGAGGGCCATAACCTGGATGAAATGTTCAAACTGGAGTTATTCTGAACATGAAAGTTCAGCAGAAGTGAAGAATTACTGACACAGTTTCAAATGCATGGGGAATCAACATTTCTTCCAGGCCTACAAGATGACCCATCCAAAATGTAACAGCAACTCTCATAGTTTTTATGCAGATGAACACCAATATTTCTTCAGCTTGCTGAATTATTCTCTTCTCTGTTAAACAGTGGCATAGCCATTACTTTCTTATGCACAGGCAATGCTGGAAGAAAAACAGCCATACAATACTGTACTTGATACTTTCATTTGCAGATCTGGGCTTTCTTTTATCACAGTGATATACACTTATCTGAAACCCACTCTATATTTTTAAATATACTACCATGTCCTTGATGGCAGCAATAGGATTTAATACCTTAATTTCTACGAGTCAGTAAAGCCTAAAGGCCCAGATCTTTTAAGATATGCAGATATGGCCAGAGGCTGCTGAAAGCACCACGTGATCAGCAAGGAAAGCACCTAAGTTACCTGATCAAACCTACACAGAGAATTCATGTCAAAAGTGGTATTATGCCAAGTTTCTTTAAAAAGGACTAAGACAGAAATAGACTTTTTAATTCACCTTGGAGTTTCCAGTCCTCAGGAAAAATTGTCTCTGATAATAGTAACTGGAAAAAACGCTGAGAAATAATGGCACAGAAGCTGGAAAAAATACATTCTTCATAGAGAGATCTGGCTAAAAAAGGCAAAATTCTACCATGACTACTTCTACTGGCTTCAAAGAGTATCCACACTGACCACAGGGTGAAAATGACTG
Organism: Acanthornis magna; assembly: GCA_036785705.1. NCBI lineage: Eukaryota > Metazoa > Chordata > Aves > Passeriformes > Acanthizidae > Acanthornis > Acanthornis magna. The sequence goes on along the minus strand of JAWUZG010000173.1, from coordinate 4,477,970 downwards.
ACCTGTAGTTACATGCCTTTTCCAAAAGAAGCAAAAAGGATGATTGCCTGAACAGTAGGGTAAGCTCTCACAAAGGTAAATTTCCCTGTGACATTCTCCATCCTGATCAAAAGACTTTAATAAGTTTATTTCTTATTAAAGCATCTTTTTCCTTGTTCATGATGAAAGAATTCATTTAAACAGGAAAGCTCAAGCTTCTTTTTATTCAATACCTACAGGGTCTTACTTTTTTTTTTCCTTCTTTCTTTCTTGTCTATGGTTCCTTCAAATTAAGTGGTTCCTTGCAATTAATTTGCTGTGAAAGGTAATCCTCATCTCAAACCACTCTTGTGGCAACATCAGCATTTGATACAGTAAATAAATTTTCAGTTATCTTCATATTCTACCAACTATACCAAGTACTGTCCCACCAGAAATCATGATCAGGTATTAAAGACTCCTGAGAACTAAATGATCCAAGCTCAGAAGCTCTGAATCCCATGATAAATTATACAAAAGGGGCACTTGAATAGATTTGTAACCGATTTTGCTGCTCAGAACACCTCCATTTCAATTAGAGGTAACCAAGAGGCATGACACTGAAGAGCAAAACTAATAATTTTTGCTGATGTCAAGAAAGGTTATGGGAGGTGAGGGGATAGAAGCAATGGCTTCCATAAAATGTACATAATACAAGTGCCTTAGTCCTTGTTTTATGTCCTTGAAGTGGAGAAGGGCCATTTCTATTTTGTCTCTACACCGCAGCTGTGGCACTGTCCTAGAGAGTGAAGCCCATCCACAGTAGGACAATTCTGGACTTAGGAATGCTCAGATGGAGACTGGATCATGATCCACTGGTTGAAGATGAAAGTTTCCTGTCTGGTTTCATGGTCATGATGTGCATCCAAACACATACAGGATGGAAACCCCTACAACCAAGACAACCAAAACCACAATATTTACAAATCCTTTGTGAAATTACAGCAAGATTTTTAGCAGCTGCAGGCAGCTCATTAGACTGCTAGTCCAATTTTGACTGCTCTGAATCCCAAATGTTTGAGTACCTCTGACCCCATATCAATTTCTTTGCAGTTTTAGCAGTCTTAGTCAGGTTATCTGTGTTGGACAGTGGAACGTAGGCTGGTTGCTCTGATTGTATTAACAACTAAAGTACCTTTTTCTTTCTGCGGTTTTTTTTTTTTTTTTTGGTCGTGGTGTTTTTAGTTGGTTTTTTTTTCGTTGGTTGGTTGGTTGGGTTTTTTTGTTTTGTTTGGGTTTTTTTAATATATATTTTAATATATATAATTTGTTCAAGAAAAATGAATAGGCCATATGGATGTGACCTGTGGTACCACATATAATGATGAGACTATGCCAGTTTGAATTATTACAGTCCATCTGTATTCACTAGACCAATTACAATTCACTTCAGTGGAAAGCCTTGCTTTGGAAATCTGACTAATTTTGTGCCAATAATTGTGAACCCCAGTGTATTTACAGGTTCTAAACATGAAGGCCATATTTTTATAGGTACAGTAGAGTTATGTTTCTGTGTTTTATAGGTGCTATTCACCGGAAGGTCAGACCTCAATGTAATTAATAAATCTCTCTGTGAGCTTTTAAAACTTGTCATGGTCTCTGTATATGTGGGTATTTTTGTGGTTGTTGTTTTCTTTTTTTTTTTCCTCTTTTTTTTTCCTTTTTTTTTTTTTTTTTAATAAATGTCACTTTGCCAAAACACTTAAATCAACTTTTTGGGTCCTGAAAAGCTGAAAGGAATAGGATTTTACTTCCCTTATCACTAGTTATGGAATCAAGTTGCCCACATTTCTTAAAACATCTGTGTATATATATAAAAAATCACAAATGTTCTGTAGGAAAATAGTCTTACAGCGAGGAAGGAGTCAGTCTCAGTGACCTTTTGTGATAAAAAGAAATGCAGAGGATTAGAGAGAGAGGTAAGAACATAGAGACAATCACCACCCAAAGACAGATAAGAAGTTCAGCCCCTGAGAATTGTATTTTAGTGTTATTGTACATGGCCCTTACTATGAGAGTTCCTGAGAAATTATCTCACTCTCTCAAATCTAACAGTAAGGCTTCACAGAATACAGTTTAGGCCCTGGAGAAATCATGTAAGATGTATTTAAATATTTACCAGTTTAAGGAGTGGATCTCTGCTAACCTATAGTGGCTTCTTAGGGAGAAGCCACATGAGGAGGACAGGGCGAAAATCAGGGTGGAGAAGTGTTTTTCAGCAATGGGAGAAGGAGAGAAATACCTGGAACACATCTTCAGCTGGTGAAGGACATAACTGAAACGATTGTTTTTCTTACTGGTGTTAATATTGGAATATTGTCTCCTAAACAAGGATAAGCAGCTGTATTTTTTTAACTTAACATTATTTATAAAATAACTTTGTCTAGAAAGCTGTAGCATGTAGTAACATCTACCTTGCTGTTCTGTGATATATGTGTCTGCGCAGGAGTGCAAACATACGTGTAAGTTAATGTTTGTGTGAATGTTTCTTGTTATGGTCAATTTCCAGAGGGTAGGTTTTTTTAAAAGATACATATGCACTTCAGTCTTTTCCATGTTTCAGCTTTATAAAAGCAGGGGTTTTTTTGCAATAGCACCAAAACATTCTACGAACATTAGAAACTCATCCTGGCTCCACTTGCAAAGCATAAAAAAAAAAGAAAAAAAAGATATTTGGGGAATTTAAACATGTTTTAATGCTTTCAATTCCATGTAGTTTTCAGGATGTTCTGTGTACCCCTGGCTGTCAATAAAGATAACATGGGATCGTCAAAGTGGAAAAAGCTAATACAGTCATTATTAGTTCACTATATTTTGTTTAAAAACACTCTCTGAGAATAAGTACTGTCACAACTGGTACAATAAAATCATTCATCATGTTAATAACCCCATCAGAAACAATCTGTAATCTGTACCTCAGGCAGGTGGGCAAATCTAAGATCAGATAGACAGATATGCAAATTCAGTTCTCACTTCTGGGCTACCTTCCTTTGGGATCTTAAGCATGTTGCTCATTCTCTCGCTTAAGAGTACTTAGGTTTTGGAGAAGATAACCTGGTCTGCAATTTATTCGCAAAACATTGCCCATGAACAGAATGTCAAATCCTGTGTTTTGGGGTAGCTAATTAAGCCCCCAAATACTTCAGCATGTAGCTAATTCCAAATGCATAAATGGTCCCATTGAAACCAACATCTGAGTGCCTTTTGGAATTAGAAACTTATGGAACACCTTAAATTAGGAGGAAAAAAACCTCTTTGAAATCCTCCCTTCTCATCATTTCAGAATCTTTCCCAATGAACCGAGTGTTTTGCTTATCTGAACTCTGGCTTGTAAAGCAAACTGATGTCTCAGTTTCAATGCATTTGACCTTGATGACAACTTTGTTGTTAAACTTTGCAAAGCTAAATGGTGTCCTCTGACTGTGCTGTTAAACCTTACATAAATTGCGCAGAGCACATGGAAAAATAATAATTTAAAGCATAATATAATAAAGAGAAGAAAATAAAAAGAAAAAGCCATAAGTTGGTGGCATGTTTTCCTGAATTTGGGCCATATTCAAGCACAGATCACTGCCACATGCCACTGTGCCATCCAGTCCCCTACTCACACAACTCCTGCAAATGGTATCATTTTGCAACTAATTTACTCGCTTAGTTTTGGCCATTAGTCATTCCCAATATCCTCAATCTGCAGGTAATTTTCCACATTATTAGTTACCCACCTGTCTTATTAAACTGGACTTTCTGAAACCCTGTGTGTCTACATTTTCTGCACCTTTAGATCAAGCAAATAATTGCCTGTACCTGGATGGAAGGATTTAATAGGAAGATTATAGTTGATTCCAAAAGTTAATAACTATAACATCTGGTTTCTCTTTTTAACATTTAAATGATAAATTCAGTGTTCAAGAAGAAAGGAGAAAAAAAGTGAGAACACAGAAGAATGAAATGTTCTTATCATTTGTAGGACAAGTTAAATTTAGGTGGGCAGAAGGTAGGTTTTACTCTTTCCCACTTAATGTTCCACTACCTTGACCCAAAGGGAGCAATCTTTATCACATTAATAGAGGGAATTTCTCAATACTGAGACAAGACTTGGCTCCTTTTTCACTAAGAATGCCAAGTGAGCTGCATTATGCAAAATCTTGGTTATCTTCCACTGCTCTTTATGATAGACTATGGCTGTTCTGAGATGCCTCAACTCATTTCTATGCAGACGTCTATAAAACCATCTGCATGGGAAGATTTTCAAATTTTGCTGGGCAAAACTGGGAACATTATTTTCCCAAATTGGTTCAGAAGGGATGGGGAGAAAGTGAGAATGAAGAAGAAACAAGAATCTAGGGTCTAACTGTCTGGACCTCAGATGCTCAGAGTTGCATTGGCAGCTGTCCATGGGCACAAGTGCTAAATCTGTTTTGCATATAAATTGACACACTTAAAAAAGATGCACACATCTTTAGCAGATGCATTTTCCTTGCTAGACAAATAAAAACATGCTTGTTGCTTAAGTTCACCTGCAATGAAAACAAAATGCCCAAGAGCTATTCAAGAGGAATAACAGACTTGAGCTCCAGCCTGCATGACTCATTAGTCTTTATGGTTTCCACATCCAAATCTAAGTGTCAAAGACCTGACGGCCCACCCAGGAGGGAAAGTAGTTTCAAAAAGAGATGAGTATCATCGGCACATAGTGGGCAGTGTAATTAACCCACCCAGGTGAAACTCTCCTTAGGGACACATTTACTCCCTGAGTCTGAATAAGGTAGTAGCAGAAATGGAGGAAGTTATACTAGTCCTGTTGTTTCATCTGGGGTTTAAAACAATATCACTTTCTTGTAAGTTTTTGGGTTTTTTTCAAAATACATAGATTCACCAAATTCAATTGGGAACACCTCAGATCTTAGTAAATTCTGATACAGAAGAAAGATGTTCTCTCTTCACTTTGGCCATTTCTTCCTTTCTGAAATTTGGGATTCAGGGCTTTCCCTTACAGAAATCTGAGCTCAGAAATTAATGCAGGTTATTCTTTCCCAGAACTACCTTGTGGACTCCACTGCTCCTTAAGTTATTTATCTGTGGCAAAAGAGACTTCCTGGAATCTATGACAGCCAAAGTATTTGAAACCAAACTCCTTCTTGCATCCACCCTATGGTCAGAAGTTTCTTCATATACTGACAAACAACGTAGGTGTTCCTGAAACCAACATTGGTTTAATATAAGTCATATAATGCATGACCATCTTCTGGCCCAACTGAAATCTGTGACTGAAAGCCTGTCAACTTCATCACTGAGGATTTACCAAATATCTGTCTTCATTCCACTTCAGGCATTTCCCTGCTTGTTCAATGTGTTATTGATTGTGAAACAGCTTCTTTGGATTTAAACAACTGAAAATGTAATTTTGAGATTCTGGCATTGTATCTCCAGCTCTGTCACTGAGGTGTTTTCTGTGCTGATTTTGGCTCCTTTCTTAATTCTCACCTTATTCCACAAAAAAACCTAAACAAGTCTGTCCTACAGTGCTGTTATGACACTACATGAAATCCTGTTGTCATTCTTACCAGCAGTAAAATTCATATTCAGACAGTTTCAGCCAAAACTGATATCTTCAAAAACATGTCCAGAGCATGGGAACCTGGATTTATGCACTTTTGCCAGAAGTTCGAGTATTTTCCTTCTTATTCAAACTGAAACTTGCTACCTGTAAAATGGACATAAAGTTAATTAACTGCTTCATCAGTGTTCTGTGAGTACTGTTTATATTTATGTAGTTTTTCAGGAAGGAAAAAACCATAATTGATATTGTCATTTTTATTTATACTTATATTTACATGGTAGTCTAAGCTGCTTAAACTAATGAATCTATAAATTTCCGTGTTTGCCTTTCTCCCTCCCTACCATCTGCCCTCCCCTCCTACATCACTTTTTTCTAAGTAAAGTCTCTGTGTAGTTTTCTGTAATCAAACAGGTTCTTAAGCAGACCTCTTTCTTTTTCTTTCTTTCTTTCTTTCTCTCTTTCTTTCTTTCTTTCTTTCTTTTCTTTCTTTCTTTCTTTCTTTCTTTCTTTCTTTCTTTCTTTCTTTCTTTCTTTCTTTCTTTCTTTCTTTCTTTCTTTCTTTCTTTCTTTCTTTCCTCTCTCTCTCTCTCTCTTTCTCCCTTTCTCCCTTTCTCCCTTTCTCTCATTATTTTTGGGTGGTGTTGTTTTTATTTTTTTCCTTTTATAGTGCAGGTATGGAAAAAACAGAATGATTAAAGAAAAAGGTCTCTTATTAAATTTTTGGTCCAGACAATGTAGTTTGGAGGGACTGATTTAGTGTGTGGAATGCCTTGAATATATGAAAACAGTGAATTCAGACCAGCGCTACCACCAAGGTTAGCAGCTGAAGTCTTTGAGCCTTCAAATCATGTTCATAGCAAGAATGAAAATTTTGGGGGACATTAAGCTTGTAAATTGAAGAGTAGAATTGTGATAATTTACTGGAATTTTCTGGACATAATTGACTGATGTTGGTTTCTTGCTACTTGCAAGCTGTAATCCATTGCCCATGAACTAAACAAAAATTGTTTACTGTCAATTTCTTTCTACTTTTATATGAAAGGGTACATATAAGATACAAAAGGTCAATGCAGTTGCCACAAGAATGAAACCATACTGAAATCAGTCAGAAAATGTTGCCTTTACAAGACATGTCCTTAGTACTAAAACTTGTCATAAAAAAGCCAGTACTACATATACATTTCCAGAATAAATATTAAGCATCCCAATTCTTTGTTCTGATTCAGAATAATACTGTATTCTACACATTTGTGCCTTTTGGAAACAAATGATCAACGTGAAAGCTTTCCTGCAACTTCATACAGCAGCTGAAAGCAGCTAAAACCAAAAAATGTCATTTGGACAATGACATTGGGAAATCCAATTAACATTAAATTAGGCTGAGATTATATATCATAAGCAATTAGAGTAGGGCTTTGAAAAGTACTGTCCCTCTCTGATGCTTTCAAACCTTTCAGTGTTAATATTCCAATAAAAATGCCATTTTCCCCCACAGGTTTCACAAAGAATGAATTTTTGATTACTCAATCTGGTTGATCAGACTGACTTTATTAGAGTTGGTTTTTTTTCCTTTCCAAACTTCAGCCATTTATCTCCCTCTCCTTCCCCTCTAAGAACTTCAACAAACACTGCATTTACTCCCCCGCCCTGCAAATGGCAAAAGAAAGTTACCTTTTATTTATGAGTGATCATTTTTTCCTGTCTATATTTTGACAAATAACATGGCAGAAAATGATTAAGGGTCTCATTTTGCAATGTGACTTGTATGTTATTTATTGTTAAAATAAAAGTCACTTTGTGAATTGAAGTTTTTAATCATTTTTCCCCTCTGTCAGGAAATAGTTTTGTCAAAAAGCGATGATATTTGACAGTGCTGTTTTTTTAATGACAGGTACAATCCTGGTAAGGAGTTCATCAGTAATTATTTCACTGTAGAATAATTATATGGATAAACTATTATCTAGTTATTTTCCATTTAAATGATCTTCCTTTTTCCCATGTTACTAATAGGAATATTACAGCACCCTGAATAGCTCTCACATAAAATAAAAGATACACAAACAGTTTTGAAAATATTTTCCCTGTCTTCTCTTAGAAACATATTACATCAGACATTCAACCCAGTTCAGCAGCAAACATAATGAATACTCTAATTTCTTTGTCAATCAGACTGTTAAGCATCTTGGTTTTCAAACCTCTCCATGGAGATCGATGGCTCTTATCCCAGTTTTGCATATGGAAGTGATTATATTTTCCATCTCCATGTTTACAACTCACCTAACTTTCCAGGAAGTTAAAAATAAATTTTATCAGCCTACCCCTGTATTAAATAAAGACAGACAAGGACTTCCAGAAGATGATTCAGAACAGGAGAACAGGTCTGGTTAAGTCAGCTTCAGTTGGTCATTAAATGCACAGCTGATAGTGACACAAACAAGCAAAAAACAAAAGCAAACAAACAAAAAACAAACAAAAACAAACAAACAAAACCAACAACAGCAGTAAAAAAATGGCAAAGAAAAAAGAGAACAGGTCTTTAATAAATGTGCTAAATGCTCAGACTCAAAATGTGCTAAATGCTAGTGTATAGCTTTGTAGTGATGCACCTACACGTACTCCTCAGGGTGTTTCTTCGTCACATATCCCAGACAACTCCACAGATGCTCATTAACTCATCACAGCTCTGGGAGAAGTACTAGGGAAGTGCTGTGGTCAGATTATAACTAAAGCAAATGAAGCCCAACAGGTCAGCGACATAATGCGGGGTCGAGGAAAAGGTCTGGATGTCAGCCTTATCAGGTATTTATAAGCTACCTCTGTGGGCAATACTAAGAGAAGAGTGGGAGCTAAATGAAGGCTAAACTGTCCTATTTTGTCAGGACCATGAAGTGTTGGTGGGTGAAAAATTGGACATGACCTGGCACTGTGCACTTGCATCCCAGAAAGCCAATGCTGCCTTTGAATATTTCTAGTTTTTTCCTGTTAATGCACCTGTAACTTGCTGCAGTTTAGTACTTCTTACAAAGTGTTAACATACTCTGCTCCCAGCACCTTTAGCCAAAAGAAGGCTCTCTGAACACAGATTCAAGGACATATTCATTGCCTTGGGGCCTGAAAATATGTAAACAACTGTAAGATGGAGGGGAGCAGGCCTGGGGTAGTGAACATTGTCACCGGAGGGTACGACTGGAGAATTAGGAGCCAATATGCTAATGGGACAGAACTTGTAAAAGGTGAAGCGCTCGTGACCGGTCGTCCATTTTGAGTGTAGTCCCTGAGAGGGACATTCGTTTGCCCGAATGTACCTTGAAGACCTCGAATAAATTTGTCCGCATTTTGTACTCCTAATTTGTTTTGGCTTCTCTTTTAGGCATCACCAAGTGTGTCCTGTCTGTGCCAAAGGAGGTGTCAAAAGCAGGGAGGAGATTGTCTCTGATGAGAGCCCACCTGCAATGCTGCATCCAGCTCTGGGGACCCCAAAGTGAGAAGGATGTGGACCTGTTGAAATGAGTCCAGAGGAGTCTGCAGAGATGTCCCCACGGTTGGAGCTCTGGAGATAGGCTGAGGGAGATGACATTGTTCGGCCCAGAGAAGGGAAGGATTTAGGAAGACCTCAGAGCTCTTCCCAGTACCCAAATTGGCTAAAAGAGAACTGGAGAGAAACTTTTGACAAGGGCATGGAGTGATAGGACAATAGAAAATTACTTTAAATTGAAAGAGGCTGTATTTAAATCAGCGATTAAGGAAAAATTCTTCCCTGTGAGGGTAGTGAGGCCCTGGCACAGGTTGGAAAAGAATCTGTGGTTGCGTCATCCCTGGCAGTGTCCAAGTCCAAGCTGGATAGGGCTCTGAATAACCTGGCATAGTGGAAGGTGTCCCTGCCCAGGCCGGGGGGTTGCAGCTAGATGAGATTAAGGGAAGGTACTTCACTGTCTTCCCCAAACCAAATAATTCTATCATGTCATTTAATACTCAACATTAATGGATTTTAATGCAAATCACTGCAGAGGGAAGTCATGTCAGAAGTGACAGCATTTTCTGGCTGTTCATGAAGTGTCATGGTCAGACACCCCACTTGGACTATTGTCACAGGCAGAGAGATGCACTTCACCTGTTAAAAGGAAAGCAACAGCATACTTTGTTGAAATAAAACAGTGAATTAAGAAAGTTTGGTGGTAAATGTGACAGTGATTTAACAAGATTCAATGGCAAGATACATTTGATTAATGTGTAGAGAACAGGATTACACAGAACCATCAAGGAGACCCTCCCATTGAGCCACGAGGTTCAGAAAGAATCCCTTTGTGTTTTAAACCCCTCAGACAGGAATCTGGGTGTTGCAGGACCCACTCCTAGTCCCAGCCTTGGTCAATTGCTCATGCCTAAAGAATGTATGTCTGCACAATCAATTATTTGCATCCTTTTGCTAAGATTTCAAAGTCTAGCACACTATTAATCACTTCCCAAGGATCTGTGGCTGCAAGGAGTCTCTCAGACTCAAGGAATAACCTTGAGACGTCCCTACTAAAGGGGATATCCTGGCACGCAGCCCGTCACTGTGCAGGAGAGCCAAACAGGCCCCGGGCTGTCCACTATTTATGGACTAAGATGATGGACTTATTGTCATATTTGCATACCAGCAACACGTCTGGGTCACCCTTCCAGACAGCCCTTGGCTACCCTGTTGCCATCCATCCCCCAAAGTCCTGAGTGAGACGCCAGTTGCTCTTGCACAACAAAACAGTTACTGTCACCCCGGTGCCAGTGCCACACTGGCACCGGCTCTGTCAAACCTGTGCTTCTAATTCATCATTTAATCTAAACACGAGGATGTAAAAAACCCCATTTTTTAACCAGGGGTACAAATATTTTGGTGGCATACCCATTCATTCGGCATGGCCTCCCTGATTTATCTCTTCTTCCCACATATGAGGAAAGGGTGATCCAGTGGGAACAGTTAAGACAAGTGAATTTGTGATGAGCCGAAAAAATGTTGAGCTGCCCTTCTTACATTACACAGGCAGGTGTTACCACAGGACCTGAGAAGAGCCCCTAACACAGCAATCAGCCATGGGTAGCTGTTTTGACAGGAATCATGAGAACCAGCAGCAGCTGGTGATTTAGTTTAAAGAATAGTCCCAACACCTATATTTGATTGCCCATCTTTATCTCCCATATTTCAAACTCCCATCTGAGCTTGTTTTCAAAGACAGGACTTACAAATAGAAAAAAATGGCACAGTAGTCCAAGGGGGAGGATTCAGAGATCTTGGTTCTCAGGTGGGTATCCCAGCAATAACTACAATGCAAACTACTTTAAATTTGCTGCATGCCTTATTTTTTCCTAGTCATGGCGATAAGTGTCTCAGCTAGAAAGAAACGAGATGAGGTGGGTTAAAAATATAATTTTACTAGTCTTTCTAATCGGGAAAAATTGTTTTGATTGCTCAGAATGGGTGGGTTCCGTATTGTGCCTTTTGCACTAATTATTTCTAGCCTGTCACTAGTCAGACTTTATCTTATCTTGTCTCGTCTTATATTATTTTAACATTCAATCTGCAGTAGCTATAGACATAATTTTCCTCCTCAGTGCTGGACAGTTCTTACTTGCTTCAGCCCGTGATCATGTCAGCCTCGAGAGGAAAGAGGTACATGTGTAGGTCACAGAGATCAGAAAGGAAAGAATTTAGGCAGTAAAACCCTGATGTGAAACATCTAAGGAGGGACAATTTCAAAATTGCCATGCGGGACTCAGAAAGCGAACATGTTAACTAGCAGCTCACAGGCTTTGCCTATTCCTCTGTTCCTGCTTCAGTTTGACAGGATTGGCACAAGGAAGCTCTCAAAACTGTCAAACTAGCACATTTGATGAGTCCAGGCTCTTTTCAACCCCTATGGCAATGTCCTTTTATTCATGCAGTAAAAGCTTGTTACCTGGTCACAAACACAGTCCTGCTTCAAAGTTCCCTGCCCTCTTTCCACTGCTGATTTCTGTATTTTCCAAGTTACTCAGAATCAAACCCGGAATGTCCTGGGTTGCTGAATTCCCAAGGCTCTTTTTTTTTTTTTTCCCCACCCAGGTTCCCAAGCTTAGATTTTTCCTTTTGCTGTTGATTTTGGTGACAACCAAAGTAAAAATAGTAAGTTTGTTTAGCTAGATTTAGCATACAGCAAACTATTCAAGTAAGGAAACAGCTGAAAATTCTCTCCGTGGGCCTGTGGAACTCAAATAATGTTGATTTAATAAAACACGTCAGCATCTCAGCAAGACAGTACATAATGAAGCACTGCACCAGCCGAGTAAGACAAGGTACAGAAGCACAGACCATGAGAGGACATCCCAGGTGTGACCAGCTCTGTAAGACACTTACACATGCAACAGAGGACATGACAAAATATACTCTTACATGGCATGAATTGAAACAGTGATGTGTGCCAGTGTGGACATGGTGTCATGGTCATCCAGTCTGATGTAATTTGCTCTGATCAGATGTCTTACCATGCTGTTTGTCCCTGAGCTACAAGGCTGTGCACGGAAAGTTCTCAGACCGCTGGTAATACAGTAGGCAAAGAGTAGAACAAAGTGTGTAGAAGGAGTCATAAAATAATTGACGTGGTGGCAAAGTAGATTTGCTTTTGATGAAATCAGCCCACTATATTTGTTGCAGCGTCTCTAAGCAGAAGCTCTCTGTTGTGTCCCAATGCATGACAGAGGATGATATTCCATTTGGAGAATATTTGGCTCATTTAAGCTGGAAAGATATTGCCAGGAGTTGCAAAGTGAAAAGACAGAAAACAGGGTAAGTAGATTTTTTTCTTGTTTTATAAAATTGTTTCTGTTTTACTGCAAGTTGCTTTCTCTGTACTCAGTCATTTGAGGTACTGGAGCTATGTCATGGCTAAGTTTTAATCTCAGACTCTGGGTAAAATTGGTTGGGAGGAAACTTCAAATAATTGTGATGAGCTGTGCAAGGGCTTATGCAAGTCTGTACCACAGAGAAGATATTGTCTGTACGGAGAAGAGAGATAAACTTTTAAATTTCCTTTCTTTTCGGGCATCTCAACCTGGCTACACTGCTGTCCATATGGGATATGTAAAGTGTAGGTTTGTACTTCTGTTCTGAGTTTCCAACTTAATTCTTCCCTTATTACCCACACCTTTTGTTACATTCAAAAGATAGCGCAGGATTTTGTGTAGGACGCTGGATTTTAACAAGAAATATTACCAGCTGGGATTTTGTTTCCAGCTATGTTGGGTTTCTTCGCTTTATATGAGATTTCCCACTGCATAGAATCATGAAATGACTAAGATTGGAAAAGACCTGCAAGATAACTGAGTCCAGCTGTTAATCCAGCACCACCGTGTCCACTACTAAACCATATCCCCAAGTGCCTTTTGAACACTTCCAGGGATGGTGGTTCCAACACTTCCTTGGGCAGCCTGTTCCAATTCCTGACCAGTTCCATGGTAGGAAACAGAGAGCTGTAACTCCTTTCAGGTAAGTACTTTACACCAACCACCTGTGACTGTCCCAGAGTCATTTATGGTATAAAAGTCCAGACACATTTCTCTCTTTTTGTGCTGTACAGCCGCCTGAAAGAAGCTTGTAATGAGGTGGGCATCGAATTCTTCCCCCAAGAAGCAAGAGGTAGGATGGGAAGAAATGGCTTCAGGTTGCACCAGAGGGAGGTTTAAATTCTATATAAGGAAACATTCCTTCACTGAAAGGGTTTTCAGGCCCTGGAACAGTTGTGGAGTCACATCCCTGGAGGTAGCTGTTAGATATGTAGGAGTATTGCTTGCGGTAATGATTTATTGTTGAACTTGGCAGAGTTAGGTTTATAGTTGGACTTGATGATTGCAAGGTTTTTTTACAATATAAATTATTTCATGTTTCCATACAAAAAAAAAAAAAAACCAACAAAACCCAAAACTGAACAGTACTTCATTAGGGGCTCTTTTTATTATTTAGGAGGTATATCAAAAACCCTTAAATATGCAAGCTTCTTTTCCCTGCATTCCCTGCATTCTTACATCTTAGTCATACAAAGCAGTCATGAAGCACCAAAGGTTATCTAAGGAAGAGCCACTGGAAAAGCCTTCACATCAACCAGGTGAGTAAGCCCGGAGAAGCCAGGGAATGCTTATTTGAAGTGCTGATATTTAAGTGTTGTTCCATTCCCGAACAAAGCACTGTAACTTCCTCTTAATGACAGTTGCAACACAGATGTGGTACATAAATCAAAATTGAGACAGCTTCTGGGTACTCACATGTGTGATGTGCCTGCTGGAGGTGACTAAGTTACACAGGCAATGGTGGTAGGCACCTGGTTGTCTGAGGACAGTAGCAAGAAACTGCCTTTCATTAGGATGTGATTTGCAGGAGTTAAGTGCTGATTTTCAGAGCATGACTATAATTCAGCTTCAAATAATGTGATAAGACAGGCAAAGGCAGAAAACTCTGCTAAACTCTCTGACAAGGGAACAGAAAATCCTCCACAGTTACAGAGACTCTAAGGACTTCTTCTCTCATTTGTAATTAACTTCTTCCCTATAAACCCAGTCTGACCTTGTCTGTACAGTATTGTCCAGACCTTTCATTTGTCATATGGTATATGGCTTGGTAGTATAGCTTGTGTCTCAATGTCACTGGGTGTCTGGGGCTTGGGATTTTTTCTTTTTTTTTTTTTTTTCCCTCTACTTTATGACTTCAAGGGCTAAAAGAAAAGCAGCTAGAGTGTGGGTGCCAAAATTTGCCTGCAAGTCTTTGCAAAAGAATTGAAGTTTGGGAAAGAACAGTTAAAATTTCTCAGCTGAAGTAACCAAACTTTAAGGTCAGGTGGAGAAAAAATGTTTTCCCTACTTTTCTAGTGATCAGAAGCAAACTATTTTTGATTGCAATTTAGTTTTAAGGCAAATTATTCACAGATAGGAGTGGTTTGGACTTTTTTTCCCCTTTTGTCCTGTTTTTAATTACAGAGACTGAGAGCATGGAGAGTGTTGGATTTGATTGGGTTTTTTTTGTTTTTAAAAATAGTTAAATGCAACTGAAGACTCGAGAATTTGAGTTCAAAACTAGTAAAATGTCTACAAGGAAAGCTGATGTAAAGTACACTAGAATAGGATTGCACAGATAGTTTTGTGTCGAGAACCAAATTCATCCCCTGCAACAGTGTCATCTCAGTGAGGTATCATAATTTAGCTGTGCTGCTTTATGGTAGTCCCAAAGTTCACCTACTCTACCAATACACAGTATTAGACCGTTTCTTAACCATGAACTAAGAAAGCTGAAGGTTGCCAAGTTTTCTTTTAAAAGCACTGAAACTCATTAGACAGCTTATTTTTTTTCTGGCCTTGAACTTCAGAACCAGAAAGTTCTTTACTAGGGAAGTACTGAATTTTTCACTGCCTAAGAAGATGTTTTAAATGAATATTTGTGCACCTGTGTTCATGTTTATTCCTGGTGTGTATACATACGCGTGTGTAGTAAGACACTGTGTACATGGATTTCTACAATATGACATCTGAACAGATGTTGTGATGAGAATCTCCCAGAAACTGTGTTTGCTGCAGTGGCCAACTTTTAAAATTAAAATACAGTATCTACAGGAAACATTCTGATTTTCAGAATCCATTCTTTCTGGGAACAGAGTGAAATTATCTTTACATTTTTTGAGGAGTAATATTTTCGCAAAATATGGTAAGCTTGTGCTAATGGCCAATTTTAAATTAATGAGGTCTTCTTTTTGGATCTGGAGTTACTAAAAAAATGAGGAAAACCCAAAATCTGTGAAACTCCCCACCTAACTCCACAAAACTGGAGAGAGAATCAGAAGGATAAAACTGAGAACATTCAGGGGCTGAGATAGAGGCTTTTTTAACAAGTAAAGCAAAAGCTGTGCATGTGAGCAAAGGAAAACAAGGAATTAATTCACCGCTTGCCATGAGCAGGCAGGTGTTCAACTGTCTCCACACCCATCACACGCCATGGTGACTTGGGAAGACAAATTCCAAATATCCCCTTCCTCCTTCTTCCCCCCCACTTTATACACCGAGTATGATGTCACGCAGTCTGGAATATCCCTTTAGTCACTTGGGGTCACCTGTCCTGGCTGTGTCTCCTCCTAAGCTCCCAAACACCCCCAGCCCCTCCCCAGCGTGGCAGTGCAAAAAGCAGCAAAGGTCTTGGCTATGTGCAATCCCTGCTCAGCAATAACAAAAACATCTCTCTGTTATCAGCCCTGTGTTCAGCACAAACCCAAAACACAGCCCCACACTAGCCACTGGGAAGAAAACTTAACTCTACCTCAGCCCAAATGAGCTCAACATGGCATTCCAGCGCTAACAAACTTACTCGCCTTATCTGGACAATTCGCTGGCTACGAGTCAGATCTTGAATTCCCCAGGAGGCCATTCTTCTCTGTCTCTTTTCTGTACATATCCTTGAACTGATCAGCCACATCAGCAGCGTTAGGTATGAAATAAGAAGCCTGACCTTTGGAATTGGCTCTCCCGACTGATCAGCTCAGCACTGATGTGCCTGGCACATTTTGACAGCACTGGGAGTTGCATATGGGAATTGCACATGTCTAGATGGGAAAATATTTTAGCGAGAGGAAAATTCTATAGAGAGGGGATTGCGGAGGGAGAATTTCTCTGAACAGAGAGGTGCAGTTTAGCTGGTTATTTTCTGGCCATTCTTTATTGTATAAAATCAGGTTATCTTCAGTATTGAATTGCCTATGCATTCACTGAGTTCACAGTCAAGCAAAAGAATGTCCTACAGATATGAAAAAAATTAGGATGTAATATATGTATATGCTTCTGAGCAGCACCAAAGACCAGACGACCAGAAATGTCAGCATATGGTCAACTCCCACTGTCCCAATTCCTTTGAAGGCTGGATCTGAGACTGTGTAAAAATTTCTTACTTAAAAGATAATTTCTTTTTGATAAGGCTTTGAGTTTGTTGCAATGATTTAATTGAGTCCTTGGTACCAATTACACTTCCTGAGATGTTCTGTTTCATGTACATTTATGCTTTAATGTACAGAGGCATTTGTTCATTTTGTCATGGTTGCTTTACCCCGACCAACACCAAGAGCCTGACTCCCAGACTGCAGCAACAAATTTGTGTTTTTCAGAGGCTCTGCCATCTTTGAGGAGCACATGTGACAAGTATCTGAGCTTTAAAGAAGAATCTGGAACCACCAGAAAACAAATCCAACATGTGAGGCATCAGAAATCCAAAATCTTCATGTGGTTATTCTCACCAGCTCCTGTGGACCTCTCTTACAACCTGTGAGTGTTGAGGACCTGACCCCTGCACACATTCATGTACTCTGAATGGCCTAGGAGGGCAGTTGTATTTTCAGCTGCAGCTGGAAACACTCCTGTGTATCTTTCACAAATGGGAGACTGCCCAGAGCTCTGACAATGTGCTCCCCCATTTTATTTTTTTTCCCCCTCTGGTTTTATCTGGATACCTGTGGGACACCAGCACAAGGTCTGAGAAGTGTGACCATATATTCTTAAGCTTCAAAGGCGCCACATGCCTTTTGTCATGGGCTGCTGTTTCCCTGTTAGGAGCACAGTGTTGCATCCCCTTTTATTATGCATAGCACCACCTCCTTTCCCTGGACATGCTACACTATCCAGGGGATGCAAAACCCCAGGGTACATCCACACTCTCTAAGCAATGTAAATCTTTCTTTTTGGGAATACCAAAAATGACAGAACATGGCAGGAACACTGGGGTCACCTCCCAGACCAGGAAAATTCTGCGTCTTTTCTGTGAGCACCCACTGCCCCACAAGGGCTGTGGGGAGCTGTGTCAGCTGGGCAGGGCACCCAGCACGGGGCTGTGCAGAAGTTCCAGCAGAAAAGGTGATAACCTGCAAGTCGGTAGAGTTTGCTGTGAAATGTCATTACCACTGCTTTGATGAGGAAAAGGCTTTTGCTTAAGTAATGACATCAATCTTAAATAGATCTGACAATAATACTTGCCATCGGTGGAGCTTAAAGAGCTTTCCATGGGAAGCTGGGATCAGCAGTCTGATGTGAAGTGAATTTCCCAGCTCAGCAGCAGAACTAGGAGCAGAATTTAAGTCCTCTGAATTACAGTGCATCTTTCTTTGGGCAATACTGGTGTGTCCCTCTCTAAAGCGTCGCACTCCTTCACCTTGATCTATGTGTGATCTTAGCCCTAAAACAAAGAAAAGCCATGTGACAAATGTTTGTGGGAAGAGCCTGTTCAAACACTTCCAGCACATCATGGCATGGTTTATTACCATATGTATCCTGCTTGTTAGACAGCTAAGAAGGACTTTCTTGCAGTTAAAGTATGTGACACAGATAAAGCCAGATTAAAATTGCACCTCTGCTACCAATCTCCTTTCTGATGCTGGGCATGGCTCTTAATTTATCAGACCTACTAACCGTACAGCAGGGAAAGCATCATGCAGCCCTGGTGAAGAGAGCTATTTGTAACAGTAGATACAAACAAATTCAGGTTATAAATTAATTTTTGTTTCTACAGAACAATGAGATAATTTTAGAAGTGCAAATAGCAGAACTTTTCTTTACTCTTTACAGTCAAACAATTCAGTATTGTCCAAAATTTCCTGTCTCAAATCAAGCTTGAAATACAAAGATTTTGTTGGATATGGATAAGAGTGGTGTTTACATTTATATTAAGAAACCAACAGTTTTGCCCATTGCACAAAACTGGACAAGAATCTTCACTCTTTCCTTCTGTCATTTGAAGTGTGGGAGCTCTGTACAAACCCAGCAGCAAGAACAGACAAGGATGAACAGATATAAAAGCTACTTCAGCTGTGTTGTTTAAAGACATAGCAAGTTCTGGAAAGAAAACCGTAAATGCTCTGGGCTTGAGCTCCCTGAATCACATGCTTAGAAGATGATGCAGACCTCAAGTTGCAATTTTGTTTTTATCTATGCCATACTGGCTACTTTTCTGGCAAATAATACAAGAGCACGAACAGAGTTGCAGGGAATTAAAGCTAAGTTTGGGCAGCATATATCTTCATTGTCTGCATCTTTTATGGCTGGTAGGATTAAATGTGACAAACTCTTTCACACAGCTAAGACCAGACTCTGCTCTCAGAGCTGTGTGTTGTGGTATTGGTCTCCTCTGTACCCCCTTCAAATGCAGAATTAATTGCATTTGAAGGGGGAGGAGTGTTTCTGAACCTCTGTGAAGGGAAGAAGAATTTTTAAGTGTTATGCAACATTTGTGCAAAATAATGGCTGGGGAATGTCTGTTTGTCTGTGGGTACAGGTGCTTCTTTGCCTCTTTCTGTGTGGAAAGGAGTGCTGGGTACTTGTCAGTACTTCTGTCCGTGTCTGTTTGTCTCTCACACTAATAATGAAGGGCCTTCAAAAAGCTGCAAGGAGTTCTACTACATTCATTCTTCACTTTTATATTCTCCTGACTTTTACAGGTGTTCTTTGAAAAATTACATTTGGGATTTTATGATATTTAGAGCTGTCAGGGTTCTTCTATCCACTCCTCTCTGAGGCTAGGCAATTGCCGCAAAAACATAAAAATAAGGTGAGAAGGTCACTGTTTCCTTCCATGTTCTCTGACAATAGTTTCCTTCTCCCTGTCCTCTCTTCCTCCCCCTTATTTACACCACTCCTTGTACCCTAAAGCTTAATCACACTGTCAAATACACCTAGATTGTAGGCTTTTTTAGGTCTCAACTCTAGCAGAGCCCTAGATATCATGTTTTAGAAAGGATGCTTTCTGTTAACACATCCCACTGGAGGTGTAACTTTGAGCTTAATGGATTCACATTGTCTGTACCAAGGTTCAAATTATCTGTAGGTTGAGGATCCAAACCACTTTCTTGTTCTCAGCTGCTGATCATTCACAAGGCAAACCTGGGTATGCACACTGGGTAGCAGATCTGATGTCCCCCAACAAGGCTGTGATCAGGTCGTGTGGAAGACCAGGACCTTGAGGCACTTCACAATGCACCCTATGAGGTATAGCTGGACAGAGGAACAAAAATTATGGCTAAAACATTAACAGGGCTGCTGATTGTACTTTTTCAATATTTCAGCATAAAGCCCATAAATGACTAAAAAATAAGCGCGTCTGCTTGGAGCTGGGAATTCCAACAGGAACAGTTTGTTGTGCTAACAACCTGCATATCACAACACACTGCAGGGAGGGACGAGGTGAGGAGAAGTGAAAAGTGGTCAAATCAGATTTGGCCATGCCCAATCTGCAGAAAATGGGAGTGTTGCACTCATGGCAAGCGGTGGTGGCCCCTCATCTGCTGTTTCAGCTCCTCCTTCCTCCCCATGGCCCAGCAGAGCAACACCAGTGTTGCCCAGCATCTCTTTGCCCACACCCTGCTGGTGAGGATGCTCGCTTTCCTCACCTCTTCCACTTTCACTGCTCTTAGAAAGGCTGGAAACAGGAGATACTCCAGGGCTTCCTGCAAAGCCTTGAGCCCATGTGGCATAGTCCTTCGCAGTGTTTGGTACATAAATCTTTACTCTTTTCCTGAACACAGAATTTGGGGTATTCCCTGAAGAGGCTGTGGTTAAAGGCAGTGATTTATGACCGGAACAAAAAAATTATGAAAACCAGTGAGAACTAGCATCCAGACATTAATTCCCCAAATATGAAACTGTAGATATTCAAGAACAATTCAAGAATTCTGAATCCTGCAGGAAAAATTAAGCTATGTAGACCAAACTAAAGAAATGTTCAAAATATTACACTACAGACTCAAGAAAGTAGGAAAAGGAAGATGACCTCCACATCCTGCTGAAGAAATTGTACAATAAGATGGCTTTCCCCCACCTTCCTCAACTGTTCAAAGCTGTTTACCGAATGCATGTATTTTCTCCAATAAAACCATGGTGTGAGTTTAGCTTGTGAGCAGATGGTTGTTAGTACATAAAATTTAAAATCTGAAATTCAAGATGGTGTGAGCAGACACATAAATCATACGATATGTTTTTCTGATTGGATGAGCAAACCACAACTCTTAAAACCAGACTTCCATTGCAAATAGCAGCATTTTGTGAAATTCACCTTCTGTTAGTATTTTTTAATAGTTGTCTAAAATTAGCTGTTCCCAGGAACAACCCAGCCAGCAAACTCATTAACTAAAATAACTGCAGAAAACAAACACAGAGTGGGGGCTAACCTAGTCACTGAGACCTTGTTTTATAAATTTGAGTAAATATTAGTTTGAGCATTTAAAACAGAGTTTGTCTAGCTCTATCAAAAGTTCACGTGTGTTACAATTGTGCAGGGAAAATAAAATAAATTTTCAAAGCTCCACACAAATCTTCTCAGTGTAAGAAAATACAATTGAGAAAAGCATAGCCTCATGAATAACATTGACAAGTCAAATAATGAAATGTACATTCCTTTCACACAAGACCACACTCACAAAAACTTCTTCAGCTTTGTGCAAATAACATTGAATATTTTGATGAGATCGTTGAGCTAACTGGATTATTATCTTGAACTTCAGACACTTGCCTGGGAACTTATACCTGGTGTTATCTGACTGAAAAAAGAAAAACAACCCCAAATTTCTGCTCTCATGTGCTCTCCTCTCTCCTCCATCAAGCCCTCTTTGTCCCTCTTTTACAGAGACTCATGAAGCTTCCTACTGTTTAAACACATCAAACTTTGTGTGTAGCTATTGTAGATGGTGGAGACATCTTAATCAGAAAGTCTAAAAATCTAAAATCTGTCTTCTGGCACCAGGCTATAGAGATTCCATAAGGAAATTTTATTTTAACATAAAGATTTGTGATTATGGTAGGGCTGTGATGTAAGAAATCTGGGTTCAGATTCTGGATTTTTATATGCTAGCAATTATTTGTAGGCCATGATGTTGACAGAATTTCATTGGGTTAGGTGGCATAATACGAATATCATATGTATTATGATTACCTCTGATGTTAAAGAAACAAATCCCAATTAATGTTTCCTAAGGTATCGCAGGTGAAATAGGAGATTCCAAGATACTATGGTGACATTTCTTACATCAATTCTCTCCTTTTAGAATCATTAATTTAACGTGGGGCAAAACACACCAGTATTGTCTGGAAGGGACATTTCTACCTCTTTAAAAGTGAACTTAGAATTGTTTTGGCAGACACCTGATTCCTTTCAGCAGGTCTCCACATTTCTCCTGGAACTGGTTCCACTCAGATAAAAAACAAACGAATAAAGCAGCTTCTCTCAAGGTTGGAGAAGAGATAAGAGCTCTCAGGATCAGGCGTGAAAAAGGTGTATCAGGTAGACCTAAAATTAGAGCCTCTTATCTTCAAAGACAGCCCCAGCATACAGATGTGTGAGGATTTAGACATCCATCTAAAGTAAAAATGGAAACTAATGAGCAATTTTATGTGAATTTCAATTTATGCTAAGGTCTAAAAGTGTTATTTAATTTTATTTTGTGTATTTTTTTTTAAATTAAATCACCCCATTTCACTCCATCCTTTGACCTTGTGTCACTTGGGTCAGAGTAAAGGTCCTTGTTATTTTGTGACCCCAGACAAGACTTTTGATTTCCTTGTTAATCCCTGCCTCACAAGAGGAGTTAATCTGGCCATAACCATTGTCCTGCTTATAGGTGAAGAAAGAGCTAATAAACAACCAGTGAGGTTGTCATAAAAACCATTCTTGTTGATATTTTTTATCATGGTTCTCCTTCTGTAAAGATTTTCATCTCAATCTTTCCTTAGGAAGTAATCCAAGTGAAGTGTTTAAAAGTCCCTCAAAAAAATGCTGGTAGTAACTGGAAGAGGATCATCAGCCAGTCATGTTTTCTGGGTTAAAACCACCAGCCCAAATTCTTCCCACAGACTTGAAACTGATGAGCAGTCAGAACCAGTGAGACTTTTGTTTGTCAAGGGAAGGTGGTTGTTTTGCAATTCAAAGATATGTTGGACAAACAGGGACTGGCTGCACCCGTGAAAGCAGAAGCACACTGAAACATACAAAAACACACTAAAACAGGGAGCCCTACCAGATTTTTTTTGTACCAAACTGCCCACAAAAATTGTATAACCAGCTCTGTTAATGGAACACAAGCCTTCTACTGATGGGGCCAGATCCAAGTCCTTGAACTTGTTATCAGTTTGCTATGAGAATTTGTGTGAACGTGAGCGTGGTACCGGATTTTATCTATTATGGTGTCAATTTAGATGTGGGACAGCAGCAACAGCCTTGAAAACATGGACATGAGTCAAAAATACAAGACCCAGAACTGCAAACATCTCACTGATGGGCAACTGCTGATTGTTGAAGCAGCACAACCTCAAGAGCTGCAGTAAGACAACATTCACTGAAGGAGAAGAAGCAGCAATTTAGTGAGAGACAAAAGATATCCTAGGCAAACTGCAGGAGAAGGCATTTGTCTCAGACTGGGAGTGTAGCATCCCCCTGCCTCCTTTGGAGAGCATGAAGCCAAAATCTGGAGGCTGCGAGTTGGGTAGAGTCTAGAAAACCAAACCTTTGTAACAGGTATGCTCTCACATGAGGGAGTGGAGAACCCTTGTAAGAGAACTTGATCCCCTTAACCCATATATCAAAATCACCAAGGACTGCAGTCCTCAGCACAGACTTCAGTGACATGAGCTCCATGGCGCTGTGTACTCGTACTTAATTTAGGATTGATTGCTAAGCATTAACTGTGTTGAATGTGCAGTGACAATAATTGTTAATGAGTAGGAATAAACCATTAAAATAATATGTATTGTTAATGAACATCAATCTGGTAGAGCTCTGTTTTAAAGTTTAAATTGATTTGATTGATCAGTCTTCTAAATATTCCCATCACATCAGTCTCCTGCTCCCTGAGATAGAGCTATGCATATATACTGACATATATATATGTATTTATATGTATATTCAATTGCAACATGCAAATGTCAGAAATGGAAGTGTTAAACACATCTTACAGAAATATAAGTGAGAATGATAATCATTCCAAATCATTGAGGAGGTTGTTAAGTATCTGCAACTGAACTGCTAGGAATATAAATAATGATCTTTATCTGAGGTAAATTTTTTGATCAGGAGATGCACAGCATAAAGTCTGATCACCAACATTTTTTCCATTTTTTCCATGCCAAGATACAGAACCATTCTGGGTCCTTACAATTAAACATTTCGGGTTGTGTCAAGCTAGACTGTTAGCCGTAATGCTACTGAGTATTCTTTGGTCAGCAGCCTCCATAAACAATAACTGTGTTTATATTAAAAGTGGCAAATTTGATGTCTCTTCCATGACAAGCCCAACACTCCAGAAGATACATGATTTAAATACACTGAACCATGGTCAGAACAGAGTAAAGCATGGTAAGTTTAGTTTACCACATTCATTAACATGTATTAAGTTCTTGGTCATGGGGACCTGTGTCGGTGTATCTGTTGTGTTGGATGGGAGTGTGGCTCTGCTGGAGGACAGGAAGGCTCTGCAGAGGGATCTGGGCAGGCTGGATCCATGGGCTGAGGTCAATGGTGTGAGGGCAGCAGGGCCAAGTGCCAGTCCTGCCCTTGGGTCACACCAACCCCTGCAGCTCCAGGCTGGGGGAAGAATGTCTAAAAAGCTGTCCAGTGGGAAAGGACCTGAGGGTGTTGGTGACAGCAGCTGGACATAAGCCTGGGGTGCCCAGGTGGCCAGGAAGCCCAAGGACATCCTGTCAGCAATAGTGTGACCAACAGGACCAGGGCAGGGGCCATCCCCCTGTGCTTGGCACTGGTGAGGCCCCACCTCAAATCTTGGGTTCAGCTCTGGGCTCCTCAGGATAAGAAAGACATTGGGGGTCTGGAGCATGTTCAAAGAAGGGAACAGAGCTGGGGAAGGGTTTGCAGCAACAGGAGCAGCCGAGGGAGCTGGGAGGGCTCAGCCTGGAGAAAAGGATGCTCTGGGGGGAACTTCTCACTCTCCACAATTCCCTGACAGGAGGGTGCAGCCATGTGGGGGTCAGGCTCTACTCCCAGGGAGCAAGGGGCAGGTCAAGAGGAAACCGCCTCAAGTTGCACCACTGGAGATTTGGTTAAATATTATGAAAAATTTCTTCACCAAGAAGGTTTTCCAGCAGCCAAGCAGGCTGCACAGGGCTGTGGTGGAGTCACCAATCCTGGAGATATTTAAAAGGCTTGCAGATGTCACATGGGACACATCCTAAGGACATGGTTTAGTGGTGGGCTTAGCTGTGTTAGATTGGCAGTTCATCTAAAGGATCTTAAGGGATTTTTGCAACCAAAATGATTCTATGTTGAGCCAACCATATAGAATTCTGTATAGATTTGCTTTACAAAAAGACTTGCTGAATGTGTTTCACCTGGCTCATTTTATGAAGAGATGATCTTTATCTGAAGTCCCAGACACTCCCTAGAAAAGTGTTTCTGAAAGTTCTGGACACGTTAAGGTCATTTCCGACCAAGCAGATGCTGAGAGCGTAACCTTTGCTGCAATGTTTTAGCAGTGAGAACTATCACTGGCCAATATGCTAACTGAACAATCATTTGCCTTGTCTGTGTTAAACACTGGTTTTTTTAAATATAA
The DNA here is from genome assembly GCA_036785705.1 of Acanthornis magna. Taxonomy (NCBI): domain Eukaryota; kingdom Metazoa; phylum Chordata; class Aves; order Passeriformes; family Acanthizidae; genus Acanthornis; species Acanthornis magna. The sequence goes on along the minus strand of JAWUZG010000173.1, from coordinate 4,452,815 downwards.
AGAAATATAAGCAAGTTTCAAAACTAAAACATTTTCCGGGGTTTTTTTTCAATTCCTTCATGCTTTCAGAAATCTGAGGCAGGAGGCCAGATTTTTGTTTCTCAGTTCGTTGAAGCATTCTTGTCAATACCAGGGAAAAAGAAGGTGATTTGTTGGTTAAGAAACTTCCAGTTTCTCAGTTCAGAGCAAACTACCATTTTCCTCTGCTCTCCTTCTGCTGTAGCCATTTGTTATGAAGGGTACACCACATTGCTTGCACTCAGTTGATATCTTCCTTATCACTCTTGGATGTGAGTTCAAAGAATTAATTTTCCATGCTGTGGATACGTTTAGATTCATGGGAGAGAGGTTGGAGTTGTAAAATATCAAGTCCAGTGTAAAGCTGGAGACAATCTATGGCCCATATTCTATCTCTGCTGATGGATAAAGTTTGGACAAGATGGTCTACTTCCCTAAAGTGAATCAGTGCAGAAAATGGCCCGGGTTTCCTTTGGAATAATAAATGACTCATCCAAAACATTCATAGCTGTGAGCTGATATCCAGCCATGCTTTAGAAACTAAGCATGAAGCCACAAGTACAATCAGAACGTAGCAGACATGTTCATGCTTTGTGGGCTGTGTGTGTGCCCGGTGACCAACTCTCCAGGATTCATTGTAGGTCCAAACTTTAGACTCACTGGCATAAATGTTTCTGACTTCAGTACAACAAGTCAGATAATGAAAGCCTTGCAGAAGAAATTAGACAACTGTGAACTGGATAATTGAAGATTTTGTCTGTGAGTATTTGAGATAAGGAGTGCAATAATAAAATTTGTCTGAATGTATTGAGTAGACTTGCTGCAGTTTATGCCTAATCATATATTTAGCAACATTTGCAAACAAGATCAGCAATTACACAGCTAAATGAAACCAGCACGTGTCTGGCTATGCCATAGAGTTTGTAAGTAAAGAAAAACAATCTAAGATTTTTAGATTCAGCTGAAGAAAGATGCAAGAGAGGAGTGCTCTGAATATCATGCCAGCAAAGCAGTCAGATCACGTTACTTGTTGATTGATAAAATCTTTTTTATATACATTTTATATTAGCCATACAAATTTTCTGTTCAATAAACTTTAATTTTGACAGGTGCACAGTAGTCTTATTTTCCTCCAGGTTGAAATGGTCAAAGCAAAATTTATAGCTGAGGCAAATACCTGTGGCTTTTCAGAATCCAGGAGAGAATCCTTTAGTTCAGTAGTCATAAGACCCAAAAGATAAACATAGGAGACTGACAAGTGTAGTTAATTTACATGAAAACACTAGAAATTAAGGTATAGTTGTCTGAAAAAGACAGAAAGAAGAGCAGAGCTGTAACCCCCTCTAGATGAACTTTGCCAGATGAAAGACAGCTCCTCTTTTTGAATAGGTATGGATACACACATGTTCAATGAAAACTTTTGTTAAATTTAAAATTACTGACTCCAGTGGGAAAGAGATTTGCCTTTTCAAGGTACAAAACCTGCTTCAAATAAACTTTCAGTCTCTTTTTTCCCTGTTGGGAAAAGTTGGACTTTTCTCCCTGTCCAACTTCTCCTCTGGGAGAATGTCCGTTTGTGTTATAAGAAAAAAAAAAAAAAAGAAAAAAGGAAAAAAATCCTCTAGGCACACTTTTGCTTTGGACTAATGTTCACCTGTGTGAAAGAGTATTTTTTCCCTTCCCACACAGGAGAATGACCAAGGACTGATTGACATCCTTTGTAGAATAGCAGCCTTTCAGCTCCAGACTTGCAGATATTCCTTTACTCCTCAGAGCCCCTGCCCTAGAGGCGTTTGGCTGTCTTGTTTGTTTGATTGTGGTCAGATAGGAAGACTGAGCTTTGATAGACAGCTGTTTTCCTGCTAGACACTAATAGATGTGATCTGTTTTGTTTGCCTTTGGGACTTTTTGTTTGTTTGTTTGTTGGGGCTTTTTCCCTTTTTTTGTGAGTTTTTTTTTTTGTTTGGTTGGGTTTTTTTGTTTGTTTAGTTGGGTGTTTTTGTTTTTGTTTTGTTTGTTTTTGTTTTTGTTTTTGTTTGGATTTTTTTTTTTTTATTTGCTGCTGTTTTTAGTATGGACTCAATTTTCCATACTTTATTTTGAAATGTTTATTATATTATAGGGGACTGCTAAGTGCATGGAAAATTCTGGTACTCATGAAATGGGAAAGAGCATTTCAATTTTTCATTGAATTTTATAAGTTGAAAGGTGAAAATTTGGAAATCAATAGAGGTATACACAGCTTCCTGTGGTGTCAGTAAGCAGAACTTGATGCAAGACATAAATAAAATATTTAATTCGTAAATTTTTTTTAGCACTATGTGGCAGCCTGAGCTCCCATTCTTGGTTTTTTGGGGTTTTTTTTTGCAGAATTGCTCTGAGTTCAGTGGCATTGAGGATGTTTATCTCAATCAGAAGACAGCTTCCTCTGTTATCTGCTGATCTCAGTGTCTTGCTGTGAGACCAGGACCTGGGCAAGTCTTGGTGGTGTTTGCATGGAAAGGTGCAGAAAAATGGACTCTACTTTCTTTTACTCCAGTTCTAAATAGAATTGGCTGAGTGAAAGCCACTGGAGACTCCAGCAGAGAACTAATATGAACACTGATACCTTTAGTTTCTTCATATCAAGAATCTACTTTGTGGGTTTTTTTTTTAAGTAAGGGACTATTTATGCAGATAGCACGGAAATTTTATTATAATACTGAAAAGCTAATTCTGCAGATTCAGTGAGTTAAGTTCTTGTCCAGCTTCCTGGGTCCTTGATTTTCAATTTGAATCCCACTGTGTGATGACACGGCTGCATCAGAGGAAAATCTATGAGAACCATGGACTCAGGTAAGGTGTAACTCTATTTTTATCCATGCTGCTTGATCAACACAGAGATTTCTCTGCTCTGAACTGCTTTTTATTTTTTTTTTTTTTAATATTATTAAACAACTTATTAATAATCGGCACTAGTAAGGGAATGTGCATAGTCTGAAGTGACATTACCATCAAGTACCATTATTTTCAAAACGTGGGACTACTTCTCTTAGGCTTGAATAAATCAATTTTAACCTTTCTGCAAATTTGAGAGAGCTACAGGTGTGACAGTGTAAGAGGGGCACAGAGCAGTGTTTGTGCCAAGATGATGCCTTATCCTCCACAGACCTGCTCTTGATGTCATTGCTTGCCAGCTGTTGACTTGCTAACCGTGGTAAAATATCCTTATTAAATCCTATTTGGTTTTTCACTGCAATTACCCACGCAAGAAGAGCAAAAATGTTTTTGTCTTTCGTTGCTGACTATCGGCATCATTGCAGTGCCTTTCCCTTGGGTTCTCAAAGATGTGAGTCGAGTGTGCATTAAAGGATGGCCCTAGGAAAGAGACGACACTGGAATGCATCCTTTCAAGATTAGCCCTAAAGACTTGACTTTCCTTTCTTACCTCAGCCACAGTAAATGCACAATAAAATGAAGGAACAAGTCGCAGTTTCATACTCTTCCTCCTCTTGCAGCTCTTTCACTGTCTCTTTCCTGCCCACCTGACATTTGGGGAGCAGAGTAGCAAAATCCCATTTATTTCTGCATGGGTAAGGAATATTATTTACACTCTGTCTCAAGGGAGTTGTTCAAGTCACTGCATAAGGCATAGCGTGCATAGATGAATCCTGAATTGCCCATCACTCTCAAATAATATGAGGATGATCTATAAAAGTGCATATAAATCAAACGATGGAAATTCCCCAGGCTCCTTACTCCATGGGCCAGTCCTTGTAGTACAACAAAATTCTTGTGTCAAATATATCTGTCTCTGAGGTACAGTTGAAACTTTAAAGCATTAACATTCTAGTGGAATATGGTTATGAGGGGACAGACAAGATAACCCCCTGGAATAAGAAGATTTTTTTTCCGAAATAAAATGGGGCATGGATAATATATGGAGGAGGGGAAGAGCAGGTCATTCCTTCAGACGACATTTTTCTTCTTTTGTGTGCTGAAATGTATTTATTTACACACAAAAAATCATCCTTTAATGGGTCTGAGAAAAGCCTCTTGGCACACTGAGACCGATCTCTTTTTTATTAATTTTACAGCAAAAGGTCAAAACTATATCTATTAAGTATATTTATACAGGAAAGTGCTAGACACACTCGATTACATAATGAGATTGACATCCGTGTCTTGTAAGATAATGATCTTGAGACATAGTCCCGGTGTAGCTCTGATCAAGTTAATAGAATTGACTTTGGACCCTTTTGTTTCCTCCAAGCTCTTAACCCAAAATGAATTGGGTTAATCTTTCAAGAAAGCTGTCTTAATTTTCGGTGCTTTATTTGAGACTCTGGGCGGTGGTGTCTGAGATTCCTTTTGTTTTTCTGGTAAAAAGGATTGCTTAGACTTGTGCTTTGCTGAAATGCAACTGCTCTTTTTTTTTTTTTTTTTTTTTTTTTTTTTTTTTTGGTGGATTTTTTTTCAGACATGAGAAGATTCCAGGCAAGAAAAACAATGCAATTGGAAGAAGTCAAAGGTTTTTGTTCAGATCTGAAATCAAATCAACAAAATAATTTAAAGGAAGTAGTGCTCACCTGAAGGTTTTCCTCACCATTTGACAGAATCCAAGACAATTCTGCTATTAATTATTTTATGGACAATAAGTACTCTATTATTCTATTTTAGTCTAATCTAGTCTATTATTCTGAAGTCCATCAGAATTGGTAACCCATATTCCAGTTCTACAACTGGTACCAACCTTTGTTTAAACTCTTTGCCACGTGTTGGCATTTTAGATTTTATGACATCTCCACCAGCAACCAGGCATTTTTCCCTGCAGAAGACCCTTAAATGGTTTATGACCCTTAGGTCACCTGGTTGGATGTGTGACTTTTTAGGGCATCAAATAAAATACGTTTTCACTATTTATCATAATTACAGATACACCCAGATTTATAATTGCTGATAATCTACAGGAAATTCAGTCTTTAAATGGCTTCGAAATGCTGACTTTATGCAGAGGGAAAAGAACAGAAGCAAAACAAACAAACCAAAACAAAAATCACAACACTGTTTTATCTATTAAATATGCAATATTCCTTTCAGGCTGAAGCTTTGTGAGTTTTTATACTAACGTTGAAGAAATAACCCAAATTTAACAAGAATGTGTTGAGTCTTTCATCTCACCTAAGTTTATCCATATAAGAGCTGCAAATTTAGTCTTATCTTATTTAATCATTAATCTGGGTTTCTTCTGTAGACAAAAGAGGGAATAGAGCATGTTCACAGCATCACATATCTCATGTTAAAACTGAGTGAACAATCTTGTGGAGGTGTTGGTTTCCCTTCACCAAATGAATTTAGAGGGTATTCAATTGTTTGCTTAAGATGAGGCAAAAATTGGTTTAGAAGGCCAAAGTTAAATGATATTAATATAATTTCAAGACAAAGAGTTTAAAAACTAGGAGCAAGACACTTAAACATCCCAAGATTTAAATGTTGCAGCAAACTTTCTTGGTGATTTTCACTTCTACATCCCCAGTCCCTCTGAAAGCCCCACTGTCCACATTCAGTTGTCTATCCAAATCTATACATACAGATGTTGAAGTTAATTTCTAAGAATTTACAAGCTCACTTTCAGTGGGATTTAAGGACATAACAGTTTTGTGACCTCCCTAGATTTTGCTTTCTTGGTATTGTGAATGCTTCAGTGAAGGGAACCGAGTACCAGATTTTGGATGCCAGATCCTAACTTTGGCCTCTTGGAATAACCAACCAGTGTTGTAGAGGTCCGGTTGGGACACAGGGCTGGGCTTAAGGTTCTTGGTTTGCAGATGCACTCATGCTCCAGATTTACCCAGAGATGAAGTTTTCCAAAGATCTCTGATAAATTCCATATTGTGAAGACCTCAATATTGCTGTTAGTTGTCAAAGGATGCAAAAAATGCAAGGTATCGGGGAGTTCACACCCAAGTCAGTGGCTTACAAGTGTAAAGAAAGACTCTAAAAGGTTATTTTCATAAAACAAAGGAAGCGAGTTAAATGTTTTCTGCGCGTAATTGAAAAATTGTCTCAGCAATAAAAGATACAGAACAGGGGGAGCAATGGCATGTAAACAACCAATCAACTTGAGACCTGCTCTATCTTCATCCAACAATAATACCTGGACTGTTAAATCTCTCTCACAGGTGCTTTATTTTCCTTTACAGCACTGCACTGTATTTTGCCTTCTATATCTGGCACTGAAAACACATTCTTCTTTTCCTTCTGAGAAAATGATGGAGTTTGCTGGATTTCATACTAATACAGAAAGAAATAAAACAGCAGTAATACCAGTTAAGTGGGAAGGATTTCACAGTACCAGGAAATTCATCTGGATCTGTAAATACCTGTTATAAATACTGTAGTATAAACTGAGATATATGACCAATACTGCAATGTTTTATGTAATAATAAATAATAGATAAATAGATAGATAGATAGATAGATAGATAGATAGATAGATAGATAGATAGATAGACAGACAGAAAAATAGAAAGAAAAAGACTTCATCCCTGTCACTTCTAAGACTCAGTCAGATGCTGAGATACACTGGGATAGTGAGCTTTCATTAATTTCTGCTTTAGCCCTCAAAATATTGAATATTTTTGACACAAAATGTTATTACATTAACTCCAACTGGCCTGAGCAGATTTAACTCATCTTCGATCGCTGATGGTATGATTTTCAAACATTAAAAACAGTCTTCAGTGTGGTTCCTAAATTTAGAAATGAATTGTGAATTCACTCATCTCTTCGGAAATATGAAGACTTCTCACCATATTTTCCGAAAAGAACAATGTTGTGTCAGCCCAGTTAACTTCCTGAGGACATCTCAGCATGAGCACAGAGTTTCTGTGGGCATCTACTGCTGTCAGGGAAGGGGATATTAATGATGTGATACCACTTGTTCCAGGAGAAATCTCATTTTATGACATTACTGTCTCTTTAAAATCATGGTCAAGATTAATAGAAATTACAGTATTATTCGTTTTTGTGGTTTATTCAGGAATCTAAGGCTAGACAACAAGAGGCAGGGCTCAGAGCACAGTAAATGTGGAGAAGATTTCCACAGATTTCTGTTAAGCTGTTTGGGATGGATACTGGGAGAACTCAGTCCAATCCTCCTCCCACTGAACCCAGAAAATGGTAGATAACACCTCCTAAGCACAATTATTAAAGAGATATATTTTATCTTATTGCTGGGAAAATACAGAGGATTAATACATTTGGGAACTCTTAGAGCTCCTTACAACCTTTATTTTTTTTAAACAAAGTGCTTGCAATTTTTAAAAATTCCAGCTTATTTTGAAACACAGATATTGATGCTTTCCACTGAAAATTATGAAATCTTTTGGACAATTTGCAAACCTTTATTATGTTAAACTGGATTTCTTTTAGTGGAATGTTTGTTTTTCTCATCTAAACTGTCGGGGGGTTTTGTTTGTTTGTTTGTTTCCTTTAATAAAGAAAAACTGTCAGAAGGTTTATAAGCTGTATTTTTCTCTCTCTTGTCAAGTTCTGTCTTGTGCTTGTAATCAATGATCTGACATCCAAAATGAATGTTATTTTTCCTTCAGATTATTCTTTTGTTTAACTACAACTCACCATGCACTCACTGCTGAACCTCCGTTTCAGGTACCTGACCTTATCCTGTGTCTGCATTGTTTTCTTTCTTTCTCCCACCTTGTGCCTATAAATGTATCTTTAAAATCCACTATCTATCATTTGTTCTGAAAACTATCTGTTTGCACATTTGCTTTCCAGATGTTGCTGCCAACAAATTATTCCCCAGTGATTTAAGCTTGAATTTCACCCATTACTGTTTAGCTTATAGGACACATTCCTGGAACTCAAAAGACTTTTAACTTCAGTTTGTGTTCCTCCCCTCAGGAAAACTCAAAACAAAATAGTAAATTTTCACCCCAAAACAGGCCATAGGAAAGGTAGAAATACAACAAATAGCCTCTAAATAAAAAATTAAATTTAAAAAATCCACTGTGAGATTTAGTCATACATGTTTAAAAGGGTTGTGATGCTTAACAGAGGGCAGATCTTCCCCAAAAGATCAAGCTTACTATAAAAGCAGCTCCATGCCAATTGCAGTGGTTTTGATACTAAAATTCATAAAATTCCTTAAGTGTATCACTATATGAAATGTCAAGTGTTTTTACACATGGACTTCTCTACAAATATTCCTAATTTCCACTATAGACTACAGATTCCATTTATTCCTGCCTGGGTAATTAAATCAATATGACAGTGTACCAGAACTCATGAAATTTCTACCCCTGTCTGAAATGAAAACTCTGAAAATCTTTTTCCAGGTGCTGCCCAGTGCTTATGGATCCCAGTTGCCAAAACTTCATATCTGTGTTGGAGGTGGCTTAATTTGGTCAAACTCTGTATTAGAATCACTTCTGTATTCTCTTGTTCATCCCAGTTCACCAGAACAGTAATTTTGTCACCTCTCCTCCGTGGTCCTTCTGCCCCCTGATCAATTTGGAAGGTGTGCCAGTGGTGCCTTCCAGTGCCAAGGGGATAGAGAAGGAGGCTCACCACTGCTTGATCCAGTCTTACCTTTTGGCAAAGTTCTTGTTTCATTTTTTTGTCATATTCTAACTCTAACATGGAATTTTCCTGCATTGAGGCAGGGGAGAAATGGAAAGATAGCTTTGAATTGATCATTTCTTTTTGTCTCCTTCTCTTATTCCTAAGTTACTTTTGCATCGTCCAGAAGAGGTTTTGGCATTTGATTTGGGTTTTTGGCTGCTTGTTTGTATTTTTGTTTAATCAGCAGTATGGGTGATTACTGTGCAGTAGATGAGGTAACTTAAGACAGAAATAAAGTGCAGTGCTCAAATAGTTAATGCTATTTCAGGGGTCTATGTCTAAAAATCAATTTTAGTTATTCACAACCTTTTTTCTTCTTTCCTCACTCAATTACCTTATTGACCACTTATTTATAAACTAAAAAAGACACACATTCTCCCTGTCTGTTCCACAGAGGAAGCAAAAAATGGTCTTATTTAATCCTGATGTTGGTGGAATTCTACCAAGGGAAAATTTGGCTCAAATGTTCCTGAAGAAAACCACTGAATGAAAATAGATTTTACTTTGGCATAGCTATTCATTTTACCTAATTTTATTTTTAAAATATATGTTTGCACATAATCTCACCAGATGCAGATGTCTGGTCCTGACTGTTAAAATTCAAGTAAATTATTATTTCACATATGCATGATAACAATTAAAACCAATAATATTGAACATGGTTGTATAATTTCAATAAAATGAAGTCTTTATTTCTTATGAGAAGTAAGGATGGGGAAAGTATATCTTTAAGTAAGGTACTGGACGATGAAATAAACATTTTGAAAAGCTGTTACCAGAAAATAAAAGTGGGTAGGTTTCATAACTGCTAAACACCATTACCTGCTATTGAGTTCCACTGCAGAGAGTGGATTAACAGCTGTTGTCAGAAATTGTTGGTGTAATGGAATTATTTATGGTGTCATCTGTTTAATTCTTGTGGGAAATGTTCACACAGTCTGTCAATGAAGTGCATGAATACAGCTAAAGCATGGTTTATTGACTATTCCAAATTATTTAATTTTATGTATGGTAAAACAGGCAAATTTGAAAGTGTTAGCCTTATTTGGCTTCTCCAAGTTTATCTAATGAATGTTAGAGGGGATTTGAAATATGGCTTCCCCTTTTTCTCCCTCTGATCAGACTTCCTTGGTACCACTTCTTGATTTGCTCAGAAGTTCACATTTAAGAAATACAACACAACACTTTTATTACAAAGGATAATACCTTGTAAAGATTGATGGAGATTAATTCTAGTCCACTCATTCTCATCTGGTGCTTCAAAAAACATTTGGGATAAAACAGTTTGTCTCTGTGTGTTCTTATTTTTCATTTCTGTGCAGTTCTGCCATTGTCTCTCTTGGCTGGGGCTAGAAGCAGAATTGCAGAAATGCCACCAGAAAGGCTGTGCTGCTGGGGAATAGATGAGGCATGTTGTTTCAGATTTAATTAGAAAAGTTTTGTACAGATTTGCTCTGTAGGCCACATTTCAACATTAAAGTTGAGGGCAGCTGATGCCATCTGCTCCATTTAATGCAAATTCAATGCAGCCCTTCGGCTCTTGGCAACTTACCAATACGGTCCTCAAATTATTTGGGCAAAGTATGACCACCCCTGCTGTACTGAGTGCCCCTGTTTTCTCCCCCCTCCTGCCTAAGCAGTGATGGATTTTTTGTGCTCCTCTGGCTGATCATGTATGATTTCGAGGAAAAAGGTAGTTTCTATCAATCAAAAAACAACACTCATCATTAGTCTTCTGGGACACATGCTGCAAACCCTTAGGACCAGCTTTTCAAAGGAAGAGAATATTGTTTCTGATGTGAAGTTGATGGATGTTTCATGTACTGTGTGTGACAATGACACAAGAATTTCCAAGAGCAGAGGATCCTCCCAAACCTGTCTTAGCGGCTTTATGTGATCCAGGCTTTAAAGAACATCTATGCCTCACTTCTTAATGGGTACCAGTACTGAAAAATACAAAGAGATGCCCAGGAGAAAAAGTTGTTGTTAGAAAGTAATTATTTGTCATGTTATCTGTCCAATTCAGAGGGGAACTGCCAGGGAGCAGGGGTCTGGCTTTCTTGTGACTTCGCAAAGCACTACATACAGCTATGGAGGAGTGGAAATTGCCAACTAAATAAAAATAATAATAATAATTATTATCCTTTTCTAATTTAAGCAGTATACAAGTGTATATGAATTGTCATAAAAATGTGTTTGATCAGAAGAACAATTACTAAAGTCGTCTTAAAAAAATTGACCTAAATCAAAAGAAAATCAACCAAAAAAAATAATACACAGACATATACTTATCAATGTGTTTGGCTTTAGAGTTGCCTTAGTAGATCAAACTGATTATTCTATTTCACAGAAGGAGATAGGAGACAAAGGGAGTCCAGATGATTTTCCTAAGGTCACTTGGGAAATTTATTACAGACTGAGGGAACAGTCTGTGGGAACAGAACTGAGGGAACATATCCATGTGTCCCATTGCCAAGCTAATTCGCACACTACTGTGTGTGTTCATCATGGAAATACTATATCAAAAAATAAGATATTCATTCTGCCATAGGTGCAATATGCCTCAAGAATAATTGCACACTTGATACTTAAGAGAGGAGAAATTGAATGTATTAAAAAAAGGAAATGGAAGGAGAAAGAGGGGGAGGAACAAAGAGAGCAGGATGCAGTTAGTCTGTTACCTGTGACACTCCTTTCAATGTGCTGTCATGCCTTGAGATCTTTATTTCTGCACCTTTGTGGAAATCCACTCCAAAGCACTCTGGCAGGGGCACAGCTGCACCAGCTACAACTGCTGAAGGTTTCAGAAAGAGGACAATGCCAAACTCTTTGTTGTGTCAAAAAATAAATAAGGAATAACAAATTGTAAATTTTTCTATTCATCTCTTTCTTGTATCAACAATTAAATAAGGAATAAAAATCACAAGAGGAAAATTATATATCTTTTTTTCTTTTTTTTTTTTTTTTTTTTTAATTTGGTCTGTTTATTCATTGCTTCATTTATTTGCTTGTTTGCTGGTTTGCTTGTTATGGATGAAGGACAGGCTGGACATTTGGAAATCCTACTTTATCAGAAGAGTAGAAAACCACTGGGCCAGGTTATCCAGAGGGGTTTGCTATGCTCTGTCCTTGAAGGTTTTTATCATTCTCCTATAAAACTCCATCCTTGATCAAATCTTGTGAGGGCCACAATCTCACTATGAGCAGAAGGTTCAAGGAGGACCTCCAGAAGTCTCTAGCTTTTATAGTTTTGTAATTCTCTAAGAGGTTATTCATGGGGGCCCAGCTTCCTTTGAGAGCTCCAGACACTGTGGTGGAACATCTGGAATTTGAAAACTTTGCAGCTTCAAGGGTTTTCATGTAATTAAAAAGTTTCCAGTTTAGATACCTGTGAGAAAGTCACTACAGGCTATGTTTATAATCCATGAAGATTCATAAACCCTTCTGAGGCACAGTTCAGATGATTTTGAGACACAATGTAGATTGCCACTTTAAAATGAGATAAATCTTACAACAGAAGGATCCATTGTCTTCTTTGACCAGAGAAAAGTCACAGAAGGAGGTCAAATAAAAACCTCTACACTGCAGCTGCCTACACTTAGAAGAAAGGAGGTCTTCACTGAAACTGATACAACATTTTTCAGTCACGTGGATTTTTCCTTTTGGCAGAACAAAGTGTTTTCTCAGTATACATATTAGTCTTAGGTTAATATACTGGTGCTAGTTTTCTTGATTACACTGAGCTTTGGATGAGGGCCTAATTCAAAATGCTTCTCTTTGGAAAGATTGCTGAAGAAACAAGCATCATTAGGGATGATACACTAGGTGAGGGAGATAGGGAATTTAGTTGATTGTTTCAGCTGTGAGGTACCAAGAAATATAGCACCTTATGAGGTTGCTCTTTCTGCTTTGATATATAGTGTTTGTCAGTGGTGCCTGCCACACTCAGATAGGCACCTCTTCTTGTTTTGCAAATGTAACTGTCTCAATAAGGATAATTAAATAAAGCCCCTGAGGTCCCATGTACCACAGTTTCTATTTCTTCTTTCTGTTCTAGCCCAGGAAGTGGAGGGGGGAAGGGTACCAGCTCATTACCTCCCAGTTTACATTTGGGAGGGTTGTCGCTGCATCCATGCAATGCACGGTACTCTACTTGCAAGGCTTGAATCCAAAACCCTCCAAGACTGTGGTCATCTTATGGGCTCATTAATTTGTCTGGGATGAGCAGGATGAGTGAAAGGCCTTTGCTTCTGGGAGATTTCTGAAAGGCATTTGGATTGACATTGTACCCACTTACATCAATTCAGTCACTCTTGTTTCTCAAGGCTGAGTGTGCACACTTAAAACTGCATTTCAAGAGGCAGAGTATGAATGAAACTGAATAAATCAAAGCCTGTAACAAAAGGAGATAAAATTCAGTTTCCAGAAAGAATTTTCTAAAACAACTTTAATGATTCCTACCCCTGAAACACAAAAAAATACAATCAGAGATACACCACACATGTTACTAGCTTCTATGTGTTAACTGCTTGCTTCACTATGAATGCCTTAAATTGCTGCATGGAAACCAAACTTAAAAAAAAAAAAAAAAAAAAAAAAAAAAAAAAAAAAAAAAAAAAAAAAAATTGTGTCCTGGTTGGAAATAAGTCACCTGGGATGACCAGTATGGTAAATTTTTAATAAGAAGATGAAGCATTGAGTGATTTACTGCTAGTCCCATTGTGTGAGCTGGAGGAGACTAAAGAACAAAGGTTTACCGTCCCTTTGGAGATTTGTTTCATCTGCACATCAGCCTACAATTAATGGCCATTTAACTGTTGTTCTCCTGCTGGACATTGGTGGATTGATTCAGTAAATAAAAGTGACAGAGCAGTGTCCCATGGCAGTATAATAGAAACTGGCTGCACCTGTTATTTGCGAATCATTGCTTGCCAGGGCATTGACCTTTTCTAGTCTAGCTAAAACTAATAGGAGAAATTATGGGACTGATTAGTTAAATTTAATTATAAGAAGTTGTATGGCAGAATCTCAGTTCCTTGAAATTCATTGCAAACCACAGTACTGTGTCAATAACACCAACTCCTCCCCTTTTCCTAACTAGTCTTTGCCTTGTGGTAATGACCAGTTGGTTAGTTAACACTTATCAAAGCAAAAAGCAGTGATTGCCTACTCTAAGGGCTTGTTGGGAGGAAAAGATCACTGTGCAATGAGCAATAAGTAACATCAAAGGCTGCTCTTGCTTTTTCTTTCCTAGTGAATAAAGAGGAAGAAAGGATTATACTGAGAGAATAAAACCAAAGCAAGACAAAAAACACTCAAACTCTAACCAAAACACCAAAAAATGGTGTAGCTCTTGCATGCATGTGTTCTCTGCACCCCAATCCAGTAAGAAAACATCTGCCATCAAGTAATTGATCATTTACAAATATTTAATGACAGGTTTCTCCTCTGTTTCAGCTGGCAAGGATAAGAAAATAGGGATAGGGATAGGGAGGGTAGGAGAAGGCAGAGCAAACTGATTTCATTTCTTTATCACTGCTGCTGTTACTGAAGGTGATAGAGAAAGAAAACTGCTCTGGGTTTTACAGCTGGACTAATACTCTGTTTTTGCCTTGAAAATAAATGGCTACAGAGATGGATGTGAAGCTGGTCAGGACACCAAAGAGTGGCATGTGCTAATAGGGAATATTATAACAGAGTTTGCACAGAGAGTGTAAGATGGTGATCAGGACTACACTGTTTTCACTGTTGAATTTGTTAGCAGTGCCTGAGGATTCTTGCAGAGCATATCTCCAAGTTTATTCAGTAATCTCTTGATGGAAAAAGAAAAGGCAAAACCTGAAGGCCTTCTTTCCTTTCTCAAATTTTAAAAGCGTAAACCCCAACTTCTTCTTCACGCCAGCTTATTCTGGAGGGGAAGAGGAAAAAGCATGACCCACTTACCTGACCAGGTGTCCAAAGGATGTGCAGGCACTCTGTGAGAGGCTGCCCTGTGGAGCTAAGCTGCAGGAGCAAGGTAAGGACAGGAAAGCATGCTTATTGATTAAGACTAAGGAAATCGTGACATCCTCAGTGCCAGCATTTGGCTGGCTGTGCTCACACTGTTCTCCAAAACCAGGAATGCACAGGTGCAGGTAGGCTGATATGGGAGGCCAGCTGAAATGGGTGCAAAGTTGGGCTGGGATGGAAAACACAGCATGAATCCTGCTATCCCCTGAGCCTCCTGAGAGGAAGCAGAGAGAGAACTGAATAAAAATGTGGCTGGACTCATTTGCTGCACAGCTCAAGCCCTCCACAGAAAGCCAGACGTGTAAACATGTGGCTAACAATCCTAAAATTTATGTGCTATGTGCAAATGGACTTCAAACAATTTGCTTTCATTCTGTCAGCACTTGCTTTTCTGAAAATAGAGGGGAAAAGCAAGGGGGGAAAGGGAAAGAAAATAAGGATGAAAGTAGAGGATAAATAAAAGCCAAATACAGCAGAGTGTGTCAGGCATCTTGAGAGGTCTCCAAACATCTGTCAGACAGTGCACATCAGACACAGTGAGTGGTGTCACTGGTACTGAAAACCATGGCAGAGTCAGAAGTGGCATGGATGAAGCAAAAATACTTCCCAAGGAACATGAGTAAGCTGTGACTATCAGAAAAAAAAACAAACCCAAACCCACACCCCCCACAAAAAAAAGAAAAACAAAAAAAACCCACACCAAAAAGAAAACCCAACCAACCAACCAACCAACCAACCAACCAACCAAACAAACAAACAAACCCAAGAAAACCAAAAAACCAAAAAAAACCAAACCAAAACCCACACAAAAAAAACCCCAGGAGATGTCAGGTTTCCAGGTTTCTACCCTTGTATCTTTGAAAAAGCCGCTGTTTTTGGAGAGCTTGGCGACCTTAACTTCCTTGTTCACTGTCTGCTTTTGTTTAAATGCAGAGCAGAAGATACAGCTCTCATCTTGTCTCCCTCTTGGCATCAGTTGTGCTGCCATGAACCAAATGCTACGATGCATATAATCCTGGAAAAAGTCTGGAAGTCATGAAGCAATAACTCAGAATACTCCTCAAGCAAGAAAAGGGCCCCCAGTGCGAGATGGCAATTTTCACAGAGACATCATAAGGGACAATATGAGTAAAGAAGAAGATAGTTTGTGAAAAGAGGAAGAACAGAAAGGGAACAAGATTTAACCAAAGTCATGCAGCAGGGGAGTCGTGGCACCAGAAATAAATCACAGGTTTTCCAATTTAGTTCAAGGTGCATCCACTAAAATAATATTTCCTAGAAAGGCTTCTCCACTGTGAATTGGAGCAGATCCTCTTGTGAATAGTCTGTCAAACTCTGGTCAGTGTCTGAACTTACGGAAAAAGCTAGAATTTAATATGCTGAAGTTATGCTGGAGGTATAGCAATTAACAATGAAATTTTGACTAAAAATACAGACATTTCTTCCTAACTCATTTCATTTTACACATTCTGTGTTTGTCTGTAACTGCACATCTGCTCAAATATGGGACACTTGGGTTACCCAGCAGATTATTCAAAATCACCTCCAAAACACAGGAAAATTACTCTGTTTTTTTGTGTCTCTCAGCTGTTCTTATTACTTCTTCAAAAAAAAAAATTATTCCTCATGTTAGACATGGTGCCCCTTGGGTAACTAAAGGCTGGCGATCTTTAATTAAATTAATCAAAGCCAGGGACAAAATCTGTGGGGAATATTGGGAAAGCCTCTAGGTTAATTAATCAGACACAGAGAAGTAGTTTAGGCTCAAAACATAGCTGCTGTGCTTTCTTAAAACATGAACAGATATATAGAAATAGAACAGAAATATTTCCAGTTGCTGTTTTTAAAGGGCAGTGAAAAAAACTATCATTTAACACTTCAGCTCATACAAGGTCAGAGATGATTTCTTCTAGTAAAGGCAAAACATTTCTAATTTTAGTTTTGGCCTCTGTCTACATTATTCCTCAAGACCAGTTCTTGTTTCCTATTCTTTGTCTTTTTTTTTTTTTTTTCTTTTTTTTTCTTTTTTTTTCTTTTTTTTTTTTTTTTCCTGTCTTGTAAGTACAAATTTACTACCCATGAAAGAAAGTAACTAATTACTCCTGGAGGAAACGAGGCAAAGTGATAAAAATTGCATCTTCTTTTGTCCCTGTGCAATTACGGAAATTACACTTTTCTGTCATTGTAAATAACCTACCATGTGCCCCAGGACCCAGAATCAGCTATGGGTGAATGATTAAGGGCAGACCTTCAGCACAGGCATTGGTGGTCTGTCTCTCTTGACCTTATAAAGAAAATATGTCCAGTGAAACCCTCCTGCTTGTATACAAAAAGCATTAGATGGGAGGCCAACTAGAATTTTACAGGACCAGTGAATTTTACAGGACCAAGGAATTGGCAGATTTGCTAGTACTCCCAGTTTGGGTGGTTCTTGCCTCTCAACATTGTCTCTCAGCAGCCTTTCCCAGTCTGATCCCTGTCAGTCACTCTTACACCTCAGAATTACCAACAAGGTCTAACAGATCATGTTTTCTAACTTCATATCTTAGAGAATTGTCCTCAAGAATCTTGCCTGAAACATTAGTTTTATTTTTTATGTGACCACGTCCCGGTCTTGGAGGTTGCAGGAGAATGAGGCAGGTCTGGCAAGGTGGTTTAGCACATAACATAGAAGTTAGTCCCCACATTTTCACAGAATTCGTATTTTCTTTACATTAATTTTCTACTGTAATCTTTTCAGTTCTGTCTCCTCTATATGATGTTTTACACTTTGCATATGCCTCTTTCTTGCCCTTGATTGCTTTTTGTCCACTCATATTCATTCAAATTAGCCTTTTTTACTTCCAGCATATTTATTGCTAGTTGGCATGAATAACCCTTGGGTATAAATTAATTTATATTTGAATACTTTCAATTTCCACTCTAATTCATATGTTTCAGTTAAGCCCCTGATGTCAAAAAGCCTCTCTAGGGAAGAGTGGATGGCTCAGGGGATAGGTAATAAACTCCTTTGTCTTTTCCCTGTGGACCACTGGTTCAACTGGGCCTATAGAGAGTTGGGAGTAGCTGACAGTCCTTATTCTTCACTGGTTTTATAGACTTGAGTTGCACAGGCTCCAGTGCTTTCATACCATCATGAAAAATGGGCGAAGAAAGAAAAATTTTTTCCCTTCAAATGTATTTAGTCAAATAGAAGTTTAAACAAGAGTTTGTTCAGATTATATTAACACACTTCCTCCTAGTTGTTCCCAGGATATGTTAGGTTTAGGTTATTATTTATATTCATATTTATTATACACGTATATAAAATTTCCGTTTATTTACATTTACTTAAGAGCTAGGACAAGCTTTGGTTTATGAATCAGGGAATGTTGGTGAGAGGCAAACAAGCAGCACCACAGAGGAGCTAAACTATCTGTGGTTCTTGTTTTTAGTTTGTCAATAAAAGAGGCAGAAGTCTCAGCTGAGGTCAGGATCCCCTTGTGCAAGGTAGGGTACATGTGCTGTTAAGAGGGAAGGTAGGTTCCAAAAGAGCTTGCTGTCTGCAAGTGGGAACAAAATGTCTCCCAACAGCATTCCCTATACATGTGATGGATTTGGAATAATGTGACAGGAAAGAATTGAATGCAAAGCACACTAAAGAGCTGTCTGTCTCTTTCTGTCAGGTGAGGAAGGAACAGGACTCTTTACACAGCTCAAAGCTATGTATCTAGGCAAATAATGTTTTAAAATCCCTACACCCATTTTTTCCCACTATCTCAGCCCCGTTTTTTCCCACAGACACAAAACCTCTGTGATTTGTTCAGTTTTCCCTGCTATTTATAACACTGGGGTCAACCAATTAGACAACAAGTAGGGAAGTGAAGAAAAAAATAAAAAAAGAAAGGGTGGCAGAGGTGACCAATCATATGGCATAAACAGTGAATCAGGATTAGCGGAAATTCATAGCCAGCAGCTTGCAAGAAATCCATAGGCTCAGAACTGTTCACACAAACTGCTCAATGAGCAAGTGCAAAGACACTAATCCATAAAGGTCACATTCCACCCTTGCAGATTCCTCAGACGGAAAAAGGGAAGGAGGGGGGCTAAATTAGTTGCATAAATTATTTGCGATGAATATTCTGAGAAGCTGTAGTTGTGTTTGTTTGTCACTTCCTACCCTAATGTCAATTAGTCAGGGCCAGATGTTAGCACACATTGACAACAAAAACTCCCTCCAGGTCCTGAGGCAGAAAGTAATGAGTGAAGGTGGCAGATCTATGCTGAAAGGGTCTTTAATAGACTAAGGACCAGTTTTTCACATGGATTTAGGTGTCTGAATCTCTTTGGAGACCTCAGCTTTGGGACCCTCTGCACAACTCAGTGAATGCATCAAGGAATTCTGGCAGTTACTTGTTTTTCTCTCGTTTTGCTTCTGTCAGTCTGGCTGCTTGGCAGGCAAAAAAGGGGTCGAAAAGACCCTGAAAATCTGAAATAAAATGAAAAAAAAAAAAAATTGCTGGTCTGCACTGACACCAGAAAAAGAACTGGTTTAGTGCTATCAACAATACCTAAAACAGCCTGTAGTTTTGAAAATGGTTTTGTTTTTTTATTATTATTTGCTGTAAGGAATGATTTTTAAAATTAGGCCTGCTTTTCTGTAGTTTCTGTGAAAAGAAAAATTGAAGTAACTTTTTCTATTGAGTTTTGGGCTTTCCTTTTTTTTTTTTAAGTCATTGTTTTTACTTTAGAGATTTTCATAAATAAATTTGATTGCTAGGCTGAACCATCTCACAAATAGAGGCTCTGTGATCTTGGTTTCAGCTTATAGTATATGTTATGGGGAACATATTACAATGAGGCATGAGGGAAGATATAGTCCAGTAAGGAATCATTCTTTATATGGAGGATTGAGGGCATTTGGCACTACAATTCCAGTTCCCATAAGGCACCACAGTACTGTAACCAGACGCAGTTTACTATTGAACTGACTCCAAATGAAACATTCTCATTTAATTTAACACACCAAAATTAAATATTTTGATCTGGGAATCTGGAAGCATTTTGTTTTGACTGAAAATGTCAAAACAAAATATTTCAACATATCTGGGTAGTTTTTATTTTCAGAAAAAGACTTTTCATGTAGAGAAAAGAGATTTTTTACTCTTTTTTTTTTTTTTTTTTTTTTTTTTTTGTATTTTTTTTTTTTTTTTGTATTTTAGTTTTCTGAGTTTTTGGGGGTTTTGTTTGTCTGTTTGAGTTCAAGATAACATCATGGAAACATGGGTATGGAAGTACCTAAACAGGTTGTCTAATACAGTGTCTTGACCAAGAAAGAGCAAGTATTTTAATATCATTCACAGCCAAAGAGTATTATTCAGTATATTCTTCAAATCTTCCACAGACAAAGATTTCCAAGCCATCCACCACAATCCTGGTATTTCATCAGTCTCACAATTAACTTTTCTCTCTGATTAAATCTTCCTTTTGCAGTTTCACTTCTATCCCCCATCATGCTGCTCCTTCATTTCACAAGTCTTCAGTTTATCTAAAGAATATTGTCAGAGAGAATTTCTTTGTGTAGGTTAGGACACACAAACTCAAACACAATGGCTTCCTCTGGGCTCTGAGCCAAAGTCCCACAGAAACCATAGAGGTTCAATTCAGTTTGCTTCAATATAGAACCTGTTATGTTTCAGGGTGTGGTAGAGTAGAACAGAACCCACATGGGACACGCAGGTTCAGCACAGGGCTTTGGGAGCTCTTCTCTTTGGGGAACATTGGATAGAAGCAAATCCTACACTAAGGTTTCATGAATATTGTGTGTGCCACACTATAAGAATGATATGAAGCCATTAGAGAGCATCCAAAGGAGACCACAAGAGTGATGAAGGGTCTGGAGGCAAAGGTGTTTAAGGAGAGGCTGAGGGCTCTTGGTCTGTTCCGCTGGAGGAGACTGAGGTCAGACCTCACTCCAGTTACAGCTTCCTCGTGAGGGGAAGAAGAGGGGCAGGCACTGATCGCTGCTCTGTGGTGACAGTGACAGGACTGAGGGAATGGCCTGAAGTTATGTCATGAAAGGTTTAGGTTAGATATTAGAAAAAGGTTTTTTACCCAGAGGATGACTGGGCACTGGAACAGGCTCCCCAGGGAAGTAGTCACGGCACCAAGCCTGAAAAAGCTCAAGAAGCATTTGGACAACTCTCAGGCACATGACGAAATTGTTGAGGTGTCCTGTTCAGGACAAAGGGTTAGACTTGATCTTTGTGGCTCCCTTCCAACTTAGAATAGTCTATGATTCTATGGTTCTGTGAAAGGCAGGAGATATTTGTCTTTAGGGAACTGGCTCGCCCTTGGAGGCCAGTAAAAAGTACCCACCATAGTCTAAAACACCCAACAGGCAGAAGAGTATATTGGATGTTTGTACACTTAGCTTGTATGAAAACACCTGTGTTTAGATACCCACATTACAGGTGTTTTTATCTGCGAATTGAATCTGGCATTCAATATCTACTTCCTCCACCACTATTCTGTTTTCTTATCTTTAAGCTAAAAAATCATTGACTCCTTCAATAGCAACCAAATTCTTTTTTCTAGACTTCGGTTATGCTATATGAATTCCTTTTTCTCTATAGTTAGCCCTATTAGTCCTCTATTTTTTTTTTTTTTAATTTTTGTTTTAGAAAGAGCTCTTCTGAATTCTGTGTTCTTTATAATTACATTCTCCACTAAATTTCAGCCTGTTGGAGTCTGTCTTAAACATTGTTTTCTTTTTACCTTTTGTTGTCATTTCTTCTTTCCTGGGGATTAAACACTCATCCATTTCCTGGCTACTTTATCTTAAGTTCATTGCATATTTCACATTCCTAGGTTACTTGTTATTGGTTAGAGGATTCCAAGATGAACTACCTTTTTGATTTTTCTGTCCTTTAAAAAAAAAAAACAAAAAAACCAAAATAACCCAATATGTTAAATCATGTTAGACCACAAGGTATTTCCAGCATATGTTTCCAACATAACATGATGCCAAGATTAAGGTTAAAATAAAATTATTGCTTTCATAAATTTATTGTTGAGAATGTTATGACATGTAAATTAAAGATGATTAAAAGCTTGTTGAGTTAAATGCCTGCTGGACATTTCTACATGACTAACTGCCACGGCTTGCTACAGGATCAGCTTAGATGCACAAAACTTTGTATGGTAAATTCTGTCCTCTCATCAGCACTGGTTCTCTCTTGCAAAGCATTCTATCTTGTTGCTGCTTTAGAGTAGACTTTGTTACTGTGAGGTTTCTCTTGTAGTGAAACCTCAAAAGAACAGTCAGCTCTCTGTGTCACTAATATTCTTCTCAGACAGAATTTTTGAGGATTTGGATTCAATTTCTTATTTTGACACTATGCAATTCCCTTTCATTCTTTTAAATGTATAGATCAGTCCAGCTGTTGTTTCCTTGTTCCTTTCTAAGATCAAAGGCAAATCCTTAAAAAGTACAGGGGATTAATAACTACACCACTGTCTCATGACTAAAATAATCTATATATCATTTGCTTTTTGGGGAGCTAGAAATCTGTCATCATATGCAACCAGAGGATCTTCCTTCCTCCAAGATTTTCTGGCCCCAACCCTCAAAATAAGGACACTGACAAGTATTTTTAACACATTTCCACTGATATTGCATAAATCCAGAGGCATTTATATGCTAATAAAATCAAAATAGATGTGATTAGTGAGTGGAGAGTGTCAAGATGGCTGTCCTTTTGCCATCAGCCCATGATAACAGCACTGACGCTACATTAAAGCACTGCATATTGCATAAACCAAGAAAGGTTATAGGACATGACAGACTTAGATAATAGTAAACCCTGAGAAATCATACCCTGCCTATTACATATTTATTATGCATTACAAATTGTAAATATTTTAAAAATAAAAATACCCAAAGATACAGTGTGGGTAAATTCTTAATGCTTAATGAAATTATTCATGATATACAAAAAGCAACCTAACTCAACAAATAAGATGAAGGTTAATGCATGCGGATGAATATAAAAGAGAACCCAGCCCTGACGACTAATATGCTGTGTCCTTCCCCTGGTTGATCCCAGAGTGAAATTGATGCAACTTCATTTTCATCATTAAGAGCTATCCCTAGAGCTGAGGTGCAGAAGACCAGATAGGAAGAGCAAAATCCAGACACTTTCTTGCCTTCCATTTCTCAGAAACTTTCACAGCTGAGTGGTTATAAATATATCTATACAAAATCTACCTCGTACTTATCTTTCCGATCTACATCTTTAATGCATACTTTTTCAGTAGTTTGCTTTATCTGCTTTCTAACTCCAAAGGTCAGTTACAGGTTGGAAAGGCCTGTGATGTGTAATGTTAGCTGAAAATAAGAGGAAGTTCAAAAAGAGGTAAACAGAAGGAACAGACATAATAGGCCCATAGAGGATTCCTTTCTCTTTCAAGGATTTCTGATGTTCTTACTTATAATGATCATAGATCACAGTGCATCATGTCTACAATTTCACTTCCCTTTCATCTGTAGCTGCAAGTCTGCTGGCTGTAGAGTGAAAATGAGTCTGGAGCCATTTGTGGGTATTATGGGTTCTCCAGCATTTTTGTCAGTCCACAGATGTCAGCCTGTGCCCTGACCAGACAGTAAATGTCTTATTTACCTTCTGTCCTTTCCTGAGTTATTTCAGCTGTGTGTCTGGGTGTTTTACACATCCCCATTCCCTGAGCTAAGGGATGGGAGAGCACAGCTAAGTGTTAAACACGCTGCCCCTGATACTCTGGAAAAAATACTGACTGTGTAGTGCAGAAAATGGGAAGGGAATGTTGCAACACCCTCCTTAGTCTCACAAACTTGAAGGAAAAGCACTGCTCTGGGAGCTACAGCTCTCCACTGTTAATCTCTCCCACTTAATGACTACTTGCAGCAATATTCTTCCTCAGTAATGCCTCACAAAGGCTGTTTAGTTCTGCCTCATCACACCTCTGTTTCCTAAATCCCATTATTTGCAACTAGAATCCTGGGCTATAAAGACAGAGGTTTGATCCATGTACTCCCCTATCTCTTGAGACAGGCTCTTTGGAGTCAGGGCCACTGCTCTCCCACAGCATTTTCTGCTGGGAAGTCTCTCTCATGCCCAGGGTTCAGTCATATCTGCGCTTCTATCACATAAGTCTCATATTGGGAACATCCCACTTCTGGTGCTTTAACTGAGGTGCCTCCAGAAGTCTTTCCACCTTGAGGCCCCTTCTCAAGACACTCAGCGAGGAAGGTGTCTCCAGCAGACAGTTATTCTCCAGAATTGCTGCTTCTCTTCCTTCACCAACTTCAAAGGATTCAAGAGCCACTGAGAGTCTTTGACTGAGAGACCTCAGCTGAATCCCTAAAGCTACATAAGGGGTAAAACGGTGTGCCAGCAATTTGAGCACCAGCTCCTGAAGGAACAATGCTGGCCACCTCTGAATTATACAGCAGCTGTGGAGAAATGAAGCCATGGAGACTGGTTTGTGACCTGCAATATTTTCACACTTGTAACAGGGTTGGGGGGGGTGTGAATCTTCAGAGTGTGCAATCCATGGCTCCACCCATCTATTCTTCAAGTTTACATAACATAACATAAATGAAAGGATTGTCCTTGCTTTTGTTTTCTGAAATCTTGCACAATAGCTTTTAAATAAAGAAAAAGAAAATATAGATTTTCTAGTGTATCTGGAAAATTAAGAAATCTGAGCTCCTGCATATCCATGAGGGATCAAATGCTGTAAGTGAGAGGGAGGTTTGTGTAATAATTGTCAATACTTAAACTTGTGGCTTGTGCTTATCCCACCTAAACAAATAAAAGGGAGAGACCCAACTCATGTACTCGTGTCCTGAACACAGGAAACCACAGAGTAAACCAGGACAGGAATGGCAAAGACACAACAAAATTAAGATGATCTTTTTATTGTTATTTCTGGTTTTGCTGTAACACCAACTGTCTACAAATTTCTGGTGTAAATAAGTCCTCCCTCCCTTCCTTGGAGAACCCTTCCCATTCTCCAGGCATAGTCACTGGGACGGAAGAGCACCGCAGTGCAGTCCTCTGTGCCCTGAGGACTACCCTGGGGTATCTCTCAGCTCAAACCTGTCATAAATGCCCCCACAGAACCCCCTGAGGGGGTTCTACGTGCCCTCTGGACCTGCGGATGCCACCTTGGTAGCTTGCACATATATCAGAAGTTGTACAAAGGATTTAGAAAATGAAAGTGCCTCGGCATTGATCAGAGAGGGGAAAAAAAAGGCCCTTATTTATTATACCTGTTCTCTCCTCTCAAATCAGAAACTTAGTCTTATTTAATTAAGTTGTAAAGGTTTTCCTTGTAAATAATCACTTTATCATAATTTCCTGAAACTATCTAATGGGAGTTGGATATAAATCAGAGCATTTATCATACTTCTTACTGTCGGTGTCATCGCATCCTGAGCCTTTGAATCTTTCTGAGTAATTGATACATCCTTGCCTTCCCTAACTCCTTCCCTCCCTCTCTTTCTTTTCTTCGCCCCTCCTTCCTCACCACCTTGGGCTGGGGAAAGCAGAGCTGACATTCTGAGGAACAGTCTCAGCAGTGGAATGTCATTAAAATTAAAAAATACTGTTGGAAGCAACGAACAGAAAAAACAGAAAAAAAATCCAAACAAACAAACAAAAAAACCAACGGCTAATTTAGGAACTAAAAACAGTGGCATAAGGTGCGGAATAATGGAATATGGAAAAGAAATTATGATGATGCCTAGTTGACAGATTGTTGTCATTCAACTCTCGGGGGCTTTGTCACAACCTTCCAGTAGGGATGCAGTCTTGAACATCTGGCCAGCAACTGGTGCAGAACCTCCAGGCCGTGCGACTGTGGGGATGGAGCAGAATGCTCAGGGAGGGGAGCAGAGACCCCTGTTCTGCCTCCAGCCCCCACCATCACTTGTTTCTGTGATTCCTTTGGAGGACCATGGGTGTTGAGACAGGCATATTCCTCCCAGGGGAAAAAAAAACCCCAAACATTAAATCAGCCTTAAAAAAATATGCTGCCAACCTTTCAACATTCAGAGGTGATATTGGCTTCTTTTCACCATGGCACCTCAAGATTCCCTGTAAATCTCAAAGGGAGAAATGGGGGCTTGAATGGGAGTGTTTGCAGGAGAGTCACATCTCACTGTTTTGTTGTTTCAGCCCTCAAGTTGTCATGCAATTTAAAATACAGTTTTCCTTCCTGGCCATATGCAGCCCTTTCCAGGGGTAGCAAGGCTCATCTGGAGCAGGAGTTGGCCACTGAATTGAACACAATAGGGAAAAAAAAACCTCTCAAGCCAAGTATTTTTTTCATTTGCAAAGAAAAAATTGCAGTGAAGAAGCACAGCTAGCCCAGCAGAGAGAGGTGAGATGACCCCCTGAGCTGATATTTCAAAAGTGAGTAATTACTGCTCTAGACAAAGTCTGAGATTCTGTGGTGCAAAGAGTGCAGTTGTTTTTCTTTTGTTTGATTTTTTTCCCCATGTGACTTCAAAGTAAATTTTCTCTGATGCAAAATGAAGGTTTCTATAAATTTTATGATAAAAAAAATTCAAAAGGAAAAGGTCTTCTTCATAACAAAGAGTTTGGGAATTTGGAAATATTACCATTACCAAACAAGCATTGCAGAGAGATGAATATGCTTGTTCTTGTTGAATGCCTAAGTCATTAAATTATATAAAAGTTTAGAATGTTTTATGGTTTCTCGCAAATATCTCAGGGTTAATTTGGTAGGAAACATTTTCAGAATTTTCTTTGGCTAGGAATTTCTTACTGGATTCAATATACCTTCTACATATAAAATTAATTAAAACCTATTTGTGTTTCTGTGAAAAAGTGTGTATATTTTGTGTAAGTGTATGCTCACTCAAGTTCTTTTTTTTTTTTTCCTGATAAAATATGTCTGATGTACCACACTGCTTCTTTAAACTTTTACTTTATATTAACTCTTATAGGCACCAAATTTACACCTGTATGAAATGGGAATGTTGATTTAATTATGTTTTTTTAGTTAAGGAGCAAAATAATACATGTCTAAACACTGGATTTTTCTGAAGAGATGTATGGACAGTTTTCAGAACTCCTGTGTGACTTTCTACTCTAGTCAGTGCTTCAGCTCTCATTCCCTGGGTGCAGAGATTTCCCTGTCTTCATAAGCTGGGACCTGTAAAATTGCAGTTGTTTTTAATCAAAAAATATTAAGATCGGCGATGGAATTGCTGGGTGAATTTTATAGGTTTTGTTCAAGGGGAAGAGCTCGAAATTAGACTATAATTGTTCCTTCCAGCCTTACAAATCCATAAATATTTCTGTTGAATTAATAATGGTGATGGGCTGATTTCTGCTGATCTTACTTCTGCTGCTACTTCTGCTTTATGTTCTTAACTGAATAATGTGAACAGAGTCAGGCTCGATAGCTTAACATTATGACAGTAATCACTAAACTATATAAATGTCTGTCATGGGTTTTAAAATTGTTGCATCAGGTAATTATTAGTTGCCTTGATCTTAACAGCTATGGGAAAATGTTTAATTGCATTACATTACATTTTATTTATTTAAACAGTGCCTTTGTTTGATCCAAGGCACTAGGGAAGGATGAGAGAACATCATAAATTAATACTATCTGGCAGGCCAGAAGTTTGGTCTTATCTGTTCTGTAGCACATCCATCTAAAGGGAACCAAAAACAGGAGCTAGAATTATGACACAATCCAATATTACAGGTAGAAAATGTTGTGAGACTTATTATTAAATCTATTAGGTGATACATTGCTTTGGAAAGAACCATATGAAGCGACTGATGGGTGGATTAATTTATCTACTCATCCACCAGCCTTTGACAGTTGACAGTATCTATGTCCTAGATTCATAGTGGGAATGAGGTGATATTTTGCTGAGAGTGCAATTGGTGTTAGTTTGGTCTTTTTCTTGAAAGCAGGATTTCTAGTTACAAGTGAAGTACCTAAATCCCAGGTTCAGACAATCAAGTCCCTGTGGAAATCTGGGTCAAAGTGTCTGGCCTGGTAATTTGCTGAACAAAGAAAGTTTTTGTTTTTCTTTTTTCCAGGATTCCTTCGAAGATTAGGGTTTTGGTTAAGGAAAACAAGAAGTAATAATGCCAGCAGGGACTCACCCTGAAGTCAGAAGATTTGATCTTCCTGTATATCCACCATCTTTTTTTATGAAACTAATCAAGAAACTTTATTAACGCATACTATATTTTTTTCTTTTACCTTTTTGCTCTCCCGCTGAGCTCAGGATATTTTAATTTTTATATGTAACTCTTTAACAGTGTGGGATTCGGACTGTGACCTGAGGACTTGTTTATGATTAATTGAGTCACAAACTGAACAAAAAAAAGTGAGTTCAAAGTATTGTGAAGATAAAGACCTACTCATAATACACATTTGCATACATTTTGTGCTTTCAAAAGCTGAAATCTGCAATCAGATGGAGTTTGTGGGTCTTTCTCATGATCACTATAGTCAGTGTGATGCGATGTTGCCTCTGATATTCTCACTTTTCTTCTTGAAACATTATGTCTAAGTAGGGCTGGTAGAAAATTAATGAAAATATTTCCAATCACTTAGAATTTCTGTAACTACTAGGTATTTTTCTTATTGTAGGAAGTTTTGCTTGACTAGGCTGATCACACAATGAAAAGACATTTCTTATAAAATCCTTTTTGTCTTTTAATTTCACATTTGTAAATCTCATTTGGCTCCTCACTTGGGTACCTCAGTTGTCCTCTTTTTAATTAGAAGGAATAAGTTCAGGTGTTAAAGTCTACTTTGAAAATGCAGAAAAAGGGTAAGAAATAACAGGTACTACACACCAGTTCTCAGGCAATACCCAATTCTCAGTTGGCCTTATGATCCATTTCAGAACGAGAAATCTTATTTTCACTTTCCCTTAATACAACTCACTCAATTCTGCATTGATTTATTATGCTTCTGTGCTATAAATCTTATTAGCTGTGTGTGCATGTTTCTTTTACAAATACAACAGTGCCAGAAGTTTGTCCTCATCATAGTCAGACACTGTGTGAGCTTAATGGAAAAAGATAGCATGAAAATGAAGCGGGCTGAAAAAAAAAAACAAAATGGGACTCAAAAATATCAAGTTTTGCAAGAATAAAGATCTAAACTGAAATGTAGTTACACCTATTTTAAAGGTGGTTCCATCTGTTTTCTTTTTTATTTTTTTTTAAGCCTTTGGGGACTTTGGTAAAAGGGTGTTATGGACTTATTTGTTTCTTTATTTATGTTCCAGATTAACTTAGAATTTATGTAGATCAGATAAACTTTTACCTTTTACCTGATCTACAATGCATTAGTTATTTTCTTCCTACAATAGGACTCTGAAGTCACAAAGAAAAAGAAGAGAGACAAGAAGAGACTGACTAAACCACACAAAAACTAGACATGCAAACATCTTGCACACATTTATGAATTCTCTCTGGCTTTATTTCAGGGCAGACACAGCTGTAAATGTTGAGCAGAGAAGTTGAATCTTTACCAAGACACTTCTAGTAGTAAAACCATTGTGAACAAAATCTGTATTATTTCTGTCCCCTATTCCTGGGTTATTTGCGCACTATATATCAAAATATATATACACTATATATATATTTTATGCACCTAAAAACTAAAACTTGACTTTCCTTATTGCTTGCACAAAGCAAATTGGAATATCCTGGGCGCTAAGAAGACAAGAGCCTTTCTTAGACCGATTCTAGCTGAGGACCAGAAATCAAGACTGTTTCTCTCAGCTTTGCCATTTTGCTTCACACTTCCAAAACAGAGCTGAAGACTCAGTGAGCCAGAGAACCTCTAAGCCCTGACATTTATCCTGAGAGAGACGAGGTCAATTCCTTGATTATGTGAAGATGACTTTTGAGTCAGGTGACCCAAAGACAAGTTCAGGCACAGTTTTCTGAGGCTGTTCTGCGAAACTGCAGGGTTGTCCTACTTGAAAAGTTCTTAAATTTACCAAAAAGCTGCCTGTGGAAAGAAGTTTTCTGGTTTGACTTTTTAAGGATGACCTCACCAGGCACCTCCCAGGCCCTATGTACGAGGATTTGCTTGTACCTTTGTACAATTGTCACCTTCTCCTTGTGTTCCTTCTCCTTGTGTGGATCATTCCAGAAGCAACTCTTCCCCTCTGCATTCTCCAAGGTCCAAGAGATCTACTTTATAGTCCTTGGCCATGTGATGGATCTGAATGAGAGGCTGTAGGGAATATTGATTTCATTTCCCCTAAATGTGTCTTCAAACTATGCAGGTTATCTTTGCAATCCTATTTCAGAAACCTTCTCTCACCTTGAAACAACCAGGCAGTTTCCTGCTTCCCACTTCTGAGAAGTGTATCACAGCACCTCTCAAACTCAAAAGGGGTTTGTCCACACAAACACTAGTAACTGCACACTGCTAGGTCAAGGCAACCATACAAACACCAAAATCAAATTTAGCTTAGGGGTGCTTGAATGGAAAACATCCTGAAATCGCAAGGTCTTGCAATTATAACTCTTTTTTCTTCCTCTGATGAGTTCAGTATTGGCCTCTGTCACAACCAATTGGTACAACACGAGAGTAGATGGGCCATTGGTCAGTGTTGTTGTGCCAGTTCTTGATTGTTTAATGTTCTGGTACAGATTTTTGCAACAACATTGATGCTTAATCTAATTTTTGGAAGGAGAAGATGTCAGGTTGCCTTTTCCATCAGCTCACACAGTCTATTTAGTTTTCCTAGGTTGTTTGGAAGCTTGATGGGGTTTAATTGAAAATGTCAGAAGGGAACATTTTAATTTGACTGCGTTTGATATTGTGGCTAATGCATCCAGCAATCCGTTGTAATTCAAAGCACTGCTCACGCTCCACAACCGGCATTGCTATTATTTTAAAAGGTGAGATCTTTCATGGTTAATCTACATGGGGTGCTTAGAGTAGTTTATGCTCTCTGCTAATTTTTTTTAATATTTAAATTCTACACTTCTTCAAGGGCAACACCCAAAGTGTATATTCTGCCTCAATAAAGTTCCCACCTCAATCTTCAGGTTCCAAAAGTTCACAAAATATCTTAGATCTCTGGCCATGCTTATGTTTTTTATTGTTGGGCCAATAAGAGGGAGAAAAATAAAAAACCAAACCAAACCAAACCAAACTCCTAAAAACTCCAACACAAACAAACAAACAAACAAACAAACAAACAAACAAACAAACAAAACCCCCCAAGAAAACCCCACCAAAAACAAACAAAAAAACCCTGATCCCCCCAAATACACCCACCCCCCCCAAAACAACAAATAAACCCAAAAAAAACCTCACACAAATCATTATATGCTAGGAACAGCAAATATAACTCTTTATTAGAAAGTTCACACAGGATATGAAAAAGTAAGAATTAAGTCCTTCTTTCCAGTTCTCATTTAAACAGTTGTGTAAGGATGTGGCACAAAAACTGAAAGATTTGTGACATAGGCTCCATAATTCCTTTATGTTTAGAGAGTTGTCCTGAAATAAAGGTTCATCCTCCAAGCATGGTTTTCCAAAGTGTTTCCCATCTTCACACAAACACTGAAGAAAGTGAAGAACACTGCTCTAAGCAGAGCAGAATGAACCTACCTGAAAGACAGACATTTGTCTGTCTTATAGGATTTGGTACAGGAGACATAACCTAAAAATACATATTTGATCAAGTCTGGGGAAATATTTTGCTCCAGTTTAAGTCCTTCTAGGCTTTTAATTTTAATTTATTGCTCCCAGACTTAGGGTCTGGCACTGTCACAGCTCTATTCCTTGTAGTGACAACCAGTTATTTTCCATCCCCTCCCATACAAATGCAATCAGGTTCTTTTTACATAGATTTAGCAAATTTACAATACACAGCCATGTCAGAGTCATTTTCTTTTTTACCCTGGGAATCATTCTGCCCTTGATGGTTTTGCCTATCCTTATGGTATTTCAGGAAAATGACCTACTCTGAGAACCCTAAAGAGGATTATATATGAATTGCCACAATCAGTAGCTTGGGATTTCCAGATAAAGATGATTTTGTGCCTACCTATTTTTGGGCAGCTTGAAAATGCAAGGCTTTTTACTAGAGAAAATATGTAATGGTAAGCAGATTAGGCAAATATGAAGTTCACTGAAAGTTGAGGTAAATCATAACATCAGTTCTCTGCTGATTGAGCTCAGAGTGTTCTAATAACAGAAGTGTACATAGATATGAAGTCACTCTCATTTAGCAACATTTCCAACACATTGACATTAGCTAGAAACTCTTAATTAAAAAAAAAAAAAAAAAGGAGAAAAAAGGATCACTCAGAATGACTGGGCTTTTGAAATGTTTGACCTATTTTCCCATCTCATAGCTGTGTTTAGCTTAGTGTTGAAATATGAGGTCTGCACCATCAAGTTGTGACTAGTCTGTACTTTAGATTCCCTGAGCAGCTCAGTATCTACTTGAAAAGTTTAATATTTAATAAAAAAGGAAAGAGATGCCAAAGAGTCTTTTTCAGTGGCTGGAACCGTGGTCTAGTTTCTTCTGTCCTCAATGAAGAATATGACCTCTTTCCTCAGTGTTTCAGCCACTGAATAATGGAATTCTGGAGGGGGTTGGGTTGGAAAGGACCTTAAAAATCCTCTAGTTCTAACCCACCTGCCATGACACACCTTCCACTGGACACTGTTATTCACGTGTTTCCTCATTCTCTACATTAATGCACTGTTGAATGCCACTCACTGCATGATTTCTTACATATTCTGATCAGTGCTAAAATGTTAATAACACTTGAACCCAAAACAAGGTTTACAAAGAATGGCCAGTAATCATGACTGACAAAGAATGGGAATTCCCTCTCAGTCTCTACCAAAATATTCACATCTTTTATGGATATTGTCAAAAAAACCTTTTGTCCCCAATGATCCAAGTCCAAATAGTCCAGAAATCTGAACGCATCTATACCAGAAAAGAGCAAGTGTCCCACAACTTTAGTTATATTACATTAATCTTGATGTCTTTATCATTAAGGACAAGTGTACAACATTTGAGTCTATATTCATGGTGTGATTCCTTTAAACCTTGGATGTGGGAGAGGTGAGATATAGGAAGTATAGGGCATTTTAGATAACATTAAAAAAAAAAAAAAAAAGAAGGATTATTCTAATTTATTAAATGTGTTGGGATATTTAAAAATAAATGCTTATTGTTGACATTTTTAGGAAATCTAAAGGGGAATTCAGACTTAAATAAAATATTCTGTTCAATCCAGTAGAGAATATGAGTCTATTTCTTTCTTACTGTTATTAATAGAAGTGATATCAAGTGGTTCTTAATGAATAAATGAGACATTATTAAAAGCATTTTTATAACTAACATGTTTAAAAGCTTTTTTTTTTCATCTTTTTAAAAAATAAGGAGCTTTCAAAATCTACACAAACACCTAAAATATTTCTGTTGGCCTAACTCTATTAAACAGCAAAAGCAAAGAAAAAAATAAACCTTGCAACCAGATAAAATCCATACAATTCTTCCTGTAAATTAAATACTTTTCTTTATTAAATTTTGCAATACAAACTAATTTTCATTGATGGATATGTGTTATTATGTGAAAATATCAAGTTAATTTGTATTAAGTCTTTCCACTGTGACACAAAATTTCTAGCAGTATGTACTCTAGAATTTCTAGAAATAATATATAGATAGTATGATGACCACAAAAATATTAGAAAGGCAAAAAAAATAAATATAATCCTGCAAACAACATTGTTCTCACTACCTTTTTTTCCTTTTTTCTTTATTTTTAGCAGAGAAGTCAATTAATATATCTGTTAAAGAATCCTTCTAAAAGAGAAATAGGTCCACTTCAGGATAACTGACACAGAAAGTCTGAATCTTGAGGGTTTTTCCTTTTTTCATTAGCATCTGTGAGGGAGAAGTTAAAATACTCCCTTACTCCTCTATGCTCGTACCACACACACACACACACACACACACACACACACACACACATACACACACGCACTTGAATTGATGTGAATGCTGAACAACAGTATTTAAAAATCTGAAATGTTTCACTGTAGTTTTGTTGGAGATCACCCTATGTTTTTCAGGTGTTCCATCTGATGGGAATTACAGGTTGGGTTGGTCACCATCCCTTTTTTCTTCTAAATTAGCATGATTCATCCATGAAATCTGCATCAACTAAACCAGAGCTTGCCCTAGTGAGTACACAGCTCAGGCTACTGCAAATTACTGCTGATCTGACCCAAACCCCGTGTTTCATTTGGAACAGGGCTCTCTACTTCCTTGGGCATCAATAGAGATTATGCTGCATCAGTTTGCTCAGGAGCTGTGTAGCAGATCAATCAGCCTTATAATGGTATATTGAGGTGTAAAAATAGTGTAGGAGAGAGAAGGAAGCTCTGTTGTTTGTGGGATGCCACCTGAAAAATGCTCCTTTACAATTTAACAAATGAGGGGAAAAAAAAAGAAAAAGCAAATTTAATTTGATGAGGAAAAGATCTTTTGGTGGTCAGTTCACAAAGACAGAACGTTTCTGTACTCCTGAGGGATGATACTTTCATTCACACTGTAAAAGACCTGAAGACTAATTTGTCTCCATATCATGACAATGATCATCACACCAGTTTCAAAATCACTTTCAGGATGTTTAGTGCCAGATGGGAAATGTACTCCTCAGAAAGGATCTGTGTCACCAATTGCTACAGTCAAGCTCAAAAACAGCCTCAAGAGCAGAAACCTGGCTCCATGTGCACATGAGCATAATTTCACTAATGGGATATTACAAAGCATTTCTCATGAAATTGTCATTCTATGGTCAGACTTCATTTACTGCTGTGAAACAATTCAAGGTCCTTGGAATGATTGAGTCTGCCACCCTCCCCTGATCCTGGGAAGGTGAGGATTTGTGCATGTGTGCTGGGGAGTGAGGGTGATGTCTGCAGAGAACATAATCAGAGGAACACAGGGACTCATCAAAGTTGGAAGCGATTAGACAAACCCCGGGTTTAACATTTTCATTCTTTCCTGTATATCTTTCAGATTTGTTCCAGTATCAGACAGAGCAGCAATGCATTTATCTCAATCCCCAGTGCTACATGCCATTGCCAACATTATCTCTACATCCTTTGATAATTCGTCATCTTCTGTCCCTGGGAAATCTGATCCCTGATTTTAGACAAACCTCTGTTCCCTTCACTTGTAAATACAAACCTCAGCCTAAGAAGAAATCTCCTGCTTTGCAGTCCATGTGTTTCTGATTCATGGCTAGCATTATGAAGATTATAATGATTTTTCTTTTATCTCTGCTCAGCTAATACACTAGTGATTGGGGAGAAAACAGAATATTTTAGTTGAGATCCTCTATGTTGTTTGACACTCTGTGGTTGCTTCTATTTTTCATTCAGCTTCGGATTCTTGGGGAGAACTAAACCCAGCACAGCCTTTGATCTTTTTGACTGGTTTCCTCAGTGGATGAAGCAGCCTTATAAAAAGGGCACAAGCCCTTTTTAGATGATAACATGCTGTACATTTTCTATCTCATTCAGCACCAGGGTGTTTGCAAAAAGCTCACCATCACTATTCCAGCCTGTTTTTATGTGGGTCTCTATTATCTGCAAAAAACACTTCCTGATCTGCTTTCTCAGAAGGTCCATATTAATTTGCTATGATCATTTCTTTTTCTACGCTTTCCTTCACCTCACATTAGTTTCTGCTGAGGCAAGCAAACTGTATGTGCTATTTTTGTCTGCAAGCAAAAGAGGTCTTTTTGTCGCTTACTGTGACACATGTCCTCTTTTTTTTCTTCTCTTCTTTTTCACTGTGCTTTTAAATTTCATGCCTTAGTATTTTAATATTCTTATCAGATTCTCTAATGTAACAACGTTCTGGTTGTGCCATGCAGATTGCCTGGCGTAAAGTCTTACCACTTGTTCTGAGTAATGTAATTTTGCTTTCTTCATTATGTATTTTGGTTTAGGCAATACAGTTTCATGCTATTCCTTTGA
Organism: Acanthornis magna; assembly: GCA_036785705.1. Lineage (NCBI taxonomy): Eukaryota > Metazoa > Chordata > Aves > Passeriformes > Acanthizidae > Acanthornis > Acanthornis magna. Next base: position 4,417,091 of record JAWUZG010000173.1, on the reverse strand, counting down.
ATTTATGAGGAAAATGTTTATTAGAAGAGGTATTTCTTCTCACCCAGATCCATTCTTTGTCTTAAGACACCATGTGTCTTCACATCCTATTTCTTTTCCGGACATTTTTTCTGGTACCACCCTCTTAAGAAATGTATTTGAAAAGTTCAATAGCTCAAAGAAAGAGAAATTAACCAGACAATTGTTCTATTTTCATTGCATGGCAAACCTGTAGATGAATATTATGATGATTTAAGATTTTTATCTTTGGCATTTCACTGGATGAACAGTATATTCAGATATTACTTTTTCTCTATATTAAATTTCACATATTGTTTTTCAATATTATATTTATGTCAATTATTTTTATTCAGACTAATCAGAAATAATAACCTAAACCCATGTTTATACTCTAAAAGTTGGATAGAGCCACAGTATTCATGGAGACTGCCTACTAGTTGATTTCATTAACCACTTGAAAAAGAAAATTGAAATCTCCTTAAGTTCTTGGTTATCTTCTCTATGTGTGTGTTGGAACCTGTTTCACTATCTATCAAAAAAATTCTAGTTTAGCCTCAAATAGCATAAAGCCCTTAAAAAATAAATATAAATTGAAAATATGGGAGAAAGAGTACTTTTTCTTCAACATAAATAAAAACATAAATAAAAATACTCAATTTCTATTATTAAATTATCTGGCATAGGGTAATCTTGTATTGACATTTGCTCAATTACTTTTAGAAATGGAAAATGTTATTTGCTTCAACTACCTAAAAGAAAAGCAGTAAGTCCCCAGCTTTTTCTTTTGCCACTACGAAACAACAACAACAACAACAAATCAATGACTCCAGCCCTTTTCTGTGAAAGGTTTCAGTTTCAATGAATCACCTTTTTCTGATGAAAAAGTGTTTTGTTGAAAAATTCGCACCCCACTCTGTTTACTGTAGTGGCTTAGTTCCGGATGGATGCTTCCAGCAATCAGGATGGCAGAGGAGAATATAATCTGCAGGGCTATTGACTACTTGTTGAAGGCCAAAGAGAAGTTCACAATAAAACCTGCTGCAATGTACATTTAAGCCAGTTTTAGCAGAGAGAGGCTTATGGCGGGCCTTGAGTGGATGGAGGCTTCTATTCAGCTCACCTAGCAGGTCTGCTCCAGACCCATTTTTGAAAGGGCTGCTTGCACTTAAAGCCTGAAAGATCCATCCTATTTCATGCAGGATGCTTAGTCCCATCATCCATGTAAACCCACGGGAGATGGGGGTGCTGAAACCAGTGCTCCAGATGTGCTCGTACCCCTCAAGAGCCCAGCCCATGTCACATCAAATTCAGCAGAAGGAATACTTAGTTTTAAAACCTGATATTAGGTTCAGAACCAAAGCCTATATGTGAAACACAGGATTGTGGAAACTTAGTGCTCTTTCCTCATAGCTATCTGACAAAGTAAGATCTAATAAATAAATAAATAGATAAACAAATAAATAAATTTTTAAAAGCTAACAAGTTAGAAAAACAAACATAGCTCAGGAAGATAAAGCCAGTAGAAAACATTCAGGTGTTTGAACTGAACCTTTAGTATAGGATAAGAATAATATTTTTCCTTTAAAAAAAACAACAAACCAAACCATTAAATAATGCAGAGTAACAAAAGAAACCCCAAAGTACTACAAGTAGAGTGACCACTCTACAACCAATCACTGTGGCAACAGACAGAGGTGTAAAAATTTCCTTTTTGTTGCTCACTTGGCAATGTCATTTAAACTCACGAAAGCCCATTTTAGGAGAATGGACATAGTTCATCCTAAAAAGAAAGAAGAAAGGCTAGAGAAAGGAGAAAGTCAGTTGTAGTTATTATTTATCATTACAGTCCCCTAATCCACTAAGCATCTTTTCTACTAAGCTCATTTTAAGACTTTCTCCCGCTCCATCTTCCCGGCTGGAAACACGTCAAAGAAAGACTATGTGAGGAAAAAAAGGTAAGAAAGAAAAATAGAACAATTACATGAACCAGACAAAATTACTAGAAAAGCCAAAAATAGACACGAGGATTTCAGACTGCCCCATTTTTACTAGTGATGCAGTCAATTGTATACTAATCTGAGTCACCGTGGATGTCCTTTGTAAAGAAAGTACATTGGATACATAAAAGCCTTTTCTTGTTTTGTTTCACATTCCTGTCTGAGGAAAGTTCTTCAAAATTCATCATATTTTTAGCTGCCTATCTTTTACATCTGAGAGAAGCTACAATTAAAGTCTGTCTCCTATAGGGAGCATTAGCAGCAGCCAGGGTGGCAACAGGGCTTCCTGGTTTAGGAGGTGAACACAAAGTCACTTTCAGACATGTAAATAAAATAATTTAGAACGATAATGAAGAGAAATGGTACAGGTTACAGAGGTCACAATGGGCCTTGGAGGCCAGCACAGGCTACTCAAATTTAGTTTGAGTATTAACACTTTAAATTCTTGCACAGAGAATTAGTATGAGCATTCTCCTCCTTTTTTTCTACATTTTCCCTGTGGTTTGAGCTGCTTTTCCTTTAGCTCCTGACAGATCAATCATCACTGACAACAGAGTATCAGAATCTCCCTCAGTTTATGTTGTGAAGGACTTCATCAGCTATAAGTAAACATTGTCTCCAAGTCAGAAACCGCTCACCAGATGCATATTTAAAACTTTATTTGCCCGCTCCTTGTCTAAGGAATGAGCCTTCTAATAGTCACTCCTAAGTGGACACAGAATATGTCCAGCTCCTACAGTGACATTTTGAAGGAACACAGAGGTGACAGAGGTATTATAAGCAGTAGTTGAACAATCAAACACTTGCTGACACCTCACCAAACCTCTGCTTACATTTTTTTTTCTTCTGGTCTTTGATATTAAATATATAAAAATGGATGGAGTGTCTGAATCACTTCAGTCATTCACAGATAACTCTAAGGATTCATGGAGAGTTTTGTGAAATAACTGCACTTTATTTTCTTTGGGACCTGAATGTGAATGCATGATAACCACCCTACAAACTGAGTTATCAAAAGAATAATTTAGCCTGGCATTTAAAATATACAATTAGAGGCACTGCTATTACCAACGTGCAAAGTTAAGAGTGTCCTGACAGAAAATCTTGAAAACTAGATACCTGAAAGGTATTGCACCTCTGTCCTTAAACATCTTCTTGTTTATGACACAATCAATTGCTTTTCCATTTTAATTTTCTTTGTATTTTTTTATTTACCATATGAACACATGATATTTACACTTTGGCCTGAAACTGCAAAAGTTGTTCATTAATTGATGAACTATTGAGGAGTTGTTGTTTAATTCCTTTTAAAAAAAATGTAAGATACAAAGACATTAATGTGCTCACCTAACACTGGAATCTGGGACATTTAATGTTTTATGTAATATGATTTATTTTGTAATACTACTTTCTTTGTCTCAGAAGTCTCAAAATGAGTTTCTCAATCCCTTTTGGATCCTCTAAGTACTTCTATAATGTAAATAATAGTAAATAGATTTATTTTTTTCTCCTGTCAAGACAATCTAATTTAGACTCTTCCATCACACTTATCACTGGGATACCTGACAAGTTGTCCAGTTGCTTTTGAAATTCTTGACAAAGAATCCTAATTTAGCCCAGAAGAAAACTAGCCTGACTCCCATTAATGTCATTGAAAGGTGGGGATGTTCACACCAAAATAGAATTAGGTATAAAATGCCCAGAAGTCATATCCCTTATTTCAAATAGTAGGATTTTTTTACATTTGACGAAAGGTAGAAAATACTAGAAAAGCATTCCCCTTCTATTTATCAGTTTGACGATCCTTTGTAATCTTGGAAAAGGGGTGGATATGTTTTTTCTTGAGTAGGAGAAATTCAGGTTTGTATTTTAATGTCCTTAAAGTTCCATTTTAATTACGGGAAAATAATTTGAGGGAGATTGGTAATAGGCAAAACTTTGAGACCTTTTGTTCTTTAGTGCAGTGAAGGAAACCTCATTAGACAGGATTTTCTTAGTTAGCAGGGCTTCAGGGTTAATGAGCTGTGAGTGATAATATATAGTAGTAATCCCTCATGACTGTAACAAGTTGTATTTTATAAACTTCTTAATCTCAGTAGTGAAAGAGATGTGGGGTATGGGAAAGAGAAGAAAGTAATTTGCAGGGCTTAGGGAAATTCCAGTCATTTTATTCCCTGTGTGGAAGTTTTTTGGGAAAAAAACACTACAGATACCACACGGGCAAAGGATAGGATTACTACCTTTATAGTTACCTAAATGTCCCCAGTATGACGGGTCTAAGCACTTCCTGAACAACATTTCTAGGCAGAGAAATCTATGTATATGCGGAAAAGAGAAAGCCAAGAGAATCTCTTCGGTGAAGAGTAAATAGCAACTAGACATTTTATAATTTGGGGATAAGGGTCAGAGACACTAAAAAAATCCATCATTTAAAAAAAAAAAATAAATAAAAGAGAATAGATATGCACTTGTTACTGCAAACTATCCTGGAAGGAGCCTGATAAGTGGGGATGATGCCCAGCACCGTGTTAGCACATGGTCACAGCAAGGAACATCAAAATTATGTTCAGAAAAGTTGTCATTCTGCTAAAACACCTCAAAACAGCACATTTTGCTGTTATTTTGCTGGTTTTCCTGCTTTTTTTGTTTTTTTTGCTGTAGCTACCTTCAGCCAACAAAAAACAAAACTGGACTTCCCACACCTACCTAGAAGGTTCTTTGTTCTGATGATGGTGTCAGTGAATTTCCCTGTACTGGGCTAGTTTTCTTTTCTTAGAAGAGTGTGCTGGAAAAATTACATATTTTCCCAGGAGAAGAAATGTATAAAACCAGTACTTTCAGAAGAAGTTAAAAACCATATCTCTTCTTACCAGTTACTCTATTTTGTGAATAAATCCATCAGCTTCCTTCAGTCAAGGGATGAGGGTCCCAGTTAAATTAAGGAAATTAAGATCCCACTCAAGAACTGGTCACCAGTAAAAATCATGGGACACACTGTGGTACTCTTTTCTGGGGTTTGAGACAAGAGAACATCAGCTGTCTGTATTAGAAGCTTTATATTGTCAAAGAGAGAACCTTAGATCAATTTGAAATATAAATATTTTGATGAAAAATATTTATTTCCTTTTACCACATAGTTTATGTAGCTTTTAATCCAAAGAAATACTAAGTACAAATGTTTATATTTTTCTACAGTTGTTTATTAACAAGACTGCCCTGGAAGACTCTATAAATATCAACAACGCTATTTGAGACCCTGCAGAAATTTTTTCAATACTTAAGACATGAGCTATCTCAGGTGCCACTGTTTAACATTTGTGAGAGATAATTGTGTAATAATTTTAGCTTTTCAGTGAAACATTGTAAACACTAAACTTTTCAATGTCCATATGAGTACAATAATGAGTATCAATCTTGAACTAATGTAAGTCACTGTGATGCCATTGACTAGGACTGGTTGAATTTTTTTCCTTCTAAAACTGCTTTTTGAGGGGAAATTAGGGTTTTTTTGTAATTTAGATGTTAAAGGGATCTGCTTTCTGGGGAAATATAGTTTTGAAGGAAACAATTCAAGGAACATATCGAGTGAAGTTAAGAACAGATCTTTTACTTCTGATAATTCACTGCAATTTCTAGGGGAATTGGTCACCAGGTACTGCACCTTCCCTTAAGAAAGAGCCAAGTTCTTCATCTATGTTTCACCCTTCAGGATGTGCTCTTGAAAAAGCAATAGATATTTTAACAAAGGCATTTTGATGTTTTGTTTGGGGAAAAAAAAAAAAAAGAAACCAGAAAACATCACAGGATGTTTCTAATGAAATACCCAGTCAAAGTTGTCTAAATGCAGGTTGTGATTGTTTGGCTGGCCACTGTTTTGCCACAAGCCACTTCCTTTGGAGGACTTCACCAAGGCTATGAATATGAGACTTTTCATGGAAAGGATTTAAATCTTTTGCTTGTATGGGAACAATGAGTCAGGTGAGTTTTGTTTTATTTTGAGATTTAATTTGAAAATATTTCATACCATCTGAAGGAAGATGGAAAGAAGACAACCCTTTTGCTTGGTATAGTTGTAAAGCTTAACATTTTTTCTAAATTAAAGTGCAAATAACAGTGCAGCAACACTAAATAGAATATTTGTTATATAGAGATATAAATATGTATAAGAGTGTGTGTGTGTTTATATAAATATATATATTGTAAAGTAATTTGCTTGTATTTTGAAATAAGAGCCTGGAAGGTGAAATAGTTTTTTATTATTTGAACTGGTTTAAGATTTTAAGACTTTAATTTGTGTATGACAAATCATTTTACAAGAGGAAGCAACAGCATTGCCATATTAACAATAAATTAAGCAACTTTGCTAAATTCTCTAAGCATAATAGATGAGGACAGGGCTCCTGTTGGCATTAGTAGACTCTGAATTAAGGCTGTGGCAAGAACAATTACTCTCATGGTGTCCTATTCAAGTAAACAATGTATGCAAGAGGTTCTGTATAGATTGGAGCATATGTTTTAAGTTAAAGACATGTCGAAATGCTGTCCTGAACAGGGATGTTTCCCTAAAGTAAGGCTATGGGCTAGCTGCCCAGTTTGCAATATAATATGAAGAGAGAGAGTGAAGTCCTACAGGGGAAGAGTATAGGGAAAAACAGGCTGGGAAATGCAAAACATAGAGGGCCAGAGAGGTACCATTGTTTGTAATAAAAGATTGAAACACCTTGGAACAAAACTCTCGAAATAAATTTGGAAATAAAGTGTAATATTACCACAGAGTCATATTGTCAGTAGCAAAAGTGTTGGAGAAGGGGGGAAAAAAAAGGAGAAAGAGAGAAAAGAACTGAGTGGTAATATTTTAAAGGGTAACCAATGCTCACTAGCAGCTGCAGTAAGACATTAAGTAATAGAGCACACTAATGTTAACAGCTCTCTTGGTAAGAGTGGTAAATGAAATAAACCTCAGCATTCGGTGTATCATTAATCTGTAGTGAATAATGGCACTGGTAGTGTAAGGAGATTAAAAAGGGCATTGTAAACATTTGTGGCTGTATAATATACAAATTAAAAATGTGTGAACGCTTGCAGCTGCATAATCTACAAATTAAAAAGTGTAATAGCATAGCATTAATTACTGGCTGATCAATTCGCCCATAATTGCTGGCATGTAGATGAACAATTACAGGTCCGAAATGTTATTTGAGAAAGAGACATTGACCTTGGAACCATAAGAAATGATAATATGTCATAAGGTAATACCGGCTTGTGTCAAAATCCTCTGTCAGAGTATGCTCTTGCAGGCTAGTTTGCTAGCAGCCCTAATCATACTTTTCCTTGTATGTTATTGTGACTGAAAGAGACCATTTTTTGCCTGAGTAACAGAAATATCTGACTGCTCAGTATTTTCTGTAGTCACTGTGTACTGACGCTTACATGCATGGGACAGATTTTATGGCCTTCTTTGGTGGGTCTACAGCATGGGTGGACAGGGAAAGAGGAACTGACATCACCCACCTGGACTTGTGCAAAGCTTTTGACACTGCCCTGCATGACATCCTTGTCCATAAACAGGAGAAAGAAGATGTGGCAGAAGGTGGGTAAGTCACTGCCTTGAAGGTCACACTCAAAGGGTGGTCAGTGACTCAATGTCCAAATGGAGACCAGCAGTGAGTGGTTTTCCTCAGGGGTTGGTACTAAGATCAGAGCTGTTTTTGTCAGTGTCTTTGTCAGTGTCAAGGACAGTGGGAGGTGAATTTTTGTGTACATAATGACAAGACTCTGCTCTGTATAAGACAGAGGGGTGAACAATCACCACCAGAGGCTACCAACCAGGGTTTTGAAGAAAATAAGAGGCAGAACCTGTGAGGTGGGACTGCATTTTTCATCATGGCAATGATAAACACAAGTTTCACAGCTCAATTGCAAAACTCCTCTTTCCTCCCCCTGGAAAGGTCCTGAAGGTTTTCGCCCCTTCTGACAGGGCATAACTGGCTCAGACATGCTGATATGCGATGCAGGTCTCTTGTCTTAAAAGTTATCAAAACCCATCAAAGACTCCCAAAGCACCCCTAGACTCATTTCTGGGGCCTTCCATTAGGGATACCTGGGCATTCCCACACAACCTGAGCATATTTTAGCCCATCAGACTTTGTGTTCTGGGGTCTTTTTCTCACACTCTCGACAGATCAAGACGACAACCATCCTTTCAAAAACATCACTTCAACCAATGGATATCTAAATTGCAAAAGTCAAGTCTCATTGTGAGACCCATGGGTGCTGATACGTTTACACTCCTTTCTTTTTTTCCTTCCTTCCTTCCTTCCTTCCTTCCTTCCTTCCTTCCTTCCTTCCTTCCTTCCTTCCTTCCTTCCTTCCTTCCTTCCTTCCTTCCTTCCTTCCTTCCTTCCTTCCTTCCTTCCTTCCTTCCTTCCTCCTTTCCCTTTCCCTTTCCCCTCCTTTCCTCCTGTCCTTCTTTCTTTTCATTAATACAATTTCTTAAGTAATATTTTCACACTTTCATATCACTATGTTACTATAGATAATAACAATAATCAAAATGCTTACATACCTGCCATCCAACGCAACCAAATTTTCCTAAAATAAGCCCTACACTCATATATTTACAAACACCGACCATTCAGTGTAGCTTCACTCTAATCCGCCCCAAGGGACCTATTAACAAGAACCTGGGTTACCCTTGCCTTCAGGGGCAGGTCATAACTAGACCAGCCCTGAGGAGAGAATGAACCTAAAAAAGCAGCAACAGGTAAGAAATTTTGAAAATAAAGGTAGAAGGCGAGAGCTTTGCATAAGAGAATCTTGGGTGGAAGACTGGAGGTATGGCTAGCTTAAGACCAAAGATGGGAAGCAATAAAAGTAGACTAGTCTTGAAAAGAGAGAGGAGATAATTAAATCTTTTCATGTGTAGGCACTAGTTATATCATCCTTAATTACATACTGCTTTTCTACTAGAGGCAAAAACCGCAGTGGTTTGTAGATGGATGTTATTGCATAATTAAGAGCAGACAAATCTGACATTTCCTTGCTTTAGTTGCAACAGTAATAACTTTTCTAATGTAATGCATAAAATTTATATACAACATTTAGGCCATGATTCTGCACATTATGTCCTCTTCCTAATTACTTAAATAACTCCACTCATTTTAATGTAACTTCCATGTACTTAAAATCAATCCTATGTACATGCAGAAGGTTGCATTGGTCCTTATCCCAGTCCAGAGACATTAGTAGTTCTGTTCACTCGTGCACAATTTAAACTTCTTGTACTTCCCTCACGCAGTCTCATTTGATTATACTGTTCACCTCCCATCTATGTATTTTCAGCATTATTTTTTTACTTTCATGACATCATGTAAAATCTCAGAGTCTGTGCAAGAAAAGAGCACCGACTGGTCATTGACAATAGCAGAGTACCTTTGGAATGCTATTTCTCTCAAAAGAAAGTTTAGTAGTAGGTTCAGTAGAAATCCCCTGACTGAGAAAAAGTCCTCTTGCAGCTGAAAGCATGTGACCCCAATGCTCTGCTCTATGGATTGGCTCTCCAAAGAATACAAAATCAAATTCAAGATCTTAGGCCTGATAGTCACTGCTCTCCATGGGTTCTGCACAGTTTATCTGAGAAATTACCTCTTCCTGTGCAGCACTGACTGTCCATAACAAAAAACAGTAACTTTGACCCTGGAAGTGAGACCTGAAAGTGCTGAGTGTATCTGTGTGGAGAGTCCCAAAACACATCACTGAGGCCAAGAAATGCAACATTTCCAACAAAAGTATAGAGGAAGAAAAGCGAAAAAACCCCTCAGATTCACTGACTTTGTTTAATTCTCTTCTTCCTGGTAGGGATAATCTGCAAAGTGTCTGTAGCACTGGAATGAAACTGGAACTTGTAGAATTTCACATATTTTGTACTTTTTCCACCAAGGCTTTTAATTTCTTCAAATAAACCTGTTTGTTCAGATCACCCATCAAAAGAGGAGATGGTCATTCACTGGAAAAGTAATTTCACCCTCATCAGGTGGATGATGGTCACTTCCCTCATCAGGGAAGATTTGTGTCTTTTCCTGCTGAAAACCACAGCTCATCTCATTTTCCTGCATAGTTCTCTGTGTGGACACTGATGCCATGGACATGGCATGCATGTGGAAATCCTTAGATATCATCAGGACCATTTTTATATATTTCACATCTATTTTTACCTTGTGACCTGTGATTCAACATTGCATTCAAACTCATTAAATAATGTGTATCTAATATATGAGATAGATTATTTCTTGTCTTTGTTCTTTTTTGAAATATGATTTGGCATATAACAGAATGTCTTTTTTGGGAAAAATATTTTCCAGAGGACAAAAAATGAAGGTAAAAGAATATTTCACACTTTTTACTTATAACTTGGTTTAGAGTTCGGGTACTTTTTCTGATACAACTTGAAGAATTTAACATTTTTTTCATACAAAAAAGATCTTTTTCTAAAGAAATATTGATTTTGATTACTGAACAATAATAATAAAATAATAGAAAACTTCAACCTGAAATAAGTTGATAAAAACATGTATATTACAGTGATATTTTTAACTGATGTTTTCAATTGTTATTGATTCTATCAGAACTTAGAAATTTTGGGTTTTTTTCCTACTAGATATAAGTTCATTGCCTTGTTCTTTACAGCTTTTATAGGAATAATTTTATGAAGGCAGTTCAGAACTCCAGAAAGGACCAAAGTTGTATTTTCAGGTTAAAACAAAGTAATAAGTAACCTTGGGTCACATGAATGTCACAAAACCTAATGTCAAAGGAGAGAAATCATGAAATATGGCCAGACCTTTTGACCACTGATGGTGACTTTTAAATGATTCAGGTTTTGGACAGTCAGTTTGATATACATTGTACAACCATGTATTTGTGAAATCCAAAAGGTCCACTCACTGAAAAACTGTCCTTTCTGCCCCTAAATGTACATCAAATTATATTGTGTGGTGTGGATGGTTATATTTTAAGATACAAAGGTACAAGTCAGTTTGAAATATATATATACATATATATGTGTGTATATATATGTGTGTGTGTATATATATACACATGTAAATACGTATATATATGTATATACACTTATCTAGCTATGTATATATATAGATGTATACACACAAACACATATAAAAAGTTAAGAAGATCCTGAAGAATAAAAAGGTTGCTTTTTCAGAAATCCTGCCCTCATATCTGACATGCAATTATAATTGCTGTACTTACAATTAGGATTTAGTGGTGGCTTTCTTTTTGGAATGCTGCAATTGATAGAGGAAAGAGTGTTTTGGTGCCAGAATGCTTCATGGAAAGAAAATGTTGGGCTCTGTTATCAAAGATGGTGCTCTCATAGCTACTAAAACCTTCTCTGTGATGTCCCTGAGCTATGCAGAGCACCCAGAATAGACAGAATCAAAGAGAGGGAGCAATATTTTAACAAGTCTGCTGTGGCTGTATGTTCAACTCATCTTAAAATATGTAAGACCACTATATAATAAGACCAGATCCTTCATCTCTTCTTGAGCAGAACATGCTTGGAAAAGCAGTGAGTCCATTTTAAATCTTCCTCCTTTGGGATTCGTACATCATCAAGAAACAGGACAGAATTTCAACAACAAAATTAATGGCTATAGGTGATTTTTGTTTCACTCCCCACTTTTACAAAAGAAAGATAATATCTTCTGAAAGACTATGAAATGTTAGATTTTTCCTATAAAATCTTCCTACAGAAAAAGATAAAATGATTATGAAATGCCAATGAAAAAATATTCTTGTTTATTCTTAATTGAAATTTTTTTCTGTTCATATTTTCAGTGTTATTCATAAAGCACTGAACACATTGGTTTCAGGTTGAATGTCTCATGGATCAGGTAAAAAACCCGCACTGTATTTTATATCTGAAATTAGACTTATAATTATGTCATTAATAAATCTTTTTAATGTCTTCATTACCAGTTTGGGATCACCTACTCTTTAAAATTATTGCAAGATTTTCCCAATCCCCATATCATCTGGAAATCATCAGTCACATTGAAATGACCCAAATCTTAACCCATCATCATTTTTGATGTGGTGTCCTCACCACAGAGTTGTGGCAGTGGCAGGTACCCCTCACCCTCAAGGGTGGCAATTTAACCACAAAGAATTTTCCCATCAGTGCTGGTTTGTGTTTCACGGTTCATGCTATGTCTGATGGGGAAGAAGAAGTTTGAAGAGAAGAGAGCCTTTTTGTCAAAATCATTAAGAAAGTCCTCATGGAGCAAGCCCCACAGGAGATGTTGGCGGTTATGTGGTAACTAGAGGATTTTACATCTCCCTTTACACATAAGTACATTGAGCCTCTGCTTAAAAAAGGGAAAGAATAGTGGAAAAAAAGCCATTTGGCTTCTCAGCATGAGGCAAGACTTCTCTTTCACAGCATTTGGGTGTCCTGCTTTGAGAAAGAAGAGAAAATAAAACAACTAAGACCAGATGCAGATCTTGCCCCACACAATCTTTGTGACAGACAGTTTATGCAGTGGTAAGGAGTGTTTCTTTCCAATATTTATCAAATGTTTCCATGACACTGATGCCTATTGTACTGAGTTTATATTCATTACATTCTGGAATGGTTATTCTGTTTTATACATTGATGGCTTTTAGAAGGATTGAAATTTTATATAAATTTTCTTTTTCCATGAGCTGGGGATGAAGGGGAGAGAAGGGAATGAGCAGTGTTATTGAGATGTCTCATAACTGCCAGGGAAACATATAAAATTATTTTGACTCCAATATTGGTCACAGAATATATGTGCAGACTTTAAAATAAAAACACAAATAAACAGAGATTCTGAAATAGAAATCATTAGTTCTTTCTTCACTGATTTTTTTTTTTTCAGCCACATCCTTTGAAATAAGTGATAACCAAGGTGGTCTTAAAACTGCATGAATTCAGGAGGACTACAGAGCTGCAGAGAGAGAGCAACATCACACTCTGCTGCAGCAGCTGCTCAGCCAAAGGTGTACAACAGTGGGATGTTCTCAAGGAACAAGTAAAGCAGAAAGGATATTGTGTTTGCACCTCTTGGATTAGTGGAATGGTTGGCCATTATATCAAAACCTGAATGGATCATTTCTAAAAAGTGGTTTTTTGAGGGTCAAATGACAGTTTGGCCATAGCATCTATCTCTATGATCTTGCCAGTGCTGACCTCATGATAGGATGTGTGGCATGGAAATAGCCCTGAGACATAGCAGGACAGCCTTTTGTACTTTAATGGCTCAAAATATCTAGATGTAGACCAAGCATTCAAGCTTTTAAACAGAATGTTGGTGTAAGGCACTGCTTCACAAAGCATACCAACCTTGCATCTTATTCTAGCATGATGCATTCCACATATTACATTTATTTCTCTTTCTTTTTTTTTTTTTCTTTTTTTTAAAATCTGAATTGATCCTTTGGGGTCTTATCAGTCTTAAAGTGATTGGCATCCAGAGGTAGAGCTGAATTTTCAAAATTTTTTAACACCTGATTGCAACCACTAAAAAAAAGTCGTTTTAAAAATATGGCCCTCAGACTGTATAAGCTTATATCAATTTCCCCCCTCCCCCCCCACGAAGTGTGGCTTAGAAGTCACAGCTGGCACATTAGAAAAAAGAAATACAGTAAAATGAATAAAATATACTCTCATTCACAATTTCCTAGAGGCTCCTTGGTTGTTAATTGAAACTTTTGTCTACTTTATTGAACAATAAAAGTGACAGAAACTACTCTCAGGTGTCCTTCAGTATTAAAAAGAGGATAAAGGGTTCCTAGCAAAGGTGACAGAAATTAATGTGGTGAGCCCAGCTATCAAACATTTTGATATGTGAATTGCCTGATATTTCTATAATGCCTTCTTATGATTGGAAATGTTATCGCTTCTATTGAATCAATAGAAAATGTTAAAGCTCCGTGGAACCCCAATTACAAAATAAAGCTAGAAGGTTAACATCTGGGACCAGCAGAGATAGAAACAATTTCTATTGTCATACCTTTCTGACAAGTAAATGTCAGAAACATAACACCTTCCGCCAGTCTCAGTACAGAGCACATGTAAAAGAGTGATTGCAAGGCAGTCTCAAGTCAAATCACCTGTCATCTCAGTTTTGACATGGAATTACTTTTGTTTTATGCATCTATTAACCTTGAACTATCAGCATTTGTTTTAATGTTCTGGTCTGAAGTGACCTAAATGTACTTCTTTAATGCACTTACTGCTGTAGCTAAAAGGGGGAAAGAAGAGGGGGGAAAAAAACCTATTAAGAGGGGGTGGGTGAACTTGTCTGTGGCATCTGTGGCATCCCTGGGAGTGGAGCACCCTATTTCCTAGCTCCTCCCTGGGGGTAGAAATCTCAGGCATTCACCTGGCAGAAAAGGTGGGAGAGCCCAGAAGTGCTAGCAGCACCTTGAACAATGTTTCTGGCCTACAGTGTGATGCTGTATGTTCCCTTTTTTCTCACACCAGGGCTTGAGGGAAGGAAGTAGCAAGGTTAGAGGGTGCAGAACCCTCCATATTTTGCAAGACAACCGGAGATCTCTGCGCTCCTTGGTGCAGTCGAGGCTGAGATATCACTTCTCTATCAAAAGAGTTATGTCTGAAAAATAGTGTGTCTGATCTAAACTCTGGAGTCCCATAATAATACAGGGATTTTGGTGGACAGACCAGGACAGACCAGAGCAGTACAGTGCTAACTGGATATTAAAATATGAGACTTTAAAAATTACACTAGATGAGCTTTTTAGAGAGATTGCCCCCAATTTCCACTAGCATAAAGATAATCCAATACAAAATAAAAGTAATTTAAATCACCAATGCCAAACATTCCTGAGCAAAGAAAGGAAAACCTTTTCACCTATAACTTTTACGCTGTGCCTCCCAGCTTAATTTCCCTGTAGTGCAAAGAAAAATGGGTTTCCCTGAACTACCAACTGAACAAATCATGACCAAATTATGTCCCAATTAACAAATTATGCGTTGGTTGGAACAATTTATTCTAAAGAAAACACATTATGTTGAGCTCAGCTGTGAAAGCTGCCTAGAAAAATCCTTCCCACTGGAAGATGTAGCCCTCTTGATCCTAACTTTTATCCAGACATATAGCACATTTTTAGGTGTTAAAACTTAACATGTTTAAGTTATTCTTAGAGCTCCTATTGCCACAGCACTTGGGCATCTTATCCATTAATATGGTAATCTTCAAATCTTTCTGAAGGACAATTTTTGTCAGAGGAATCTAAACTCCAGAGGTCTGGTCCATCAATTATGTTAATAGCCCAACTGCCTGACCATGACGTTTAGGTATATAAACGTGGAAATCTAGCCTAGGTAGAAAGGGCCAAATATTTTTGCAGGTCAAACATATGGGGAAGAGCGTAAGAGAGTTTTCTAAAGCATCAGCGTAGTGTTCAGTGTTCATTTCAAACTGTCACTCCTCTGGTGGACATATAAATACCTTGCTGTTATTATTTGTATGCAAACTACCACCTTCAACCCCTTCCAGGAAGATTTTTACTGTTATCTTACAACTCAGAATAAGACAACTTTCTCTGCCAAATTCTTATATTTCATTTTTCGGGAAGCTGTAAAGTCCTTTCAATGTGTGACTTTCTGGGGTTAAAAGAGTCCTTATCATTATCTCTTCTTTTTCTAGGTTTTGTCTCTTCTAAAAAAAAAAAAAAAAAGAAAAAAAAAAGAAAGAAAAAAAAAAGAAAAAGAAAGAAAAAAGAAAAAAAGAAAAAAATTATTTGGACTCCATTCTTTTAATCAGTAGGGGATAAGAATAAACATGAACGTGGTCCCGAGACATAATTTAGGCTCCCAATTATCTAATAACATAATAGGATATTAGGCAAAGAATAACACAGGCTTATTTTCATTATTGCAGGGTTATCTTAATGAATTCAATAAATTTGTGCAAGCATTTAAGGATTCACAGACAACATTTGGACAACAAAAACCATGAAAATATGCAAACTTGCTACAACTTGACACCATCATATATTTGTAACGAGTTGCTTTTAAGGCTTCAGAATTCTATTCTCCAGTGGATAATTTCTTTGTAAATTGATTTGTCTTCTGAAGAGATAATCAGGGAGCAGATATATTCCTGAATTGAAGGACATGTCTTTTGGGGAACCCTGTCACTGTGGCACACATGGAGTGGAAAACTCACTTATTCTGTGTTAAAACAGGATATTCTCTAATATTCACTATACTTATAAATCCAGCATATTGAAGCATTGGTCTCTCTTTACTTCTACTGAGATATTCCGGCATTTACACAGTGTATAAGGATGAAGAATCAGGTCATTAATATAGTCGCAGTTATAATTGCATTTTTTATTCATACAAGACTCCAAAATGTGAAGTTAGCAGCTTGTTATGTGGGTGTACATTAATAAGGACAATGGGGGTTCATAATAGAACTTCGAGGTGCTAATGCAGTATGAATTAATGAATTAATAATTGCTATTAATTAAAAATAGAGCAGGATACTAGCCAACAATGCCTGACAAAGAAAAGTCTCAGCAGTCTCTCTGTCACACCTCACTTGTGGCTGTTTCTATGGCTGTTTCTAGGGAATAAACTTTGGCTTAGGGAGAAAGAAAAGGAGAGGTGTGGAAAAGAAGTACCCTCAGTAAAGAAAGAGTTGTTGAAATGGGACAGGAGTAGAAGCAAATATAAGATAAAGTCACTGTGAAAACTCCAACAGGGAAAAGGCCCAGATGGCCTATGGAAATGATAAAATTAAGCCTCAAATTGATGGGGATACTAAACTTGGGACTTGATTATCCTGACAGATGTGCATGCGACTCCCATTGACTTCCATAGGAGGTGTACATGTGTCGCTGATGGGGAAATCAGACCTTAGAACCACTGAACTGTGTTCAGAGAAGGAGAGTGAACAAGAGGAATGAAAATATCGTGGTAAAAACATTGGCTTTAGCTCTGTTCAACAACCCATGGCCGAAAAATGTTGGTGAGTGAGATGTTTTCACTAAGAAAAAGAAATCTCTTTCAAATTTTAAGCAGAGAAAGTCTGTTGCCTGGTCAAAAACTACAGAAAACACATGGAATTCATCCTCTCTTCCTCCTTCCCAGTCTCCCTTTCCCAAAAAGTGTTACCAGTGCCCAGGTGAGTTTCAATCACTCACGCTGGTGCAAGCGTGGAGCAACTCTGTAAAAAATCGTGGATTCACACCAGTTTGCACCAGCTTTATTGACATGCAGATCCAGATTGAGGGGTGTGAAGAAATACGAGATAATAACCTAAAATGGCTAAGAAGGGTCTTGTCTGAAAACATGAGCAATAATTTTATGATTGAAAAGATGTGAACATTATAGCAACTTTAAGGGCTATTAAGCCAGTTCCTATGTGAATCTGTAGTGTGAATTGTATAAGCATTTGGAATGTGTTGATGATAAAGGGATTCATAAAAGTTGTTATGCTGATTTTATGTTGATGGATGTTAGAATATAAGGTGAATTATTAACCAAAGGAAAGTGAGACTAATGTTTAAGTGCTGTGATATATGTGTAATTGAAAGCAATTTCTTCTATAGAACAAAGAGATTGTGGGTATAAGTGAAACAAACTTTGAATTAAATGCAGGTGAAGTGGAATCTGTTGGGTTTTCAGAGCCAGGAAACAAAGGGAAAATAAACTTGCCTGAAAAACAAATATTACTACTAGAAATAAATAATTTGCATTTATATAGAAACTTCTATTCAGAAAAAGCCCAAAGCAAGTTACCCACTTGCTAAAACATTTATAAATAATGCTGTATACACAGACATGCATATACAATACCTTTTTCTAGGGATCATATGCCTTTCTTGCAGAAATGTTTTCAGTCACACAGCACTTCAAAAAGACCAATAAAAAGATTATTTGCATCTAAAGAGGGGAAAGCTGAGAAAGCCAGAGGTTAACCAGCTTTAACTTGATTCTGCTGGAGCCAAGAGCACAACTTTGCTAAGAGGAGTAAGGTCTGGTGACAGCAGTGTCTCTGAAATCAGTGGGAATGCTGGTGTTCACTCTTGTGCCTAAAGGACTCCCAGCCTGGCTCTGACTGCTGAGCCTAAGGCGTTCACCAGGAGAAAATGTGAGCTCTGCCTTTCAGCTGCCAATGTGTCCACAGAAAATCTTGTGCCTGATGTTCAGGGATCCTGGCTGGCAGCCCTGAGGACTGGCACCTTAAGGAAAGCCAGGTTACCGGAATGCTGTCCTTTGAGGCTGCACTGGTGGAAACACTACAGAAGTTGGAGCTGAGCCTTGCGCATGCTATCGCCTCACTGAAAACCAGCTGAGGCTGTTTTAGCTATAGACAGAAGGCGTATTTCAGTCAGCAGCTATGGATTTTTAGTCCTGCTGAATAAATGACGGTGTTGCAGCAATATTTTAATCAGTAAGAATAGGAAGTGACTGGCATAATCATGTCTCATGAGCACTGTAACCATCATGTATTAATGTGGGTAAATAATCTGCACAGCATCATGTGTTCTGCACCAAAATGCATGGCACCAGTTCTAAATACCAGTGAAATCTAAAGAGAGTATAAACAAGAATTGAACGGAGTTGCAGTGATTTACCTAAGGCTTTGACCTAAAATCTGCATATATAATGATGATATTTTGTTTTTACTGAAGGAGAAATACCTCTGAATTATCTCCCTCATTGTATGTCACCATTTAGTACAGGTGAATGTCCTAAAATTTTAGAGTTAATTGACTTACTTTTAGTTACTCTTACCATAGAAAACTGGTTTCTGGTAGAACACATATCAGGAAAATGTGGGGGGAAATGGCCTAAATAAATTATTTATTTGGTATACATAGAACAGAGGGGAAAAAATTATAGGTAAGTCACTAAAAAAAATCTTATTTAGGTGATTCTGCAGCAAAATAAGGCATCCTCTTCTTTCCACTTAGAGTAGATTCTTAAAATTTGAACATAGCTTTAACAGTTACTTGAAATAAATTTATCCAAAGGGCAGGGAAACATTTATAATAAAGTGGTGTCTTAGTGGAAGGACCAGTGAGATAACAAACATTTAACCTCTACCCTAGATTCCATTAAAAATCTATCAGTATATGATGCAAATCTAACTACTTGAACTTTTTTATAAATTAAGCTTTCATTTTTACCTCTTGTCCCAAACAAGAATTTTGTTGTGAATAAAGGGTTAACTTTTTTTTTTATCTTTCTATGCTTTCTTTCTTTTCTCCTTCTCCCCATAAAAAAAGTACAAGAGGAAAATATAAAGATGCCCCAAAGCCTTTGATGTTTGGATTAGAGCCTCTGGGACTTTTCGTACTTCACTGAGCTATGCTAACAGTTACTGCCTTTTCTACACACACCTAATTTTTTTCCCATTAATTATTTTGACAGTGAAATAAAGGATATTGCACTGTGCATTGCTGCCTACTGTTTAGGCACTGGTGAGTGGGATAAACCTTTTATAGAGTGACACTAGTGAGTGCTCAAACTCCAGCCTCTCCCATAGCATTCACTTGTCATTGGAATATATGCCAGTTAAACTGCTCAGGTCGATCCTCCTGTCAGAGTTACCCCTGGGTTAGGACACCCTGGATCACACTATCCATGGCTCCACCGAAAACCACACTGCCCAGAGAGTCATTCCATGACCTGCAAAGCCAATTCATTCTGGTTTCCCATAAAGGTTCCTCTTATGGTCTGATGACTTTAGCATAGGATAATATTCAGGTGAAAACGCTTCCTTTGTGGATTCTGCCATTTAGTTAGGCACACACACAGCATCTTTATCTTTGCTAAGGTAATTTTCATATGTCTGTGTGTTTGTATAGACTTCTACTTTCATGAAGTGTGTTGGGAATTAGTTACCTTCCAAATAGTCCTTTTCTCCATTTGGCTTAGTTTTTCCAAAGACCTCAGAGTCAACAAGGAACAGAAATATATACATGCATTTAAAAAAATTTAAATATCGAAAAAAAAAACCCATAAATAAATGGAATTGTTGATTATACTAATTTTTGTTAACCCTGAAATTGTTCCATATTCTTTGAAGCTGTGAGTTTTGTTAGGTTTGATTTTGGCCAGCTCTGGATAATGGTCACATTTCAGAGGTGGGAAACCAAAGCATAAAACCTTCAGAGGTTCTACAGGATCATCTGGGAAAGATGTATGAAACATCTGGTTCCTGATCCTACAGCACATGAATTCCATCACATGAATATGGCAGAGAAAATTATCATAAGCAGTGGACGATCTTTCTTGCACCCTGTTTTTATTCCTTCCATTAGACCACGTCTTCTGCCTGATCATTAGGACTGTTTAATGGCAATTCCTAGCGTGGTGAATTAATCTAATTTTCCAACATAATTAGTCCAGCATCAGCCCAGCAGCTGCATTCTGATGCCTAAAAGAAAACTTCTAATTCTGTGAAAGCTGACCACTGAGCTCCTGAAATCTGTGTGTTTTGCTGCTGCATGGTCATCCAAACATGTTAAGTCTTTCTTTTCTTTTCTTTTCCTTTTCTTTTTTTTTTTTTTTCTTTACTTTTTTATTCTAAAGAGATAAACATTATCAATCCTTGTGGAAGTTTGATGTTTTTCCTCTTGCTGTCTCAAATGAAAATGGGATTTTCTTGCTTTCTCTCCTCATTGTATGAGCACTTATCCTGGGTTTAAATGGCTGGAGCAGTTGTGTCAGAAGGTTTCTAGACACAATGGGGAGCACCAGGGTCCTACACAGATTACAATGGTGACATCTTGGGATCCTGAACTGGAACTCATCTGCACAAAAATTGCCTGAAACCACAGGTTAAAATTTGTGGAGGGTCAGTATATTTACAACCGAAATAGATGCTGTAATTCAATTTGTTATTCATTCTACAAACAGACAAACCACCCCCCCAAAACCCCTAACAACCAAATAAACAAAACAACCTACAAGCCTCAAGAAATGTTGTGCAAAATAAAAACCTTCTCTATTTATAGTCAGCTCAGGGCAAGTAAGTTTTGGGAGACTTCAACATGAGTCTATTTTCTTTTCCAATACATAAAATGACACACTGTGGTTTTCTCTTTTTCCTCTCCAATATTTCTCTTTTTTTTTTTTTTTCTTTTTTTTTTTTTTTTTTTTTTCTTTTTTTTTTTTTTTTTTTTTTTTTGAGTGGGGTGGCATTGTTACTTGATTCGGTTGATTGGGGGAAGGTTGCTCATTTGGGCTTTGGGGTTTTTTTGTTCATAATGAATTCTTCTTTACACACAGCTAAATGCAGGATTTCTGTGGGTATCTTGAAAATAGAACCAGTTGATCCAGGTTGAGTAAATGCATTTTAGACATGGGACCATAAAGACTCATGGCAATTAGGTACCCAATTTGTATTCTCTTATCGGGTACAAATATGTGATGTCTTAGTGGAGGCTGTGATGACACAGAATTCCTGGAATCCCTTTAAAGGAATTTTCAAACATACTGCTGCTTATACAGAGAGAAATCATATTAGGAAAAAGTCATTTATTGTGCTGAAATATTCTGGGATTTGGTAGATCTGTTTTCTTACAAGATGGAGCTGGTTGCAGTCATTCCTTTCTTTATTGCTTCTTTGATATTCTGTCTTAGACTCTCTTTTCTTCTATGTTGTGAAAATATTTGGTTGATGAAATGAAAAAGGATATTCCGTCTGGTTTTGCGTATGGTTTTTTAGCTTAAAATTAGCTACATTTTGGAACTATTGCTTTTTCCCATGCTGTAAATTGAAATTTTACTTTTTTTTAATATACTGGCCAGGTCTAATCTATCTGAAAAAAGTTATTGTTTTCATCAGAATATTTATTTCATTCACAACACCTACCAAAACTAATTTGGTTGCACTGTATATCCCATTTAGTTTAGTTTAGTTTACAAGTAAAAATATTACTTATTGCTACTATTACTATGTTATTGACTGCAAACACAGGCAGGAGGACCGAAGATGAAAAATCCTTCTAGACTCCAGTGCTTCAAATGATGCATGAAACTCTCCAGGCAAAAGGGAGTCCAGATGCCCCTGGAGTCACAGCCAGGAACAAGGAAGGTGGAGGCAAATAGTGGAGATGAGACGAGCAGGAGTTAAATCCCATCCATTTTCTCTGGTTTTCTAGACCTGTGCCAACCATGATTTCAACACTGTGTCTTACAGGTATGTTCTGAGAAATGCTCAGGTAAATTGTTTTACAAATGTGATTGACATTTGGCCTTGAACTCTCTCTCTTAAGATTAAGGCACCTCAGGAGCACAGAAGTCCTAAAATCAGTGAAGAACTGTAGAATTTTGAAGTGAGCCTAGTAAGCATAGTCTTGAAATTTTGTTCATCTGAAATCAGCAGTCAAAATCTCACCATAGAAACCATAACAATAACTACAGTAATTACACAAATTAAAACCTGAACAGAGGGCCAGACCTGAAATCCAATCCTAATTAAATCATTATGAGAGTTTTACTCTTCAGTGTATTTTCAAAATCAGTTTCGAACTAAAAAAAATAGGGCTCCCTTTGTGGGTATTAACAGTTTCATATTGAAATTCCCCTGAAGTGGAAAATCCATTGGAACTTTCCTAGTAAAGATAGTTGCTTATATGGAAATACATTTTCCAGTGAATTTTTTTTTTCTGGAAATAACCAACCTGCTATAGTTCTAGACTCCAATAAGAGACTCCAATACCAGACTCCTGTGTCACAAGATGGCCAGCTCTGGAATGTCCTTCCCACTGTCTGGATTCTGTGCTATGAAACAGGTGTTTCAGACAAAGGAAATGTTCTTTTCCTTTGAGGAAAATAGGCCTCAGTGAGTAGGAGTGGATCCAATGTGGTCTGCAGCACTGCAAATACACTGACAGATGGAAAATGTAACACGAATTTAAGAAAAATCCTGCTGTCTGCTAATACAGAGACCACCTGTGCGTGACTGGAGATACGGAATGAAGAGTGTTTCTCATGCCATTCATTAACATGAGATCCAGTGTCTTAAAAAAACCCAAACTTCTCAGGACTGGACAAGACACTTTATGGGTTTTCCAATTATTGAAAAGAAATCAGCATGACCAATGAATCATTACTGTGGTCTGCCTTTGGAGACCTATTTTATAAGAGAATGAATAATCTTCCTCTATAAAAATAGAGGGGATGTATGACAGTTTATTCAAACATATCCCAAAAGGGATTAATTTCTGTATTTGACCAAGTGAATAAACCTTTAGATTTCATTAAATATAATGACTTCTTTTTCATTGACTATAGTGGGAGCTTAGACTCCCTTCACTTCAGCTGTAGATGCCTCCTTATGAAAATCTATGTTTAAGTGCCTTAATCTGTGAGCTGAATGCTAGAAAGCGTTTCTGGATGCTATAATTGAAGTAGGTAAACATCTCCACTACTCTCAAATTCTTTATCACCACAATAAGTAAAGCTTTTTCTATCATGTTGCTGTTCTGATCTCTTCAAATGAAAAAACAAAGCACAAAAAAAAGAGGGAAAAAAGTTGTTGTTCATCTTATTGTAGTTTTCATCAAACAGCAGTTTCCAAAACTGTGTTTGAACTGAAGTTCAGTGCCAATTTAGTCTCAGGAGAAAAAACTGTCAGGAGAAAAGCCAAGAACTGAATAGGCCATGGCTATGACTTAAGGGCTGACTTGAAGGCCTTGGTTGGGGCACTCTGGAAGAAAAGACTTTGCCATTAATCTGCTTCTGTCCTCTGAATAAAGTACCCACCATTGTTTTCAAAGCTGACCAGACTGTGGCTTTCATAAGCTCTAATTTTACTCATAACTTTACAAAAGGAACCTAACAGAATATTGCAGTCACCAAGAGTATCAGCAGAAGAGATCAAGAGTGATCTTTTCTGGTCTCAAGGACGTACATTTGCATACATTCAGTGACCAGGTTCCACCTTCAGTAACAACACCACAACTCAAGTTTCATTTAAAGTTTACTTTCATGTATACAATAACACTTCTGCATTTTGCAGGCTCCTGTACAGCATGTGTTCTGCTTGTGCCATAGTAAGCACTGACTGTCTATCCTATCTCACAAAAAAATCATATTTCTTTATATTAGTATTTTCATCACTGAAATCCCATGCAGACAGCACACTCACCTGGCCTCTTGAGAAAACTACAAGGCGTTGAATATATGTGTGTGGAGGTGAAACTGTGAACTCTGCCTTTTTTCTGACCATGGCTAGAGGAAACCTTACTTGAGATGTGTATAATACTGCTGCAGAACTTGACTGAAATGGGAAAAGTCCTGGGAGAAAAAATAAAAAACAGGGAGTTTACCCTATGGCTGGTCCTGTGTGAGTAGTTAAGGATGAGGAAGGAGCTGAGTTGTTCCATGATCAGTCAAAGCCAAGGAGTTTCACAAACCAACATGGCACATAATGGGCTTCTTCATAGCCTCTTGCCCTCTGCTCTTGCATAGTCTCCCGAGGGATCCGTTCACCCCCTTTGGGTTTTTGTGTGAAAGCGAATAATGGGTTTGAACAAAGCTAAAGCTGGAGCTTTGTTGAAATTTCTTCTAATGGTGGAGGAGAGCTGCATAGTCTGTCCTATATGGAAAAGATTACCAGTGATAGAGATTATTCCCCATGCTCCCAGCAGCTTCAGGCATGCAGCCCTGCTTGGGAATCCCCAGAGGAGCTGTGAGTGAAAGCAAATGCTAGCATAAAATCTCAGAGGCATGTGGCATACTGCTTAACAAAGCTTCTGCCACTTTCAGCTCGAGGAAATTATGCAGAAAAAAAACCCTTAAAATACCTTGAAAATGAGTGATGTCCATTCACCATTGGGGCTAACGTCACAACATTTACTGCAGCACAGCCAAAATATCTTCTCGCATCAGGACATGCTGCTGTGATTTGCATAATTTCCCCACTGCTGTGAAATGCAGGGGGTTGCTTCAGCTCTCTGATGCCTACAGACATCTCCTGTGGACAGCCCTGGGAGCTGCACAGCCACCTCCATTGGCAAATGTGTCTGAAGTCTGGGAAACAGACCATTGATGAATAGCAGTTATTGCTGTTTCAGATTAGCAAATCTGGCACCAGAAAATGATTTCTTGCTTCCAGATTATGATAAAGAGGTCTAGCTGTAGAGCATTATCCACTATAAATAGATATATTCCTGTGCCATAGATAAGATTATATGTGGGGTGGCATACCAGACCCGAAACTCCTTGCATACCAACCATAAGCAGCATTTATCATTCACCCACAATATTTGTGCTGTTAGAACTATGCATATTTACTTTGTTGCAACAGACACACAATTGGATGAAATAAATGCGTTTGCATGATGATCTCGAAATAAACTAACAGGTTATTGGGGCACAAATTCAAACTTCCAGAAATATCTGCATAGATGAAAGAGGGTAGACAAAAAGGCAACCTGGAAAGAAAATTGTGATCCTCCTTGTGCATGCAGCTTGAGAAATGCCTGACTGAGATTTCCCTTGGCGTAGCTTATTTTTCCAGTGGAGCAAGCCCAGACATAATGGGAGATTTTTGCGCAGTCAACACCACCCCATTTCCCACTGCATCCTCTGAATGATGCTTCTTCCTCTGCTGACATAACCCTGTAGCCCCTTTTGATGAGCAGCAGAAGCAACAAACGATGTGACTGGAGAACACTGAGCCCATTTTGGTCAGCATAATTTTTGGGGTGAGGTTACCCCTAGGTTCACCCTCAGTATAACCCTGAAGGTATAGACTCTGCTCTGTTCACATCTCCACTGCGCACTGCCCTAGGCAGCTCCTGTCTGCAGTGATTTCTTTGGCTTCACATACACCCTTTTGACTTATTTATTTTGTCGTAATAGTGTATTCAGGCACCAGGCCACCCAGAGCTCCAGCGTGAGCAGCATCCAGCTGGTGTCGACTGGCCTTGTCTGAGGTGCTCTGGTGATTGCTGCGTTGGTGGGAAAGGAAAAGATGTCTAGCCAGCTAATAAGTCTCACTTTTTACAGCATCCGAAATTTTGTATCAGTGTCATTTGAAAGGATATCGCTTTGCGAGATTGATCCAAGGCTGGCATGAAGAATATGCACTCAAATCTCTTTTAGAAAGATTTATAATATTAACCTCAGGCTATTTTTAAGTCACCGTCGATCTTTATAGAACCAGTGCTGAGATTCATTTGTTTTCCAACTGGCAGAAAGTCTCTCTTACCTTTTGTAAGCCGGCATTGAACAATTTGGCTTTGGGTCAAACTGGTTTAATGAACTGTCTAGGGTTCAAACTTCATGCTGCCATTTGCAGATGTTCAATAGTCAGTCTGTTTTAGCAAAGGGAGTTCATTAATATTTGCAGCTAAAAAGCCTTCATAACATTGATGTGCGACTGTCTGCTGTAAATCTCTTAAGTAGCTTAAATCTTCTTTATGTAGAGGCATAAGGTCTGATTCGCTTCTTGCTTACACTACTAGTTTTATGTGAAGTTCCTTCTGTGTTTTTTCACTTTTTTCCCCCTGGCAAGTCTGAGGACGGAAGCTGGCCTACAGATTAAAATACCTTTTTCTAAACTTTGTGCAAATACTTTATGGACTGTAATACACATAAACCCATCCTAATTTCCCGTAGACATAAATGACCTAACTGCAAGTCTTGTAAACCCTTGCAGTTTTAATTGAGAAGTGTGGCCAGCATTAGAGAGAGGTGGTTCTGCGCCTTGACTCCACTCTGGTGAGACTCCACCTCCAGAGCTGCCTCCAGCTCTGGGGTCCCTTTACAGAAAGGACATGGACCTGTTGGAGCCAGTCCAGAGGACAGACACCAAAATTATTAAAGTGATGGAGAACTTTTGATACAAGGAAAGGCTGAGAGAATTGGGATTTTTCATCCTAGAAAGAGAAGGGTTTTTTGTGAACCTAATTGCAGCCTACCAGGACTTGAAGGGATCCTACAAGAAGGATGGAGAGGGATTTTTTACAAGTGCCTGAAGAGACAGGACAAGGGGGAATGGCTTTAAAATGAAAGAAAGTAGGATTAGATGGTATATGAGGAAGGAATTCTTCCCTGTGAGTGTGGTGACGCACTGGTGTATAATACCCAGAGAAACTACTCCATCCTTGGAATGGAGGCTGGATGAGGCTTGGAGCAGTCTGGTCTGGTGGAAGGTGTCCCTGCCCATAGTAGTGGGCTGGAACCAGGTGATTTTTAAAGTCCCTTCCAAACCAGGCCATTCTATGATTCTATGATCTTCAAAAACATTGCAAAGGTTGTTTTAGCACTTCTACAATAAAGTTATCCCACTGAGAAGTGGTTACCTTTCCATGACTGATTACCATTACATTCCTTTTCAACATGCTTTGGTTTAATTCAGTCTGGACCACCAGAACAAACTCAGGAATAATTGTTCTCTCATTGTTACCTTATGTCATCCAAATGTGTTGGAAGTTGTTTTAACAAGGAAAATAAAAAGTTTTTCCTCTTGCTTCTAAGAGGTAAGAAAAAAAGCAGGAGGGCTTCAGCTGTAGTAAGAGAGAGAACAGGCTAAAAATAGGGGGGTTGGAGAGAATGTTTAAATAATGAGGGTAAATAAGGATTTGGATGGATTGTCTAGGAAAGTCATGGACACTCAAGTACCAGAGGTTTTTCTGAACAATTGTGTCAAAGAACCGTCAGCAATAGTTCAAATATAGCTGATCCAGCCTTGGGGTAAGACAATGGTTTAGTGACTTTGAAAAATCTTTTGGTTTTTTGTCCCAAGCATCTATGAATATGTATCTTGGGTGAACTTTTTTGTGGAGAAGTCAATAGAATTAAATAAAGAAGAAACAAATCAAGCTCTATTGATGATTTGGCCCTGATTCTCCTTTTGCCATGGGAAATAAACCAAAACAAAACCAAACGAAAAACCTCACCCCCCCCACATTTCTACTTGAAGAACATTTTTCAGTGCAAGAATCTAGCATATAAATTTTTATAATTCAAGAAAAAAGACTTTTCTCTAAGTGTACTGTATCTACATATGCAAGCTATACTTTTAACTGATTTTTGTTCTGAACAATAGAAAAAATGATTAGAGAAATAGTCAGTCTCTTTTAGAGCATTTTCCTTTTTATTAAAGAACGTTCTTTTCTTGTACAGCTAATTAATGAGTAAATACGATGCGACAGAATGAGTGACCAGAATGGCCACGGCATATTAAGACATGTTCCATGGAAAGAAAACCCTTCTAAAGAATGTAAATTTCCAACACTGTTTGCTTGGATCTAAAAAGAACTTCACCCTCTTCATTTGAGAAAATGATGTTTTTTCTCTATAGTGTCTCTTGGAAATGTGAAGTGTTTAGGCAGTTATTTCTATGACCTTAAAATAGCCTTTACTGTCTTGGAAATGCAGGCTACTCAGCACATCTTGACTACTGGCTTGCTCTTTAGTCGCTTCAATGATACCACATATGCCCATTCAGCTACTTCTTGCTGAGTTTCTCTTCTTTCCTTTCTTCTTTCCTTGTGGTTTCTTTTTTTTTTTTCTTTTCTTTTTTTTTTTTTCTTTTCTTTTTGGCTGACTGCAAACACTATATAATTTAGTTTCCCTACCAAGACTTTGAAATGACTAATTCCTGCAACATATTTCAACACATCCTTAACTGCTAATTGAAGTCTGTGCACAAGTCGGTGAATGGTACGCACCGATGGGAACCTCTCTTGCAATAATGTGCCGAATCCGCTCTTTATCTCATTCATTGCCGACGTCTCGTCTGTTGCAAGTCCAATCAATTTCTGTAGCTTTAAAAGATATGTCCTCTGTTAACTTTCTATATGCCAAAAAAACGACGATGGAAAATTAAGCATTACCTTTGCTGCAGTGAAACTTGATTGCTTCCAGAAGACTCAGGGAAAAAATGTTGTTGACATTTTTTTACTTCCAGTCTCTGCATGGCAATAAGGTATGATGGCTGATTTATCAAAGAGAGTGTTCTCATCAAGCAGGAGAGCGAGAGAGAAAGTTCACGTCGCACAAAATGAGCTGCTAATTTCTTTTCCATTTCACTGACAATATGGTATTGGAGCAGCTGTGATTAGAACAATGGATGTTCCCAAACTGTGCACCATTTAACTCCTACAACTCTGCAAGGTCACACAGTGGGAAAAGGAATTAAAGGCCTTTTTTTTTTTTTTCCTATTCCCCTTTACTATTTTTTTTTCCTTTTTCTTGAAGGGAAAGAAGGGGAAGGCAGAGTTAATGGAGAGTGGGAACGGGTAGAGTTGTCTCCAAGGAAATTTTTGATGCCTTTGTTGTCTAGTCAATCAGGAAAACTTGAAGCTACCCATGAGCAAATCTTTATTAATGGAATAATTTGGAAACCCCACTGCATCCTGGTAAAGGCAATGAATGTTGTGTTATGAGGGAGCTGGGGGGCTCAGCCTGGAGAAAAGGAGGCTCAGGGGAGACCTTCTCGCTCTCCTGACAGGAGAGGGCAGCCAGGGCTCTGCTCTTCGGGAACAAGGGACAGGATGAGAGGAAATAGCCTCAAGTTGCACATGAAGAAGTTTACATTGGATAATAGGGAAAACTTTTTCACCAAGAGAATTACCAGTCATTGGAACAGGCTGTCCAGGGAAGTGGTGGAGTCACCATTTCTGGAAGTATTTAAAGCGTATGTAGGGCACTAAGAGACATGGTTTAGTAGTGGGTTTGACAGTGCTGTATTAACAATTGGACTTTATCCCAAATGGTTCTATGATTTTACAAAAATTTACATCCAGACCCAAGTCTAACTGTCAGAAAGTAAAGAATAGTAACTTACTTAGGATACATTTCTAGGACTTTGGAGACTTCAGTTCAGTTTCAGCTTTTCTGGTATATTCTGAAATGTCTTTCCCATTGCCTCAGTTTCTCAGGTCTCAATGGAGTGGTAAGACTTCCCTCTTCCAGATTTTGTGGTCTTTAAAACATTAAAGATTGTTGATATTTAGATAATTAATGGGGCTATGCAAGTATTTGTGATAAAGCCCTTTATAGAGCCATTCTTCTGCTACAGCTAACCCAACAGACAGGTGATAAATATTCTGCCTCCTTGATTTTGCTCCCTTTACTGCAGCTTGCTATCATTTCATTTTTAGGACTTTATTTTTTCCCTTCAGTGCTGATTTTATATCAGAATTGTCTTGGGTGGAATTCCACTCCTTCTCTGTTGGAGAAAAAGAAGGCACAATTTTCCCACTCTTCTTAGTACTCTGAACTTTGTTTTATTTTTGCTGTTGCATTAATCTGGGCAGGATGAGAAATATATTTCAAATTATTTTACTGTTTATATTTGTACATAGACTGCATTCCAAAAGCAACCTTCTCAGCAATTAGCAGCGGATGGTGGAGCTTCTACCGTCATTATGCTGTACTACAACACAGACATCAGCCATGTCAGACTCTGCTGGGATATGTGTTTAATTTTCATCAGTTTTGATGGATTCCTCAACATCTTTCTGATATGAACCATGTAAACTTGGATCTTAATTAGCAGTTAATTTGGCAGCAGTTTGGTTCTAGAGCTGCAGAGATGCTGATAGGTCGTTCTCTGGGACCCTCACAACATGAGCAACATTTACAGTTTGGAAAAGAATCTTCTGGGACATGGTGGTCATTCAACATTTTTAAAGTGACCCCCAAGCCACTTTAAAAATTTAAAAATATTTAAAATGCCATTTAAAAATAGTCAGGGAAGCTATTGTTATATATATATATATATATATATATATATATATATATATAGTATATTGTTATATATATATATATATAAAATGGGCAGTATTTTACTATTGGGGTAGCATTGACTTATTTTCCAAATTCCATAGGACTCCCCAGCTGACAAAAAGAAGAAAAAATTACACATTTGGAAAGGCAGAAGTTAAGCCAGTTCTAGCTGCCCACATTAGTCTGTTAAACCAGTCCTATGGGCTTCTTAACCAAACCCCTAGCTAGAGACTAGATGAATATACAAATTTTATGGAAACCATGTAACACACAAGTGACATGTCCTTTTTCATATATATTGTCTTCTCCTTTACTCATTTTTATTCAAATCCTTGTTATCTCTAGGTGCAAAGATTTGGCAGATAGAGTGTAAGGATCATAGTTTCCCCTAAAGAGAAAGTCACTGTTGGGTAAAACTACACAATTCTGAGAGTGTGACGATAATGATTGCATTTGCTCCTGATGTAGAAGGAAGGATTCCTTCCCCTTTCCACTCTTCTCCATATTTGCCTAAAGGCAGACCCAATTTGCTTCCTCACAATCAGTTTTAACGCAGACCTGGTCTTTTCCTGATCCAAGTGAATTCTGCAGCCTTCTGACTTCATGTGTGGACCTTATTCAGTACATTCAGTACAGAGAGAAATGTTCTTTACTCCCTGCATGCAGATATTAGCATCTCCCACAATGACTAACAAAAGTTACTGCATACCACTTATCTGAGAAATTATTAAGAGAGAAATTATTAAGATCAACAAATCTGAAAAATTAGTAATCCTCATTCTGTACTTGGTTTTCTCTCAGATCTCTTTTAGGGAAAAGGTAGCACTGATTGCTAGTGAATGGGGAGAATTAGCACTGGCATGTGACTGTTTTCTCTCCATCTCCTGACCTTTGGCATATGATGAGATTCCCTTTGCATTTTCCACTGGATTTTTTTTGTTGTTTGTTAAGTATTATAACACTACTCTTTAGCTCAAGCAATACAGGTGCTCTTGCACTTCTGTATAAACTGCAGATAGTCATTATGGCATAATTTCCAGAAACTGAACCCATGGCTCTGCACTGACATTTAAAATTCCTAATTTGAGGTAAATCCTAAAACTTTCAGTGTCAGAGACCTCTGTGTCTAAAACAAAATAAACAAAGAACTGTGTCAAATGAAAGGGCTTCAAGAGTCTCAAATATTCATAGTATCATCTGGTCCCACCATACCCAGTGTGAGTTTCTAAGTCACATGCTGAAGCTTATTAAAACCAAAACGAAAACAAAACCAAACAAAACCAAAACCAAAACCAAAATCAAAACCAAAACCAAAACCAAACCAAAACCAAAGCAACAATAACAACAAAAAAACAAAAACAAAACAAAAAAAAAGAAAAAAAAACACCCCCTCAAAACAACAAAACCGAATCAAAACAAGCCAAAAAAAAGAAAAAAAGAAGAAAAACACATTAAAGTCAAACTAACCAACCAAAAAAAAAAAAACAAAAAACCCTGTAGCCTGGTTTTGTGGTTAACAGTGGCAATGGTTCTGAGTAGACCATGTCATTCTAATAAAGGAAAAAAATTATGAAAGTCTAAAACTGTGAAAGGAACAAATCAAGGGCAAGACAGAATTCTGATTTTAATGAATCAAGCAGGCTTTTACAAAGGCAAACTTACCCCAAATCCTTCACAAACCTGGTTCAAACATGCATTTAATGCCTTCTTTAATATAATTACTTTCATATTGAAGTTAAACACTCAGGGCTCTGTTCTGCTGTCACACACTATGTTACTCAGATTTCATAGTCTTTTCAAGCCCTGGGTAAGCCACACAGCTCTGTCATGCATGTCCCTAAGCAAACATATAATTTAGGAGCTGTCTGGTTTTGTGAGTGCATCTTGGTTGTTTATGTTCACATATGCACATACTCCATATTTATTGTTCTCTGGGTTTAGGAAATCAAGCAGTTTTGAAAAAAGAGCCCTTCCTCATAAACATTATTTTATTCAAAAAATGTTCTAATGTAGAAGAAACAGTCTTCGCTGCGCTTGAACCTTCCTTATCTTAAGATGAATTGGGGAAAATTTGGCAACACGGATACTCTGGGGTTTCCCTCATACTGAGAAATGGTTCTTTGGGTGTGAGGTATCCCAGTGTAGACCCGTGATTGGGTCAAAAGTCAATTGTTCAGCATTCATCAAAAATGTTTTTGATGGAAATGATGGCATAGAAGTCTTGTCTCTCACTCTCTCCACACACTTTCAATTTTTTTTAGAGGTATTTACATAAGGACATATCTGAAAAACCAAAGATGAGTTAAAGGGAAGGAAGAAGAAAGACTGTAGAGGAGAATTTAGAGATAAATTAATAACCAGACATCAAAAATTTTCTGAGATAAAGAAATCTGCCTCTAAATTTTGCAGCATTTGTGGCTTCAGTAAAGTGTAGGAAGAAAGGGGAAGACTTTTCACATGATTTTGGGTCTAGAGGATGGAGCGTACATACAGTGTATGCTTTAAGGTAAGGAATACTGAGCAATATTTGAGTGAGCGGAGATTTTAAGCATGTACCCTTAACCACAGGGATGAAAAAGAAACTAACCTCCCAGATGCAGCAGTTCTGTACCCCCCCGGATACACACAGATCTGTGTTTTCAGCAAGACCAAAAAATTCTATATCATTAGATTTGTCTTTCCCTCTGGAACAAAAATATTTCCCTTCCAGTCATGAAGGAGACCAATTTAATGTTATATATGAGCCACAAGCTATGTCAGAGAGAAGTCAAAGAACTTCCTCAAATCTACAAAACAAGTTGCTAGCAAAAGGACCAGACTACCAGAATCATGATTCATAGCCCCTTACTCACATCATCTCAATTTGGGCTTAAAACTAGCGCTTTAAGCCATACAGGACTTTTAGTTCTCTTCTCGATTCATTTTTACTGACTTCACCAGTTCCAAGCCTAAGGAAAGCTACAGTTCAGACAAAAAGTGCTTCTTCCAAACAACTCCCATCAACTTTATCCCTCAGAAAAACCTTCTATCAGCCAAGCTTAGTGCTGAGTCTTAAGGTTACTGAAGATGCTGATCATTTTAATTTAAGATCTTCAGTCTGAACACAATATTCAAGGTTATGAAACTTCATTGCATAAGCAGAACTCAGAAATTACAGTGTTGCTCCTTTATGACATTTATTTAGGGATTCTCAAGAACATTACCCTTTTTTCTATACCATTTCACAGCGGAAAAGTGTTTACTTTGGTCTTGCTCATGAACTTAATCTTTATGCCTCAGTTTTACTTGAAAATGTTAAATATTCTACAGGACTTTGCATTGTTTCATAAATGTGGTACAGGGTACCTGCAATCCTTCATTTTGTCACCCAATCTGTGTATATTTTTCAGTCATTACAAAGAGAGTTCTGGCCAGTTGAAGTAGTTGAGAATTTTATGAACAAAAGTTACAGATAATGCAGTTTCTATGAAACTGAAATCTACCTGCAAATACCATGATCTTTGGTCTCACCAGGATATTGGCATCTTCTTATCTCACTGAACAGGCTACCTGAAGGTTGGATGGTAATACGTGTTTTGATGTCACATGCATATTGGTATAAAAATATGTGGTTTATAGAGGCCATATGTGATTTGGTGAAAATAAAATACTTGGGGATATGTTTCAACATTGTATTAAGAAAATTTCCTTACTTTCAACATCCTCAGTCTTTCCCATTTCTCTTCTAGGTAACTTCACTGTCAGATTTGCGTCACTAAACCCAGCATTAAGTTTAGCCAAATTAAATTTTTAAGATGGGGTTTAACCCTAACTTTAACAGTGCTGAACAGGGAGAATTAGAGAATCATTCTCGCTATAAAAACACCCATCAAAATCAGCTGGGATGTCTTTGTCTCTAAAGTTCATCTCTGTATTCTCTGTATTCTCTGTAAGGACTGTGTAGATTACTATTTTGGGCTAGAAACCAACATTTACATGGCTAATCTTAGGTGACATAAAGAGAAATCTTAGCAGCAATCCACGTGACAACTTGATGACCTCAGTCTTCCCCTGTTCACGTTTCTCAAAAGCCCTGAATAAGAAATAAAATTTAATAACTTCTGCAGAGCTGGGGATGGGGAGCCCTGCTTTCTGCTTCTTTACATCGGTATCCGAAAATCTGAGCTCCCTTTCCTCCCAGTTGCAGTGGTCCAGATGGCAGGAATCAAAGCCAGCAACATTGTAAGGGTAGGAGAAGTCAGGGAGACCCACCCCAGAACAACATTTGTGGTTAACACAGCAAATTACCAGGTGCACCACAGTATAAAAAAAAGTGGATTGGGGCCCCCAAGAAGATCACAGAACCCAAAAGACAAAGTTTCTGCAGTGAAATGCTTTCAGTACCTTACTGATTGGTCTCTAACAGGTCTTTCTGTATATAACCAAGACGCAAAAGCATTCCCTTCACCATGAGGATTTGCACACTGTATTAGAGGCACTATTAGTTTTTGTTACCCTGTGATTTTGTGGTATGCATCACAATTGAAGGCAGAATAGGAGTTTGAATGGACTCTTGGTTTCCTCTGCTCTATAAAAGTAATAAAACCCCCTCTAACAAAACAAAAAAAAGCACACATGTACAGGTCACTTCTCAAGCATGACTGTGGCAATATGCGTAGATATAAAAATATCTCATCTATATGTCTATACATTTACATTTTTATATAAAAAGAGAGATATATTCACTTGGGGGTTTTGTTGGATTTTTTTTAATTACCTTTTCATTTTATTTGGAACACTTGGCAGCTGGTGACTGAAAATTATTTTGAGTTTAAAAGAGAAAAGTTTAAATGACCTTAGAGGGCTAAGTTGTGTACTTGTAAGACCTCTCGTATGATCTCTAGAATTGCTGTTGACAGATAGAGCCTGATTGACTGAAAATCAATGTGATCAGATGTTTTTATGGATTATAGTGGCCTCAGCTAATTACACAAGATTGTCTTTCTAGATGCAAAAGGTTTCAAAGTAAACTCCAGGCAGATGTATGCAGGATTAATCTGCAGACTTGACAGTTTTTCCTAATTATCTTTTATAATAGCAGAAACTGGATCATCTCTGAACTACTAGAACAAATAAGTTCTGTGTTAGTATCCCAAAGCACAGCCGCCTTTACTCTATATATTTGCCTTCAAGCATTTGTTTTAATGGTTATAAACACATCTCTGCATTTCACCTGAACTTTACAGATTTCTCAAAGTCAGTATCTGCTTCCCTTGGTCTTTTCTCAGTGTGGGAATTAACGCCTGTTGTGGGGAATTGATTCTTATAATTTTCTTTTGTGTCTCAGTAAAAAAGAAAGGGAAGGGCTCAAAACCACGCTTCTAGACGGCTCTGTAAAAATAAAGGGATTGGTCTGTTTTCTTTCATTTGCTTGATATTATTAATCTAAATACATCTTTTCAGTTAAACAAATAAGATACATAAGATATGAAATAATTTATTTTCATATTGAATTACCTTCCCTGTCCCCTCTGGTTTGTTTTTCAATATTCTCAGGCACATCATATGATCCTTGGAGTTGTCCTTGAAATGTCAGGAGGTGGATTTCAATGTTCCTTGTGGGTCTCTTACAACTCAGGATATTCTATGATTCTATATCATTATTATTTCTGTTTCATTTTGTCTGTTAGCAAACTTTCTCAGTGGCTTGCAGAGAAGCTCTCTTTGTTACCATATCTGGGTCTACAAATTATGTGCTCTGTCAGAACTAAGGTTTAACCATAGTCCTACTTTAAACTAAGAAGAATCCATTCTTTCCAAAGTTATTTGTGACAAGTCAGAATAGTGCTTTGGCTGCATTATCAGTATTTGCACATTTAGGGCATTCTCCGATGGTATAAGAGCTCAAGGCATAAATCCTTGCTTTGAAGCTTTTTTTCCCTAGCCTCAGAACACATTCTTGGAAGACATTACCTTAAAAACAATCTTTCCACAAAAGGGTTTCAATTTCCATAATCCCACCTGCCTTTGGAACGAGGCCTTGATGGAAAAAGACAAGCTACTGCTTGGTAAAATTTTCTGTCAGCTTTGCCAATTTTGGCTTTACCTTCATTTCTCCTGCTCAAGAACAGGGATGAGGATAAAAATCTTCATTTGATGGACACTGGATCTCAATGTAAAGAAAGTCAAGCGGCTTTGAATCAAGGAGGTTTATGAGCCTGAATTAATTAATACAGCCAAAGTTCTTTGAAATCCTGAGCTGTAGGAATTATTGAGATGTAAATTTCTGGAACCATGACAGTCCTCTCCTTTCAGTAAGCGCAGAGTACCCTGAAACCCTCACTGTTTTGGCCACCCCAGTGTGATAACTCAAAATGTGGACAACTTCACTGGAAAATTAGCCCAGACTGCAGAAAAAAAAACATGTCATGGAGGATTATGAAATGGACACAAATAATATGTTTAAAGGATATTTTACTTTTTTGAACCATACGATCCAATTAAACCAATTATATCTCTGCCAACATTTGAATATGAATTCATGATGTCAAATGGAATTGGTAGTACCCAACTGAGTTAGAAATTCTCCAGATTTCAGAGACAATAACCCAGAATGTGCAAACGTTCACCCAATGAAGGGAGGGCTCTCAGCCTCAAGGAGTTACCTTAGCCTCCCTGCATACTGACACTTTTTTTTTTTTTTTCCCAATTCATTCTTGTAACATTCATTATATTTTTACCCTTTTGGAAAATACTAAAATCTCGCTTACCTGGTTGATGTTTACACCCATTCAGTGCTTCAAGCAGAGTTCAGTCAGTGTTTTGAGGGTCTATTGACCACAGTGGTTTATTTTAATATCCTCAAAGCCTTTCCACTTTGTCTGCAACAAGGGAAGCATAGTGGCAAAAAACATAACAGATGCATCATAACTGAATGGAAATGGTCACTCAATTTCAGCATAGTCAGTATGGCCAGATTGTAATTTAAGTACAGGCCCACAGTTGACTACACAATTTATTGGACACTTAACCACTATGAATGGCCTTCATGTTACCTTTACAGTGTGAAGAAAGTCAAGAGTTCCATTCCTTCCTTCCATAGATCCAAATACGGCATAATTTTGCGCTAAAAGTACCGTGAGAATGACTGTGCACACTCTGCCTGTCACACCTTGTGACAGTGTCTCAGTGTTGGTATCGTGTGATGAGATGTATTTTACGACCAGACACTGCAAAGGACTATGGCATGACCAGGATGCCCAAATTCACCTTGGCTGAGGAATTGCCAGGGCAGAGTACACCCCAGCAGGCCTGGGGACACATTAAGAATGAGCTGTGATGTTGGCTATAAATCAGTCCCTGGCTCTTGTCATGTCTAAAAAAGGAGACAGATTTTGAAGGTGCAGAAGATGGAGCCCTCTGGCTGGATGTGGTGCTGATTTGGAAGAATGATGCTCCTCGGGCGGTTGGTGCAAATGTCAAAAAGGCACCAGAAAAAGAGCTAAATTTGGTATCGTGCTTCCTTCTGGTCAGCAGCATACCTGACAGACACAGTGGTGTCAGTGAAACAGAACAAAACCAGGTCTCTGCTGGATATCTGGAACTCCAGCCAGAGCAGGAAGAACCGGCTCTGTCAGAGAGGACCAGGGACACACCAGCATCTGGTGGGGGTGTGTGTGTGTGTGTGTATGTCAGGCACTGCACAGAAGGGACCCAGTCCTGTCCTAGGTTGCCCCATCACCAGATCACACTTTCCTTGTCATATTTCTTCCATTTTGGACTTTCAGCAAATCACAGTCACCTTTGACTCTCTGAGATGCTGCTCACTGTTCCCATCTTCCTCCCCTGATCCCTTCCTGACCACATGTGGGGTGTGGGGTAGGAGTGGGGTGTGAGCAGGTATGAACTGGAGAACCTGCAATATCATTAATGGAATTTACAGCAGCTATGAACCTGGCGCTCCATACTTTATCCCTGATTTATCATTTTTACAACATTTCACTGTGAGAGTTTATGGCAATTTATGTCATTACACAAATTATACAAATTGCCATTAACTGATGTAATGTACTATAAAGAATTGGAAGCATGAAGAAAAAAATTAT
The DNA here is from genome assembly GCA_036785705.1 of Acanthornis magna. NCBI lineage: Eukaryota > Metazoa > Chordata > Aves > Passeriformes > Acanthizidae > Acanthornis > Acanthornis magna. Next base: position 4,378,236 of record JAWUZG010000173.1, on the reverse strand, counting down.
TTGAATTTTTCTTCTGCATGTTTGCATTGCTTTATAGCTTAATTTATCAATTGAGTTAATTGAAATTTATATCATTAGAAGAAAATGCACTGAGGTGCTTTCTTTCCTCTTTTTGTCTGGTTTTTAAATTATAGTTTCTTCTTTTTTTCTTTCTTTTTTTTTTTTTTTTTCCATTGGGCCATAATTGCTGAACCTTTTCTCTGTCAAAGGAGATAAGGTGAAAATGACAACCATCATTTCTATCTCTCTCCCCAGAGACTGAACATATCACCTCTGTGTTAAATTTACCTCCACACATCTTTGCTTTAGGCTTGTGAGTTAATCCCAAACAGTCCCTTTAATTCTGGAAATATAACACATTTTTGGAAAAGAAAAAAGAAATCTATTTTAGTTGCTTAATTGCCCCTTATTTTTTAGACAACTTTCAGTCTCCAAACACAAATTACGATCTGTCACTGAGTGGTTTATCCCAAAGCTACTCCTCCAGTTATCAATAGTAAAATTATAGGGCTGTATTAATTCTTCATTGCAGACGAACCTGGATCATTATCCAGGTTCTTTGTGTGATGTGTGCTACAAAAACACAAACTAAAGAGCCGTCCTTCACACAAAAGTTACAAAATCTGATGAGAGAAGAAGCAATTTACACCATCTATAGACAATGGCTGTATAAAGAGAAACAACAACCTTGATGCAAAAGACAGGCTCACAGCACTTTCTGTGTTGCTTTCTGATTACACAGGTTTTCATCTGGAGGGCTGCAGAAAAGGTAAATTGAAAGCATGTGAAGGGAATTTGTTTTTCCTCTTTCATATGTGACCTGTTCTCATACTGAATGAGTCTGTGAGCCTGACAGTGAGAAAAAGGAAGAAATAAAAATACCAGCTTCATAGCTGAACTTAGGAGTTTTTATACGGCTCAAAAGTAGTCTGACGTCACCCTGGTGTTAGCAGAAACAGAGGGGGGTTTTTTGTTGTTTGTTTGTTTGGGTTTTTTGGGCTTTTTTGGGGTTTTTTTTTTTGGGGGGGGTTGGTTTTTTTGTTTGTTTGTTTCACTTTGTTTTATTTTGTTTTTTGGTTTTTTTAAGTTATAACTGGGACACCAAGCTTGAAATCCAGAAGATTACCAGGATGTTAATTTTTTTGCTAAATCTCTCTACATTCTGAGCTATGCTGTATGTAGAAGTGACAGTCTGATTCATACATACGACAGGAACATTTTCCCTGTGCCTGATTGCAATGGATTTAGCCATATAGACACCCCATGCATTTGTTCTAAGAGTATTGCCTCTTTAAATCACAGTGGACTGTTTGCTTCAAAGACTGCCTTTTATGCCCATTAAGTACAGACTATCAATGCACAAAGGCCAAAAGGTTGTTTCCACCTTTGCATGAGGAAAACACCTCAGAACTACCTGAGCAGTGCAAACTTGTCCTCTCGTGATGAGATTGACCAAGGTTGTTTCCTGGCACAACTCTTGTTTTCCCTCTTGCTCCCAGCTCTTGCAGGATCTTGTGCTCATAATGCATGTTTCCTAGGGCAAATCTTTCTCCTCCTCGAGTGTCTTCCACATCACTGGGCTACTGAGCAGGATTTATTTTTGGTTGCCTCTCACTGGTCCCATCAGCCAAGGAAGAGATGTGAACATGGATCTCTATTTCAGATGAGCGCTCTGACCGAATTAATGCAAGAAGGGACTGCCTCTCCTTATTTCTAGATAAAAATAAATATGTCTGCAAGAGTTGGGAGGTGAACTCAGCTTTGTCAATACGTGTTATGCAACCATTATCCTCAAGGACTGAAACTTTTTGGTGAAAGGCCCATCAGTTGTTGAATCTCAAACATCCAGAGACAGATAAGGACCCCAGGGTATCCAAACCAGACACGACCATGGGGCATCTGTAGAGTAAGTGCAAACAAATATGTAAATATTCAAATTTTTTTTTTTTTGTTAAAAGTTACGAGCTTGGAGATAACTACACTACAATTCTTTCCAGCTAATTTTAGCCATCCTGAAGTTGCTATCAACTTTATGAAGTTATTTGTATAGACTCTAAATTCAGTAGGGGACTACAGGGAGATTTTTATATATTAGATTATTATCTTTCCCTGGCTTAGGTACTTCAGTTTTAGCTAAATAAAATCAGGGGAATGTATTACATTTTAAATGTATATAAGCATATGTAAGGTTTTAAGTATTACCTGTCAGATAATGTTTCAAACCTGTGCCTACAGTGAAACTGGAGTGTTGATTTGGTTCAGAAATTTGCACTTTATCTTCTAATCTCTCAAATCCAAGTCTTCATAAAATCAGTGAGAGATAGGAATCCAAATACTTTTTCCTAGATTTTCAAGCCTTTTATTTTTTTGTTATGCATCCCTCAAAAGAACCTCATATAACTTGATCTTTATTATTCTAGGATCCCTAAAAATCAAGAAGGTTCCATAGGTCTACTGAAATAGTGAATTAGCTGCAGAGTGATTAACTCCAAACACCTGAGGAACTGAGAAACAGTTTTGGAGGAAAACAGAGAGAAAAATAAAGCATTAATTGAATTTGACATTCAGAGTCAGTAAAGCATAAATATATTTTTTCATCTATCCTGCTTATTTTATTTGATTTTGATTTCTGCTCAGCTGACTACAAAGAACACTCCAAGCACAGTGCAAACTTTGTCAAAATAGTAAAAGTTATGGAGCAATGAGCAAAAAGGCAAAAGTTAGGGCAAATGTTCAACTGCAAATGCAAAATCTTTTCCTCAAAGGATAAGTAAATTTGATGCAATTGCTTTTATTACTAATTTTATTTCACTTCACTTCAATGTGCACCTAAAATTCATCCATTGAAAATTTAGCCCATATGCACCACAATCAAAAAAATCTCTAGGGAAACGTGATCATATGCTGTGACGACTTTCTAGGGAGCAGCAAAAACAAAGGAGAAATAGCTACTACTGTCTCCAGATAAAGAGGGCAAACATGAGGGGGAAAAAAAAGGGGGGGGGAGGGAAAGAGTAACTTGTAAACGTCTTAACAAAGATAGAAATTTCCCTGTAAAATTAGCTGGGCGCTATTGCATCATTAGAGCAGACTCAGCAAAATATTTTAATAAATTATACATTTTTATAGATAATAGGATTTTCTATTGAAATATCTTATTTCTGCATTGTTTTTCAAGAAATTTACTTGTTATATTTTCAATTGCAACAGAGTCAACTTTCACATCAGAAGGAAATACTGTCATCCATCCCGCCACTGACAGTGACAAATTTTTATGAACTCAGAAAGTTGGCAGGAAGTTATTTGTCCTATCTAAGGATGTAAGCCAAGGGATTAGGAAAAAATTTAATCAAAATTGGGATTTTTCTCTTATTTTTTTTTTTTTTTTTTAATATAAGAGTAGATTAGTGTATAACATCTGTCTTTTATTTTGGCCTCTAAAATAACTTTTCTCTAACAATATACATATAAAACAGAGGAAGTATATGGGAATGAATGTAAAAGATTCCCTGTACATAGAGAAGGTAATGAAGAATAAAAATTAGAGCAAAACGGGGGATGTAATGGAGAAAACACAAAGTTTATTATTTATTTCTGCATTCATCTATTTCGGTTTTGGAGACTTCCTTGAGGGACTAATGAGCCCTGGGAGCAGCTAAGTTTTTCCAGCAACTAGCAGCATTTGGAATTGAACATATGTTTCAAGTCCAGCAGCTGCTCCTCTCTTTCCAAATTAACATAGCTTTTTCAGAGGTTTTAATAAGTCCAAACAAGGGAGCAAAATAGAAGGTATGGGCAGACAAGGAGAATGAAAATACATACAGTAATCCCTGCTTTTAAAGCTTTGATGAAAGTTGTAAGGTTGTAGCCTGGAGGAGAGAGGCAGGGAGGCATATCTGCTCTCACAGCATCAAGTGATATTTTTTTCCTTCACATGATAAGACCCAATACACACAGTCCTTGGATTCTTCACTGATTTTGTCAAAGGATGTTTTTGTTAGAAGCAATCTTGGAAGCAGTGAAGACAGAAGTAAGGCATTTCAGGACATCTCATGGAGTCCCATGATAATTAGGCTTCAGCATTACAGTTCTTACTGACTAGCCATGGGTTTGAAGCTGGTGCCCTGGAGGTGAGGAGCACATTTGCTCAGCCTAAATTTCTTGAATGCAACTGGTAAAGCAACATATGTCATACCGATATGATGCTCGGTTCTGGATCTGAGCACAAGGATTTATTATAAAATTGAGGAAGCTTTTGCATTCACGTGGACTGGCACACCACAGACCAAACTGGAATATCATCATGAATGAGTGCTTCCCACAAGTTTATCACCCTCAGTCCATTGACTCCAATGCTGAGTGTGGGATGAGTATCCTGTTGTTGAAATAAAACATTTTGAGAGCCAAGAAAACAGACAATATGATTTCATAACTTTAGTGCATCAATTCAGCTAGTCTGGCTACCACTGTTTTATCCCATCACCTCTGTCTAGAAGCCCATAAGAATATCTCAATTATCTATGCATATCAACGAATCACTCAATACTTTAAATACTTGCAAAATATTTTTTCCAATATTCTTTGCTAGGCACTTATTAAATTCTTCCTTGACACTTTTTTTTTTAAAATTTTACTTACATCTACTTCTAAAGGCGTTCGTGCAAGTGAAAGACTCAGTATCCAAAAGCCAAGCCTAAGGTACAAGGCAGCTTCTCTCAATCTGTCATTTGTCTTTTATGACTGATATATGCTGATTTATGGAGCACTTGTTACATCCCAAAAAGGAACAACATTTCTTTTTACTCTTCGTAAGTTTTTCAGAACTTTAAAAACAGGGGTTAAAAGCACCTCTTTTTTCCTGCTTTGTTTGTATATACACTGATATCAATCTTTCCATTTGTGGCAGAAATATTGGAGATTTCTAACACGTCTGGATTTTATCTCTGTCAGCAATACTCTGGTGGTAGTCTTTTCAGCTTCACTTCACTGGAGGTTAACCCATCCTTCAAATTAAATACTCTGAGCCTAATTTGGCCCTATGGGGAATTCAGAATGATTCACTTGACACCATCATCTTCTTTCTACCCTCAAAGTAGAAAATAAAACCTGAAAGAAAGTCAAGTCTTAATAATTCTCCTCACTGTCACCTAACTTGAATGAATCCTTTCTTCCTAAAGCCTCTGGATGATGGGTATTTGCAGCTCTGTCAGAAAGTTAGTGATTCTGAGTTTTTTTGGAACAAGGGACTTTTTCTGACTCAGGGACCTACCCAACGTGTCAGCTCCTGCCATGGCCTGCCTCCTGCATCCTGTGAAATCCTGAAACAGTAAAGCTAGCCATGTCCCCAGGCAGAGGAAGGCCAGATACCTAGTGCCACCCCAGCCTTTTTCAAATGCTGACTGAGGATTTCTCAGTTAATTTCTCAATTAATTAAAAACTTAATTATTTGGTGACGTTAAGAGGCAAACAATGATAATTTTCTCCCTCTTTCCATCCACCTCTTTTCAAACTGGTTCTGCAGGAGAAACAAAGATTACTGCCAAACAGAGGTCCTTTTCACAGCATTTTAGGGCCTGAGCTTGATGTACAGTGTCAAACAGGATCAAAAATAACAATAAAGCAGATTTCCGAATGGACAGGTTCAGTTTATGTCCATGACATGACTCAAGTTTGTGAGCGTTGCTCTCGGATGTTATTGACAGAGCAGGCATTAAGCAAGCGATTAATAAAACAGAAGTTGGGTATGTACCACTAGTTTTCCCTACAGTTCCACGTCTGGAATAACATACATCTTATTCCCTGGGTGCTTGCCGGAAACAAATCTGTGAACTAACAGAGTTTAGAGCTAAGGGCCATCCCTAGGCTTAGAACATTGTATGAAGCAAATGCGCTGCCAAAAAAATAAAGCTCATAGAAATGAAAAAAGGGATATAAATATGATCTTATTTGCAGTGGAATGATAACAGGGAACGTAAACATGAGTTTGGGATGTAGTGAGACCTCAGTTCAAGTTTTTGCAGCTTGCCACACAACCTTACCATTATCTTAACACATTTAATTATTAATACCTCCGTGGTGATGAATCAAAAGTGCTGCATTTGACTGGCACAGGATGGTAAGTGCTTTGAAAGTCATTATCCTAAACACAAAAAGATTTTGAATAATCCTTCAAAATGTCAAGGCACACATCACATCAGCAATTGTTAAATATTTCTTCTGAGGAAGAAGTTAATTTAAAGCACTTTTGATGTTTAATGCCACTCACGACGGCAGCTGAAAATTAACCCTCTGCATTTCCCTCCCCCAGACCTCAGCAGCCTCGGTATAATGTTCTAAGGTAGTAGGATATTTTCAATGTATCTTATTAAAAAGAAGTCAAGGGCAGCTTTAGGAAGCTTGAAGGATGAAAAGCTCAACGAAACTTATAAATCGATCCATGGGAAAGCGAGGAACTGGGAATATTTTCTTGTCAAATCTATCTATAAAATGGGCCCATTAAAATTCTCCTTTTACTGCAGATAATTCTCTTCCCTGCTGAGTGAATTTCATGGAGGAAATATCAAGCTCCTGGGCAGGGTGATGCCCCCTTCCTGTGGAAGGGATGAAGCTGTGTTTGGCAATTTTTGTAGCAATCCCCCCCTACCCCATGAGGTGGGTGGGAAGGAGGAGAATGTGTGAAGGCAAAGTAATAAACTTGTATACATAAGTATGTGTTGCTGCTAAAAGAAGTGTTTGAATTTTATGATAAACACCAACATGGTTGTGAAATGGTGAGTTGACCATGAGACCAATTTTTTAAATTTTTTTTTTAAACCCAGTAAATCTACGAATTGCAAAATTTCCTTCCTTACTTCAATGTTATGGATCTCACTCATTTCTCATTAAAATGGATGGAAGTTTTCCAGTGTTGGGAATGAAATTACTCCTCAGAATGAGATGTAAGGGGATATTTGTCTGGGTGTTGCTGAGGGTTTGCCTTTTCTAGCAAAATCATCACTTTTTAAAACTGTCACCAAATGTTAAATCAGAAAATGTTCATCCTTGGGATTTCCAGAGATGTAAAATAGACCATTAGCATGAATACTTCTTGTCTGTGGCTTTATACTCCATTCTTTTAAAACGTTTTCTTGTTTTCCCATCTACTTATCTAATTTTTCATGCCAAGGCATATCAATGCTCAAAATATTTAGAAACACTGTCAAGAGGAGAATATTTTCTGTGATGCCTGAAACGTCTCCTAATCTTAACCTTAATATACCCTTTAAGGAGGTGTTTGGGAGACACTGTAAATAACAGCAAAACAAGTAAGCAAGCAAATAAACAAACAAATCTTTTAGATAGTACGGTTAGAGAAGTATGAGAATAGAAAAGAAAAAATATAGCCAAATTTTTTTTTCTCTATTTTCAAGAAAATGCATTGTCCTTAAGTTCTGAGAGTAAGACACTCGCTGAAGCCAGACATAATTAATGAAGTATGAAGTTCCAGAAACATAGTGAGATTCATTGTGACCCAAATGCCAGAATAATATTCAGAAATCCTAAATCCTTTTGCCTGAGTAAAATCTGATTGGAAGTCTTTGCTTCTTAGCAAAATTACTAGTCTGGTTGAATTCTTGGAGTGGCCAGAAGGTATTAACTAGAGCAAATCATCTTTGATAGCAACCAAAAAAAAAAAAAAGCCAAATCACAAGGGTAAGACTCAGTTAGGCTGTCTGGTACAATGCAGGAGCATTTTTAGGTTGCTCATTTATCAGAAATAGAAGGCAGAGGTTGTGCATTGGGGGACAGTATGGTGAAAAAACCCCCTGAGGTAGCTGAAGTTCTATAATGATCTTCTATGATATAATGCCTTCTACAACGGTGTGAAGTCTGTGCTCTTTATATAATCAGCATTTGACATCAGCTTTAGTCATTAAAAGATGGATCAGCTTGGTAGCTGAGAGAAACCATCCAGGAGTCAGTAACACTGGGCAGGTCTCAGGGAGATCCTCTTGTTTACTGCCCTGAGCTCCTCATTATGAGGTGTTAGGACACGGAAATTAAATCTAGATCTTCTTGCTGCTGCTTTCTGCTCTTAACATACCCCACTAAATGAGCTGAATGAACCTTCACTCCCTCTGTCCCAATCAGGCTGCAGAATTTGGATTTTGTATCTTTTCAGGATGACACCAATAAACCCCTCTAAGCCTGGCTCCTGACCTGCTGCTTGTGGCTTCTCTCTGGGGCAGCAGCAGCCTGAGTCAGGAGGGTCATCAGCACGGCGTGTCAGAAAGGGAAAGGATCCAAAATCTTTGGGGACAGCCGGTGATGTGGTGCTGAAGGCCCGGCTCACATGGTGGGATCCCAGGGGCTAAAGAGCAGGGAATTATCCACCCCTGGAGCAGCCTCAAAGCTGTGGACCTCCAGGACTGTCTTGTCACAAGCACAGGTAGAAAATGTGTTTGCTTGTCCAGACTGGGCTTTCTACACATAAAAGACAGAAAGATTTTCCTCTCCAGATTAATTGATTTATATGAAGAATACAAGTAAAGTCTCCAATACAGACTGAATTTACCTCACAAACTTAGATGTGTTGCACACAAAGGTAGGAAGTATAGAGAAAAAGACAACATTCTGTGTTACATCATTACCAGAGGTAACTTTCCATGTCAGGCATTATCAGGCCTTTACCTCACCTGACAGGAAATAAGGAGGGAAACACATGTAAAGTTAGGAAAGTATTTCATAAGGAAGTCTCTGAGGATTTTATAAAAATATAAATGTTAAATAGATACATAATTTATTTGAATATGAAATGCAAACCAGGAAAGTGGGAGTTCACCAGCATCCTCACTATTGATTTATTTAGCTTTTACAACCATTTCAGAGATATTAAAATATTATTTACACAGTCTCAGAAGTGTCCAATGGCTATTTAATTGACTTAATGAAGTCACAGAAGGAATGGGTGACTAGCAAAAAACATATTCTAAGGGATCTTAATTCTAGACTTAATATTCCTACATTAATCAGTACTATCAAATTGGATGTATAACATGGCAATATACAGAAAACAAAAGAGCGAAGCAGCATTTATTCCTTATGAGTTTTGGAGAGTTTTATGCAATGGAAAGGCATTCAGTTTTTAAAGAGGCAGTTTAGGGAGACACTTTATAATCAACAAAGGAAAAAGAATATTAAAAAAAAAATCCTGCATTGATGATATTGAACAGTGAAATCCTGATAAGTTAGGGAAAATAGAAGAACTCCAAGTACAAATTCTTAAACACAAAGTGAATGTTTTCTAATTAAACTGCCAGCGATGAGGCAAAACCGTTCAGGTGAATATTACTGATTTAAGTTTTCAAACTCTGCAGATTATATGTCTTTTTGTTTTTTTTTCACCTCCCAACCATGGCAAACTGAACAAGGTTCTAAGACAATTGAGTAGGGGCATTTAAGAAACCTGATCCAGCTGTAAATGTGTCACTAATATATTTCCCAGTAACTTCCATTCACCATTTACTAAATTTATTTAGTTACGACGGAAGATTTCAGAAGAGTCTTCTGAAGTTTTAAGGCACATACAACAGTAGTATTAAATACTCCAGTAACATTCTTCATGAAGATGTGTCCTCTTTCTGCTTAGAAAAACAAACATATATCAATGATTGGCTGTTCGGTATCTGTTCGGTCTTCGGCATTTCTGACAAGGATAGCATAGACTGCCAGGGATTATGGATTTAGGGACTTGAATTTGGTTATTCCGAGGGAAGCCACTGGTGTATTCCATGGGTTTGTCCCTTGAAAGGTCGGGAGAGGTCCATGCAGTTATGTAAATGAAAACTCTGTGATACAAGCCATAGATTTCAACATTTCTCTTCCCTCCTACCTTCAATGCTTTCACAGCCCATTCACAAAGCCACCAAGGGCACAAATTAAAAGACAGCCCTGTCTAACTGGGCCATACCTGAATCAGCACAATACCTATTCCATAAGTAAATACACAGCACCCTAAAGGATATACACTCCCAGCAAAGCAGAAGTGGTTTGCCCTGATCTGGTTGTCCCTCACACCTGGGGATCCCATAAAACTACTTGGGTGCAGTCACACCAGAACAAAGCAGGCAAATGTGAGAGAAGTGCATGTGCACTATCCAACAAGAAATTCTAAACTCACCTGTCATTCACAAGGAGGCTGTAATATCCATGGAAATGTGTTGTAGACTTTGCTGCTTTTATTCTGGAACTGTTCAGTGCATTTACATTTTCTATGAAACTCAATCAACTTTCCAGCTTTTCTTTTTGAACCTTTTATTTTTCCCATTAGTCTGTTAATAATTGTTGCTTTCCTGGCATTCTTGTTCTGTTAGGTTATTATGCATTCCTCAGCATTCTGAAAAATGAAAAATGGAAAAAATCACATGCTTTTCAGCTGACTTAACACTGTGTAAAATGCTGAAATTATTAATTGAACATCTTGATTATAAATTAGGTGGAAATAATGTTGAAGAAGCAGCCCCTAGTCATATAGGTTTATTATTAGGGCTACATACTGAATGATTTGAATTCTGTTCTAGTAGTGGTAAATATAGTTATTATGGAGGAATGTGAGCTCGTGGATTTTGGCTGAATGTCAGCTGAATCAAGCAGGGTATTTCATCTATAATTTAAAATTGCATGTCCTAAAACAATGTCTGTGTTATCTCCTGTTTCCACCCTTCCAACAGTAACGTGGTTATGATCTTACATGAGATAAGAAAATTATTTCAGCCACTACAGAATAGCTAATTGCCAATAATACTGTTGTCAGCTGTCCCTGTGTGCAGCAGCACCCTACTGTGCTAAGCTCGGTAGACTCACAACAGAAAGTTTGCAGTGCATTTATATGATGACTGAGGAATTGCAGCTGTTATGGCAGATTTCATCATTAATGTTGGTGATGTTAGATGACCTTATATACTTTGTTTGGATGCCAGACTCATTAAATGGAAAGATATTATCCAGACTTCATGGGTGCAGCTTTTACTCCCCCGGTGTATTTAGCAGGGCCAAGGCTTCGTGATAAGAGTCACTCAGTCGGATACCACATAGCTTAATGCTGCCTCATAAGTCATAATTTCTTCTCCTCCTGATTTAACTCAGTGTTACAGATTGTATATCTGTTGGACTATTATTTGTACTTTAGTCTGTACAACACTGACCTTGGTAGAGTCCCAGGCTGTCTGAGCCATTTAGGCACCGCCGTAATAGATACGTTAAGCAACAGCTACAATTGTTCTCGTCTATCCAGGTAGGCTTGGAGCTCAAGATCTGCTGCTTGACAAATGTGCTGCCTCACCACCGCCGCAGCACTGTGAGGGAACCCTATTCATCTTAACAAATAATGCAAAGGCAAAGGTGTATCTGATTTGAGGGAACTGAAAGGTCCATCTATGTTTGTTTGTGGGCTCTAGAGGGTTGGGGAAAGGTTTGCCTGGGAGGTTAAGAGCTTATCTCTGTCCTAGATTGCAGAAAACACGTAAATCTGAACAGCTTTTTCCTTGAGGGTGCAGAAATGTGATGAGACCTTCATTATTTCAAATTTCAGATAACTCTATTTCTCACTATTTTCTTTATCTCCTTTCAACTGTAACCTGTTTCTCCTCTCATATAAGAAAAAGAACCAGTGGTGGGTGGTAATTCTGGGCTGTCACCTGGAAATCTGTTTTAATTTCCTGACTCTTGTTGTTGCTCTGACAGTTCCAGACTCAGTTCCATAAGTTGTTTGTTGGAAGCAAGTTGCAAGGAGATGAGGGTTTCTTATATTGGTAAAGGATACTCTGCAACTCCCAGGATTGCTCTTTGCAGCCTAGACTCTCCTTCTGGACAAAGGGAGATGTGAGAATCCTCAGAAAAGTAAGGCTATGGCATGTTCTTCTGTGCAGAAATAGCATATGGGGGAATAGCCAAGAACATGTACTCCAAAAAACAAACAATTTCTACATCTTCCACTCCTTAAAGCCCTTCTCCATACCTGTGTGAAGTGAGTTACGCTTTAGCTGCCTATATATCAACACCCAGGTAAAGAATAAGGGACCTGAATGACTGAAAAAAGAAAATGAAAGCAAAATATACATCTGCACAAAGATCCTTCCTTAGTTCCCACGTGAAAAAGTTTAGGCAGCTGTAGATTAGAGAAGATACAGACTTTTAACAAGAGTCACAGTTGGAAGAGCAACCTGACAAGTCATAAAACCTTAACAGATTTCTGTGGTGGTTCTTGTGCAATGCTGTCAAACAAAGCTTTAACCTAAGAGCATTCAATGCTGCTGACCCAGAAGGGACCATGACCAGTGTCAGGGCAGATTGCTTGCAGGAGTCTCATCCACATTGTCTGAGTGATCACGGCTGGAGTTGTGTGTTTAAATGATTCCGTTAGGGAGGACAGGCTCTTGTGTTCCATGTATTTAAATGCTGGCTATGGGTGATGACTGGACAAACCATGAAGACCACCAGGTTCCTTTCTGAGGCACCATTCTGCAAATTTAGGTGAAGTAAAAAAAAAATTGACTTGACTGACAATGGCAGCTTGCCTCGAATCTGCTTTACATCATGGGTAGTCAAACCAACACAGAAAAGATACAAGTGGCTTGGAAGTTGCTGAAGTGTGCCTTATTGTCCTGGGCTACAACTTCAGACATTACAGATGGTTGTGGGGTTTATCTGTGCAACTGGAAGTCCTGACTTTCAAGAAAAATGTGCGAGGAGGTCTGCTGAAGTCAGAAACAGCAGTAGAGCAGCCTCATCCTTTCTGGAAAGCACAGAATCATAGAATTGTTTGGGTCGGGAAAGACCTCTGTGATCACTGAGTTCAATGTTAACCCAGCACCACTGTGCTCATCATTAACCCATGTTCCCAGGTGCCACATCCTTGCTTTTGAGCACTTCCAGAGGTGGTTATTCCACCACTTCTTTAGGCAGCTTGTTCCAATGTCTGACCACCGTCTCAGTGAAAAAAATGTTTTCCTAACATCCATTCTAAACTTCCCTTGCTGCAACTGACGGTCATTTCCTCTTGTCCTGAAAAACAGAGGACCCAAGACAAGCCATCTTCTTCTTCTCTGTATTCCTTGATCTTTTCACCTTGGCTGTCATAGGCATGTGATATCTGCTCTGACAGTTCAGGCATTTGACATGGTATGGCCCAAAATAATATCAAAGTCTCTACTAGATGGAGAAAGGCCGGCAGAATGCGCTCACTATCAGCTTCTCTTAATGTGTGTGTGGTTTTCCTAATGCACAGCTAAATAGATAAGCTTTTTCTTACTGATCAAACTTTGTTCTGGACTTACAACCTTCCCAAGCTATTAGTTTATGACTATTTCTTCTGTTCTCAGTGTTATATCATCGACATCCTTGGGGTAGGAAGGAATTGTGCTAAGAGGTCACTGCTGAGTTACTTTTGTTGTGTTTGTATTGTTTTCCTTGTTCGTGTGAGGACATGCCAATTTTTAGGGAACAAAAGACAACAATGAGCTTGTAGATAAATACATGTCTTAGAACTCCTCAAAATTTCCAGCAGCAGCTGGAAAAAATAAAAATATTTCAAATATTCATTAAGAAATAGGAGATTTTAACATAGAGTTACCCAGAATAACTTGGCTTGGCTGTCTAAATAGACACTATAATTTTTTGGCCATATCCAAAGCCCAGTGTTGAGGTTCCAAAGAATGAGGTTTCTGCCACAAAGAGGAAAATACAGCAAGGTTGATATGGAGCTTTTAATCAATCAACAACTAATGTGTTTGTAGTTCTCTACCTCTTCCTGACACCACCAATTCTACAAATTTATACCATGATTTTTTTAAATTATAATTAGGAAATCACCAACATAATATTCCCCTGCATTGGCATTTATATCTGGTCTTACAACGTATTTATAAGGACAAACAATTGGCCAGAGGATTTCTAAATACTAAATATCTTCTTGTGGAATGCAATAAGGTTTTGGTTTTTTTAACCTGTTACTAATTTTTTTTTAACGTAGACCCTCATGTAATATGAAAAGTGTTCTGAAAATGTTCTAGAAATTTGGAGTCATACTAAAGGATATCATGGCTCATCCATGCGGTTCTTCATCAGCCTGTACTAGCTCCAAATGCTCCAGAGGAAAATGAAAAAATACAAAAATTATCAGAAGCAGTATGTTCCAAGATACACATCATAAAACACAAGTGGATAAAATGATACTCCAATATGTAGTTGCTGGGTTTTACCATGAATTGCAATACTTTATTTCCTCAGCTTTTTTTTTTTTTAATACTTAATATTTAAGGCATAAAAAACATGGCATAATGATTGCCATTTATTGTCCATTTTTTGTGTTTAAAACCTTTTAAAAAATATTCTGGGCCATGTAGCTAGTGTTTAGCATCTAGTAATGGCTGGCATAACGTATATGAATTTATATGAAATCAGGGCATGTAAAACTGTGTCAGATTCTGACTAGGTGTTTGAATACCTCAAATCATTGAATCACAGAATTATTTAGGTTGGAAAAGAGTTTTAAGATTATTGAGTCCATTGAGATCAAGAGTTCCTTGTGTAGTCTGCACCAATGCTTAATAACCCATTTGAATAGACGAATAGGTGAACAGATTTTCCCTAATATCCAATCTAAACTTTCGTGCAGGTTGAGACCATTTTCTGCTTTTAAAAACTTTTTCTTACTTTGGAGAAGAAACTGATTCCCACATTGCTACAACCTCCTTTCAGATATTTGTAGAGAGGGGGGAGGTCACTCCTGAGCCTCCTTTGCTCCTGAATAACCTCCGCAATCTCCCTCAGCTGTCACTCACATGACTCACTTTCCAGACCCTTCCCCAGCTCCACTGCTCTCCTCTGGACACTCTACAGACCCTCAATGGCTTTCTTGTCCTGAGCAGCCCAGAACTGAACCCCAGATTTGAGGTGGGGCATCAGCAGTGTCCAGCACAGGGGAATAGTCACTGCCCTGGTCCCATTGGTCACAGTATTGCTGACACAAGTCAAGTGTCACTGGCCACCTTGGCCACCTGGGCACACAATTGTGGAGGGTCCATCCTTTGTAGCAGCCATCTCCCGGGCCAGCTCCGCCTCCTTAGAAGGAGGAGCCCCGCTGGGGCAGGGCTCAGGGGCCTGACACCCACCCGGGAGCTGGTAGGAAAGGCATGCCCAGGGCTCTGGATCCGCCCCCTCTTCCAGAAGCTTCAGTTAAGTTCACTATGTTATTGGTTATCGTTCATTGTACCCTCCCCTTTTTATTGTGATTGCACCTCAGACCCTCATTCCCTCCCACTACCCCTCTCCTCATTGGTTAACCCATTCCCTATATAACCGGCCTCCCGGGGACAGCCCTGGAGATTCTCCTTCATCCTCCCTCCCGAACACCCTGCACCCTGACCTTACAATAAAGGAGAGCACAGGGAGACCCCCTCCCACAACCCTTTGCCTCGTCTCACCTCCTTTTCCAGCGGCACCTCGTTGCTGACTGCTCACCGGGAACAGCCCTACCTTGGTCTGAAACATCCACACAGTAGCCTGTGGTGCGCCGGAGGCTCGTGTCCCAGGCGAGGGCAGCCAGGAATGCCAGGCAGATTCTTTTTGATGACAACACACAATGGCTCCTGTTCAGCTGCTTTCAACCAGTCCAGGTCCTTTTCCACAGCTCTCCAGCCACTCTGTCCCAGCCTGCAGCTGCATGGGGTTGTTGGGACACAAGAGCAGGATCCAGCACTTGAACCTCACATAATTGGTCTCAACCCCTCTATCTAACCTACCCGGGTTCCTCTGGACTTAATGAGACTTAGACTGCATTCCTATTGTCTTATTCAACATCAAGGGACTCTTGTTATCTTCATTTCACCCTCAGCATCTTCTATTGTCTGTAGCAGACATTTGATGTAATGAGAAATCAGAAGTGGAAGTAGAAAATATCCTTTCGTTCTGAGATTCCTTTTGTCACCAGGTAGAGCTGTGCATGCTCATCATCAAATTGCTAGCAAAGAAGGAATATGAAATATGAAAGAAAGTCAAACCTTACATTATGAAATAGAACCAAGGCTTCTTTGACACTTGAAGAATATAGATTAAATAGGATGATTTTATTAAACAAAACACATACTGGAATGTTGGGGGAACTCAAAAAGTCACATCTGGGATTTCAGCTAATTTGGTGTTTGAAATGGTAAGTTAGATATGCTTTTAAACAAAGGAAAATGCATCTAGGTTAAACACAGTATCAAATAAAAAACAAACACTCAGTATGGCATTCACTCCCTTAAATTTTGTCTTTCTAAATGTGAGGCACGCATTTTAAGTTGAGCACCAAGACACCTTCTGTACTCAGCACAGAAAGGATATCACTTCCAGATGAACAACAAAATTCATGAGCAACTAATGCATCAACAAAAAGATATCTAAGATGAGAGCGGGGAGATCAATCACCCTCTTCCAGCAACTGTTTTTCTCCATTGACTACAAAGAAAGTCTGGAATTGCAGTGTAAATTTGATGCCTAATGCTTAGACAGATAAAATTAAGTGAGATGAGTCTTACCCTAAATATCTACCACCCCATCACTTTTCTTCATGGTTGGATTCATTGTTGTTAATGGTTGATTTCACTTTCAGCTCCTATATACTGGCAAATTGTTCTTGCTCTCTGCTTTTCTATATATCAGGGGAATATTTATATAGAGTAAATAAACATTTCCCAAATTACAGGAAAATAATTTTTCTGCATATTTTTTAAAGAGCTTACATAAAGCTCACGTAGTAAACTTAATCTCGCAATTGTTGTTGGAATGTTAAAGGAAATATAAAAAAGGTGGATTTTTCCTTCTAACCTGTTTAAAAACTGTAAACTCACTAAGCTTCTTTATTCCTTATTCACAGATATAAACCAGAGTTTTTGAGGATTTGCTTTTCAGAGGTTATTTCGGTCCCCAAAAAAAAAAAAAAGCTTCCTGTAAACAACAGTCCACAGTAAATCAACATACTCTTTGGATTTTTGATTTATAGGAATGAACTGTTTTGTGTAAATCAACCAATGATCCACAAAGAAAGGTGCCCTGAGGCTTTAAGGCAACTGAGACTCTGCTCAGAAACCAACTTCAAGTGAAGGAACCTGGTTGAAATATCATCTTCCCAGTTTGAGCAAGCTTTTCATTTTTAATTGAAAGTAGGAGCACTGGGCTGGAATATAAAAGGCCTCTCAGTTCTCTGCCAAAGCCCCATGACACCACACATCAACACCTTTTTTTTTTATTTATCAATGAGTTAATTTACAGTTTTGGAGGGGAAATGTATAGCTGGATGTATTCCACAGGGTTCTGACATAAAATAACCCCTGGTTGCTTCCTCTGCCAGTGGTTGAACTCCTGCAGCTCTAGTTCATGATTAAGGTTCAACTTCAGTGTATATTATTATGATGCAGGTGGACATGAGTGAGCAGTGGAGAGGAGATATATATATATATATATATGTAAAAACATCTTTTTTGTTGATGTTGTTCGGGGTTTTCTTGTTTTTTTAATATTTATTTTATTTCTGGTGAAAGTTTGGGAATTCTTATTTCCACTGGAACCCAAATAAAATTTTTGCTGTTGTGCATATTTCCTGTAAGACTTCCTGCTGGGCAAATTATATCCACAGCAGTAGAGCATCAATGAGAGGCAGGGAAGCAAACAATCTAATCACAGAAAGAATTCAGAGCAGGTATATAACCTCGTGCATTTTTCATCCCACCAGCCTGAAGGTCATTGTATTTCAACTGGGAAGAACAAAAGAAGAAACTCTGCTCTTTGAGGACAGACATGGAGTTACAGAATCATTAAGGCTGGAAAAGACCTCCAAGATCATGGAGTCCTATAATTAAGCCAACACCACCAAAGTCACCACTAATCCATGTCCCTAATTGCCACATCCACCTGCCTTTGAACCCTTCCAGGCATGGTCACTCCAGGACCGATCCAAACTAATTATCCCCAGTGCACACAGCTGCTCCCATTGGATGGTAACAAATGTCACCAGTAAATGCTTTTCTTGAGCAAGTACTGCCAGAAAGAAGAAAACAAACAAAAAAAAAAAACCAACCAAGGACCCCCCCCCAAAAAAAACCCCAAAAAACCTCCAAAAACCACACCAAACAAACAAAAAGAAAACAACAAAAAGCCCCAAACTCCCCCCAAAAAACCACCAAAACCCAAACAAAACAAAACAAAAAACCCACAAAAAGCCCACACAAAAAACCCCAAATAAACCAGCAAAAAACCCCCCACCAAACAAAAACAAACCACAAAACCAAACAAAAACAAAAAAACCAAGAAAAAAACCCCCAAACACCACCCCCCCCAAAAAACCCCCAAAAAATCCCAAGAAAAAACCCAAAAAAACCAAAACCAAAAAACAAAAACAAGATAAAACAAAAAGCCAAAACCAACCAACCAACAAAAAAAAAAAAAAAAAAAAAAACAAAACAAAAAGCAAACCAAAAGCAAAAAACAACCAGATTAAAAAAGTAAAATATCAGAAACCCCCCAGTTACCCCAGATTTTGGAAGACTACCTTCCTTTGTCCTGCTTTTAAAAAAAGCCTTAAATACCTTAAATACAGATTTGCAGAAGCAGTTCCTTGGATGTAGTTTATCTCAAAGCACTAGTCCTTCAAAGACTTTTTAGGATAACTTTTTGGGAAGCATGGAACTGTTTTTTCTGGTTGACAGTAAATGGTTCAAGTTGTAACAGCTAATGGCATTACTCTCAAATATGTGGTCCAAGTGGCCAAGACTTGTACTCCAGGACTGAAATCCTCAGATATTTTGTGTAAGCAATCCTGTTTAAGCAGTGAGAGATATTTTTCTTTTGAGAAGGAAATGTTAAAATGTATGACCAAAAATTCTGTCCTTCAAAAACATATATCAGTCACCTTATCAAAGAACTTTCAGAAATACAGATTTCAGTGGTTTCTTCCCACATTCCAAAAACTGAAGTGTATTCTGAAGTCTGTAATAATAAAGTGAAAATAAAAGAAACAGGCTTCCTCCTGAAACTCTTCCAAACAGTAAATACATTTATTTATCAACCTGCAGTATTGGATATACCTGCTCCCAGTGGACTCACTTAGTACCAGGAATTATTGCTGAACAGAAAGCTTATTTAATCTATTATGGGTCAGAATTTTTATCAAGCTGCTTAATTAGAGTTCTCTCCCTCTCTCTCTCTTTTTTTTTAACAGCTTAATGAGGAGTTTCATCACTCCTGCCAAGATGAGTCGGATGTTTTCAAGCAGATGAGTGTGATGTAAGTAAATATGCAATATGATGTATCTTCCTTGTATCTTCCATTCAGAAGTAGGGTCAAAAGCTTCATTAGTTCAATAATATTTCAGGGAACTGTTTAAAACTTTTAGTAAGGGCATAATAACACACATGTGATCTTTTTCTAGCTAGAGCCTCCTAAAAGTTAAATTAGATGTTTAATGAAAATTAGTCATCTAGCCTCCTTATAAAACTTTCAGATGGTTTTATATGAAATAAAACCTTTTTTTGGAGTGTCTTGCATCAGGGAACTACTTTCACATAATACTTTAATTGAAATTATTTGGTATCAAATGGGAGAGGGAATTGGGAATAGCATCTCAGTTGTTCCAAACAATGACCTCATTTGTTATATGGAAAACATTCCTTGATGAAAATACATGAAGAAATAATAGGACAATTGTAGGGTAAACAAGAAAGTCAGCAAGTTTTAAAAAATTATGCTCCTCATTAAAAAAATTACTGTAATCCTGAGACAGTTATCTGGCATAAAGAGACTCCACCTTAATTATGGAAGTCTGAAAAAATAATGTTAACTGAACAGGATCTAATTTAACGGAAAGTGTCATCTCTGATCTATGAAATAACCATGACTATTACTTGAAGCATGGTTTCTTCCTCTGTGGCCTGGATTTGGTGAAGTTTTTATGGGTTTTTGTGAAGTTCTTTGGTGAACTTCTTGTGAAGTTCTTGTGGGTGATCTTCTTATGATGTGTGATCCTGCCAGGCATGAACATCATTATGCCCAGCATTCTGCACCAAACAGCAAAAATGTAACTTTGCAGAGTAGGTTAAGTTTCAAAGCTCTGGGAAGATAAACCCCTTGAACCTCACCCTTGTACTGCAACAACCCACATCAGAAGAAGCTGTTGGAAGTTTTTCGTCCTCCAAATTTCAGCATTTTTATGCATTTCCTGTAGAGCATTTTCCTTAAACCCCCAGAAGCTGAAAATCCACAAGGTCTATTTGTTTTGGTGGTGTTACCCCATTGTATGCTTATTGGTCCCAAAGAATTTTTATCAACTACAAACACACGAGCAATGGGACAAGCTCATGCTTTCAACGAATTCAGTACCAATATTATTATTGACTTCAACACCACCAGGATTTTAATCACAGAATGTTTTTAACATCATTTAAACCCAGAGTTTCCCACTAGCTTAAGAGAAATACTCAAGTGAAAAAAGATGCTAAATGGAACAAACTTAGCAAGATCATTCACTAATTAAAACATCGTGTATCTTAAGAGAATGTGGACCAGTTACAGGTACAATGCCTCTAAACAAAATAAAACAGTCTAAATATTTATTGGTAAATACACTCAAGATAATAGTAATAGAGGTTTCTGATGAAATAGTCTGGGAATATGGATAAAATAAAAATAATAATAAAAAAAAGACTGCATTATCCACACTTGATTTCATTGATTATCTGTAAAAAGATAAGTTGCTTTATTGGAAAGCAAATAAATCTTACATTTACATCACTGTTTTGTTGTTTTTTCTTGAAAGCACTGAGATGATAAACTGCTTAAAAAGGAGAAGGAAACCATGTAGGTGAAAAACAGAAAGTCTCTTTCAGGCAACCAGATACAGTTTATAAGAGTTTCTTTCTGCAGCTGGAAAAATATTGAGCTAAACCCCCAACCTTATTGAAACAGAGTCAAGAGATTATGAATAACCTATCTCTAAGGAATCAGCAAGCATACATGGGATTTCTGTTTGAACAATGATCTAATCTGTGCTTTTATTACTTACTATTGGTAAAATCCTGGCTGTGTTAAAGTCACACTGACAAAACAATGTGATTTTACTCCACTTTAATTATACTTTCCTTTCAAAATATACATGATCATTCTGGAGTTCTGGAGGTGATAGAGTTTTGCTCATGTTCCCTAAATTATACTAGCCTGAATTAGTAGGAGTAAGATGTAACCTTCATTTATTTTTACTGATTCTGTAATAAAGGACCAGAAGAAAATAGAATGTATCTAATTTAGGAGATAATTGTGATGCTCTCTTAAGGTAGAGCTACACTTTATTTCATGAAAAATACCTGAAGTTCCTGCAAATCAGCATAATACAAAAGGGAAAGGGGGTTTTTTTGTTTGTTTGTTTTTGGGTGGGGTTTTTTATTTGTTTGTTTGTTTATTTGGTTGGTTTAGTTTGGTTTGATTTGGTTTGGTTTTTGTCTTTATGCCATCTATTTTCTACATTCAGATCATCAAAAAGTTCTACAAGAAGACTGAAATGATAAGATCTATACAAAAACCTTTTATAATTGGGTTGAGCAGAGAGATCCCAAGCTGACCCATTCTGATGGACATAAATAATTAGAAGTTTCCTATAGACCACAAAAATAATTTAAAAATATCTAAAATAAGTAGATGTCTCTGTCTGTCTCTCCATCAATCCATTCCTCTCCCACAAAGATAAAATTTCTCACTGTCTACACAGAATTTATTTGGTTTGAAAATTTATTACTCTAGTATGATTTGAAATGTCAAAAAGGTATTTACTCCCCAGGTATATGTATGACTTTAAATGCTTTAGAACATATGAATACATGCTTTAAATGTTCAGGATGCAGGTAGCTATTGAACAAATGAAGTCTTACCAGCAGCTGTGCTCTTTCAGAGAGATGACAATTTCCTAATAAATTCAAATTATAAGGCATTTTGAAGTCTTTTTGCGATGAACAGGTCCACAAAAATGTAAGACAATCTCAGACCACAGGTCAGCTGTGACATGGTACATAAAGTCACCATCCTTATGGCAACTGCCTGTAAAAATAATACAGGTCACATCAAAGTCTTCAGTAGCTACTGACTTTGTTTACTCCATTTCAGGTGCCAGGGTGGATCCAGTCCAGCCCAGGAAGAATGAACTGGCATAGATGGAATGACAGACATTAGGCATAAGTACTTTTTATATCAAGCCTTTGGCAAGTTACTTGTTGGAAAAATCTGTTCTCATGAACACCATCCAAAATCTGCAAGTTGTGCTACTAAGGCATATGATAACTTCTAATATCCAGGGATATGCTAATACATACCATCCTGGGATATGCCAAACCATTGCCAGGATAATGGCTCATTCCAGATGCCAGTCAAGGTCCTTTTTGACAGCCTTAGGGCATTTCAGTATAAAAGCGGCTTTGACTGGGTTGTTCAGAGCAGTGGATCTTTTATCTTCCTCCACCCCCTGCAACAGAAACTGTAAATAAACTTTGAATGAAAAGAGGATAGATGCATTTACTGTTCTGGTTTTGTTTGTTGGTTTTTCTGTGGGTTTGTCAGGGTTTTGTTTGTTTTTGTTTTTAATCTCTCCACATGTTGCATCTAACAATACAAAAATCTTCTTTCCTATTATTTATAGACCATGGACACCAGAAAATAATAACAAACACAAACATAACAAATACAAACATAATGGGAAAAAAAAAAAAAAAGAAAAGGTAGAAATAAGGCTTTATAGTTTGTGTTGTTTCAGAACACTAAAGGAAGAAGGTTACTAGAAATGAAAACAAGAGATTCTATGTGATTGATTATTACACATCGACAATTTTTCAGTGAAATCTTAAGGTTGGTAGAATGATCTATTCACAAAATACTAGCCAGTTCTCAGTTATTAGGTTATGTACCAGATAAATTGCTTAATGTATGCCTAGAAGTATAGGGAGTTTATTTTCTAATGGTGAAACATTATTTATTTATTTATGTATTTATTTTAAAATTGCATTTATACAAACTATTAAAAAATGCACTAATACCTAAGAATATGAATCATCAATGAATTGTACGTTTTTTATAGGAAACTGATTATAAAATATTCACAGATGAGAAGGCATAGGTGGTCCTCCAGAGCAACATAACTGATAGAATTTTAAACAGTTTCAAAAAAATTTTGGGAAAAAAAGAGAAAAGGTAACCATGAAACACAAAGCTACTGCAGGAGGTTTTACCAGTACATTAACTAGTAATTAACCTTAATTAAATTTAATTAATAGCATTTAATATTAATCAGAGAATATTAAGTAATAGAGTAATATTTCTTCATATAAATTAAGATGAATTATTAAAAATTGAAATGGCTTAAAAGAATGCTAGGCTGATATATTCATTATTTAAAGATTTTGCATCAAAACTGTATATCTTCCTAAAGTACACAATCATTCTGGGCTGCTGTGAGCAACCTATATGGTCCTCCTCCTATGACTTATCTGATGAATTAATATTTAATCAGAAGTTCAGTTGTGTACTCACACAAGTTAACCAGCTACAGACAAGCTGGTTTGGTCTCTGAACATATTCACTTGCATTCCAAAAGCGTGCGGTCTACCCAAACTGAGAAGTCACCCTTTTTTTTTTTTCCCCAAGTCTAATTAAACTGATTGCAGGGACGGGCTAATGAGTCTGGGATTAGGTTACCTCTTCTGAGTAATGTACTCCATAAAAAATCAATTTACCTCACAATCAGCAGCACCTTTTGTATATGACTTTGGTATACATTTCTCAAGAAATGCAACTTGGAATGTCTGCATAATGCAAACAAGCACCTTAGGCGATGAATGGTTGAATGACCTTCACCAGGAGGTCTAGGGAGAAGCAAGGACCAGAACAACTTTCCCAAGTTTGACACTAGCACCTCACTCCTTGGTAATTTTTCTTCCACTTAATTTGTTTGGATTGGCACAAAGGTCTGTAGGAGAAACTTTATTGCCCACGTGGTACAAGGTTTCAGACTAGATGGCCTTTTCGTCCTTGACAGCAAGGAATGTCAAGGGAGCTATGAAAATATAGTACAGGCTTAATACTGGAGTTTCTGTGTGTAGTTTTTATACCCCTACTCTCATCAGAAGGTGAAAAGAAATAGCAATAAAAAAATCAAGTGGTCACACAAAGAAAGTTCCTCAAATCAGTTCTATTGACCTTGTTCTTGCTTCTTGTCAGTTCTCCACATTATACAGTGAATTCTTCCATATATCTCTGGGAAATAGAAATCTTCACAGAGATACAGCATGAAGGAAAAACACTTAATGGGCTACATTACAGCAAAATCTATTGATCTGCTTTCTTTTACTTGTAGGCATGATTGAGGGCTCAAGTAATTGAATTTTCTTCTTGCAGTCTGACATTTTATTTTCTAATTTTTTTTCTTTGTTCTTGAGACATGCTAAGCAAACAGAGCTGAGACTAGAGCAGGGGCAGCCTAGGAAAGGAGAATAGTCTAGGCAAGGAGACCTGAACTCCTTCCATTTTCCTTCCTGCTAATTTGGACTGCCATTGGGACCAAAATTGGGCATTGGCACCTTCTGGGTCTTCCAGTAGAGTTGGCAAATGGAGAAAGGAGTGATTTCTTTAAACTGGAATTTAATCCTGATGATCACATCACTCTTAGCCAATTTCCATAATGCTTATAGAGCCAAATTTGCACTTAAATCTTAGTACAGTAAATGTAGACACCCAGCAGAAATTACATAAAGACAATTTTCTATGACCAGGAGTCACTTATCATCCTGTTACAAAGACCTTAGGCCAGAAATCCCAGACAGTTTAATGAAGTCATTTTGGAAAATCATAATATTTCAGAGTATCTTACTCTCCTTGTAATCCATTGTCAGAGGACATGATTGAAGGTCCAGAGATAGGCCAGTTATTAGCTTATCAAAAATCCCTTTCATTGCTGCTGAGGATTTATAATCAACCAAGAGACATGCAGCTGTCAGGATGTGGCCAGGAACACATGCAATGCAGGGCTGGGCAGAATACAAATGATCATATAAGATCGATCAGATGATTTTTATAAGATCAATCAGATGATTTGTCCTTGCACTTGGCCGTTTAAGGAGTGTATCTACAACCTTTGATGATGCTACTAAAGTCCTTCTTGGTTTGTTTCTTTTTCTTGCTCTATCCCTACTCTAAATTTTAGGTCCCAAGACACAGAGTTCATGGTCACTGTGAGTCTTGAAAATCATTATTCATATACAAAAGAATCTACAAAATCAATCTGCAGAGAATGAGTAATTGAAATAACTGGCAATCACAGAATCAAACAATATCCTGATTTGGAAGGCATCCATAAGAATCATCAAAGTCTAGCTCCTGGCCCTATACTGGACCACAGAAATAACTAATATATCTTACTTCTTCCATCTGTCTGTCTCTCTTTTACTTTCTGTCCTTTCTATTTTCTTCCCTTTTCTTCCTGTTTTCCTTCCTATTACACCCTAGTTATAAGGCAATATTTAACAGTGAATAACACAGCAAGGCTATAAAGAAAATAATAATATCCTTTAAAGTCATCATGTAAATGACTTAGATAATTCAAGGATAAAGAAAGTTGGTTCCATTGTTGAGTGGTTTGGTTTGGTTTGGTTTGGTTTGGTTTGGTTTGGTTTGGTTTGGTTTGGTTTGGTTTGGTTTGGTTTGGTTTGGTTTGGTTTGTTTTTTTTCTGGAGTTTTGTATGCTCCAGGACAAGCCTCTGGTTTTATGGTGCCCTGAGGTATCTTGGTGAAGTGTATTTGAAATAATCTAGGAGAAAATCTTTGTTAAATTCTTGCTGCGGTGATATTGACAAAGTGATCACACGTGGTGATAGTAAAAGGGTGCATGTTATTGTCTGGACTACATTCCTGCAGTATGTTTAAATCTCATTCTCTAGCAGAAAAAGGATTTCCATTAAACTCCTAGCTTTTCTGTTGTTATTTTGGATTGATAATTTGCTGATATAGGAACCAGAGGACTGGGGCAGACATTTTCCAGGACCAATGTAAGTCTTCGAAGAGCAAGGGAAAATTATCATCTTGCAGTCCGCTCTCTTTTCATTTCAGTCCATAAATCTAAATAATATACTTGGTTATACAAATAAGTGGGCATTTTTTTTGGCAAAACACCAATTAGTTTAAAAATTCTGTCTTTGTAAGGAATCTATTCAGGATCAGATATGGTTTCTGTGCCCAGTTTTGGTTTTTTTGGTTTTTGGGGTTTTTTTGTCATTAGGCAAAGAAGAAAGAAAAGTATTACTTGATTTCTCTAGTATATCCCAACAGTCACACTGTGCAGAGGAACCTTGACACAGAAACCAGTTTTCTAGGTCAACAATTCTATATCTCTCTACCTCTAACTAAATACAACAAAAAGCTACACTATGTCATAAAGTATACCAAAGGAACTGTTTTATATACAGGCTTTACTCGGTTGGTAAATATATTAATAGACCTCCATTTCTTTTGTGACTTGCAGCCTACTTAGCTTTTTTGAGCCTAACAGAACAAATTCCATGTCTCCTCTAAATGCCTTAAAATCAAAATAATTTTGTTTTCAAGATGCAATAATTCTACTATGTTGTCTCACTTAGACTTAAGCAATTTCTAAGAAACTCTTTTTCATCCTTTCTTATTATTGAAGTGACCCCACAATAACAACAAAAGATAGATCTTCTGTTTCCTTTTTTAGGCATCCTGGTAGCATTTCCTTCTTCTCCTCATCCCCTTTTAAATCTCCAGGTACTCTATCAAAGCCTATTTAAATGTATCTCTAAGTTTGCTCTAAATTCCTTACAGAAATTTAATAAAAAAACAAACCTGGCTAAACTTCCTGCAGAAATAATTATGTAAAATGACTATAGATCAGAAAATGAAGAACTTTTTTTCAGCAAAAGTGCACCATATAGCGTGTCTTCTGAGTCTTTTTTCTGTTCTTTATATATTTTTCCAGATTTGAATGCTGTGATTATTATCTTGCATCAGACAAATTGTGCATAAGGAAAATAACAATATATAAAATTTAAATTTTGCATCATTCTTATCCAGGAGACAAAACAATACAAAAACAATAGGATTTAAAGTTAAAGTCATACATGAGTGCTTTCAGGAGTTAGCAGCATGCTAGGGTAGCAGTTTGAATTGCATTTTTAAACATTTCCACAGGTAAATGGCACAGAAGAAGATGTTACAGGATATTAGATATATTTAAATCAGAAACTGCTTCCTTTTCATTTTGGTCGAAAGACTTACGACAATATTGAAAATGAAATTGTATCCTCTTTATTTATTTAATCCAAAAGCTAATAAAGGAACTAATTTCCTAAACTAATAAGACTGAGAGCAGATAAAGTCTTTTAAACAGCCAGCACATCTCTCTCCAGTGGAGGATGGGTATGTTTTAGGGAAGGTCCTGATAAGAAGCTTTGTTAGTATGGTGAACCTTCTCTATCAGTCTCCAGATTTATAAGCCTTACTTTGTTGGTTAAGAGCATGTGTATGCACAAGGGCAATAGCATGACATTGATTTCTTTAGGAGCTCCTCTTCAAAATCAATGGAAAACTGTGTTTAAAAATTGAAAGTACGTTATGGTGTTAGAACGCAATATCTTATGACCTGATCCAAAAGACCCTTAGGTTAAGTTTCATCATCTGGAGTTTAGACATCTAGCCAAAATAGCTATTTTAACTCCTCTCTGTGATCAATGTAGAGAAATAGATGCCTTTTTTTCACATGAAGTGTGATTTATCCTTTGTATTCAGTCTGAGAGAAGTGAGGGGAACCGTTAACCATTTCCTCTCATTTTCTGTATACATTTCATTCTGCAAGTTATGTTCTCAGCTTCTCAGCAAGTACCCAAATCCTCACGAAATCCAAATCTCTTCCTGTTTCAAGTTTCCTATTAAAGTATTTTTGCACACTAAAACCAATGGCAACATAAGCCAGAAGTACAAATGAAATGTACAGTGAATCAAAATCAGTCCTGGAAATTATTTCTCAAGAAAACCAAGGCAAATTCCCATTTTCCAGTATCATCTAGTACATAAAAATAGTGCCTAAATTTCCAGCCAGGATTTCAGCCCTGGTGCATTAACTTTAGTAGACACAGAAGGTATTCTCTGCCCCTAAGTGCTTATAATCTAAGCAGACAAGAAAACAAAACCTGGAAGGAAGGGACAGGGGCACAAAAATATTAAGGGTGAAATTCCAGTCTCAGTAAAAGAAATGGAAATTTTGCTATAGCCTTAAACACTGCTAGGATTTCAACTTAGTTTTCCAAAGACACTCAGGAACAGGTTGCCCAGGGAAGCTGTGGCTGCTCTGTTTCTGGAAGTGTTTCAGGGACATCTTCAAGGCCTTACACAGGTGATTGAGGAGCCAACAAGGAGAGGTGTCACACTGGACCTTGTGCCCCCCACAGCGAGGGGCTGGTGGGGAATGTGGTGTTCCAAGGCAGCCTTGGCTGCAGTGACCACGAGGAGGTGAAGTTGGAGATCCTCAGGGCAGTGGGGAGGACATGCAGCAGACTCACTGCCCTGGAGTTCAGAGAGCAGACTCTGGCCTCTTCAAGGATCTTCTTGCTAGACTTGCATGGAATAGAGCCCTGGAGGGCAGAGTGGACCAATAATTAAGATTTAAATTTAAGAGATCACCTCCTTGAAGCTCAAGAGGGATGCAATCCCAGGCACAAGTACAGGTTGGGTGGAGAAGTGATTGAGAGCAGGTCTGCAGAGATAAACTTGGTTGACGACAAACCCCCTGAGCTGCCAAAGTTTGCTCACTGTCCAGAAAGCCAAATGTATCCTGGGCTTCATCCAATGGAGTGTGGACAGAAGTCGAGGGGAGGGATTCTCCGCCCTCTGCTCTTGTGGGGGATAGACAGGGGCTCTTCCTCAGGAACTGTAGTGATAGGACAAGGAGTAATGGGTAAAAATGAAAAGAGGGGAAATTTAGGTTAGTTATTAGGATTAAGTTCTTCACGGTCAGGGTGGTGAGGCACTGGCACAGGTTGCCAGAGAAGCTGTGGCTGCCCCATCCCTGGAAGTGTCCAAGGACAGGCTGGATGGGAATTAGAGAAACCTGGGATAGTGAGAGGTGTTCTAGCCCTGGGCAGGGGTGTGGGAACTAGATAGTCTCTAAGGTTCCTTCTGACTCAAACCATTCCGTGATTCTACAAAACCCGTGTCTGACCTTGGAAGTGTTCTTTGATCTCTACAAGACCCTCATCAATTTCAAAGCAACAAAATTTTGTACGTACATTAGTAGGACTTTTTACTTCCAAACTAAGTTCATAGAGTATTTCTCTCTCCCTGATACAACATAAGAAAAGTGAAAAAAAATAATAGTAATAATAAAAAAGCAAATCCACACAGAAATGAGATTATCAGCTTCAGAAATAGATTTAATTATTTTCATCCCATGCATATTTGTTGATTCTATAACTCCTAAGTTGCTATGTAATTTAAAAAACAGGGGATGTGGGCATTTTTAAACAGTCTGTCAGCACAATGAAACAAGACCTCAGATTTGTAATTTTGATCAGTAGTCCCTCTCTCTTTCCTTATTGTCCTTCTCTTATTATAAGGAAAAAAATAGTGACAGCACTTCAGCAAAAGGAGGAAAAAAATCCCTTTCACTCCTTCAGCCCCCCACATGTGCTGGAGAGAAGGGCAGAATTTAGCAGTGTCTCTTTAAATTGTCTTTGATTCCTGCATATAACTCTTCTCCCGGGTTTTAGTGCCATATTGTAATGTTAAAGTGTAAAACTCTGCATCTGCTGAGGCATTTGGCTGGAAAAGCAAGTATGTCAACGGCTGTCCCTAGCTGCCATCACACATATGGATTTTCTGTGTTCAGCTCTGCCATCTGGTAGTTAGACCTAAATTCACTCCTCATTGAGTAAGGACTATCTACCATATCATGCTTCATTCTATATGCTATCCCTTTTCATAGCCTTGTTTTATGAAACTTTATGTAGTGTTTGTGTGTCCCATATGTGTGAAAATGTTGAAAGTTTTCAGAAATATTGAGGAAACACTTTCTGGATAAACCCCAGCTGAACACACACACACACATGGGTGTATGTGTGTACAGGCACACTCACACACCAACAGGGCACCTTCTCCAGGGGAAGAGCAATAAGGAATCCTACTTGAAGACACAACGCTGTAAACGTAATTTCTAGTGCTGTTGATTAGAATTTGGAAATGAGCATAACAATCTATAAACAGAAACTAGTGTCATTTGAGAAGAAGCACTTAACAGTGTAATGAGGATGTGGGTTAATATCCTTTCCAGTCTCTTTTCCCTACTTGTGACATCTTTGGTAGCGGCTTAATCTGGTGACATTTCCTTTCCTCATTACTATTTTGTCACAAGAATAAAGCACTGGGGGTTTATGGCTTCTTACCAGAGCAGGTGCAGCTGTATTGGATTGACTTTTTCAATCCTTAAATGCCTTAACCATCTTTCCTTCTCCTTGCCAGGCTCTGCTTATTTCTTCCACTTGAGCATGTTTTTAGGATGAATGACTGGGACAGTGAAAAATGCACATTACTGAAAAGTTGAAAATGGAGAGTCTGCAAGAACTCTGTACATTTCAGAAGGGCTAGATCAAAATTATTTTGCTTCAAGAACCAAAAAAGGGGTTGAGATATACTTAAACGAACTTAAACTGAAATTTCCACTGGTGCCAAGACTCATGATTTTCCAGGATTATTAAATAAATTTTTCTTTGTGATGTTTTAAGAATTGTCCTGGTTACTAGTTACAACCTTTTGTGAAACATATGGCAAGTCAGAATCATCTGTGGAGCCAGAATTGCCCTTGTGTTGGCAAGGTAGTGAGGTGACTGATGGCAAGCTCTGGCAAAGATGCAGAGAAAGGACTGCAAAAGCCTTCAAACCTGAGCAACCTGTGTCTGAGTAGAACAGATATTCCATTGGTTTTAGCATTTTTGAGGAAAGACATTAGTCTGAGTTAGTTGCTATGTATTAGAATGTAAATTAAACTTATACCTAACTCTTTAATGTCACACATTTTCCATGGATTTCAGTTCCAGTGAATGCAGACTAGGCTAGGTGTAAACCATTCTTAAGGGGTCAAGCATTTGAAAAAGCTTTTATACATATATGTCATGGTGCCTTAAAATTCTGTGACATAGCCAGGTTCTCAGTCTCCCCTCCCTCACGAAATCTCTGAGCTTTGCTTGATTCCAGTCCACCCAAATTCAGGCACTTAATTAAAGCCCATAAAAGAGGTGGTTTTGGCTCAGTAGGCAGATGTAGAGAGTGAGCAAAGTCCTTAGCAGTGGGTGCCTGGGTCATTTTTAGTGTCTTCAGTGTACCTGAAGCATCCATCTAATTCTGGCACGCACGCAATGAAGCTCCTTCTGAAGTGCCAGGCAAGATAACCCAGGAGATCTGACAGGACAGTAGGTGCTCCTTTTTTTGGCACCTGAATGTTACCACTCCTCTTGCCTGCACAAAATGACTCAGCCTTTTTAAGATCTGAGCCTTAACCACAGATTAATTTTTTTTCTGTGACCAGTGACCTTCAAAAACAGCACAAAAATAACAATGCGAGGAGAAATTAATCATCGTGTCTTCTGAGCAAAATGTAAATGGGACTTTTAACCATAACTTGTGATTGGCTGCAGAAAGTTTATAATGCCGTTCTAGGTGTGTTTACTGACCCAAGACATCAACACAAAACTGGCCGGTATGCGTCAGGTCTTGTGGGAGACACGTTTCTCTGGAATGGCAGCTGGAAACCAGGCAGGATCTTAGGGCATCTCCAAAGGCACTGAACACTGAGCAGCTGAATATCGTCTTATTAAAACAGTGGTAAAAGAAGGGACTTCAGAAAGCAATGCATCCAATCTGCCTGATGCTTATTTCAGGAAGAAAGAAATCACTCTCTGAAAGTACCTTATTATTTCCACAGACATCAAGTGGATAGCCTACCCTAAAGTGAAACCTTTGGAATTTGGTGAGATGAATCTCATACTACTGTCAGGTTAACCTTGAACAACTGTGAGATACAGGAACAAACAAATACTAAAATAAATTTTAAAAAAACCAAACAAAAAAAACCAAACCAAACCCGAACTGGCCAGATGTCAAGAAAATATGTCTCATCTGTGTGCTCTAATGAAGTAAGTACAGCTGTCCCAAAAAAATGATGGAAGTAATTGAGCTTTGAATAAAAAAAAGAAAAAATTGGATGCATTAACGCCTTTGAGGTTATAATGCAAGGGAAAATCATCTGTTGGTGTGAATGAGACAGAAAAATGGCTTTATATATCTTTTGGCTCTATCCCATTTTCCTTTATGTGATAGCTTTTTTTTCTTCCTTTCTCTTTTGCTCACCCCCCTCAGGCACTTTGTTTGATCTCTTACATCACATACGTGGCTCTTCATTGCTTCCCTTATTTGCATTTATTTATCTTCTGGAGACTGCATCACTACACAATCAAACAAAATTATTGAACCTTGAAACAGTTCTAGATTGCAAAGATGACACCATAGTAAATTCACATTTGAAATAAAACCTAATCAAATATTATGAGAGGATATGTATCAAATCAACCTCCCAAGAGTGTTTGCATTATAAACTTAATTTTTCAAGACTATGTTTGCATAAACGTCCAGCCAAGTTCACCTCCAGTGCAACTCATACCAAAGTCAACTGAGTTACGTTAAGAATCAACTGGAGTCAATTTATGCATTAGAGGATAGTTTAATTTATCTATTAGCTTTATATCGAATATATTTTGTAATGTTAGAGGTAGCAAAAGACTGTATATGAGATATCTTTCTAGTATTAGATGAAACTGGGTATTGAAACTTTTTCTTTATTTAACTTTTTACTTACAAATAAATAAATAAATACAAATAAATACAACAAATGAAACAAAACTGTGAACAATATTGAAATTTTGGAGTCATAATTTATTGGTTTGGGTTATTTTTCTTCCAAAATCAATCAATCAATCAATCAATCAATCAACAAATCAATCCATTGCTCATCAGAATAGAGGTTGAAAAATGTGCATCTAATCCTATATATAATTAAGGTACGACATGGCAGGAAAATAAAAAATCAGATTTTGTATTCTTCATCCTCACTATCTGTTTTAACAAAAAAGTGAAACTTCAACTTTTTCTCTCAATTTACTCTTCTTAACAGCTTCTTCCTTATTCTGAACCTCCTGAAATCTGTTTATGGACTTCAACTCATCACATCATTGTGTTGCAGAATCTGGAGGTGTCACTGAAAAGCAAACTCTCTTGACAAATTAATGAAAAAAGCATTAATTTATCAAGTTCTTGGATGCACATTGTTCTGAATCTTTTGGTCCCATTTATAAAATGAAAGAAACAAAAGAAGGTCTGCCTCACACACAGATTCTGTTACTGAAATTCCATCCAGACCTTAAATTTCTAAAGACCTTAAAAAAAAAAAAACAACCCAAACACACACAAAAAAACCCCTAAAACAACACCAAAACCAATGCAAAAAAACCCCAAAACCCAACCAAAAAAAACCAAAAAACCCCAAAACAAAACAAAAAAACCCCCAAAAATCAAAGCCCCACTAGAACATTTTCACTTAAAACTTTCTTACATTTTCTAGCTGAAAATATCTGAGATGAGAGGACGTATATCACATCATGCAGTGGGGTTATCATCAATTTTTTCTCTTCCCATTGGAGGATGTGTGTATTTGGATAAAGGAGGAAAAAATCCAAAAAGGTTCGCAACCTCTGCAACCATACCAACAACAGCTCAAGCAGCTTCAAGGCAAAACGACCACAGGAGCCAACCTTCTAATGTTTTAAAAGCTTGATATCATTATTATTTCCAATTAAAATATTTGTCTTTCTGATAAAGCTCTGAATAACCCAATTTGACCTCATATCTGACCCTGTTTTGAGTAGGAGGTTGGACTACATTACCTCTTGATATCCTTTCCAACTTAAATTACCCTGTAACTTTACCACCCAATGTTAGAACAAAATGCGCCCAAAAACCCTAACAAGGTCAGCAGCTGTAGGACTCCTGTATGTGCCAGAGAGACACAAAAGGAAGGGAAGTCCATGCGGTTAAGAATCAAGAGGTGGAAGGAGTGTCTTTGGGACCCCAGAACAGCCCTGTAGGACCAGACTGAAACTGCCTCATAGAGGTTCCTAAGGGAACCTCACCATCTGCATCTGAATATTTTTGGTTTTGACTAACTGTGATTTGGATTATCTTCCAACCCTTGTCACAAATTTGTCATTGTCTAAGGAGATGTACCTGTAGGCACTGCAGCTGAATGGCGCAGGAGCTGTGGTGACCGCTTGAAGAACTGGCAGTTGTTCTTCCTCCTCTGCCTCCCTGAAAACCTCGTATGACACAGAGAAATAGTATCTGCTTTATCTGTTTTATGAGCTGAGAAGAAGAAAGGATAAAATCTATCACAAATACAGCAGCATCTTCAGAGACAGAATATCTTTCATGAGCCTGCCTCAAAAAAACCTCCTCTGACTGTGACATCCAGTCAGTTAAAAGTATTTCAACATAAAAGCAAAACTTCTCCTCCAGAAGGATCAGGGGCTGAGTCTCAGACAAGCAGAGGAGTTGGGAGCAGTATGAACGGCTGGGGTAAAAATCAGGTCTGAGAACCGGAGAAAAACCACAGAATCATGGAATAGCTTGGATTGGGAGGGATCATATAGATCATCTTGTTCCAATCCCCCACTGCCATGGGCAGAAACACCTTCAACTAGACCAGGTTGGTTCAAGCCCTACCGAACCTGGTCATAAACAGTTCCAGGAATGGGGCAGCCACAGCTGCTTTGGGAAACTGTGCCAGTGCTTCACCACCTTCACAGTAAAGAATTTCTTCCTAATATCTGATCTAAATATCTACTCTTTTAGTTTAAAACCATGTCCCTTTGGCCTGAAGTCTTCCGGGGAAGGTTTAGGTTAGGTATTGGTAAAAGGTTCTTCTCCCAGAGGGTGTTTAGGCACTGGAACAGATTCCCCAGGGCAGTGGTCACAGCCCCAAAGCTGACAGAGGTCAAGGAGCATCTGGACAATGCTCTCAGGCATGTGGTGTGACTCGGGGATTGTTCTGTGCCGGGTTAAGAGTTGTCCTTGATGACCCTTGTAGGTCCCTTCCAACTCCACATATTCTGTGATTCTGTGTTTCTGTCACTCTCTGCCCATGTAAACTGTTTTTTGCTGCCATATTTTGTGGAACATTTTGCCCCTTTTTCCATCTGGGGCTCTGTACACACCCAATTTTGTAAACAAATTCTGTGGAGCTTTATGAACTTTCAGGTACAGCCAGAGGAGACATTTCCCAACTGTACCATACCCCCAGCAGTGTGTTGTGCAGACAGTTGTCTGCTTTGCCTACACTTACACACTGAGCCCTGACTCACTGATAAAATATTTGCAAGTGTTCAGCTTGCCAGTGAATAATACCCTGTCTGTGCTGGGCTGTCATTTCTCTTGCTTAATTAGAGCAGGGGCAAGCCAACATCCAGCATATTTTGAGTTGCTTGGACAAATGCTGCATATAACCTAAAAGAGGCAGTTTCAACACAGACATGCAAATACTTCACATCTGTCTTGATGTATTATATGATTATAAATTCATGGGGGTAAATAATGAGGAGATATGTTTCAGCATTCAGGCTTTTTAAATGCCTGTATAGCCATTTACGCACTTCTTGTACAAGCCAGTCCTAAAAAACCACGAGGTGAAGATTTAAGTAGACAGTGCCTCTCTAAGCAAACATGGGATGCCAAGGACTCGCTTCAGAGGAGAAAAGAGCATTGTAGAGAGTGAATCACTTGTGAATCATCGCTGTGAACTTTTCCAGGAATGCCAGTTCGGTCATTGCAATGTGATCTTCAGAGCATAGATTTTATATGCATAGGATTGTCATAAATAAATCATAGGAAGATGTAATGAGAAAAAATGTAGCACGATGTAAAGCAAACGTCTATATAGAACGTCAGCGGAACTTAATAATTCAATTCAGTGAAGGTCTGTGTAAGGAAAAGCCAGTGATCTGTGTGCTCTGTACTATGGGACTTGAAGAATCACATGAGTTTATTGCAAGTTAATATACTATTCAAATTCAATAATGCATATGTCATTGATAACAACACTTCAGGATCCAAATAAATAAATAAATACAGTTCATTATCTGCTTGCTGCTAGGATGTGAGATGCCCTGAGATCAAGAGTGGGTGCAGATATTCAACCCATCTCAAGGTCTTCTGTAAAGAAACATGATGCACATGGGTGTACGTGTTCCCGGATTTGAAGACTGCAGGGATTGTTGAGGCTCCAGCACTGAAGAAGAATTGGGGAAAGAGGGTTATATTTCCTTTACTGGCACTGACTTCTTTAATCAAGTCTTAAAGACCAGATTTTCAGAAATCCTTATCTAGAGCTATGTTTTCAGAAGGAAAGGAGCCCCCAGTCTATGTCAAGATAAACTGTTGTGAAAATCTACTCTGCTCACACAAACCATTTTTT
Organism: Acanthornis magna; assembly: GCA_036785705.1. Classification (NCBI taxonomy): domain Eukaryota; kingdom Metazoa; phylum Chordata; class Aves; order Passeriformes; family Acanthizidae; genus Acanthornis; species Acanthornis magna. The sequence goes on along the minus strand of JAWUZG010000173.1, from coordinate 4,341,611 downwards.
TTTCTTTTTCTTTGAATATAACCCTGTTAATAGCACCCTGATGCAATTTCTTGGGGAACAAAGGATCAATTCCTACCTTCCTTTTTTATTTCTAGGGAACATAGACTGAGCCTTTGCTCAGGGAGTACTGCATATCTGTGTCTGCCTTAGTTACTCAAGATTTTGGTTACTGTTGACAGAGCGTAGGAAAGTCTTGTCTCTTTTGAGAAACTTCTTGTTTAAAAGCGGCATAAGTCAAACTAGGCAACAAGTAAATGAAGTCCTCTCTCAATCCCCTTGTTGAGTCCCCCAAGAAAAATTGGTATCTGATAATAGTGCCTGTCAAATTTGAAGCACAAACTGTTGAAAACCAAATATGCTGAGATCAGTATGGCAAAAATGGTATCACATCATTCTCCACTAATCTGTGTCCTTTGACATAAAAAGCTCGGTCTCTTCCCTTTTGGTGGGTGAAAAAAAATCAATAACATTTCACAAATTATTCTCATGCCACACACCAAAGAAAATGCCCTCTCAGGATTATCGAAAAAGCCTGTTTTCTAGCATTATTGATACAATTAAATTGTTGTTTCCACTTCTGCAATTACATGATAACAAAGTGTTAAATTTGAAATATATTAAAGGCAAGATTATGCTGCTTGAACAGAGGCATCTACTGAGATGACCTATGAAGTCTGGAACATCAAAATGGGAATGACAAAATATGACATACAATTTATATGAAATCTAAAGTCTTCCAGAGTGTTGCCTGGAGACCCAGCCACTAGTAATCTCTCCAGACATTGAAAATAAGGCTAATATATGAGAAGGAGTATGTAAGGCAAGCAATAAACATAAAAGAAAGCTCATGAGTTGTCAAGCTCTGATTTGGCTATTCAGTCTTTATCTGAATTTAAGGAAAAAAATATTGTGAGGAGTAGCTTGGGGATGTTCTTTTAGTTATTCATTATCTTCTAATTTACTATCCATGTTTTCACATACACATGCTTCGACTTTTCTCTGCATCATAACAGAAAACCCTTGTGGCAATGACAGAAGGAAAGAGAGAAAAAAATCACCTCTAGGTGAAAACAGGGAAATAAGGTCTGACTCTGAAAAACCTGAGCCTGACTGTTTGTCTGTCAGTTAATAAGTTTATTTGTCTGTCTACCTTTCCAGACTGTCACTAACTAAAAAAAAAATTGCAAAAAAAAAAAAAATCCCGGTGTAGACATACTTCAGCTGTAGGTTTGTCTTCAAAGGCAGGCAGAATCCTTTCAACTTCGGAGCTGAAAGTAACCCCTAATTGCAATTAAGTGCTGTAACAGTAGCAGATCATTTTAGAAAGGCTTGGAACAGTATTTTGAAGTATTTTTTGTCTTATATACATAAAGAAAATAAAATCCTATGTAACTTCAGAGTCTATTAAGGATCAGAATATTCTGCAGAATTTCTGAGCTCTAATACCAACCTTGGAAAAGTCATCTCATCTCTCCATGCCTTGGCTACCCACCTAGAAAATAGGAGGGATAGTGCATCCAGTTACCAGGTTGGCCTTCTGGGCAAGAACAATGTACCGCTGAGTTATCTATTTCACTAACCACAGCAAGGCCACAACTCCTACTGAAGTTTCCATGAGTCACTGTGGATTAAGAAGCATAAAATTTATCACAAAGATGCTATGAATAATCCCATTATATTTTCTGTTTCTAAAGGGATCTCTGTTTCCTTTCCCTTTCAGATGTTTTAGCGAAGTTCTGACTTCAGCAGTGACTTTTTCTTTTGTGTCGTTTCCATTTGTTGCTGTCAGGAGAAGTATGATACAAGGTTAAGCAATGCGTGGAGGAATGTTTTCTGTGTCCCATTATAAGTTAACTGTACTCTCAGATGAATTTTGCGAATATTTTTCTTTCATGGTTTATAAGTTTCTCCAAGCCTTATGGAACCCTCAGAGCTCCCCAAACTTGTTCTTATTCTGATTTACATTTTCATGTTCTTTAAATGCTCAGAGCATTGCAGAAAAGTTCAATAACAGAGCAAGTGACAGAACAACACAATGAGGTCCATGAGTACCATTGATTTCCTTTGACATATGGAAGTTTTGCTGCAAACCCTACAGAATAAGGCAAGTACCTACATCTATGTCTCATGGTCTCCCAAAGAGAAAATGCTGTTTAAAAAAAATTTATAAATGCATTCCACTTCAAAGCACCTAAACTTCTGTGTTGAGTTCAGTAATTTCTGATTGACGTTGAGAGCTTAAGGCTGATATTTAGTAATAAATCCCAATATTACAATGCTAGCTTGGAGTCTTGGTATGGAGAAGGTGCCTGCCAGTATTATTCTCTAAATTCGCTGCTATGGGGCAGTGATACTGCATGAAATGTGGGCTCTTCTAGGCACAGCTACATGCAAAAAAATTTAGGTACCAAATGGACTTTTCCAACTCACAGCTAATCACCTTGTGTTGTTTACACATTCCCTGGGTAGAGAAGGTCCATCTGAGGCCTTTGGGGTTTATGCTCCCTCTTTCACTACAGGGAAAGCCTAAGGTAAGCAGTCTCCTAATGCAGGCACTGCAACTTGTTTGGCACCAAAAAAAACCCAAAAAAACCACCACCACCACCACCAACAAAACAGATTCAAAGTAGAATCTGCTCTGTAAGACTGAGGTCTCCTCTCCTCTCCTCTCCTCTCCTCTCCTCTCCTCTCCTCTCCTCTCCTCTCCTCTCCTCTCCTCTCCTCTCCTCTCCTCTCCTCTCCTCTCCTCTCCTCTCCTCTCCTCTCCTCTCCTCTCCTCTCCTCTCCTCTCCTCTCCATTTTCTTTCTCTTTTTTTTTTTTCTGTACAGTCATGGGTGATCAGCTTCTTTTTCTAAACTAAATTTGTCATACAATTGGACAAATCTAAATGTTGGCTTTGAGGCAAAGAAAATCTCATTAAACATGAAAAGATTTGCTATACTAGATTTTGAATTTCTAGGTCCATATAAATACATGATAAAAACATAGAAAATAATAGGGAAAAATATACTGACTTTGTCATGTTCCACTGTTAAAATCCAGCATGTTGCAAAGGGAGAGAGTCTAGTTTTGGGAAGTCCTCTGATTGTTCCTCAGGCAGATATGCTATTAAGTTTTTCTTGTGGAGATACTTGCAGTTTAAAAATGTGAGTGCAGAAGCAATTCTTTTTTAATATAAGAGCAAAAAGATAACTGAAGAGGATGAATACAGGCAACAAATATGTTGTTTATGTTATTCATACATTTCTGATTCCCATTCTAAGCTTATCTGCAGTCTCTTGAGTTGAACCTCGTATGTGCTTATGCTTTTTCCCTTGGAATAATTTGTCAGATGACAGCCTTCCAACCCTTGTCCTCTTCCTTCGTACCCTGCCTCAGTAGCCAGGCAGTGATCGGCAGCTGCTCGCAAAACTCCAGACCCCACAACCATCATGCTTCACTCAAACACAGTCGGGGACCACATGCCAGAGCACAGGAACAGCCAAGTGGCAAGGTGACAAATAATGTTGCCCCCACTGAAAAGGATAAATTAGTGGAGTCTTATTCTTCTCTTTGTGCCAGTTTCCAGGGGTGAAGCCAAGTGACAGAAAACTTGGCGTGTATCTATCAACAGGAACACATCTGCAGCGGTGCCAAGCTTCAGAGCCATCAAGCCTGCCATCTCCTAGATGGTAAGAGTGGTGCAGAAACACAGGCCAGGACTTGGGCCATAGTCTGGTACCGTACAAGTGCGGGGAAGAGTCAGAAAAATAGGAACCCTGTATTAAAATGAACTTAATAAAACCTATGTATATTTTTAGTACAAAGCTGCTGAGCACCCTCGAGTAAAGCAGAGGAAACTCAGTTCTGGATTTCATCCACCTGATTTTAGAAGTTATTACAGGAGTTAAGAGACACCCGAAGATCTCTCTGCAGTTAGGACATATAAATATATTAGAAAGGTGTCTTGAACCTCCTGAATCACACTGCTCCCCTGCACCTTTGCCCACGCAACATTAGGAGTTTCAGCTGCTTTTCTGACAGAAAACAACACGTTATCATTACTCTGTTGATTACACAGCCACTTGTAACAGGCAGTTTGTTGCAGTTCGCTTGGCATATTTATTAACTTCGATCTTTAACTCTCAATAGTATTTGGGTAGCTAATTTGACTCACTTCAAGAGGCTTGTCCAAGGTTACCTAGAGACCCCATAGCATATCCAATAGAGTGCTGAGTGTTTACTTGTTTGCCTGATCCCCAAATTGTGCTTCTAGTACTCTCCCCTTTTAATTTGCCTTACTAAAGTCAAGATAAAGAATATCCAGTAGGCTTCTGGGTGTCCAGTTCATCTTCTGCCTGAGGCCATCCTCTTCCACAAAGGGTAAGTCTTCATTCCTCCAGACTTTTTCTCTGGTTTCAAGAGTCTGTGACTCCTGGAGGAAAATTTTTGCAGTAAGAAACAAAGTGAAGAGGAATTACATATCTCAGTCTTTACCATGTCCTTCTTTTCCATTTTCTCTTCCCCATTCAGCAGTGTGCCCATATCATACCTCATCCTCCTCTCAAAAATGATGCACCCATATCAGCCTTTGTTGTTGCTCATGTCCTTTACCCATTTTAACTTCAGATGGTCTTTGGCTTTGGCAACCCTATCCCTGCACACTCAGACACTACATCACTATTTCTCTAGTGTGACTTGATCTTTTCCAACTTCCAATTTCTACACCTTCCATTTCACTTTTGAGGTTTATCTTTGTTCATTGACATGGGTCTTTCATACTGACTGGGATGGAGTATTCTCAAACTTGTAGAAGGTTATCTTTTAAAAACAAAGATCCCTCCTGGGCCATTTTTCTCCCAAGGGCCATATCCAAATGGATTTATCTAACCCTAAAAAGACTCATGTATGCCATTTTGAAGTTCAGGACTAATATCTCACTGTTTGCCTTGCTACGTCTTGTCAGCGTGCTGGAAACAATCATCTTATGGTCACTGCAATTAAGTTTGTCCCTGACTTTCACATCCACTCTAAGCTTTCTTCTGTTTACATGCATGAGTTCAGCAGATCACTTCCCATCATCAGATCCTCAGTCCCCTGTGTTTGAAAGGTGTCATCAATGCACTCCAGAAACCTCACTGAACTTTTGTGTCCTTTTGTGATCTCACTCCAGCAGGTGTTGGGAAGGTTGAAATTCCTCATAAGTCATCTTGCAAACACAAAGATTCTTGTCTGGAGAAGGCCTCACTTAATTCTTCCTGACCAGGTGTTACAGGCATCCACAGCATCATCTGTGTTGGTCTGATGGCTGATCATAACTTACACACTCTCAGATGTCATCTATCTGCTCCTAGGCAATGCTCCGAGCATTCCCACTGCTCCCACACATCAAGGGCAAATCCCCTTCCTTGTCATTTCAAATTGTCCTTCCAAAATAGCCTCCGTCCACCCCCTACAGCACTCCAGGTATGGGAGCTCTCCCTCCTAATGAGACTGTAACCCTGAACTGCATGCAGTCCTCTAATTTCTCCTGCTTTAACCCCTTGCTATGAGCTTTAATGTACAGACGTTTCAGAGAGACACCCAGACATGCTGATTTCCCTGAAAAGATGTGAGGAGCTTTCCCCATAATGTTGTCCTGCTGTCACTTCCCTATTTGTGTGCATCCAATTGAGGTACACCATATGCAGCCTTGTTTTGTCCATAATGTGGTATCCTGTCCAAATCACCTCACACATTTTCCTTGCCAAGCCAGCCCACCACTGTCTCTCCTTGATTGAGGGTCATCATTCTCCCTGGTCAGTTTTCCTTAACATGTTCCTCAGGTGCACCTCCCTCCAAGCTTCATGGATATCAGAGCATAAGCATGAAAGACTCTAAGAGGTTATAGGAAATAAAAGCCAACTTGTACAGCAATCATAATTATTCAGAAGTTGGGTTAATTGGGTTAATATTCTCAATGAAAGCAAGTGCTCTTTCTTGAAGATGTGACATCTTCCTATTTCTGTCAGCCACTATTCCCTCACTGCACTCTCTATGGACTGGCATAGAAATTCAGCTGCCCTTCCATTTACCTGTTAAATGTCTGGCATTTTCCTCTGCTGAACTCCCTACCTGCTGTGTGCCTGGTGCTGTTTCCTGCTGTCTACTCCACCTGTCCACTTTACTCTTTTATTTCCTCCTTAAATGTTAACATGGCACAGATGGGCTCTTACTGCCTGTGACTTTCTAATGGAGTTGTTGAATGTTAATAATACTTTGGAATTTAAAAAGAAAAAAGAGACGGACAGCCACTAAAACACCAAAGAAAATAAAGATATGCATCCAATGTATCCATCTGTCTGCGGGCAACACAGTGAAATAGCTCACTAGAATGTTTATTGTTGCAATATAGAAGCATTGAGAGTCCTCAGACAACACAAAGAGTTCCCTGTAGACAATGAAAAAAATTGCAAATGATTACTTTATCATATCAGAGAGTGAATATAAATTTGCCATGCACACAGATCCACAGCATAAAAATCAGGGTGAAAAGTAAAGATTCTTCAGGGGTAAAAGAAGCCTTTTTTTTTGCTTTGAAGTCCCTAACCCATTTTAGAAGGAAAATAACCAAGGCATTAATGATCAGACATTCCCAAAATTTTGCTCCTTTGGAGGGCCCTGTCATTTTCATGTTATCATCCATTCAGAGAGCAGATGCAGCTGCTGGCATACTCGCAGCTGCCTCATCTCTCTTGATGTGTCCCTGTTCTTGCTTAATAAAAAACTTCTGTCTGGTTTGGCACCACCTCCTGTCTCCTTTTCTTTCCTCATCTAAAACTGCCGTATGCCAAAGAGGACAAAGAGACATCCACTAGGATATTTTAGGCAGCTGGATAGCTGTGGTTGCTCTAGTTCACAACCGTTAAGATCCCTGTGAGACAATGCAGCTGCTACCCTGAATGAGCTGCCACTGGAAGGTCAGTCCTACCCTCCAACGTTAAACACTCCAGAAAATTAAAACTCTGAAAAAAAACTGCTTGTCTCATTATGCTGAAGTGGTTGAGAAGTCTCACCTCATGTTTTCAAACCAAGATATAACAGAATATCTGAAAGTAGACTATCACTTCAGATTTGTTCATAATACTGTATATTTATCTTCACTCTGTTGAGCAGATTCCTGAGCACCTTGGCATGGATAAGATACCTGCACCTTCCTGATGTTTTGGTGCTCTAGATGCAAGAAAGTCAAACATACTGCCTCTACTTTCATGTTTGGGAGTCAAAAAATGAGAGAAATAAGAATGCAGTATTGCCAATATACAGCTTTCCATCAGATTGAATTAAAAATCATGCTATTGGAAAATAAAATAAATAAATTCTGAGATCTTTTATATGTCAGTTTATATTTGAGCTGTGACAATTGGCCTTTCTCATCTTTTCACTGCTGTAACAGCTAATAGCAATCCTTCCTTCTTCCTCATTCTCTTCCCCCTCCCAGTCTTCCTCCATCACTTTCTCTTAGAATATTTAAGAATTAAAACAGCCCAGTAGTACTGTGCTAATCTGCAGCTTTCAGAAATTCATCAGTGCCCTGCTTTGTATTATCTCTACAAATAAAAATAATAATAAATACAAATCTGAGTAAATTGTTTCAGACCTTATTTGCTCACCTACAAAATGGGAACAACATAAGACAGCCTTTATAGAAGTATTGTGGAAATTCATAAAGTCAATAAATGAAGGTAGCTCAACGGTGAAACTAGACGACTGAAAATAATATCTGAAATTAACTGTCTTTAACTGCCTTTAATACAGTCATGACATGCAGCCCTGCTTATAAACATAGTTTCACACCTTAAAATGACATTTTACCCACTCTGTTTCTGCCAAGAGGTTATTCTACAACTTGAAAATTCAGAAAACTTGTATCTCTGTTTTAATCTTAAACTGAAATTGAATTTTATAAAATCCATTTTTATTTTATCTATTAATTTGTTTTCTTTAAATTCTATTCTCCTATTTACCACCATTTATCATTGGATGTATAGACTGAAATCATATTCCCCTCTCAGCCTTCATGCAGTTAAGTCAAATTCTTTTAGTGTAAAGCTGTCCTTCTTATTTTTGTCAACTTATTTCTTCTGATGTTTCTGAACTTTTCTTAAGAAATGGTGACCAGCGTGGGATGCCAACATCAAAACAAAACTATTCAAGTACACAGCACTTAAAATCTTTTGCTGGGCATGTAGGACCCAAAGACTACATTAATCTCTTTCACAATGTGTCACATCCATAGATATTTTATGATCATTTAATATATTGTTTTCCCCCTTTTTGGTCATTTCTAATTGATAGCCTCCTGAAGCAGGTCCACCCCTAGCTGCCTCCGCCTCCCAGGTTGGCCCTGCCTGCCATGGGAGGACCTTGGGGGTTGGAGCTTCTGGGTCTGCCCCTGCATCTTGGGGTAAGGCGTGCCCAGCGCTCAGGATCCGCCCACCTTTCCACAGAATTCTCTACCGTTAGTTATATTATTGGTGTATTTGAATTGTACCACTCCCTCCTATGTTATTATTGGTTTCCGTATGTTATCCCCGCCTATTGTCTTTCCCCTGATTGGTTGCCCCTGTCCCCTCTTAAGCAGCTGTCACGGGGGCGGGGATGGGATTCCTGGCATCCTGTCCCAGAGGCAGGGCAGAGATTCCTTCTTCCCTGTCCCTGCGGGGGCAGGGAGGGGATTCCTCCTTCACCCTGTCCCTCCTGGGATAGGATACCCTTGTCCTTCCCTTCTCTCCCTCCCGAACACCTTTACCCCTTACCCTAAATAAAGGAGAGCAAGGGAGGACAACCCCCTCCTGCAAGCCCTTCGTCTCGTCGCTTGTCTTCTTTATTATTCGATTACAACAGCCTCCCAAATTAGAGAAGAATAATCAGTTCTGATCACCAAGTACATTTTGTAGACCTAAATTTCATAATACTTTTCATTTTGTTCTCTGTATTGCTGATTTGTTTTTGTCACTGTCCTTTCCTCGTGTTGATGGTGCCTGAAAAGTTACTTCATCAGGTGTCGTGGTTTGACCCCGGCTAAATGCCCAGCACCTATGACATCTGATCTCTCTACTCTATCCTGCCGCAGCTGTGCAGAGGAGAAGAAAAAACTAACACAAACACACCGGACTCATGAGTTAAGGTGTTGATGGGGAGATGCGCAGAAGAAAAGGCAAAACAGGCTTAAAGTTGCAAAGTGATTTATTAACCTAACAGAGTTGGAGGATAAATGAGAGGTAGAAATAAGCTCTTAAGATGCTGTTTCCCCACTCACCCCCCTCCCTCCTTCCAACCAACAGCTCCTGGGGGAGCAGGATATGTGGTTTCTCTTAGTCAGTCCATCAGCACAGTTCTTCTGCTACAAACACTGTTTCTCTACTCACCCCTCTCCCTGTTAAGACATCATTTCTCAGCTCACCCCCTCCCTCCTTCCAACCAACAGCTCCAGGGTGGGGGGCAGGGTATAGGGGTTTTCTTTGGTCAGTTCATTAGGGAGAAGAGTCCTCTACTTAGCCATGGGGTCCCTCCCACGAGAGACAGTCCTCTGCAAACTTCTTTGGTGTGGGTCCAATCTCACGAGCAGCAAACCCACCCAAATCTGCTGAAGCACGAGTTCTTGTCCATAGGGTGCAGACTTCTGAGCCGAGGCCAGGCTGTTGCCACCCTGGGAGCAAGGCCTCTCTCTCTCCTGCAAGGCCTTTGCAACTCTCAGTCTCTGGGACTCCCACTGGATCACAGCTTCCTGCAGGCATCACCTGCTCCTCTGGCATGGGCACCTCCCCACAGGCTGTGGGTGGATCTCTGCATCCCCTGGACCCCATGGGCTGCAGGGGGACCACCTGCTCCCCCATGGTCTTCACCACAGCTGGCAGAGGGTTTTCAGCTCCAGTGCCTGGACCACTTCCTCCCCCAACTTCTCCACTGACCTTGGTGCTTCCATGTTGTTTTCCCTCACATATTTTTACCTCCTCCTCCTTCCCTGGCTAAAAAGAAGTGCGTGCTCACATTGTTTTGATTTCTTCTTAAATATGTTTTCACAGAGGCGTAACTAACATCTCTAATTGGCCCAGGTTTGGCCAGCAGCATGTCCATCATCTTCAGAGCCATCAGAGACTGGCCGTGCTGGACATGGTGAAAAACTTCCAGAATCTTCTCACAGGACACACAGGAGCCATCTTTGTACCCCACCCTATTCACTGGCAAAAACTGGGCCAAGCAAAACCAGCACATCAGGAAAGTCAAGGGACATTCATTCCATTTAACCTGAGTCATTCAAAAATCAAGCGTGTGTTCATAGACTCTCTTCCTATTCAACATGGACATTTAGTGATATTAAATGTGTGCAACATACACAAGAAGATGTCTGAAGTTTGGGTGGGAAGACGACCAACATGAATGTAAATAATTCTCCTCCTCAGCTGTTCATGGTGATTGCACTAATTTTGCAGATGATTTGAAGAGGCTAAAGGGAGATGAACTGAAATTTAACTTCCATTATCAAACACAATTCTGAAGCAAAAGCCACATATATAAAGATTTTTAATATTAGGCAACATAATGGTCCTTGAGGAACTGACTCCATGTGGGTTTCCTTACAACATAGTTTCTTGTTGCTTTCCTTTGCTGTAATTACTTTTTCAGTGATGACTGTACTATTTTGAATATCTGTTCAAATTCCTCAGTGTCACTTAGCTGAAATCTCAACTAGTTAAATTCGCTTTACCAGAAAAAACCTGCAATAGGTGTTCAATACAGACAAGTATTTGTTCCTACAAACAAAAATCTTGTCATGTTTTTTTTGTTCAGTGCTAAGCCCTATGTACTTCTCTACCTAATGCCTCTAAACACTTGTGCAATCCTAATCCTAATTTAATATTTTTATTGATTTATAGTACACTACTCACACAGAGGAGATGCAAGACCTAGTCAACATCTAGAATTATGGAAGTTCACTTTCCATAGAGAGCTACAAATCATCCTGTTTGAACTAAAGGATTTGTTTCTGTCGTGGTTGAACATCAACTGGCAACTAAGTCCCATGCAGCTGCTTGCTCACCCCACACTCCGGAGAATCAGCAGAAGGTATAAGCCATAGGTTGGGATGATGATGATTGTGATGATGGCAGTGATGACGATGATGATGATGATGATAATAATAATAACAGCAACAATAATTTTATCATTGAAATGGAAAGGGAGACAACAAAACAAGAGAAATTAAAGGAGAAAAACCAAGAGATGCACAATATAGCTGTTTACCATCTGCTGACTGATGTCCAGCCTGTCCCCAGGCAGTGACCAGCCCCTCTCAGCCAGCTCCCCCAGCTTATGTATTCAGCGTGATGTTCTGTGGTGTGGAATATCCTTCTGGCCACTTCGTGACAGCTCTCCTGGCCATGCTCCCATGGAACCTCTTGTGCACCTGCTCACTGGCAGAGCATGGGAAACAGAGAGGAACTTGATTTAGAGTAGGTACAACTTCACAACAACTCAAACATCAGGATGTTATCAACATTATTCTCAGCACTGTGCCATCTACTAGAAAGAAAACTAACTCTATCCCAGTCAAATCTAGGGCAGGTTCAAAACACAGTGTTTGTTGTAGAAAGTGATTCCAATAAATAATTTATTCAAGTGCCTTGCAGGTGCATTCATTTCACCTGTCTTCAGACACTTACCTGATGAATACAAGCAAAAAATGTATATTACTCCATACTCATGAAGTGAAAGATAGGCAACTCTTACAATATTTCAGACCATTTTAAACTTTAATTACTTACTTGGGTACTTACAAGACTCTTCCTGCATCATTAACTTTAGGCATAGCATAGAGCGATTTGACTTCTAACTTAGGTGCTGCTATTAAGTTTCTAAAGTTTTCTAAGGTGAATTAAAGCTTTTACAGAGAGGCCAATAACATTCTTGTACCATTAAGAGTAAAATAAGGGTAATCCGGAGACAGATATGCTCTACCTATCTGGAGTATATCCTTCATGCTTCAAAATGCATATTTCATGCTTAAAATCGTTAAGTGTAGAGGGATGGGACAAAATTTTCACAGGGGAAAGTCTGAGTATGTCTATGGAAGGGTTATTGTACCTTTCTCTGAAACATCTGGCGCTGGCCAATATTAGCAACAGAAGACTGGACTAGATGGACTGCAGGTCTGATCTGGTGTGGCAGTTCCTATGTTCCTGTGTTCTTCCTCCACCTGGTGCAAGGGCAAAACTGTCAGGTATAATGAGGAAATCTTTATTCAGGTCCCCGGGTAAGACTGTAGATTTGGCAATTAAAAAATCATCTTTTGAAAAACTCGGAGGATTTTGCCTCTTTTATTGATAAAATGTACATTATCTTTACTGGAATTTTACCTGTTCTTTCCCTATTTGTTATTGAGCAATATTACTACAGATAAATGAAAAGGACATTTCCAGAGGACTTACAGCTACTCTTATTCTATATTATTTTCATTGTTGTCATGCAGTCATGGAGTAAAATTCATCGTATTTATGCTATATTGGAGTAAAGAAAAGACATTTTTGTCTCTGAAAGCTTATATCCGGATTAACTTCTTCTAGTCTTGGATCCCTAACTGTAACTGCTATCTGACCTGCTTAGTTGTATTGGGAACCCTGCCACTGATGCAGAAAAATAGCGACTTCCATGTGAAGGTTCAGGTTTGAGAACTGTCCCCTGTCCATATCCCCAATGGTATGACATCAGCCAATAGAGAGAGTAACACAAAGCATCAGCAAGAAAATATTGTGCATCATTTGACAGGCAGTAATCTCAGCACACCAGCAGCATAACTATTGTGCAATGTTTGGTTTTCAAGAAGTGCATCGTAGTTTTAAAAAAATACTGTGGGTTTTTATCCACGGATCCTTTGTATTGTAATTGTAATTGCTTGTAAACTAATTTGGTGAAGAATAACACAGGAAAATGTGGCATTTCATATCTAGAAAAGCTTCTTTTGCTTAATTATAGGTATTCATTATTATTGAATAATGAATGTTATTGAAATGTCTGAGAGTTTCTGTTGATGTTCCAATCAGTTCAATGATCCTGGAAACGCTTTATCATATCCACCCTTCCCATGGAGAAGTCTCAGAAACCCTGGATCATGACCTTGCCAATTCTGCCTGAGGTTCTTTGCACTTTCAGTGTTCGATTTTCAAAATCTCTTAGCATAGCTATGTCTGCTGCAATTTAAGCGAATTGGTTACCCATTAAAGGCTTGATGAAGGTATTCTGAATTTGTCACTTAACCAAGTTAACTAATTGAGGCATACAGTCATCCTAGATTCCCATTACATTCACTGGAGAGAAAAAAGGCACCTGCAGATGCTGTGTCAGATCTAAAATAAGCTGAATTGTCTTTTAGAGGCGCTTATTTCTTCCTTCCATTGACAGGAGAAAGAACACAGCTGAACAGGAGCCTAAATTTAGTGCTCCCAGGAAGCGAATGGGATATTAGGAAGGATAAATCTGACTATAACAGTTGGATCATAAGGTCAAGTGCTAAAACTCATCACCCTGCTGGAAACAGTGAAATGGAATTACACTTCTTCAGTACATTGTTCCCTCTTCTCTCACCTTCCTCTGCGTGAGTCTGTGGTTAATCACTTTTCCTACCTTACTTGGTTTCCTATCTCAGTTGTTTACATTTCAATAGTAGATATCACTGAAAAGAAATAAATTTTAGTGATGGCAATTTAGAATCTTTCATTTGATCTTAAATACAAAAACTGAAGTGCAGTACTGGTGAAACGGATTAGTCATATAAAAATTTAAGCTTAGGTTTTAAAATCAACAATGAAACAATAAAAATGCTCCAGACCAAACTCAACTAAAGTCCAAACAATAGCAATGTCATTGTATTGTCTTGGCTCCTGTCTAGACAGAAGGAAAAGCAAGCTCAGAATGACATAGTGTTAAGTCAGTAACCGTGTTTCAAAAGCAGACATGGTATAGGGTATAGAAATGCAGGACCATTAACAAACAGAGGACTATAATAACTGAATTGTGATTCTTGATCAAAACTCAAGTCTTTTTATTATCACTGCTGCTGTTTCTTTGATTCACAATGTGAATGAGACTTTGTTTTCTGTGTACTAAATTAAAAAAAAAAAAGATAAAGAGCTAATAAAATAAGAGGTAACATATGGAGTGTGGCATTGGCTGCATAAAGATTATGGATTTTATTATTTGTTGAAATGGAAATGTCAATGTAATCTCATGGGTTGATGCCATGGAAATTCCATTGGATTTTTCATGTTAGTGATGTATTTATACAAGCCTTTTGGATTATAAATGTGCAACACAGTATTAACCCATTAGATTGTCTGTCTGATGTCTACTGGCTTTCATATCATGTCAACATTAAATCAGAGCGTATGTATAAAGACCTGGATTATTGACAGGAGAAAAACCTGTCTCAAAGAGTCATTCTTTTTGTAATTATTCAGTGTTTTCTAAAAGCCCAGAAACTTCTCTGAGAGGAGGAGATAGCCCCTGACCCAGTAAGATGGAAAATGTACTCTTACAGTTCTCAGTCTTATTATCAGGGAGATGCAGGCACTCTGCAAATTCTAATAAAACACTTCCAGTTGTTTTTTTGTTTGGGTTTTTGTTTGTGGTTTTGTTTTTTGGGTTGTTTTTTTTTTTTGAGGGCAGGTGCATTTCAGCTTACAGCTTTTTACATATTTATGTATCCAATCATATTGCATACAGGATTTATGAAAGAAACTTGCTTACAGATACACGTGAGTAAGTACAGATGGGGGCATATGTTTCCAGGTTGCCTTTAGAGGGAAGAACTGTGGCAGATGTTGAAGAAATGGTGTTCTCACATAATAGTTCAATACTGCAGAATAAATCCCATTCAGAAGTTTCCCATTCAGGAGTGTCACATATCTCTCATAACTTCCATAATATTATTGCAATTAGGTGTGCATTCCCTTTTGATAATCAATAGAAAAAAATAGAAACGACCTTAATGAGGTTCAACTCATAATGCTGGATCCCTGTTTTAAACTGACAAAAATCTTCCTGTGGACATTGGTTTCTCATGTCACTGACTGCAAAGGGACTCTTGGTCACTACTTGAGTCCTGGCAACTGATGTTTAGGTATTCCTACAGATTAAGATGAACTCCAAAACAGATTATGCCTTTGATGTAAAACACATTAAAAAATACAACAAAGAAAATCGGAAGAAAAATAAAATTATATAACTACACTTAAATGTTCCATGTCACTAATGGAGTGATTTGCTTTGCTGAGATAGACAGTAGACACAAGCCATATTGTTTGTGCCAGACTAAAGTGTGTTCAAATGTATTATTTGATTGTCACATTATAAGAACAGGATAGAACTGGAAAGAGCAGAGTTTAGGTGAGGAAAGGAGAAGAAAATTTTAACACTAATCTACCAAAAGAAAACTCATAGTGAAACAAGTTAAAACACCAGAGCCGAATAAGTCAGTCAAACCCAAAGGGAGTGTAAGGAACAAGGAGAAAAAAACAGAAGTAAAAGAGAACTGAATTACCAAGGTGGACTTTTGTATTGCCTTGAAGACAGAATGTGTGAATGTCAGTGTAAATAAAGATTATACACCTAGTTTTATAAGAACAGAGTATTGGTGAGAGAGCAGAGGCATTACTGAGGTGTAATGTATGAGAACAATTTTGTCCTCAGCCTTTCATGTGACTCATGGAAGCAGTCATGCAGGTCACACAGAGGGGAAGGAGTTCTAGTGGCAAATATCTGAGATGACAACACACTTCGGTAAGAGGTTTGCAAAGGAAGGAATCTTATTGAAGATGCTTTAAACCACAGAGAAATTGAAAGGGTGGGACTCAGATGCTTGTGAAGATTAAAGGCAACCAAAGACAAGTTACTGAATCATAACAACACTAAGGTTTCAGGCTTCACTGCTGAAGAAAACAACGGATCTCCTCTCTTTTCTCCCCCCCATCTGCACAGTTTTCAGGCAAAAATCTGAAAGACTGAAGAAGCCTTTTTCACAAAGGAGGTGTCAGTTTTCCCTTGGCCCTGTGAGAGTGAGACAACTTTTACCAAACCATGGCTTTTCTAGTCCAAAGGATGCCTGAAACAGCAATATATGCTCTTCCTATCCCCTCAGATGCATTAATAATATCAAACTGCCTTTTCAAATTGCTGCGTAACCGCCTTGGCAGAGCCAAAATTTCTTTTAAGGATTCCAAACTTAAAATAAAATTTTAGGTAGAAAAAAAGTAATATTTTAAAATAAATGCCTAAGCAAACTGTTCAGGGGAAAATTGAAGGGTTTGAAGACATCCAGAGAGAAAGGCTTTTCACCTCTTTTCAGACGTATGAGCCAGTGCTTAATGATAGACATCCATGAATGAGTTATACACAAATGTCAGGCAAATGAGACACACTTTAGCTTTTTAACTGGCTCATCTGAGGGACAAGAACTACATTTCAACATTTTTGTGTATTTTGTAGTCAACTACACTATCTAAAAGGCATTACCAGCCTTATTTAGGTAATTTAATTGCTGCTGTAACTATCGATATTATTGGTCATGTCTGAAAATGTCATTTAGACAGATTCCTCTGGAAATACAGAATTAGCTACAGACAGACAAGGTGATCTTTCTAATTCCACAAAGTACTGTAGTGTTAGCATCAGAACACACATAAGCCCTGGGCTCTAATCACTTAACAACATTCCCTGACCTAGATCATTTGCACCTTAAAATTGCTAGATTTTGTTTCATCCAATACCATCACAAAATGTTTCACTCCAATTATATTCTAAAGTTCTTTTTGTTTTTCTATTCCAAGCCTGTTTCTGACTGTGTGACAGACTAGAACATTGGATAGAAAATTCAGCATTTGCAATTCAAATTCCAAGAGAAGGCTTTAATGGTGAATACTTGTGGACAACATTTAAAAGTCCTGTAGAGTTAAACAATGTAGATTTTTTCCAATACATGGTGAACCGACTTTACAGATAGCATTCAGTTAAGATCTGGAGATAATATTAATATGGTACTTATGCATAAAACTCACAACAGGCAAGTATTTTGTAAATTCAGCATTTAGTTATCTCTTATCCATTAAAAAGAAGCAAAGAAAACAGCTCCCCCCTTATATTCATGCCCCGAGCTAAGCAAGGGGAATGGAAAAGGCTTTTAGAATTACAAATAGAACCTTTAAATTGTAGAAAATTGATAATTTCATTTATGAAAAGCATTGCAGAACTGCTTTTTTTTGTACCAGTTGTTATTCAAATCACAGTGCCAAGGATAGAAAAAGACAAAACAAAACAAAACAAAACAAAGAGACAGTCCAGAAAGAAAAGAAAAAAGAAAAAAAAAAAAGAGGAAATAGAAAAACAGGGAAAGAGAAAGAAAATAATCCTGCCAAGAACCCAGTTTCTTTTCAGAGATCAGGCAGAAGTACTGCATGTTTAAGTATGCAAATTGAAGCAAAACTTGAGGAAAATAAAAGAGTGGGGGGGAAAAATGAAGAAAATACATAAAGAATTATGAGTTGTTTTCAAAAAATAGATACCTGAAAATATGAGAATTCACCCATATAATTTTGCAATGACAATATGCATTTCAGTGTGTGAGTTGTAAAAACACATTTTCAAATATTAAAGATTTATATTTCTTATAGGACTTTGCAGGTTTTGAAGCCATAAATATAAATTAGAATAAAATTACTTTATGTGTAAGAATTCAGAACAAGGAGTTTGCACCTCCTAAATCCCACTCAAGCCCTCAAAATAGGATTTAAGAGGAACTTACATGTCTCATAGGCAATGTGTAGCTGGGAGAATTTCATCCAAAGGGATAAAGCATGTTAGCATTACTTCTGCACCTAGTTTCTCTACAGTCTCTTGGACTAACTACCTAAGATGGGAGTCTTTTCCTCATATAGTCTTTTAGTTTGGCAAGACAGATCATTTAGAAATACTAAATATTACAACAAGGCACAGGATTGGATATGCCATTATGAATTTGTACAGTCAGATTTACAGGCAAAACTGGATAAAAGAATGCTTTTTGCAAAATTTGGGGCTAATGAGTTGAGCCCCATCTTCTGAACATCTCTGAGAGATTAGAAAATACTTGTAGTTGCAGAGACTGAAACAGAGAAGTTATTTATTGTTCAATACCAAATACTGAGCCTGTCTAGACTATTGACTGAATCCAAGTGAGATGCTTCCCCACAGGTGAATATTTCTGAATTAAAGCAAGAAATAAGAGCAGTGCGCCCAATTTATTCCCACTTAGCATCATAAATCAGTTGAAAATATTACTATAAGGAAAAAAGATGATAAGAAGTGTGAAGTTTCGACTAGACAACCGAGCACACCCAAATTCAGAAACACAGGGAGTCTGGAAGAGTAAGTTAAAGAGTGGTGCTGTGCTTAGCGGTGCTGAGTCTCCACATTAAACAGACTTTATTTTATATTTCCTCATTCCAGATTTGTTCAAAAACTGTCTATCTGTGTAGGGAAAGTAAGATAATTATTCCTGCTCCAAAGAGGAGATACCTGAAACTTTTCCTGTACCACTGACCTATGGTGATGTTACTACTGGGTCAGAATTTTCAGGTTTTCCAACTTCACAGAAAATTACATCTTTTTCACCCTCACTTCATTTTCTTTTTCATCTATGTTGATCATTATCATAGAATAAGATCAATCTTCATCAATCTAATTCATATTATCACTAGATTAAGTTCCAGGTGACTAACACATTCTTTTCTGTAAGTCAGCTATTTGATGTTTCTTCCCTTTGAAACTTCCCTGATCACAGATTTTGGTGGACCATCAACATCCATGGAGATTCAGTGCAGGATAAAAAATCACGTGGGAATCTAGACGCAGTATTACCAACTCCAAAAAAGTGCCCTAAACCCACCAATTTTCTCTGTAGTCCGTCATTCATTTGAGTTCATTTTTTGCCATTCTCATTTTTACTTCCTTTTACTAAGAGACGTGTTTCATCCTTCTTGCTTAGCACCTTATGTATTATTTTCTGAATGCTGTAGGCAACATCTAAGTATTTTACAGTTTGGTAAAGCTCAGCTATGTAGTTTTATTAAATGGATGTCTTAAAGTCCTGAAGAAAGTAGCTTTCACAAGGGCATCAAGACTGGAGTGTAGAGACTGGTTCAAGTGCAAAGAAGATTTGGGTTTAATGCTTTCTGTAAGAAAGCAAGCCCATTAAGTGTTTGGCAGGGATGAGAAGTCGAACACCAGTTTCTCTTTTGGACACAGAGCAATTATATCAGCAGATTTTCAATATCCATGCTCGGCATACATAGCTCTTCCATGGAGCCTTCTGTGTAAGAGAAAATAGCCTGGCTCCCGGCAAGGAGAGATCTGGAGCCACTCACTCTGGAGAAAAAAAGTGAAGGTATTTATAGGAAAATGCAAATAACTGACAAATTGGGTTCAATTAAACCTGTCTTATCTGTTTACTGTGTAGAGTGCAATCAGTTTCTTCGAAATGCAGTGTATGTTCCTGCTCTGCAGTGGAAGGAGAGATCAGTGTAGGTTGATATGCTGGTAAAAAGCAATTTGAACATGTGAAGCCAGAGCACAGTCATCTTCTGGAGACAATGTCTTCATGAATGTACAGCAATTTATCTTTGAAATCATACATTTGCTACATTTGTTTTTAACTATCAATATGTAAGTAGACTCAAAAGATTTAATGAAGCTTGCCATGAATGTATAATTAGGGAACACATATAGGGACATGAGTGAATTGACTCCCTATGGCCAGATCCAATGTCAAGTGAAGCCAAATAAACAACTACTTCAAGCATGAGATCAAGCCCTAATCTAAGATGTAAACACAATTAAGACCAGACTGTATTATGTCTGGAGCTATTGTGCTTGGCTGCACTTAAGACAAACAAATTACATGCAACAAAATGGGAACAGAATTAAAAAAAACCCAACTACTAAGTTCAGTATTAGATGAGTAATGGGTATAAAGTCCCGTTTTACACATCTTAACTTGTTCGACTCTCCAAACAGTAGGAGCCATTTTTCAGCTCCCATGACCTTCTTGCAACATCACCTTCACAAGCAGATAAGTTTGCTGTGAATTCTTAGTGTACGGTACATTATGCACACAGTGGTAATTGTAATTAATTCCAAAGGTACTTATAAAGAATCCAGTGATGTGTCCTGCATTCTCAGAGCAATATGCCCTAGTTTCCATTCTAAACAACATTTTGGGTTTGTGGTTGTTTTGTAGTTTTTGTTTGGTTTTGTCCAGACTGCTTTTGAAAAAGTCAGGGGTAGTTTTCCATGCACAAGAAAAACTGTTTTGCCTCATCATTCCTGTCTCTGTTACAGAATTAACTAGCACCAGGCCCATAGAGATGAAATAATTACTGATCTAAGAGTTCCTTCAAATAAAGCAACATGTCTCCACCCAAAATTTGCTGTAAGTCAGCATGCAAAGAAAGGTAAGTAAAAAAAACGCAAGGACTTTTATAGTCTAGATGAAATTGTCGACACTAAGTATTCTGATTTTATAATGTTGACCTGTAATTTTCTTTCTCTCCTTCACCTTCTGGAATGAGTACTCTTGCCTAGTTTGAACTTCAAGTGACCTACAGATGAAAAAAAATAATCAACTCTTACATAAATTGATTTTATAAACTGAAATACTTAGTAAATGTGAATATAGAAGGTTTTCTCTACAATGGTCCATGAATATTTAGCAGAGACCCTTAACTGTTATGAATTTATGGATATTTCCATATTCTTTTTCTTCAGCTATGTTGCTGGGGTATTGAAGAGAGAAAAATCCTAATTAAAAGTAATCTAAATTGGTTAAGAAATGCAAGAGAAAATCTAAATAAATCCCAGGATTGCCTGAACTAGGTAGTGAATAAAAATAGTTATTTTTAATAGGCCCATAAGAGATTAATAGAAATGTCTCAAGTGGTCTTTGGGCTTGTGGGTCATGGAAGCTAGTGGTGATGTTGCCTAACAGCTAATGCACATGTGAGCCTGGAATAAATACATAAATGTGCATTTCTGTGTTAATGTACAACATCCCACCCAGAATCCTCCACTTCAAGGAAAAAAAATGTAGAAGAAAAGCAAGAAAACCCTGTTCGTTTTCATCCAGTCGAAAAACAGACCTGGCAGAGCAAGGATTTTCAGAACAATGACAGAAATGTGGTAGCTGGATATCAAGTAATGAGTAACTCCCAAGGACAGACCACATTTAGTCCACTGTAGGTAGATAAATTTTACACAGCCTTGCCCATAGCAAAGGTGACACCTGGTCTGAATTGGCTGTCCAAGTCCAAGTAAGCCCTCCTACAAAGATCTACAATTTGAGACAGTGAATTGTACTATATATGTAACTTTCTGGTGTCCCAAACTCAGTGAGATGAACCATAGAAACATAGAATCACAGACTCGTTTGGGTTGGAAGGGCCCTTAAAGATCATCTGCCAAACTCTCTGCCACGGGCAGGGATACCTTCCAATAAACCAGGTTGCTCTGAGCTCCATCCAGCCTGGCCATGAACACCTCCAAGGATGGGGCAGTTCCTCGTGTGTTCCAATGCCTCATCACCCACAGTAAAGAATTTTTTTTCTAGTCAAGTATAAACCTGCTGTTGGACTTATTAAGTGAATACTACCTAAAAAGACTTTTAAAAGGGTGCTGAATAAATACTGTGAGTAGAAGTGTTTTAACTCCTGTTGGCAGCTCAGGCCCACACAGCCCCTCCTTGTACACTTCACCCTAAGGGTGACGGAGAACATTGGAAGAGTAACTTTGAGCAAAACCGTGGGCTGAGATAAAGGCAGTTCAACAGGCAAAGCAGAAGCCACATGCACAAACAAAGCAAAACCAGGAATTCATTCATCCATCCCTTTGGCAGACAGGTGTTCAGCCATCCCCAAGAGAGCAGTGCTCTGTGACATGCAATGGTTTCTTGGGAAGACGAACACCATCTCTCTATCCCCTCATTTCTTTTTCCCTCAGCTTTATATGGTAAGATTGACCCTGTAGGATGTGGAATATCCCTGTGGTCAGTAGGGGTCACCTGTCACAGCTGTGTCCCATCCCAGCTTCTTGCACACTCCCAGTCCCCTCACTGGTGGAGTGGGGTGAGAAGCAAAAAAGACCTTGACTCATTATAGACTTTACTTAGAGACAACTAAAAACATCACTGTGTTATCAACATTTTTCTCATACCAAATGCAAAACACAGCACTGTGCCAGCTACCAGGAAGAAAATTAACTCTATCCCAGCTGAAACCAGCACAAGAAGTATTAGAATTTATGTAGGTATTCCACAAGAGAAAAAAAAAGCACACCAGAATTTATTAGTCATGTAATTTATTAGTTGTTAATTACTTGCTTCTCTTTATTAACATATTACACCTCAGAGAATAACTCTAAGGTAGGTAAATTAAACTAGACTTCCTTTGCTGATGTGTAATTTGCAACACAAAGAATGTAAATAATGAGCGGAGATGGGAATGGAAGTTAGTGCCCTGACAATGATAATTTTATCCGAGTATTGCCTTTGGGGCTTAAATATGTGCAACAGGAATCACAGCAGGAAAGCAGAAGCTGGAGGTAATATATCAGAAACAAGAGTGCAGAAATGAGCAGAAATGATCTGAACAGAACAAGACACGGTCATAAAGAAATAAGAAAACTTCTGTACCTCTTTGAAGAAGGAAGGGGAAATGACCTGGCATTTCCCATGCCCGTGACTCTTTAGGAGTGTTCTACAGGTATCAGCAGCAATGTGAGAGAAGGATCCACCCTAATAGCCTTGCACTGTGGCAGAGGTATATTCCCACTCACATTACATGCCTAAATTAGAGGGCAATTTCTGCTGGTCAAGAGAGAGAAACATTCCCTCAGAAAGAATGGCCTGAGTGCTGGTGAGTGGAGTCTGCTTTCTTCTTGTCTCTCCTCAGATGTTTCACTGCAGCTCCTGCGCTCAGGGCCATGGTAACCACTGTCCATAATAAAAATGGAATGCAAAGCTTGAGTAGATCTAGTACACATTCAATATTTTTTCCAGTTACCACCACCGCTTCTACAGATTGCATACCATTCTGGGCCCGCTACCACCCTGGCACTGTCCTCAACATGAAGGAGACCATTCATGGATTAAGATGACCACAGCAATGGTGATTAGGGTACCAGAGCTAAGTGTACCTGAGATTTGAAATTTGACAGAAATATAATAAAATTGACACACGGTAGTGAGTCGAGACGGAACCAATCCAGGCCGTTTCAGTCTGTGAGAACTAACCTCAGTGAACACTGAACTGAGTGCTACGACTTCAAATAGTTGTCTATTTTATGCATGTCACAAAGGCTAGAGGCTTCATCCTGCAGGTCTTGAGATTTATACTAGAGTAGTCAGTGAGAAAGGAGTAATTTAGATCAGGTAAGTGCAGTCATGAAGTGGATAAAATTATGAGTGTTATTAATATTAGATTTAAATGTAAATAAGGGCATGGATCTTTGTGTTAAGAATGACTTTTCCAGATTTTTACCTTTGAGTAAGAATAAATGAAAAACAAAACCAAAAACAAACAAAAAAACCCAAACAAAAAAACCCCAGTAAACAAACAAAACAAACAAAAACCACAAGCAAACAAAAAAAATTAAACCAAAACAACAACAAAAAACAACAAGAAAACCCACCAACCCCAAAACAAAACACAAAATCCTAGAAATAAATGCATAACCGAAATAATTTTCCAGATTCCCAGAGGAGAAAAAGAACCAAAAAACCCTTACTGGTTTTCAGTTTCCAAAATGACTGTTAATGAACTGAAGCAAAACATTTTTGGAGCTTTTACTTGCATAGGTGAGGCATAAGCTAAGATCTCTGCCTAAGAAATGGAATAATGGTGTAAAAATGTGTCACAAAATTAATTTACCTGCACTGAGTAATGTACGGCTGTTAAGAAAATCTCACACTTTAATTACAAAAGTGATATATGCTTGTGTGCTTCCCAAATAATATGGAGGATTATCAATTAAAAAGGAAGACTTTGCAAGCTGCAAATAACATAAACCAGGGTGTTATAGGCACAAGCAATGATATGGCAACCATATGTGAATGAACACAGTTCAGCATGAAGCACAATACATCACTTTCAAACTTTCATAACAGCCACTTAATAAATATATGCACATGGTGCTCTTCTGATGAGAAAATATTCCTTCTTTGGGGGAAAGACACAGACTTACTTGGGATTAAGATACTTTCCAAGTTATCAGGATTGTAAATAGTGCTTGGCATTGACAGAAAGAGTCCACTGAGTCCACTGATTTACTCCACAACAATATGATTCAGTTTTTTAGAAACTCTTGCGTACAACATAGCTACAGAAGTTAAATAATGAAAAACAGAAGAGATAGAAAGGAGAACAGAGAGTAATATACAAGGAAAATATAACTCAATTTTACTTGAAATCTGGGAAGCAAAATATTTGAAAAGAAAGGCAAAAAACACAGAAAGTTTGATTCAAAAATCTAAGACTTCTTTAGTTACTTGTTAACGAATCATTTAAACATCTATCTGGTACATGTCATATCTTAACTAGAGGGATGGTTTAGTGTGGGAGGTCCAACCCTGGTTGCTGCTGAAGAAAGGCGTGTCCAGAGCCTTGGACCAACCCCATCTTCCCGAAAGTTCTGTTATGTTTGAAGTTTTATTGGTTCCGAGTTATTGTGTCCCTCCCTCAAATGTTTTTATTGGACCCCTGACCCTTGTACGTTCCCCTTGTCTTCTACCCCATTGGTTGTTACCCCCCCTTAAAACCGGGTGCACGGGGACATTTCCCTGGTGTTCTCCCTCCATGACTCTCCCTCTCGGATCCCCTCGCCCTACCCCTAATAAAGGAGAGTTCGGGGGAGACCCCTCCCGCAACCCTTTGCCTCTTTTGCCTTATTCCGTTGGCACCTCGTCGGTCCCTCGCTGTGGGCAGCCCTGCCTCTACGCGATCAGGCCATGCCAGGCTTGGAGCGGCGTGGCAAGCCGCCGAGCATTTAGGGACTGGCGCCTCGGTCGAGGACGGCCAGGAAAAGCCAAGTGTTATACAACAGTTTAATGATGTCCAGAACACGTTTCAGTGCTTCTTTGGATTGGGATCAGGGTCTGCAAAAGTGTTTTCTTCAGGTGTAGCTGACTTCAGAACAAAAAGAAAAAAAAATAATGGGGAGAGAGTGTGAAGAGAAATTGTGAAAAGCATGAAGAGAGAGGGGGAAAAAGGTATAACAAAACATCCAGGTCAGATGAAACCTTTAAAAAAAAAACTCTGTAAAATTAGTGCATTAACATCAATCTGATGGAAATTCTTAGGAATTTTGCCACGACCGTTGATGAGAACGAAGTCCAGACTGATGCCAATAGCTTCTGAATAGCCCAGCTGGAGACTGAGAGAAGTAAGGAAGTCTATCAATTCATCTCATCTAAGAGGTCTGTATTTTCTCTCTTGCCCTTGTCTCTGTCTATCTGTTTGCATGCCAGAAAACTAGAAAATTAAAACTGGAGAAAATAAAAACACTTTTTTTTTTTCCCTCTCCCCAAAAAACATTCCTCCATTTTGTCCCCTTTCTTTTGGAGGAAAAGAAAGACCAGTCCTATGATTTTATGTAACGTTCATCTCCATGATGAATTCTCACTATATTGTTTTCTGTAATTCATCTTTCCTTGGTCTGAGAAGTGTGCTATTTCCCTAAAGAAAAAGTAGCACAGCCTCATAAATCTCACTGTTTGGCAGATTCCCAGAACTGACACTAATTCTACTTTAACCCATTTTAACAATAATCAAAATTTAGAGGTAAAAGGGATAAAGTTTGACCAGGTTATTTTTTCTTTCGCATTTCAATATGTTAATACAGTAGGAATCTGACATTTTCAGAATTGAGAAAATACTGGGTGAAAGTGTTTAATAAGTTGTCATGACTTATTTTGATTAATTAACCAACAAATATATATTAAGAAAAAGTTTGACAAAAGCAGGAAAACATTAAAAAAGAAAATGTAATCACCCACTCCTTTTTTCTGTACTGAAGAAAAAAACTGAAGAGATGAAGCTATTAATCACAGCAACATGATGGCAAGGACTGTTTTCTGTCACTATATCCAGTCTTCTGCCATCAGTGGCAAGATATTAATTTCTTGATTCCTGTGGAATTGTTTTCCCCTGTTATTTTTTATCTTTTGCTGTCTGAATAGATCCAGCACTCGTTTCCCTTATCTGTTACTCACAACTTCCCCATGCACATTTGCAAGAGCGTATGAAGGAAACCATTGGAAACATTTCATTTATGCAGTGAGGTGAATAATATTTTTGGAAACATGAGGTTGGTAATGTCGTTTTACCTGTTATTTTAGATTTTTGTTTTGTTTTTCTAAAACATCTGAGAATATAATATCATGTGAAGCTAAGAACAGAGTCTTTTAAGATGGGATTAATTTTGACTCTTTTTTCCAGGCAATACTAAATTATCTAAGGTGAGTTGAAGTCTTCTGTAGTGATGCAAAGGCTCAGTAGGTGATAGTGACATCAGGGATTTCCAGATCACTGCACTAATATAGGCAGAAGTCTGTGGCTGAGGTTATTAACATTCTGGACTTACCTGCACAGACCAGAACAACCAAGAAATGGACTGTTCCTCCCTATCTGTACTTCCAGATTATTGTACACAGCTGCCTTGGTGCACTGCCCCAAAGGTTATGTGCTCCTTTCTGCATGAAGCTGCAGAGTAGAAAGATCTTTTCCCCTGAGTGGTAGAGAGAGATTTAAGCTCAGTCTCCAAAATCAAAAACAGCCAAATTCTGGTACAAAGCAGACCTCTATTGAAATGTCACGATTTACGACAGCCTAGAATTCATTTTTCTGATACATTTAACAAGGTTTTCTGAGAACAGAGAGGTTATTGCATGTATGTTTAGAATTTCTACTTCCCCCTCCCCCTCATTTTCTTCTACGCTGCCTCTGATGTTTTCTTGTATCCACTTGCAACCTGTGCTCATGAATTCATGCACATTTATTTATATACTTACTTTTTTTTGGTATTCTTAGACAAAGTCTGGTTTTTATTAAAAATAAATCCTAGGCCATTATTTTGTTGCTCTCAGCCTGAGAAAGGTTCAAGAACAGCTTTTGCTTTGTCTTTGATAGTACCATCCATTCTCCTGCCTGTGGCTGTTTATTCACTTAAAGATGTCTTTGAAATATTGTCTAATTCCTTTCTCTGTACTATAGTGTTCTTTGCTGCTTTATGGAATGAGTAACAGACTCGATTCAATAAAAAGAATTAGAATTAAAATCAATTGGCCTTATTCTTCTGTGCTTTTATGGAAAATAATGACATAGAACATGCAATATTGTATCATTATCTCTTTAACAATTCTAATAAATTATGAACATATATTTCATTTACTCCTACCTATCTAGTGCCCTTGTTATACATTTTCTTCCTTAATTAATGCAATATTCTTCATTCTTTTCCTCCCAGAAAAGAACTACTTATCCACTAAAGAAGAAAACTTGCTAGTCTATTAAATATAAATTGTTGAGTAGTTGGAATCCAGATTAAGAAAAAACAAACAAAAAAAAAAAAAAGAAAGAAAGAAAGGGGATGAAAAATTTTTAAAAAAGTAAGAAAAAGAGGTGCTCATTTAAAAAAGAAAAAAGAAAGAAAAAATGCAGAAAGCTCCATAGGGGCAAAGAGGGAAGGGCAGAATATGTATATACACATGTGTCTGTTTATAATTGAAATAAAACTTAAGGACATGAAAAACAGCTTAAGAGTATAAGAGCAAGAGAAGTTAATGTACATTCAATTTTTTCAGCAGGAAAATCTGTGATACCAATTGTCTTCAGAGCCTAAAATATGCATTATTATTACAGATTTCTGGTCGATGAACATCTAAGCAATATACTCACCTACTGCACTTATGGTTTTTTTTAAGGGTATCTGGGAATTCTTCCTCCAAATAAGATAGTCTGAGACTTTGGGTTCTAGAGAGACTGTCCTACAATACAAAGGCAAAAACACAAATATAAAAGCCTTGGAAGGGCTGTGTTTGTTGCTCATTTCTTTTCTTAAAGATAAGTGAGCGTCAGTTAATAAAATTACATGGCCAGGCTGCCTTGTCTTTGTGTAAGATGCAGTCACACATGATGAGTGACTTGTGCAATATTTCAAGAATAGAGAACTGACCCAAAGCACACCGAGGCATTTGAAATATTCATTTTTACAGTGAGAGACTTTTCACAAACCCTTAAGACCACAAAGGGCTGTGTTTCACAGAGCAGGCAGTCTCTCTTGCTGATTAATATTGTGCTAAACCAGAACACCCTCAGAAAGACAAATGAAAACCTAATATAAAGCAAGAAGTCCTGTGCATTATGAGCTATTTTGGAAAGAACTAAGTAGATATTTACCATTAATTATGCCAATAATATTTCATACCTTCCTTCAGCCCAGACCACACAATTCTGGACCACAGCTGGTCCAGTCTCAAGAAACTATTGGACAGGCCTGAAAATACTCCTGTAACCATGGGCAATTGAAAACTGAAGATTGAAAATTAAAAACTCAAGACAGGATCCTTAACAGAAAAGCTTGTTGCTGAAATGGTTTAATGCTTATTGGAATAACAGTTTCTCGATAAATCTCAAAGCAAATGGAGATTTTGTCTTCTGTAGCTGAAACAGATAGCACTCAGCTGAGTTTAAGACAGAAAACATGCAGAAAGTTGAAATAGGAATTTAAACTGATGATGGGTTTAAGGACCCAAGAGTTATTCCAAAAGTCATATGCACTAACTTTGTCCTTCCGTTAGAAAACATGTGACATGACATAACATAACCATGCATATTTAACATGAAATAGATGTAGAAACATATCTGTACGTCAATGTTGCAACTGGTGAACATTTTACATTAAATATTTTTAAGGGTTTTTTAAGGAGCATTTTTTATACTTTGACTGATTTTACCCTATTTTCTAAAATCAAACTAGCATTATTTTCCCCTATGTACATTTATTTCCCTTTTTCCTCTCCTTTCCTTCACATTTAAACAAGAAAATCAGGAGGATATGAAGGAAAACCAAGATATGCGCCTCTTTCCAACAAAAGCATATTTCTCTAAAACACCTAACATGCCTGGAATTACTTTAATTTTGACTGGAAACTTTTACAGAAGCTTCCAAATGGCTGGAGTTCTATTGTTCATTGGCCATCCAGCATAAGAACAGGAATATTTGGCTCTGGCTTTTCAGTTCATAAGTAGTATCTCTTTCTTCCACAATAGATGTGAACACTAATACTAAACAAAGACAGTCCCATAATCGAACACGGGCAGCACTGCCTGTGCAGGTTGTACTCCAAACTGTCTGAAGACAAGCAGATTCTGCTATAGAGAGTTACTGCACAGCTCAATAAACTTCAAAGTGAAGATTTCTAACATTCCTGAAACTCATCAGAACTTGTCCCTTTTCCTTGTATATCTCATTACTTGAATTAGTGTTCTCCCCCATCATCTCATCCACAGAGCAAAACAGTCCAAAGAGAGAATATATTAATTGTTCTTTACAATTTGCATTATGATACTTTCGGGGAAAAAAACCCCAACAAAAGAGATATTTTACTAGTGTATTAAAAGAGAAAAATCCTTTCCTGAAGCAAATGACTGATTAGCTCCATTCAGATTTTCAAATATTTGTACAGAGCCACCTTTTTTTTTATTTTAGATAGGAGTTAGTCGTAAATATGAAAATATGAACTGTAGGCAGAATATTTATTTTAAATATATTCCTCCAGAAAGCCTAAGCCACTTAATATCACAGATCTCAGAACTGGAGTTTCAATCAGAAAAGCCACAATGATTACAAATAGTGTGATGGCTCTTGGTTTTATTGTTATTATTTTAAGAGCTTGCCTGAACCAAAAGCTTGCAGATACTTTTGTAAAGTAACACTATTTACCATATGTAAACTAAACTGAAAAACAAAAATGCTTCAATCAGTTTTTCCAAACAAAAGAATGGTTTTGACAGAATCTTTTTTTTCCCCTTTACTAAGAGCTCTGGAAAAATAGCTTTTCTTCAGAGCTCAGTTACTGCATTTTCTTTACTAATGAGTTCATCACGGTTGTTGCCAGAAATTAAAGCAGATTTAACCTTCTCTTTTCTATTTAATCCTTTTAACTAAGATTTTCTGAAACTGGAGCCTAACATACAGTACCTTAACACATGTAAAGATGGCAGATTTATGTTTTTCTAGGAGATCAGTTATTTTGAACATTGGACCATTTATTTAGTATTCTTAAGTTTCAGTCTGTTTTGGACTTGTTACATGTTCCAATTCAAAGTTTCACCGCCTGCCAAAGTGTTAAGATGGGAGAGAAAACTGATGAGCCCATGTGGTTTTACAGAGAGAAGGTGTTTGTCTAGAATTGTCCACACCCATCCATCAGAAAACTGAAAAAATTTATGTACTTCATCACTGAATCACAACTAAGATTAGGGCAGGACATTTTGCTGACTGAAATTTCCAGTATCAACATTATTATCCATTTGCTAAGAAGCCCATGTGAAAGAACCATGGTCAAGGCCAGCCCTCAAAACAGAACCTCCCAGCCCTTAGGAGGTCGATGTACCTAGTAAGGACATAATAGACCCTCTGCTGAAGTGGGGTCTCCTGCCAGCAAAGCCAGCAGGAGTCTTGCTGCACTTGCCACAGCTGGAATTCACTCTTTCTGCATGGTGCACTCATATTATTCATTAAGTCACTTTTTGTCTCTGTACAAAACTGTACCGGCACATCTCTAAAAGCATTAATTTCTGGAGGGAGAGAAAAGATTCTTAGCCTTGGAAATGCCTTGAAAACAGATGCAGCAGTGCAAAGAGCACAGCCACACAGCAGACAACCCTTTGATTTCAGACACTGGTACATGAGGGAGATTTGTCTTCTGTTGTTAAAGTTTTATGGTCTTTTAGCAGAGCATCAAACACAAGATGCTGAGAAACTATCAGGCCAATATTATGCTATTAATATTCAGATCGAGTTCAAACAGCAAGAAAAGAATGTTTCCCTTAACGTGAAATAAAAGGCATTGTTCTTGGAGGATCTGTGTTTCTGAACAAAGGTAAAGTGTGATGGAAGTTTGTTAATTTCTTTTCCCAATTACACAGCAATATTTTCCCATGATAACAAAACTGGAAAGAAGCTGTACTACTTGGTAAACAAGCTTGCATGCTGTGTGCCATTTTCTGTCACTATTTATGCTGTGCTCTGAACAGGGGATACTTGCCCTTTGGAGGAACAAGATAAAGACAAACATATGGGCCAGGCTTTTTGTTCAGGTCCTAATTTCTCTAAACTCTTTATTATGCAGCCAGACTGGCTAACGTCATTTAGAGGAATGCCAACAGCTCTTATCACTGTTTCTTTATTTTTCTGTACCTGAACACACCACAATTAGGAAATAATTCTGTTATTCCCATGCTTATCTCTCAAAACCCTTTGCTCCCTCTGCATGCTTGCATTAACCACTGAGCCAAGGCCAGGAAAGCATTCTCCACACCACTATCTGTTTTCCTCATGAAAAACATTTTTTGACTCTTGACTGAACCAGTCTTTGGAAGTATGGATGGCCGTGAGTGATTTTGTAGAGGCACAGAATATGTCAACTTGGAAGTGGCACATCATGATCATTGAGTCCAATACCTGGCCCTGCACAGAACACCCCAAAAATCCCACCCTGTGCCTGAGAGCATGGTCAAAACACTTCTTGAACTCCATCAGGCTTGGTGCTGTGACCATTCTCTGTCTGGGGTCTGTTCCAGTGTCCAATCACCCTCTGGGAGAAGAACCTTTTTCTGATATCCAACCTAAACCTCCGCTGACACAACATCATGTGTTTTCCTCCAGTCCTGTCACTGGTCACAAGCATGAAGAGATCAGTGCCTGCCCCTCCTCTTCCCCTCATGAGGAAGCTGTAACTGCAGTAAGGTCTCCCCTCAGTCTCCTCTTCTCCAGCTGAGCAGACCAAGTGCCCTGAACTGCTCCTCACAATGGTTTCTCCTCCAGACACTTCTCCATCCTCATGTCCCTCCTTTGGACACTCTAACAGCTTAAAGTATTTCTTATATTGTAACACCCAAAATTGCAGGGCTTGAGGTGAGGCTGTACCAGTGCAGAGCAGAGCAGGACAATCCCCTCCTTTATCTGTCTGGTTCTCAACTGGGATGTCTCTTGATCAGGAGACAGAAAAAAGACTTTCCTGATATCTGTGCCTTTTGCATCTATGTGCAAGCAGGCTTTGACATGTCACCCAGAAAGAGCTGGTAGAAGATTCACATTCAACACACCCATCTGCCAGGGGTTCCCCATATTCAATTCCCAAGGTGGATATGTACTCAAAGTCTCTGTATAAAGATGTTGTATAATAAAAAGAAACTTTGTCCAGCATGCCACATCTCTTTAGGAGGTAAAATGTAGCAAAGAACCTTACTTAGTAGCAGTAAAAAAGCGTGATGTCCATTACTTATTCATTCACTTTGAATCACAGAATCATAGAATGGTTTGGTTGGAAGACACCTTAAAGATCACCTAGATACAATTCCCCTCTTATGGGCCAGGATATACATAAGTGAAACAGGATGCACTGAGAAAAGAGCTGGGTTGATTCCTTAAATAACCATCATAGACAGGCGGAGACCAGACTTCAGTCAAAAAGGAATCCGGTTGAGCATCTTGTCTGAGACATGGAGCCTATTCCTTATCCTGGAAGTGCTCAAGACCAGGCTGGATTGGGAAAGCAAAAGGTGGGATGTGAAGTAACCCTGACCAAGGCAGGGTGGCTAAAACTGGATTGTCTTTAAAGTCCCTTCTAGCCCAAACCAAACCATTCCACAATTATATTTCACTTAAATCTTCCTGATAATATATAAAATTGGATGTTAAAGACACACAAGAACACAAAATTCACCTTCCATACCACACCAGAAACATCTCCCAGGCACGGCACATTAAGCCCACAGAGGTTAGGAACTGGTAAGAGGGTTTATAACACAGAAAAAAAACATTCCCCTGTGTGAAGCAGATGCTTTCACCCAGCTTGTTCAATGTTGCTTTCCGTACACACTGAACAGACTGGGAATCAAAAGGTCCTCTCCAGAGGAAAAGGCCACAGGTGGTGAGCTGAGACACTCTGTTGGTGCTCAAACTTCATGCTTCTGAAGTCAATAGAGTGCAGAGCTTTTTTAGACAGTTGCTTCCAGTGGTGAAGACAAATGAAGAACAACATCCAATGAGCTGTGACTGGAACACTACAAAATGTTTTGCTCATAAACTGAATTTACATGCATGAAAAATAAAAACCTTTAGAGACCAGGACTACTTGATGGTTATTTTAAAAAGCTGAAAATTTGGAAACCAAATTTCATCTGCGTCTTTTTCTCAATCAAGTGTTTCTCAGTACATGCGTCAGACTTTCAAACAGTTTTATTTTTATTTTTTAGCCCAATGTCCCATGAGTAGTTACCATATGTTAAAAAAAGCAGGTTTTGCCAGCAGGATAAAAGCAGAGAAGCAAAAGGTTGCTAAATATGAAACTTCTGTACAGCATCAAATATTACACAGAAACCAAAGAACAGTTTTCACAAAAGCTGACAAAAATGAATTGAGACCTACTTATTTATTCAGCGTGGGTTTGTTTTGCTTTTTCTTCTTTTGCTTTTGTGAAACTCTATATAGACTTTCAGGAAATCCTTTCCCCATTCAGTTTAGGCATTATTTTCGTTCATTTTAAAAGTAATCCATAAAAATTGCATTCACATCTAAAAAGTGGTCCTGGATTTTTCATAACTGTAGTAGTGATTAGAATGAAATAAAATAGAGTGACTTGTTCTGCTTATGTTCTTACATATTTCCTTCAATATGAAAAAGGAAAACGTAGTGAAGATAAAAATAATTTTACTCCATTTTTTTGTAAATTAAATTCAAAGTTATTTTCAGTTCTCACTGTTATGCACGTAATATGCAGCACTTCTTTCTGTATGGCTTCAAGACTTATGTGATGTTTCCTGATTTTGGAAGTATCCTCTCATTTCTAATGCATTGTCTCAGCAAGTTTCAGTCAGCTGGTTTATTTCAGTACCACATACTTAATGACAATTTTACCCACTCAGGTTGTTGGCGTACTTCATGATCTTTGTTATTTCTATGCAGTTCTCTGGGGTTGGATTATGTATTGTTCACATATTCCCTTCTAAAATTGAATTATCAAAACCTCAAAGTTTTAAAACCACCACGGGCTTCAGAACATTGTCAGTAAGGTACCTCCTGAGACAGAGTCCAGACTTGCTTTTTGCAGGCAAAAGTGACATATGGGCAACAAGGAAAACTCAACCATTTTACCTTTGTTTTGCTTCTGTGACCACATTACCAAGTAAGTTACTGAACCTGTTTCTTCTGTTCTTGGAAAACATTTTTAAAAAACTTTAAAGCCTATTATATATGCTGTTATATATGTTTTCTCTTGTTGGCATGTCTTTCTCTCTAAGTAGTCTATCTTGCTTTCAATGTTTACCCTCTCAAAATGTTTATTTGCTGCAGTCATATTCTGTCATCTTTCATTTTGCCAGGCTAAAAGCACCCAGCTGCTTTCATCTACAATAGTTCAGTGGATTCTCCATTCTCTGGTTTCTGTAACTGTCCCTCTTTGTGCTTTCTTCCATTTGATTTTGTTCTTGTAATTATTCCTGGTATTTCTTATCAGCCCACAGGAGTACGTTGTACAAATGACATTTGTTCTTCCCTGTACCCCAAAGATCCTACAACTGTCCAAATTAAACTGATAATAATAATTGGTGACAAATAGATGCACCCAAGATTATTATCTTCATCCCTCTCAGTCTTGATTCTAAAAGCAAAAATTCTTACTGTCCTTCTTGGAGAGAATATCATGGCAATTTAGTCCGTTAAATTAATTTGGTTTCAATTCCTCCTGTTCTCCAGATCATGCAGTTATTCCCATATGATATTCTCATCTTTCTCTATAGTGGTTGAGCCTCCCATGCTAGGTTAAACTAGAATATGTAATTTCAAATATACAGCCTTGGTTTACAAAACTTTCTGTTGTTTTCCTATTTGTGGCAAAATCAGGTTTTACTGTGATATCTTTAGTAACACTGATCTGTGGAAACACTTCAGCTGGTAGAAAGAAATTAGTTGTTAAATAAAAATTGTGATTTGTACATGTTGAAAATTTGCTTTTTGAGCATATGAATTGCTGTTTCAATATATTAATATGTTTAATCCAGAATTTACAGAAAATTGTCTTAAATCAAGAGATTCTTAACCCACAGTATCCTGAAGAGAAGCTAAAAGAAAAACAATCTCCTTTCCCCCTCCTTTTTTAAAAGAAACAAGTATTTTCTCTTTCACATACACACACACAACCACTCTCTCTGCTAATCGTTACATCCTTAGAAAAGAACTAAAGTTAAACTATCCTCTGAGGATAACAAAATGCAAAATTAACTCTGGACTGAATGAAGTGCATATGGCCATGGAGAATTATTTGTGAGCTATTCCCAGTGAAATGTGCATATCTAATTTGATTCCAATTGTGTTTCATGAAGAAATAAAGCCTTTAGTGTCACATCCCTGTTGCCCCTTTTTTCACGAAAACTTAAGAATCATGCAGCACCAAGACTTTCACATTGAACTGTCCATTTAACTCCCTTGACTTCAGTTTTCTCCTCACACTTTCAATCTCCGTACACCAGGACTGTTAGAGAACACATCATTTAGTTTGTGGTAGTCTTTGCATGGCAATCTCACTGATTTAAGTGTTCAGTATGATTATGCCATTCTGGACACCCATGTTTCTATTGTCAGGCCTTCTTGAGGCCACAGGGATGGGATTTAGGGCATGTATGTCAGACTCATGCTTCTTTATAAGCTAGAAAGCTGATGAGTAAAGCATCCAACACTGTCCTGCATGGCATCCTTGTCTCTCAAAAGGAGAGACATGGATTTGATGGATGGATTATCAAGTGGATTAGGAATTGGCAGGATGGTCAAACTCAGAGTTGTGGTCAGTGGCTTGATGTCTAAGTGAAGTCGCCTCAGGCAGGAATATTGGGACTGACCTTTTATTTAAGGTCTTTGCTGTCAACATGGACAGCAGGATCCAGGGGCACTCTCAGCACTTTTGCCAGCACTGAGCTGCATGGTGGGGTCAGACAGTGCATGGAAGGGATGAATCCAGAGGGACCTGAACAGGCTGGAGAGGTGGGACTGTATGAACCTCATGAAGTTCAACAAGGCCAAGGGTCATGTCCAGAACTTGGGTTGGAGCAACCCTGAACACAATTAAGGGCTGAGCAGAGAAAGGATGGACAGCAGCCCTGGGGAGAAGGACTTGCTGGTGTTGGTTGATGAGAAGCTCCACAGGACCCAGCCATGTGCACTGGCAGCCCAGAGAGCCCCAGATGTGTCCTGGGCTGCATCCGAAGCACCGAGGGCAGCAGCTCAAGGGAGGGGATTCTTCCCCTCTACCCCACTCTGGTGAGACTCCTCCTGCAGTGCTGCATCAGCTCTGGGGTCCCCAACAAAAACAGGATGTGGGACCTGTTGGGGTGAGTCCAGAGGAGGCAGAATGGTCAGGACCCATGCATTCCACTGTCTCTGAGAAAGTCTGATGGTTGAAACACAATACACTGCGTCCATCCTTTCACATACACCTGGATCGCTGCTTAATTTAAATGCCCATAATAGGGTCTTTAAGTTGCCAGGGTTTTTTAGGTTGTTTTTTCAATGCCAAAAGGGAATTTTTTGTCAGTTTTCCAGAATTCCAATGAAAACACAGAAATTATTGCAGTTGGAACACTTAGTGATAGCAGACTAGTCTCCATAATGATGGATGCTGTAAACAGCACCTGTAGAAACTAAACCCTCTCTTTATTTTCTCTAAGACAGTCTTTGGTTGTATTTTGACCTCATCAAAAATTTTTTTTCAGACAATGAAATTGCAAAATTCTATGAAGATAGAAAACTCTGCAAAAATTGGTCAGTGTTCAACCCCACAAATTTGTGAAAAATACTGGAAAAGAAATAGAGCTTGGTTATGGTGATGCACTCCAGAAGGGAAACATTAGTTTTTTCTGAATTTGGATAGAAAAATATAATTTAAGAGGAGAATATGTATTTCAGAATTTTGTTACTTTCTAGGAGCTGTTACATTTGATCTGGGGGTACAACTCCTTTTCCCTCCTCCAAGCAATCAAGAGCTCAGAGGTGAATGGAGCAAACTTCAGACAGATATGTATTCTTTGATTATTTGCTGAACCAAACCTAACCAGAATGAACTGAATGTCAGAATAAGTCTCATGACCACCTTATCCTAACATCAACTGTGAGAATAAACACTATTTTATTCAGGTAATGATAACCTGTCTAAAGTTACTTCCTCCACCACTTTGTGACTTACTCATTCTTTCCGGAAATACCTTTCAGGAAGGATATTATTGACAGGGTATATTGTTACATATGTAAATGGATAAGAAGCAACAGCCTAGCAAATGGCACCTCTTATTATGAGGAAATTGAACTGCAAGTTTTTTTTCATCTTTAAAATTAACTTTAGAAGCGACTGTCACACGTTGATCATTTCTCACTCATGGCAAACAAGACTGTAATATATCATAAATGAAGAAATAACCCAATAATGCAGCACAGCTGCAAGACAATCAAACTAAAAGGGTAAGATTCATTTAATCTGCACTAGTTCTGTGTAACTTAGACAAAAATCTTGCTTTCTTGTATAACCAACAGCCAGAAACAAGGATTTTGGGGACACTGTTTTAAAAACCTATTTTATGCTGACATGATTCTCATATAAAAATGCCCCTTTTCTCCTCCAAATATGAAGGCAGCTTGGAAGCAGATGTCATTGCTGCAATTTTTACATTTACTTACATGAACCCCAATGCAGATGTTTGGCAAGCACTTCCTCTCTGCTCTGAGGTGTGTATGAAGCCATTGCCCTTCAGTTTCTTATTGCCTTCAGGTGTTTGCAGTATCTCCAGAGCAAAGATTTAACATGGAGCCATTTGAGCTCTCCTTGTCCATTTCAGAGCAAAATCAAATGAGTCCTTAAATCATCTTCAGTGCAATTCACTTTCACAGCTTAGGTCTCCTAGACATGGAGTTGGGTGAAGATTTTGAGGATAATTCATGTGGAAGAGACACATGTACAACAGTCTGTGGATGGCTGAGCAATGCAAATGAGCAGGGGGAGGAGAGACTCTGAGCACTGCAAAGATGGAAATATCCTGGGAGGGAGGGAGAGAGGAAGGAAGGAAGGAAGGAAGGAAGGAAGGAAGGAAGGAAGGAAGGAAGGAAGGAAGGAAGGAAGGAAGGAAGGAAGGAAGGAAGGAAGGAAGGAAGGAAGGAAGGAAGGAAGGAAGGAAGGATTTCATAAATCTGTCTCTGGATCCAAGGCTTTAGAAAGCTATTCTCATTCTAATATATCTTTGTGTGACTTTAAAAGTTCCTAGACCATGAGACAATGCCGTCCATCACAAAAATGTGCTAGTCTATTTTTATCAGTTGAACTAGTATAAGTGGCCACATGCATGTAATCCTACTGTCCTTGCTGCATGCTCAAATAAGGATAACATTTAACAAATAATTCCAATAATTGATTAATATTTATCTAAATATAACGAACTTGAGATTGATCCATACTTGCTTTTATCCTCCTGGATCCATTTGGTAATTTAGCCTGCATCTAACAGTGAATTCATTCTGGGATGGCCTAAGATTTCTCTTTGGATATTTACTTGAAATTCAAACAGCCTTAATTCAGTGTAACTTTGGAAGTGAATAAAAAATCAAAGTGAGACCACTTTAATTCTCAGTCAGAAATCCACATGACAGCTTAATGAGATTGAAATAATCCACTTTAATAATTAATTCAGGATAATTCTGCAAGTGTCTCACCTCTGTACTGCTGGACTGCTCTGCAATGCTACAACTCAGAATAAGCAACGCCACAAGTTCGGTCTATATGAAAAAATACAGAAATTAACTCAAACACTGACTGTGTCTGCTCACATATCTATCACTTAAAAAATATATAAGGAAAAGAAAGAAAGAGAAAGAAAGAATAAGCGTATACATAGTGGAGAGGAAAGATGACACCACCCATGACTCCACTGGCTAAACTTGATTGCTGCAACTTCCACGAAAAACAAAGGTTGCAGTCATGACAGTCAAGGGTGGGGGAAGCCCCTGCAACATAAAATTCAGTGGGCTAACACTGAATTAACCTTAACTCAGGTTAAGGTGGGAACACACCTCATGCTCAGGTTCAGGTACGTACCTCCCATTGTGGGGGAGTTCTGCACTGTGTGGTGCATTATTGTGGATCATGCACTGTCCTATGGTGGGAAGCCCCAGAGATGTGTCTGGGGGTGCTTTAGGGATCTTTGATGTTTTTTGACATCTAAGACAAGAAAGCTGCCTCTCGTGTCAGTGCAGTTGAGCCATTTATGCCCCATCAGAAGGGATGAAAACCTTCAGGCCTACATGGGAATGTCCTGATACTTACACCAGAAAGTCACTTGTTTAAAATATATGAATCAATATTCTGAAAATGCAGATTTTTTTCATTATTAATGATCTACATCTTTGACCAGTGTCTTCTTCCTCTAGGTCCACAATTTGAGGCTGGGCTGGTCTGCTGGGCTTATTATTTGTGAATGACTCTCCTCACATTTTTAGTGAGTCAGTGTGCCTTTATATGCTATTTCTCAAACAGTATAAATGGTCTTGAAATTCTCATGTCTCTCTTTGCACTGGTTAACAGATAGGTATTCATATATCATTTAATTCTAATCATGAGCTCCCTCATTTATCCTTGTTTTGTATGAGCTATTAAGGATCCTCTAACATCCCCCAACTACTGTAACTCAATCTCAAGTTTTGGAATAGCATTTGTATGCTACTTGAAACAAAAATAAAAGGTGGATTTGTCCAGGCTAAACTCAGTTTAGCAATATTATCCAACAGTCTCCTAGATCACTGTAAGCCAGTGATGTCACTACTTACAAGTTCACATTTCAAGTTATGTGATCAAAGTTAACATCCCTTCTGCAGCCAAAAAAAAAAAAAAAAAAGGAAAAGAAAAAAAAAGAAACTAGGTATTCTTCTTTTGTCCTTTTAGGGCTGTAATGAGAACAAATGGAAGTGACCTTACATTGCGGGACACTCCTTTTAGTGTTTTAATACAAATTTCATTACACTGAAAGTCTTGCAAGCTATTCATTAGAACATTCATAAAGTCTTTGTGGAGGGCTTAATAGCTAAAACAAGCTATTGAAATTAGCCAATCATTCTATAATTGAACTCCCTATGAATCTTTTACTGCAGTAAGGTGAAGTAAGTTGCCTGAGGTACTGGGTGTATGTTTTAGTGCTTGGTTGCGTGCAAAAGAAATGAAACTGATAAAAGTAATGTGTGAGACCTTACAACTATTCTTTGGTGTGTTTCTTAGCTTTGAACATTTGAGTTGAATCTGTATTGAATTCTAGACTGTAATTTTTTCATTCTTCATAGAGATTTTCATTGTGTCTTCTCCCATATGTCACAAAACCAAATTAATCATTTTATACCATGGAAAATATGGCAGTTGTTTTTTCTGTACTCTTATCCTTATGATAGGTTTCCTTCTCCTAGCTCAGAAAAGATTATTCACCCCTGAAATAATAATATTCATATTATTACCAATATTTAAGCTGGCTTTGTAGTGAAGAAGTTATTGCAGTGGGTGATATGCAAACACACATATACAAAAAAGTGTCTTTCTTAGAGAATTTATAGCTAAATTGAATAAACAACATCAGTTGTTGCAAAATTGTGTAATTGAATGCCTACGCTTTATTTCCTTGAACTTCAAAAGGAAATTCATGCTAAGTTGTGTTTTGTTATGTGCACTGAGATAATTAGATATCTCAGAAAGGTGATCTAGATGTTTAACAGAAATGTGTCTTAAATTCACCAGTAAATAGTTCTCAGACTCCACACCTTCTCTGAAACATGACTTCTTTACAGAAACTTAATCTCTGTATTTCTTTTTTTCACAAAAATATGCACAGAAAGTGAGATGAAGCAATCTTGTAGACCTTGATCTCTGCTTGTGTTCTGGAGAAGAACCATTAAATCAATGATCTGCTGGGATAAGTCTGCCTTAGCAAGCAGGGAAGATCAACAGGTGTGGAGCTGCGGCACTGCTGAGAAGATGGTGTCCATAATGCCCATGGATTTTCCACCTCAAATCAGCTCTGCTACAGTCCCATGGACGAAATGTTCAATTGTGGTTGAATTGCACTGGGTGTGCTCCAGAAGCATATTTTGCAGTGTGGTTTAATCTGTGGACAATCTAGTTTATATATTCCACAATTTGAACCAAAGCATAGCCAGTGAGGAAGAAGAGGGAATTTGTTTGAGAAAGGCACTCCTGATCCAAATTCAAACAAGCAAATAAACAAACTCTCCCATCCCCTAAGGTAAATACATCCTTAAAGAATAATAGGAACTAGATGAATCCTATCCACATGTTCATGGCTATTTTTGACCTCAAAGCATTCTATTTCTTGGTGTTATTTGTCTCTTTTAGACCTTTACTTACAAATGAAATGCTTCACTCCAGAAATCTTTTGGTAACTTTAAAATGTCAGTACTGTCACAACTGGATTTTCATATACATTTTGACTTGTTTTAATAACTTTGGATTTGTGTATATACATGCATGTGTGTTTCTGAGAGGTCACATACATGTGCAGAACATACATTTGTGCACATGCATACACATATACATATAAATCTCTATATAAGGAAGAAATGCTACCAAATACAAAGTAAATGTATTTCTCTGTAAGTATAATGAAGATGAAAGAAAAGAGAAGCTCCAAAGCATGCGAAATGGTTTTGGCAGACCATATTTTGTTCATTTTGCCAGCAGAAGAAACAGATTTGATATTTGTCTAGTTGAGGGATTTGCACCCAAGACTGTTGATGGCCCTGCGAAAAGAGAAGAGGTTCCTTTCCTGGAATGTGTCATCCTAATGTAGCATTAAGGACACTCCCAGAATTTCTTAGAGAGCCCGGAGGCCATCACAATGTCACAAGCTTGTCATTTACTCAGTGGAGGAAGGAGGTTGTGATGTGCCCATCTCCAAAACAGAGATCTTTATGCACCGACTTTTCAAGGGATACAAAATAATGATACCATGCTACTTCCGAGCACAAATCACCTTCCACTTAATACTCAGCAAATATTTAACGTCTCATTAGAACATCACAATTGGAGAAGGACATCCTTATCCAAACATGTACTCACATGTTTGGCAGCTTTGACTGAAGTTGCTGTGAATCCAGCCAGTGGATGCCTTGGCCTAGTTAATTAGTCATGCCTTCTCTAGTGTCTTGTCAGTCCTTGGCAATCATAAAAGTCTGGACATAGGCTAAGGCACTGCACAGTGGGAAGGAGGGCTGGGAAAAAAAGGGATCTTCCATCACAGGTGAAATGATAATTAGTCAGACGTGTATTTCAAGTGGCACCAGCATCAGAGCAGATTGTGGATGGTATCCTGTAATTTTCTTTATACTTTTAATTATCTTTTAATTATTAACAGTTCTTGTCCACTCCAAATGCATTTGGCTAGTGCCAGCTTCTTTTCTGTCTTTTCTTTTCCATTTTCCCCCTACATGTTCTAATCTAGCCCCAGTTCCAACTGCTAACGCATCAATGTCAGAAACTGCAGTCAAGCACAGCCTGTCCCCAAATCCCAACCTCTATAAACACGATGGCTCATTAATAACTTAAAAAGGATGATGACACTGATACTATTTATAGGGTCCTGCCAGCCAGGACTGCCAAAGTTAAGGAAATTAACATGGAAAAATTGTCAACTGCAAAACATTAGTGTTTATCAACAGATCAATCAAACTTCAACTACTGTAAATTGTGCTTTTAGCTAAATAAAATGTATCCCCAATGACAATTTATTGAATGCCTTATTTTGTTACTCTTGTGCCCTTGTATCAGTTTCAATGAGAGACGGAGGAAGAAAAAAGAGGGAGACAGAAACTCCTCCAGTCCCCTTTCCCCGTTCGCTCTCCAACTCCCCTGACACCTGCCAAACCTCCCACAACTGCTGAGCTCTCAAAAGTTACAGCTACATGTTTCACAATGAGTGGCAAATCAGAAATGCTGAACAAAATTCTCATGAAGTCAATTAAGTGTTAATTAGCTTTGACTGAGGGCACACGAGTCTCCAGCAAGCTGAATAAATGTCAAGGTGACGAGGCTGTGTACTAAGTACTGGGTTTACATGCATGGAGAGCTTATGATTTAAGGGGTTATTTCTCTCCCTTCTTTCCTCATTGCCTTCTCTCGCTCTCTCCCTTTTATATCAGAAAAAGACAGAATGCTGCAGCAAAAATGAAGTTTTTCTTCACTTGTTCACAATCATATTTGCTGCAAATTGCTGGATAGGAAATTTGCTGCAAAGTGTTGGGTAGTCCTGCTTATGGGAGAGAGATTCCTTGGCAAAAGAGATGGCTTTGGAGGAAAGTAACAGAAAGAAATCAGGGAGAAAGAGAGAAATAAGAAAAATATGATGTTCAAAGCCAACTCTGATCTTAATTCCTTGTTTGCTTCCCCTTATGTTCTGAATAGAAAAATCAAGTAGGTAATAATAACCCACAATAAAAATAACTTATATATATATACACACATATATACATATGCATACACATGTACATGTACATGTACATGTATACACACACATAGGTGATGTAAATGATAATTAAAAGATAGTCTGCTGAGTC
This sequence comes from Acanthornis magna, assembly GCA_036785705.1. Taxonomy (NCBI): domain Eukaryota; kingdom Metazoa; phylum Chordata; class Aves; order Passeriformes; family Acanthizidae; genus Acanthornis; species Acanthornis magna. Next base: position 4,297,651 of record JAWUZG010000173.1, on the reverse strand, counting down.
TTGAGAATACCCACAAAATTAATTAAAATAAACAAACAAACAAAAAACCTTGAGTGAAAACTGTATTGTGATCTGACAGAGGCTTGGCTACGTGGAGCAGAAATTAAGGCAGAATATCTGCTCTCATGACAGGAATACTAGGTATAATATTATTATTTTTACTACCTTAAGCCTAAGTTGGGGTCTAGAGGCCTCAGACAAGATCAGGGCCCCAGTCTGGTAGATGCTATTAAAAAAGATCACAAGTCCTTCCCACCAGGATTTTACAATCCATAACTGTGATCTTGCAATTAACTTACAGTAGGTCGTTTCCAGCACGCAGCCCATGACTTGACTAAGGTTTCAAACAGATGAGCGAGAGGAAAGGTGTGAGGAAGGAAACATTATTACCACATTTTACAAGTTCAGACGGAAAAATTAAGTGCCTTGCCCAGGGTCACAAAATATATAACACTGATAATGAAAAAGCTGGGAATTCAGGCTTGACTTCAAGAGTCCAGGCTGCAGTTTGCATTGCAATACTGTCCCCACTGGGAAGATTTCTAGGGAGAGCTAATGATATCCCAGTGTGGGTGGCAGACAAGGAACTCTCATCCATGACTAACATTTCTGAGGAGATCTTTAAGCTGGGCCAGTTAATATCAACAGAGCAGAAAATAAAGTTATAGGCATATTATAGAGGATACAAAAAGTAGACTCCCAGATTTCTGTTTATTTCTGCTTTGTGAGACTAAAATGAAGAGGTGAGGAAATGAAACCTGCACCTAGCTTGCTTGCTCACTGGATATGCTTGTATAAACTCATGGGTTAAACTGAGGGTTTAGTGTTTGGGAATGACAATTCAAGTTTCTTCCCAAAATCTACATCTTTCTGCTGATGTATCTAAGAAAATGATAAATCACTTCCTCTAGGAAACTTTGATAGCAACAAACGAATCTTAATTTCAGCCCAGAGGAAAATCATTTAAATGTCAAACTTAGGTCTGGGATAATTTTGCTTGACCATGAACTGGTGAATTCTAGGATTTTTGAGGGAAATCCTTAAGCTGTCAGCTTTAAAAGATATTTTAAAAAATTTTAATCTGTCTACTTCACGTGGGAGTTCCCACGGTAAAGATACCATGAAGTACCTGAACAGCTTCAGTCACTGCTCCTAGGTCTCACCAGATTTGTAAAAAATGAAGGGAGCTTTCTACCGAACCTTCCTGAGATTCAGGCTAACCAGCAAATGGTAAAAAAAAAGAGTAGATCATCACTTCAGTGGCCTGTTTGTTTCTGTCTTGTGATTTGAAAGAATCATAGGATATGTAAAAGAAGACAAAGCAAAAATATCTCTCGTTCTGTCTGGCAGAGATAATAGATTGCCTAGAAGATGAAGTAGATATTCATTGAATCTGAAAGCCAGCTCATTATTAACTAATCAACATGAAAACATTATTCATAAATGGATTGTGGTATTTATTGTCACAGGATATCACTAAGCCAAAAGAGACCATAAATATCAAGATGAATTAAAAAGTCTATGGACATGAAGAGAAAATCTCAGTGAAATATCTTCAAAGTACGTGGCTAGGAGAGAATATTCTGCACCTGTTTTCATTGACCACATCTAGAGATATGTTACTGGATGAGACAAACACATCTGCTACAAGCTGGTGGTTATAATATTTCTCTGAATCTTTATTTCTTCTTTGCACATGTAGGCAACAGCAGTCTAGAAGATCCTCCTTTATCTTCGTATTGTAATATACTTTTTACAGTTTTTGGGTTTTGGTTTGAAAATACCAATCATGTTGTAGGTTGTCACTGTTATTGATTCTGATATTAGACTTGGTCAGCAGATATGAATGAAACCCAAGCTGCCCACACAGTACCTGATAAAGAACCTGAATTACTCCAGGGGATGTGGGAAAGCAGCTTCCATCACGAGCTTTAGATCAGCAATGTCTTGATCCAACAGCCATCTCAGAGCCATGGGTGGTCAGAGATACCTCCTGTCTGCTTCACGGGAGGCTTCCCTTTGGAACCAAGTGTTCCACAAAGTAACATGGTCATAGAATCATAGAATCATAGAATCATAGAATCATAGAATCATAGAATCATAGAATGGCAAGGGTTGGGATAGACCTAAATGATCATCCCATTCCAACCCCTGCCATGGGCAGGCACACCTTCCCCTAAGTTGTTCACAATTCCATTCAGCCTGAACTCAAACACTTGCAAAAATGGGACGTCCCCAGCTTCTCTGGGCAACCTGTGCCAGTGCCTCACTGCCCTCACAGGAGAGGTAGATGAAGACTTATAACTCCAGCTCATGTCCATTTACTGAATAGAACTTATCATGGCATCTTGTCTTGGAACTGATTTTAATTGTTTGGATGTATTTCTACTTGTATTATCATAGTCACAAATGTTAATGAGGATAAAGTGTTTTCCAGGCACTCCAGATGTTGATTTTTATTTTTTGCCCCCAGCTCTTCCCTTGTTGACACTGCTTTAAATAACAACTTGAAGGACCATAATAACTTTTTGGATTAGGAATAGGGCTTTGTATATAATATTCCTGTCATGTTCATCAGAAATAGAGCAGGTTGCCTATATTTTCTGGATTGGGCACTTGAATACACAGGAAATGCTTCTTCAAAGAAGATCAACATTTAGATTTCAAAGTTTACTAGAGCCCTTTCTTCCTAAGATACATCTTTCTGGCAAGCATAGGAGCTCTCAAGTAGGTGTAAATTACATTTATGGCCATGACTGTAAGGTTCATTGACATGGTTAGAGCAGTATAAAGTAGTCTCAGTGAAAATGATAATCAGGCCCCGAGGCTTAGACAGATGGATGGACAAAACAATATCTGTGTAGCTTTATGCTACCTTTGCAAAAAGAAGTCACCAGTTTAAAATAAAAATAAAAATAAAAGGTTGTATTGCAAAATAAATTGATCTATTATGGAATAAATCCCAGAAACTGTGACACAAATGAAAAGTAGAAACAAACAAGAAAAGGACTTAGTGTTCTCCCTGTGCATGTGGGTGACTGAATATAAATCTGATAAAAATCAGATAGGATAGCTGAGTCCCAGCTTTGACTCAAACCAGGCTCTCCTGTACAGTCCTGGCTAAATCACTTTTCATACACATTCTCAATTCCTGAGCCTTGGTGTGCCCAGCTATAATATTGAGATGATGGCCTATATTTTTACTTTAAAACACTTTAACTCCATGCATAAAAAGTGCTATATGAAGCCTTTTGAATATTGTAAGAACACTCATCCATTCATTCCTCTTATAAAATATATGCCTGAACTGTTGGACTGATCTCACTCCTATATCAGAAATGTTAGAGAGGATTCTGCATCTCCCTATTTCGCCTTGTAAATTAATATATGTGCAATCTCTTCAGTGTCTTCTGTTCCTAAATCACAACAGATATAAGGCAGCTACTTGCTTCTATTATGTGTGCTCTGGAATGAAGGAGCAGAGCATTAATTTGTCTAACCCTGTTTCTGTTTGAAAAAAGAGCACTCAGTTCTATGCCCCTGACAACAGTTGGAGGCACTGTAAGCTACATACCCCATTTTGAAGGCATATTTTTCAATTAATACATCAACATATCCTTCAGTGAGAGTTCATCTATCATTAGACCTCACTTGTGGTTTTATACCACTGAATCTAGCAACTTTTAGTGGCAGTTCATTATCTTCATAATATATCTCTACCTACTAAAAAGTACTTCTAAGGGTGAAGAAACGTAGTCTTGCTTTGAAATGACAGTGGAAATTCTGAAGCACAGTCACAACAATCACCATTACTTGAAAATGAAACTCAGCGGATACTTATTAAAAGGAAAAAAATAAAAACAAACCTTAAAATTACTATTTCTTTCACTTTATTTGGGACAATGATGTTGCTTTATGAAGTTAAAATGTCTGGCTTGTCATCTAGTGGCAACACACTCACAACCATGCTGCTATGACACAGGGAAGGTCCAAGAGCATTTTTCTGGTGATACATATAAAGATGCATAACATAAATTTCAACAAGCTACATCCAGGCCCTGGATTTGAAAGTGCTCAGAACATTTCTTAAATCCCAGCATCCTTGTACTCAGTCACCACTCAGTGAACTGAGGTGCACCATTCTTACAGAAAATTCATCTCTTGGTGGATCCTGGTGCATTAAGTTTGTGCAGACAGAATTCTGCTGCAGTGCACTGAGGAAAAAAAAAAAGAAAGGAGAGTTCATTGGCACTAAGTATTTGTCAGCAGTCACAAAACTTTCCACTTGCTCTTTCTGTAGCTGCACAAGACTTGGTTGATTGCTTCAGCCATTAATTTGATCCCAAGAACCATCTTTGCTTGTTACTCGACATCTTTCCTGGCTGCTATTTACTGATGTCACTTATACCAGTTGATGAAATTAGAATGTGATGAAGTCAGGAGTTTTTGATGGTGTAGAAAAATGTTGTACACTAGAAATTATTATGACAAACCTATTATACTTGCAACGATTTCTAAATTAGGACACTGGTGCAGGCCGAATTTTTTACTGTCCTTCAAGTTCTTGTCAGCCAAGTGCTTTCTGTGGTACTGAAATGAGAATGCTGAAGATACACTGAGCAACAGTCTGGAAAAAAAGGCACTTAGCTTAAACATGTGTCACATTCTCTTTCTTCAAATCTACCGACAAGTATTTCCTTGTCCTAGAAATTTCCTTAAGGGCCAGGAATGATGACAATGTTTTTCCTCAGTTCATTACTGAATGCTCTGCTGTGCCTTAACACTTACTGCTTCCAGACAAAGAAAACAAGCTTTGGAGTTAGATATTGCCATAGTCTCCTCCAGTGCGCTTTCATCCAATCTAGTCTGGCAGCCCAGTCTGAACTGAAGGCCGACAAATGTACACCTAACACCTAAACTGGCACTAAACAGCTTATCTAGCCAGGTGAAAGGTTCTGTGGTTATGTGCTGTGTGCAGCAGAAATTTCAAATTTCACTGTTTCTATACCCTAATCTACAGTAGCTGGTGATATAGGCAAGTGCCTCCTCCAGGGAATGATTACCCAGAATCTAAACCAGAGTGCCAAATGGGTCCTTGAAAACTGCTGGGGTGGGAGAGAGGAGGAAGAGAATGGAAGGGAGAGAACCGGACAAGGTGATGCAGAAACCTGACGCATGCAGACCTATGATGCCATGAAACAGAAATATGGTAAATTATGGCAGAATATAGTAAATGCCATGGGAGAAAGGAATATGTGAGTGCTGCTGAGTGCTGTGGTAGGACAGCACCACTGGTGTTTCCTAAGGGTGTAATTTGATGTTACATTTCTTCCAGTGACACAGCAAGTTAATAGAAAGCTTTCCTGTTCTTTTTCACGATTAGTTATTTGCTCCTGCCTTTGTACAAAAGGTTGAGATGTGATCATAGGAAGAACTGTGGAGAAAAAAAGAGAGAGAGAGAGATTTGTAAAAGAATATGGCCTCCAACAATGATTTTCCTTTTCACTGGTCTGGTTTATGGTAAATCTCTAAACCCACAATCTGTATACTGCCTCACAAATCTGAATATAGATATTTATTATCTCAGTTGGCTGGAGCTTGGTGCTTATAACCCCAAGGCTGTGGGTTTGATCCCTCTACAGGCCATTCACTTAAGAGCTGAACTCAACGGCCCTTGTGTGTGCCTTCCAACTCAGAATATCCTGTGATTGCTGTGATCTGTGATATTTTTATATGCATACATGCATGTATCTATGTGTATACATCAAGACCTTGCATGTGCACTGCAGAAAGAGTGGATGCATCAAAGCCACTTTTCTGCCAAGAAAAATTCCTCCGAAACTCAAGAGGCTTCTATTGTTTCCTTAGCCGTAGGTCAGGGTTTGCTTCCAACCCATGTAAAGAGCAAGCGCATCATGCAGAAATACCATAAAATTATCCTTTTGCATCAAAAAGGTTACACTTACAATTCTGTAAATCTTATACTGTAGACTTCATACTGTGTCATACTGTTCATTTTGGATCCATTTTGGGTCTTTTCCTTAGCAGCTCCTCCAGTCCTTAAGCATTACATAAATTTGGTGGGACTTTAGAAATGCATAGATCCAGTAGTTTGTCTGTGTAAAAGAACAACAACAACCAACAAAAAATCAATGCCAAAAACAACACCAAAACAAAAAAACCCAAAACCAAATCAAACCAAACCAAAACAAAACAAAAAAAAACACACAACCCCCCCAAAAAACAACCAACAAACAAAAGAACAAAACAAAACAAAAATAAAAACAAACAAAAAACCCCCAAAGAACCAAAAAAAAAAAAAAAACCACCAACACCGCACCAAAAACTTCAGTCCCAAAGTATAAATGAGAGAATGGGAAAACAAATTAATTAAATTCCTGCTCATGTCTCTGTTTCAGCTTATTTCTGTGTTTTCAAAAGAAGTTGTCACTTCATTATATTTCTTAAACTACTTCTGTAAAATATTCTGGTTTAGAAAACAAGAACAGCGAAAGCTTAATTTTGAGGAGCAATTAGCACATTTTCTTAAACCAGACCTCATCACAGTACCAGATTAGAGAGCAGAGAAACACCCAAGCACAGGACAATAAGCAGAATGGAGGAACATGCCTCTGGGGCAAGACAGGAGTAGGAATCTTCTCAGCTGGATTTGCTGCTGACACTGAAGGTAAGACTCAGACCAGGTCTTCAGCCTATCCTCAAACCCAGGCACATGACATCCCATATTCCCCTAATTGTGAAAATGTTCTTGTACATCCACTTTCTAATCGCACTTTGTTATTATTTAAGATCAGAAAATTCTGTCTAAGCAGAGTGAGACTGGCTCTTTGGCAACGAGGACCAATATACCAGAACAAACAAATGGCCCGTTCTACCCAGTATCTGGTCTCTGGAGTCTGAAGTGGGAGGCATAAAATCCCCATATTGTAACTAATTATGCAGTAATATACCATGGGAGATTGTCCCCAGATGCCTGTATTACTAACTCATCTGAAACCTGGATGAACAGGAAATCTCAGGAGAAAACTTTATTCTCTCTAGATTTCCAGTTTTAAGAAGTTTTACTGAAGTTCAAAGAAATGGAAAAAAAAAAAAATGACTGCTCTTAGCTTTGCTCCAAAAACCATCCAAAAACATTGAGGTTCTCTCCGAGCAAGTTCACACAGTTGTAATTCTCACAAGATTCACTGGTGGGGTTTGGTTTTTAGGACAGATTTGATTTTTCCTGCAGAATGTGCAGCAGTTATCAGTCATTCTCACAGTTTTTCTCTCTGTGTGCCACTCATTGCATTGAAACTTATTGAAAATTTTGTCAACAATCAGCTTTATAAAAGCTTTGCACATTGTCTGCCTAAAAGCTCTGTTTTGATGAGAAAATGACTATTAATGAGAACACGTTTTTTTCTGGCATCAGACTCAAAGAGACACAGGTCATAAATCTCTTTGATCTTCTTGCAAAAAGCTAGAATCAAGGAAAGAAGCAAGTTCATTCTTTCCTCCCTTTTTTCTCCTTTTTTCTTTTTTTTAAAGCTCCTGATTGAAACAATTCCATTTAGTAATCAGTAATTTATCATTCTTGCTTCCTCCCACCCCTCTTTCCCTCTCCCTCTGCTTTTGTTTGGTTTTGATTCTTTTTTTCAACATAACAGAAAATCTTCCAGATTGTCCTCTCTACTTATTTCCTCTGGTTTCACAGGAGCAGAAAGAATTTTTCAAGGGGGGTGGTGAGGAGAGTATTGGGGTGATTTTGGTTTGTGACTTTTGGGTTACCTTTTTTATTTTTTTAAATTTTTTAGAAAGTATGTATTGAAAGTGGGGAAAAAGAGCACAAAAAATAAACTATAAAAATGAAATGTGAAGAAGAAGAATCCCAATATTCTAGTTTACTCAATGAACTGTGCCTTTCATAGATGTGTCAATACTGCCATCTCTTGCCTCTCCAAAAACCTAGGCAGAAAACTGTAGTTCGATGGAAATTGGAGAGTGAACATGCCCTCACATACACACATAAAAGAGCTAAGTTTTCCAAGAGAGGTGAGTGAATTTTCCCTGGTACATTTTGTCTTAAGAGTATTTTTTTTTTAATTTTTCTCTTTTCTGTTGCTATCTAGCTTCATATGCACCTTAAATAGCACAGCCATGGCAAGTGAGATCTCAGCTAGTGATTTAAGATTGTAATGTGGGTTAATTCAAGACATTCTGAGAAAGAGAATCTATATTATAACCTAATAGTGATCAAAATAAGCTTGTATGTCTCCCCTTCTGTTATGACAACATACAGGTATGTAAATACACGTGAAATGTACAGTTGTATATATTTTTCTGATAAATGTCAACTGCAATATGAGCATTTTACCAGCAAGACTTAAGGTAGATAAATCTCCTATTGAAATAATTTCCAGAAATTGCAGACATGCACTTGTATCTGTGGTTGGTTATGACAGTGATCTGGTTTGATAGGTCATGAAACATCATGTCACATAAATGCAGTGGCCAATATTTTGGACCTTATGACTATGATCTATAGCAGAATTATTGTTCCATGGAGATAAACTCACAAGAACTGCATAGTCATTTGTCAGTGAGCAATGTTGTTTTCTAGGCCAGTGCAAACTACATTTCAAGCTTAAATGTCCAGCTCTTCAATTTTAATACCTTCACAAAAAGGTGCTATTTTATCTTTTTAATTGCAATGCAGTGGTAATAGTTATACCAGAAATATGTACTCCTCTGAAGTGAAAATCAATGAAAGTTTCATACTTAAAGTAAAAATTGATTTTTTAAGTTAGATGGGACAATTTCTGGGTGTAAAAGCATATCACCATCTGGGTGATAAAAAGACAGATTGACACCTGAATTTTTTTGTATTATTACAACTTACTGTTTTAGTCCCACACCTGGTTTGCGGTTATGCTATTATAAGTCTTTTTGTGCTTACCAAAACATGAGCAGTTGTGCTCCTGTTCTGAGATGACAGGTTATTATTCAGGTTTTTTTTCCAAAGTTTAATATGTATCCCAGTCAGAGGTGTGACTAAGGAAAGATATTTGATGATATTGTAAAGCTGTGAGTCCTCTATTACAGTCCTCTGGGTTTCTCACAGATACACAAGTTTACAGAGCATATCTTGTCCACAAGTGGTACATTTGCCTCACCCTGTACGTTACGTTTTTTTCTTATTATTGTGTGTTAATTTTTGTAATTTTATCTGAGCATATCATGATGTGTACACATGTGCACGCGTGTATGAAGTCAGGTGGTAATTAAGGGGCAAAAGCACTAAACCTGGCAGTTGTTGCCTTTGCAAAATGCTTTATCAACAAACCACAGGTGTGCAGCATTAAAGCAGATAAAAACATATAGGACCTGAGATGACAGTTCTCTGTTCAAAATACATTAATCACCCGAGGTAAATTTGTGCATCTGTTATACACTGTAGGTGTTTCACTTGCTTTGTTCCAGAGATATTAAAATAGATGGAAATCTTCTCCCTTTTCAATGTGGTTGGTCCAGGAAGTACACATGGTGTTTTCTTACGTGATGTGAGTTCTTGATCTGCCACACCTGCTCTGCTTGTTCCTGTGTGGTCACACCACTCTCCTGCACAATGTGGGGCAGACAACAGAGTTCTGCTGTGTTCCTTAGGGCCAAAGTCCACAGTGACCAAACTAGAAAAGTCTCAGTTTCATCAATAAGGTGTGCAGTTCAATTAGCGTGATGGAAACTTTCCCATAATTATGTCTTTTAGTCAATGGACTGCTGCTTCATTTACAGTATATCAGTAATTTTGAACCCTCAGAGATTAATTACAAGCTGATAAGTTTCAGACAGATCTCCAAAGTCAAATAATTCCCACTGGAAATAAAGGTCTTCTGATCCATGTTGATCAATTTGGGTGAGTGCTGGGGGACAACTATATTATCAGCCATAGAAAACTGAGCTCATATGTAAGAATAATGGTATCAGCTCCTGATTTCATCTATTGAAACAGGAACAACCTTGATTCTGCTGTCTCTGCTCAGCAGATCTTGGCAGCAAAAGAACACAGGTCACTATTAAGCCAGGTGGTGACATTTGTGCTTCCTGATCAATGGGGAGGTGGTGAATTACCCACTAGACTCATGGACCAAGTTAAGCCTTGTCCATCGACTTAAAGCTCTTTATAGCTAAAGTATTTTTTGAAGGTTTTAGGTGCAAGATAAATAGTCTAGGAAAGAATTTTCTGTACAGCTTATCATCAGCAATAGGGAATGCTTTATTTCCTCTCTCCAGCACTTTGACCTCATCTATTCTTTTTGGCTCCACTGGCTTAACCATTTCACCTCCAGAAAGACATACATATAAAGAAGTCCAAAGCTCATGCTTACATATCATCTTGCCCATCAACAAAATGCTGCAGCTCTTTAAACACAACCAGGGTGTTTCCCACCTCATGGTGCATCTTGCTTCAGTGTTTGGAGGTATACTGTGCTTTTTATTAGTTCAGTATATTTAACCCTTCTTTTCTCTGACTCAGATTTGATCATGTGCTGGGGTTTTTTCCTTCCCCTTCTCCATCCTCCAACATCCTCTATTGATTTTGTGCTACTAACAATCATAGCAACACTACTGACTGATATCCTAAACACTACTGACTGATATCCTAAACTTACCCTACGTGCTTACATGCATTTTATCATAAATACATAAAAGTACTCTTCAAAATGTTTATGAAGGAAGATTCAGGTAAGACACACAAAACTCAGATGTTCTGGGGCCAGAAGTTTTGGGAAACTCTTTATTTTGTACAAAATAGACCATCAGAGTCAGTAAAGAACATTTTATTTTAGTTAAGCAAATGTTTTCTTGCCCTCGTAGGTGCTTCTTTCCAATGTGGAATACCTAAAGCAGCTAAAACAGTTACAAGGAGAGATTAAAGCAGATGGAATGACCTTTTAAAACTCTGCACTGGCTTGTGGATTTCCTCAGAGGTACATCTGCATCTTCTTACAGGATTTAGAGGGCACTTAACCTGCAGAAGTGTTAGGAACAGGGAGTATCTCTTTGAGGTGATTCTTTCAACGGCTTTTAGTGTGGTGAATATCTCGACTACCAATATGGAACGCAGTACCTCAGGCAGAAGCTATCCTTTGCATTTTCTGTGTGTGTCTGTGTAAACATATGCACTCCTACACGTTATGCATTCTTAACCTCAGGATCATTAAGAGATAAATCTCAGATAGTCATTAAAATGATTAAGAATATATATAAAAGAATCCTTTTTAACAAATAATGAATTTAACTTTTTTCCCCACATCATTGTCAGATCTGCAATATCAGTATTTGGCCTGTTTTTAAAGCAATGTAGATTCAATCGAAGCAATCAATTCACTGAAATTCCACAATTAGGGATGTTTCTCTATAAAACTTGAGAAAAAGATCTTTAATTTTACCAAACTCCTCCATTTTATCTTCTACCCATAAATTACATTCCCATCTGATGCAGAATCAGTAACATATGTTATTAATTCTTTTTACAGGTAATTCATTCCTTTCTTTTCAATGTCTTTTTATGATTTTTTAAGAGTCATCAGACTCCTGGCTACCCACTTGAGAAGTTTCTTAACAATTCTTTTAAAGTCAGAGGTTTCAGAGTGGCAATTTTTTTTTTCCCTCTCCTTTTTTCCTTTTCATGTTCTTTCATGGGTATTGCTATTTCACCCTCTAATATTCCAACATCCCTTACTCTCTGAACATTCACCTCAAGTCACACTGGACATGACAATGGCTCCAGCATGTGCCACCATCACTCAAGCCAAATATGATATTACAGAATAGTCCTGATCATCCCAAGCAGCAACAATGTACAAATGCACAGGAGATTTATTGCTCTGGAGGATTTGTAAATAAGATTTTGAAAATGTAAAGAGAATTACTTTCTTTTAGTAAATTAGTTTCATTTCCAGTTGCATTTTGCAAGTCTACTAGGTAATGGTAGATGAGGGCTTCAGTAATATGGGCTACTTTTTACAGCAGAGACTAGAAGAAAAAGTTTTATGGGAAGAAGATTATATTTTATATCTACTTAACAATGAGATTGTGGGGTTTTTTCTAGGTGTAATGGCAAGAAACAGGAGTTTTGACTCAGTTAATAGTTGATTTGTATAAGGTGTGATATTCCCTTCCTGCCCTAAATTATCAAGATTTTAAGAAGAGCTCTTCATATTAGGGAGGAGTCAGAGGGTTTTGTGTTACCTGAAGCAGCAAGAGTGAAGAACTGGGCCGCACTCACAGGCCCACACAGGCTCATGGGGTTTGTCACATTGGGAATTTTCAAATTAAGATCCTTAGGAAAGATTTTGTATCTGTACTATCCAGGTTCATGTATATCTATGTTCCCACTTTTTTTGCCCTCTTTGTTTTTGCTGGTTTATTTTTCCTCCTACCACATGTTCAGGTCTGCTCCTCTGTGGCACATGGGGTATAGGGCACATTTTTTAATCCCTTCTAGCACACATAAATGAGTCATTACTGTCTACAATATGTTTCACCTTCACAGGGGTTCAATGGCATAGTTTTCTCTGGTTCCTCTTTTCCTTCAGCTTTGTTTCCTTTTTTTTTTTTGGGGGGGGAGGTTGGGGGGGGGTTTGGTTTTTTTGGTTTTCATTTCTTTGTTTGCTTGCTTGGTTTTGAGTTTTGGGGGGATGTTTGTTTGTTTGTTTTGTTTGGTCATTTGCAAATGTTTTATTTATTTGCTTATGTATTTCCTCCACTTCTTTGGGATAGTGACAGGATTTCTTTGTCTATCTTTTACTGTTTTGTTGACACAAGTGGCTGAATGAATTCAAGTAAAATAAGAGCTTATTCCACCCTAACATGTATACAAGAAATGACATTGACCCAAACTGATCATTCATAGAAGTTCACAAAAATCTGACTCTTTGTTGCCTTTGTTCTTGAATTCCTGTTGATTTAAGGAAACAGGAGGTAATAGTGGAATTCTCAAGAAGCAGCTCTGCTCCTGAGACATTTTCAGACCAAAATTGCAGACTCAAGAGATTATATTAGATCAGGTAAATGCTGAATAAAAATCCTTTGTATGTTTATCAACATTTATCTGAACCAGAAGCATATGAAAGTTCCCTCATCACTTAGCTAACCTTTATGGCATATGAAATCAGCATCCTTTTCATAGACTGGAGAAAGACATCACTCAAAACCCCTTGCTGTATTTAATTTTACTATTGAATAAAATATACAGAATAATAGGATGCAAAAGATGTATTCTCACATTTTTATGTGAGGAAGAAATATATACAGAGAGATTTCCAGAAGAATATTCAAGTCGATGTTATATGTATAAGCAAATATAGGAACCAATAATTTGATATTTTTCTTATCACCACCATAATAAAAAGAAAATTCTATTCAGGCCCCAAAAGAGCTGCTGTTTTGATAGCATGACAACCAACATGCTGTAATGAAGTGATCTTGGACTAATAAACAGCAACTCCTACACTCAAACATCAGCTTTTGAAGTCACCAGCTGCCCACCAATTTCACCAAAAATTACTTAACTGCTTTGCATTTATGCTTCGGGACAGTTTAGGACAAAAATAGTTTGGAGACTATTTACCTCCATTTTGATTTCTGCACAGCATTTCTGTAGCTGCTACAGCGTGAGAGTCTGTGGCAATAAATTCCTGCATCTTTATACTAACAGGGGAGCTTCAGCCAAAAAAAAATAAAGAATCCTCTGTCCATGCTTACAGCCTTGGGGAATGTCATTTAGCAGGGAACAAAGATGCCGTGGGTATGAGAACCTGGAATGAGGGGTAAATGCTCCACACTGAAAGCTGGAAGGGTCTTTCCCTCTCCCACTAGGTTGACACGAAACTTGTGTGGACGTCAGGAGGAAGGAGTCCCTGTGGGTCTTGTGAAATCTGTATGTTATAACCACTCAAAGGATCCCCATGGACTCCTAAGGAAGCAGGACACCATGGAGATATCTTCTCCTTCCTAAACACTCCCTGCATTTCATTTGTACTGCTAATGAGAGAACCGTGTGTTTTGTACAGGCTTGTTTTGCAAAGTGCTTCTTTGATTCAATTTCTATGTGTTCCTGAAAAGATTAATCATAAATTTAAATGCCTGTGAGGCTGGAGTTATGGAAAGGAGTGTAATTAATGTTCCGGACAAAGCAAAGTCTCAGGCCTGATGCATTTAACAGGAGGTGTTTATTCTGTAAACAGGGGACAGTAATAAACTCCACATGTACCCTAAGTACCTTGAACCCTTGCCCTGTCTTTTTCCAGGTTAAAGTCCTTAAACAACCTGAATTCAGCATATGAAACCCCAGCACATCTGTGTGAGTTTCTAGAAAAGTTATTTTAATCAAAACTCTTAGCATATGCTTGTTTTAACTATTTCTCCATGGTGGACTTGATGAAGACTTCACAATTCATTGATGAACCAATAATTGCCACAATTGTAAGAAAATAAAACAGTAAATTAATTTCCATTGCAAAATTTCCCCATTATGTAGCTATTACCAAAAATTATAGTATAATATTATCAGTATTACATAACCTGAGGATTTTATGCACTGTTTTGACTGGAATGGAGCTCTGATCTGACTGCAGCAATAGAGAAGTCAATTCTTCACCTCTGTTTCTGCCTGTAGAAGTTTGTATAGAAAGATGGTCACTCTGAGTTCATATTATCCTTTTTATTGTGCCAGCAGCTATCTCCCAAATCCACAGGGGCAAGTTCTGTGCATGGAGGTGTCACTGCAGTCATTGCAAAGGAGTGATGCCGACAGAGGAATGTGTTTTGTTGATCTGAACACAGACTTCCTTTGGACAGAGGATTTTTTTTCTCTGCAGCTTCCCTGGCCAAGGGGGTTGACAAGCCACAGATTATGAAATCCTTTGAATATCAAAGACAAAGCACCATATTTAAATGTCATGAATAACAAACAAAAGAGCAAGTATTCTTCCTCTCACTTTCCACTTCCTGTGTGCTCAACTTACAAGTCATTTGGTCTGGTACCACAGCCCATTAAAACAAAAGGAGCAAACATACTCTTAAAAAAAAAAAAAAAAAAAAAAAAAAAAAAAAAAAAAAAAAAAAAAAAAGAGAGAAGAAAAAATACCCCGAATAATTGCTTTCTATTCTGTGTCATGTTTTAATTAAAGATAGCAGCACCACAATCTACGATATATCTGGAAATTATTAGAAACCCTTTCCAGAGGCAAAAAGGATCAATACCTCTTTGTCTCAGTGGCATAAAACATCTCTGTGTTACTTCTTTCCTGCTGGCAAGAGAGAAAGTGGAAAAGTCTAAGATGGGAATAATAGCAGCTCCGAAGGGGAGAGCCATGTGCCAGGTCAAATGAGCATGCTCTTTCTTTTGTATTTATTTTTAAAAATAAGCAGAGTGGTTTGCATTATCTGGTCCCATCCCTGCAGTAAGTTTTGTTCCCTTTGTGCCAGGGGTAGCAGAGAGCACGTGGAGTGACTGAGTCAGGACCTGGAAGAAAGGGAATGTGACTGAGGGCTGGATGAGAGGTTTGGGAGTCAAGTCCTGGCTTCCCTCCCTGACTTCACCATGGATCTTCTGTGGGATGCTGCTCCATTTCCTTGGAGCTGAGAAGGTGGATGCCTTGTGCCTGGCACAACGACGACTGTGTCCTCCAGAGAGGAGTTTTATGTTGGCTGTTCTTGTCTGCACAAAGTGACTTTGGCTTTCACCTTGTTACTTTGTGAAGGACAGCCTGAAAGTGGTGGCACTCGCAGCTCTTTGTGCTTCCTGTGAACAGAGTTTGCAGCCACGGTCCCTCTGTGTCTCACAACCCAAATGTGCCACTCGTGGGGTTCTTCAGGTTCATCTTGTTTTCCCCAGTTGTCACTGCAGAGGAATAGGCACCTCTCGGCTAAAACTGCAAATAAACCATGAGCTAAAGGAGCCTGATTTTTTATCCTTATAATAAAGAAGATGTGAAGAGCTCAGATGTCCATCCACAATATAAAAATCTGGTGTTAGACAGCATTAAGCTGGGCCCCAGTTTCCCTGTGTATAAACTGAGATAATGGGACAACAATTAATTAATTATAGCATACCTAATAATCTTGCTGTCATCTTTTTATATGGGGGGTCCTAACCTGCCTGGGGAGGAGAACCCATGTCAACGAACAGTCAAAGGGAAATGTTTTCTGCTGCTCCTTTCCCTTTTCTTTGCTGAAGCTTCTTGGCTCTGTCTAGGCTGCAAGGCAAAAGGAGATGTGACTGAGTTAGCTGCCCTCCCTAGCATTGCTCACAACAGCATGTGTGTGTTTCTGAACAGAACAGGAGTTAAACGTTTTTTCAAAAATACAGTCCCCACAAAATCCATAAGTGAGTGACTTCAGAAGTACCAATCATTCATTTCTTTACAGATTTTAAGAGTAAACTGGGCATTTTTTATGTCAGGCCTGGTGTCCTAAATAAAATTATTTGCCTTCCTTCACATTTGTCCAACTTTCCTTCAACTGGAACACATATTTCCAAAGAAATCAAACCAGAACCCCAAATCCTTGGCTTCAAGACTGTTTACATGACACTGTTGAAGCATTTCTACTATTAATTAACATTTCAATGAAAATTATAACACCAAAATCTTTTGAAAATATTTATCAAGAAAGAAATTCACCAAAGCAGCTGACCTTTCAGTCGCAGGGTTAGTTACCCTTCCGTCTGAATCATTCCTGGGCCTCAGGGTTTCAGGAAATTTCTCCCCCAGCCTTATCTTCCTCCAGAGAATTTTCCATCCCCACTCATCTGTGGGGTGTGATAGGATAATAGCAGCAATCCAGTCCTTATTGTCTGTATCTGCGGATGAAGAGTGCTGTATAAGTGTAAAGTGTTATTATTATTGTAAGGAAATAATAATACTAATAAAATAAAATGAATCGAAGTCTTGTCTTCAGATGGTTATTTTAGCAATCCAGAAATCTAAAGCCCATGAAATAGACAATTAAGAGGGGTTAGGTACTTAATATCAGTCGTTGTGTTTGGGTAGAATTTTGCAATAATGCAGCTGCTATAATAATACGGATTTTTATTTCTCCTTCCAGAAAGGAAGCGGTTGCGTTTTCAGAGAAGCCTGGAAGTCCTGCTACAGAATGCAGAACTTTGTGTGCCTGCCTGTGCGCTCAAACAGCCTCTCATCTTCTGTTCCAACAGCTCCATCTTTGGGAGAGAGAAGGGGAAGCGTTCCTTTCCTTTAGCTGGCTTTTCAAACAAAAGAAACCTTGGAAATCCTGTTTTGCCCTGGAATATCTTTTTTCCTTTCCCCTCTTTTCCCCCTGCCTCTCCCCACATCGCTCTTCATCAGTTGGGGAATTAAAAACCCAAAAACAATCCCCCCTTTCTCTCATTTCTGTCATAACTAAGGGCCAGAGACTCATTTAATTAGTCTCTCTTGTGTGGCTTACAGCCCTGTTCAAGGCAAACATTTACCCCTGGGTTTCAGTGCTGTTGCTTAGCCACTGAATTTTCCTTTTTAATTTTTTTTGTCAGGAAAATGTGGTATCATGTTAATGGCTATTGGGGATCCTACGGCTAAATCATAATCATAATTGTCTACACTAATCATAATTGTCTTGCTGATGCAGTGTGCATCGCTCCCCCCTGTCAGCTCGCAGCCTCGTCCTGCTCCCTTGGACTGTGTATGTGCTCTCACAGGCAGAGCTGACATTTCAGTCATTTTTGCCTGAAATGTTGAATATCTGGGCTCAGGAGACAGGGACTTGAAGACCTTGTAGGAGGGGTCACTCTCTCTGTCTTCTCAATATCCTCATCCCAGAAAGCTCCCATGAGGAAAGCCACTTTTATGTATTTAGAAGGGCTCACTTTTCCCTTTTAAAGTGAGGCTGACAGAGGAACAGGAGCTAGAGATCCAGATTTAGAGCTTCTCCTATCCACAGGCTGCTTTTAATTGCTAAGTTACGTCTGGGACTCCTTTTTTCTTACCTCCTGAATCTTCCATGCCCTTCCTTGCAGTAGCCCATCTCCAGCAGAAGGGATTACATCTCTCCTTCACATCTCATAAACTTGAGGGTTAGGGCATATTCAGGACAACAGGGGCTAGAGGGTGCAAAGCTTGTGCTTTGCACAGACCCAGAAGATGTTTTCCATGTCCTGGATGAAGTGTCTCATCATTAGACCTGTTTTAAGGAGGCGGTCAGTCAGGAACATCTGTCTCTGTCCTGGCAGCAGTGATGATGAAAGGGAGACTCCTGATATCACAGGTTTGTTGTTTTGGTTTTTTTTTGTGGTCAGCATGACGCTGCCAACCAGATGAAGCTCTTCAAGTGACATGAATATCCTGAGTGCCTTAGATGCTGATTGGGTAAATATATGCATTAAATACCAACAGCATTTAGAGTTAGAGGCCTGTAAGAAAGTGCTGCAAATACTACAGTGCAAGGAAAAAAAAGGATAGGGTTTGGCATGTTCAGTAATTAGCCACTGGAGTTTAACTAGAAGAGAGTGGGGGAAAAACTAGAGCTAAATCTAGAACGGTCAAACCCAGAGCCATTTTTTTTCCCCTAAAATCAGAGAGGAGAAAAGAAAGAAAGGGAAAATCTAGTTCCCAACAACTATACAAAGGCAGGGGTAGAGGGCACAGAGAGAGCCAATGTAAATTCTTTAGGAGCAAGACAAAACCCAAGTCAAAAACAAACCAAGAAGCCAGAAAAGTCATGGAAGCAGACAGAGTCCATAATAACCTCAGAACAAGACTAGATTCAGGCATATGCATAATGAGAGAAAGTAAAATCAGAGCTTTCAGAGGCAAGATCATAAATGACATGAAAAGTTAGCAAGGAAATAAAGAAAAATAGGCACTGAGTAAATTAATACAGACCCAGAAATCTGGCACTGACATTTCTTTGCTATCTTTTGGCTGCTCAGGGTGACATTAAACTGTGTCTCCACCAGGCCAGAGAACTTTCTAACGATTTAATGTTCTAATTGATTAAATTTCATTGTTAAGTAAATATTTCTGGTGTTCTTAAACCAAGGAATTTGGATGCCCCCATTGTGATCTAAACTGAAATCACAAGTCTTTAAACGCATGTGTGCTAAAGGCCAAACAAGTGATTTCAGTGTTTTCTTGGTGTAATGAGCAGAATTTGTACACAGAGTTCAATTCACCACATGGGTTTTTGTTCAGAGATCCTGGCTTTAATGTCACTGGAACAGAAACACATGTTGTCCTATCCCCACAGCTCTGCTGCATCCTAAGCACTCCAGCTCCTCCAAATTCATGCTGATAAAACCTCATTACTGTTCTGTAATGTACTTCTGATACACATTCCCATTTTCCCTCTCATCTGCAATCCCCGGCATCGGCTGGGATTTGAAGAATAAGTGTAAAAACAGCTGTGTGGAAAGATGACGTTTTCTTACAGTATTTTAGACACAATTTAAAACAAAACTTACCAGAAATCTCCTGAGACTGCCTGTACTTAAGAGAATTAATTGATAAAACTAATTCACAGGTTTATCTTCTCTCGTAGTATTTCATGAAATAATAGTTTTTACTTCCCCAGTCCAATGTTTCTTTTCCCTTTAACTGCTGGGATTGCAGTAAGATTTCAGCATCTGAAATCAGGAAATTTGGGCTCACTTCCAGCTGTGGAGTCAGGCTGACAAGTAAATCTTAACACCACAACACCAAAACTACCCACGTTGTGTAATCCTGCCATGTTGGTAACACCTGAGCTCCTCAAGAGCTACATCTAAACCCTTAAATATGATATAATTACATATATGTGGATATATACACATATTCATTGTTAATTGCACCTTTCATTGGAAAGCTTCAGCAAAAATCCATGGATCTGGCAAAAACCCCAAACAGAACAAAACAAAAGAGCAAAAACAGCACTCAAACTCTGTCTTGGGTCTGCAGGAAGCCCTGCATGTGAGATTTCAGGAAAGTCTGCCTTCTGTACACCTCTACTTCAGTTAATGGAGAGCTGAGCAGCCGCCAGGGCAGGTTATCCTCTGCTTGCACAGCCTCCTCCTCCCCTCAAGTATTTTCACTTACCAATGCCCTTTTGGAAGCAGAAAAGCACGTGTAGTGCCCAGCACATAACTGAGAACATAAGACAGACACAGTGTTGAGGTGACACTCTATAAGCAAAGCCCTCTGACGCTACAAGAGGCAGAGACAGTTGTGAATGCTCCTTAATATCGCAGAAATGATGGGGAAAGAGTGAAGCATAGATGTCGCCTGCCCCTAGAGAGGAAAGGGGTTTATTGGATGTTTCTGACACACTTAAGGATCATCTTCAGGAATGGAGAGACTGAACTAGGCTTGTCTTTTCTCACAGAAAAGGACCAAAAGAGATTAAAGTCTTGGTTTTGCCCAGTATCTTAATAATCTGACCACTCCTCTGATCCATAGGAAACCCAGGAGTACTCCTCCAGAATTAGCTGCCAATCCTTGTAGATATGGAGCTAAAATTTAACCTGAAATGGTGCTTGGTCCTGAAAGAATGTCAGACTTCAGCCTCCTCTGGACATTAGTAAGCAAAACCAGTCTCATACGTATTTGTAAAGGGCTTTAAGACATAGGTATGAGCCATGGTCTACAAATTTATAATTTCTTTTTTTCAGCTGAACACTTTTCCTCTGAGTGAATTGCATTGCATAAGACTGAGTTCCTGTAAAGCACACTATTCCTTCCTTTTCAGAGGCCTTTTTGGAACTGTAAATATAAAATATGATTACCTGAATATTGTTTGCATCCATCATTTCCTCATTCTCCACATCGTCCCTGAGAGAAAAGTAGAAAATATAAACTCTGGTCTTGTCATGATAGGGGCTGTCCTCATTTCAGCCACTGTTTTCCAGTGTCAATATGAGATATAGCTGAAGAAGTGCTATCAAAGTGCTGCTTTGTTGAGAGCTTTAAGATTACCAAGAATGATGGTGTTTTAAGTTGGCTGTTAACTTTGCACTGTATCAGTCCAGAAGAGATCCTGTTAGTGGTTATCGTGCTACATCTGAAGGGAGGCAGCAGCTGGCTGAGGTGCAGAACATTTTCAAACCCCTGAAATGGGTTTATTTATTTAGTATTTACAACCATGGGATCAAGAAGTCAATATGAGGAAGACTCCAGTTTTCACCTATACACGGTGCTGCTCTGTGAAAGCAAAATGTGCTGCCCCTGCACAAATCACTCTGTTTTCTCCTTATATCAATTTGCATCAGCACAGTTAGACTCTTGAATGATGGCCAGGACCACAAAAAACAGGATAAGCACTGTCTGGAGTCTCCATTTGACTATTTGCTTCTCTCAGATGTGCTGTGGATTGGGTGAACTTCTGTGCCTGTCCAAACTTAATGTTTTCCTTTACATTTCTGACTATTTTGGCCATAAGTCCTTTAAGACAGTGGGCATTCTTCTTTCCCTTCAAAAAGCCAAGAATACTCTTACCTCTGGTGCATTTGTTCTGTGGTATTTTAAAGCAAATAATAAATTGAATTAATCCTCACAGGAACAGATAGCGGAATAAGAAATACTCTAAAATCAGATTTTGTTCTGAAAATATTGTGAAATTTATAACTACTTTTTATTTTTTGGGGGGGAGGGAGGATATTGTCTAATCAGTGAAATATTTTATTTATCATCTATTTCTACTTTTAAATATTACAATTAAATATAACAAATCTATTTCCAAATTAATAATTTCTTAAAGCAAACAAACAAATAAGCAAAACCCTCCGAGGTAGAAAGAATTCATTCCATTCAGTTACACTTTCTTGCTTGTGTTTTTTTTTAACAAAATGAATTTTTTGTCATAATTAACACATTCTCATGGAAATTAATTCCAGATATCCGTATTTCATAGTGGAAAAACATGTCCTCTTGTAATATTTGAAGTGAGTCTTGAAATGGCTTGTCTTCCCCAGTCCTACTTCTAAGCAAGTTCCACATTAAAGGTGCTCTGCCTTTGCGTATGTCCCAGGTGTAATTTTGAAATAAATTTGAACTCAGTGGCACACTTTATATCTTCTAGAGATACAATTACACCTGGACTTCCAACTTAATGCCTCTAAAATGCTTCTTCCAAGAGGTGACCAGGAGTTTAAGAACATAAAAGGCTGAGAAAGTATCATCAGCAAAACAATTTGACGGGAGATGTGATGGCCCCCTGATGTTCACATTACTGATTCAGATTGAGGGGAAGAAGGGAGAAGGAATGTTTCTAATTTTTGGAAAAACTGTTTGGTTTATGACTGCTATTCCCCTGGTAGATACCTGACTCTGGCACAAGTTTAATGATCCAAGTCAAGCCAAGGACATGAACTGGTCTGCAGAGAAATCCAGCCCTGCCTTCCCTGCTACCTGTTCGCTACTCGGCCCTGCCTTTTATACCCTGCTTTGTTGCACAGTGAAAGTTCAAGTAGGTGTACATGTACATAGCCTATTATTAGGGGCCTCAGCTGACAGTATAGATAACCTTCAGAGCTGCCTTAGGATGGGAAATGAAACAAGGAGGAGAAAACAGAGAGAAAATTAACCCTCTCCCCCAAGCCAAGGCGGAAAGTAAACTGATAAGCTACCCTAGCAAGCCTTCCCTTCAGGACATGCTCTGAGGGGCAGCAGGTAGTGACTATGATCAGGCTGAAAATGACCAAAAAAAAAGTCTTTTCTTCCTTTCTTCCTGTTTTCTTCTCAGTACAATTATATTTCTCATTAAACCTTGCTCAAATCTCCCCATTGGTAGTTACTGTTTATGTCACTGCTGGTGCTGGTTGGAGCATGCCTGATTAGGTGCAGGTGTTGCACACTAATTGGCCATTAAGTTTTGGTGTGTATATTCTTGATAACATTTTCTGGATTTTAAAATTAGTATCGTTCATTTTCTCCTAAGCTGTGCTTGTTTTAATATGAAACTGCAAACTAAAACTTGCAGAGTGAAGAATAGATCGATCTACACACAGAGGCAAAGATTAGTATCTACAAGGCGAAATGTGAAGACATGAAAGAAGAATAAAATTATTTAGACATCAAAACCATTGGGTTTTAAGTAGAAACCAGGCACTGGATTCTGCTCAGAACCCCACAGTGCATGGTGGAAAAGGGCGCTGGGGGTGCCATGGTTATGGCACTGAGGCAGAAGCCTCAGGTAGTTTGATAAAAGACTACTGCATGGCAAGTGAAAAGTGGGAAACAGGAGGAACATCCTCAGCATTGCAAGGCTTAGAGCTAAGGTTCTCGGTGCCACAATATATTCCTCATGCCAAGAGGTACTGTGGAGAGACATAAACATGAGAAGGATGAGGGCTCTGAGGGAAATGAGTCGGTGGGCATGGCATGATTTGTGCACTGGGCAGTATGGAAAGGTATAAGTATCCTTCATTTTCCTAAAGGAAGAGATATAAGAGAGAAGAGGGTATTTAATATTATAGAAATTAGGGCCACTGTGTCTGAATTTGGTGAGCTTAAATAACACCAAAGGAAATAGACATACTCCACAAAATTTCAACAGGTTACTGAAGAGCATTCAATACGTAGGATCTTAGAAGGATTGAATTACTTCTGTCTCTCGACTCTCTACTCGCTATAACAATACTCACTAAACTTCTATATTTGTCATTGCAATTAAATGTCCAAATTTATTTGAGATAATCCCAGGCATTTTAAAACAGGAACTGTGTGGAAACAAATGGCTCCTGCACAAGAAAATCACAATCTAGCCTGTTAGACCAGGAGATGTGAGTTGAAACTTCTCATATTTTATGATACACAAAATATGCAGAACAGAACTTCCACCTCCTTTGCAGATTTCCACATTTGGTGTGGTGGATTCTAGAACAGGACTCTGTAGTGAAAGGAAATCTAAGCTTTTACAAAATTCTTATCTGTTTTTTTCCCCATTTTCAAAATTTTCATTTGGCATTTATGTCCCAACTGTAGCGATGATAATTTAAACCCAAAACACATACGGAAAATAATATCCTTTCCTTTACTCTTACTCTTGTACTTACAAGTTAAAAGGAAGACTTTTTTTCATTGGACTAAATTCACTAGGAAGCACAGATACCCTTAGAAGAATGGACATCTTGTAAAGTATCGGTTTTTAGCACTGACCTTTCTTCTACCTTCCTCTCATGCTTCCTTTTTCTGAGAACCAAGTTTAATGCTTTTTGACTGTTTTTGGTTTCTGTATTTTTTCGTTTTATTCCTTGTCTCTTTCTCCTTCTACATCCTCTTCACAGACGTCTTTCACTCTTGCAAGGGGAATCCTCAGAACTATAGCATAAATGTCCAGATCCAACCAGGAAGTTCAGCATAAGTCTCTTTTATTCTCTCTTTCCACTGTCGTAACTTGCAGGAAAGCTTTTTCTTCTGTGACAGACAATGTCTGTCAGAAATGAATATTGTCTTAATAGCCAAGAAAAACTTGTTTTGCACAGAACTGTGAGTTACAGGGCCACATTCTGTCCCTAGTTCTTTTAGTTCAACTGTGCTCAGCTGTTTCAGAGTATGGCTGTATAATACAGCTACGTCTTCAAGGTGCTGGTTGGTATTTGGAGGAAAAATCTGCAACTTGAAAGTTGTGGAGCACAATGAGACCTGCAGGAGATCCTGGAAAAGCAACATCTCTCTTCCAGTGAGGTTTCTTTTAGTGTGAGGGTCATTAAGGCCACTGGTCCCCACGGTATCTCAGCTCCCCTGCTCCGGGAACTGGAGACGGACACTGCAAAGATTTGGTTCTATCATCTCTGTTCTCCTCCAAAAACATAAGAAAGTCAGAGGGGAAGAGGAGGAGTAGGCACTGATCACTTCTTTGTGGTGACCAGGGACAGGACCCGAGGGAAAGGCCCAGAGTTATGTCAGGGGAGGTTTATGTTGGATATTAGGAAAAGGTTCATCCCCCAGAGGGTGATTGGGCACTGAACAGGCTCCCCAGGGAATGGTCACCAGCCTGACAGAGCTCTAGGAGTGTTTGGACAACGCTCTCAGGAACATGGTGTGATTCTCGAGATGTCTTGTGCAGGGCCAGGAGCTGGACTCGATGATCCTTGTGGGTCCCCTCCAATTAAGCTTATTCTGTAATTTGGAGACTTTTCAGGTCTCACTATACTAGGTGTCTAGGTGGTCTTGCTCTTTTTTTTTTTTTTTCTATAGAAATGGTTTTCTGTGGCTCACATCCACTTACTGTTTATATCTAAACATGTTTAGATATTCAGATAACACGTTCCTCTGCCGACCCACAGCGGATCCGAGCTTCCTTTTCCTCCTATCTCACATTGCCATGTCTGCTGTGGCATACTGTGAGCAAAGTGTTATCTCTCCAATTTGATAGCGCTGTCCTCATTGTACCCCAGTGTCCATTGCAGGATCAGGGCCTGTATTAGTTTCTTACTCAGTTTCTGTCTGTACACTATTGCACAGCTTTGGGGAGCACTGTGGGGCCATTTGTGAAATGACAGTGCTTTCTGCTGGCGAGATCATTATAGGCAGAAGGCATTCCAATGAGCAAATTACAGTTCTGCTTATAGGGAATTTGTTCTGCTTAAAACAAAGAGCTTTACAAAAGGAAGGTCTTGCCGCACTTTCATCTGATTTGGAGCTGCAAAGCTAACTTCCATGCTGTGCAGAAATGCACAAGGAGGGTTAAGTCAGTTTTACAAGGGCATCAGTTGGGTGAAAATGCATTTGACCTTCACAGGGTTCTTAAGTCATTCTTCAGCTTGAGTGGTTGAGTGAAGAGTGTGTCATTCTGTCATATTAAGGGGGAAAAAAAAAAAAAGAGAGAGAAAAAAATTTTAAAATCGATCCTGTCTACTCCTGAAAGCCTTAGATTTCATTGGTATCTAACCGACATAAATAATATTTGCTTGGGTTTTCATTGCTATTTTTATTTAAATGTTCTTGGGTATGCCAGCTAGCAGCAAGGTCCATTTTTATAGCACAGTGAATTCCCACAGTTCTGGTAAATATAATCAGATAAGGGGAAGTTGAACTTAAACCTTCTGTTACAGTCAATAAAAGTAAACTTCATAACCCAAGACTATATCTCTATTTATAATTGCTAATTATAGAAATCTATTCAAGGACACTCTAAAAACAGGATTATAAATCCATCTAATAAAAAACCCCCAAAAACCAGAACATAGAGACAGAAAAAGGAGACAGCCAGTGAGAACTAAGAAAGGAAAATGAGCAGAATACAATGCAACATATTTTCTTGAGCTTTTTACAAAACAAAATGTTCTTCAAATACATTCCCATTGTTCTTTAATGTTTCGTTATCTCTGTGGCAGATATCTTGTATTTATGTAAAAGTTTGTTGACCATATGGATCTGGGTGCAATTGTACAGATCCCGACTGGAAGCAAAAATTCCTCCAAGGAAAAACATATAGGAGAAAAATTATGTGTTCCCTGCGTTTAAGGTTCAAATTCAAGAACCTATGTCTTTTATCAGATTTGCTCTGGCAAATTAGGAAGAGGATGCAGATATTGCCAAATGATAGATATTCAAATTAAATTCCTGATCTGTCATGAGATAAAATCCCTGAGAGAGCAGTTCAGGTGAGAATCTGAAAATTTGTATAATGAGTCACCCTACGGATTAAATTGTCTTCAAGAAATCAGCATCCTAACTGAGGCATCAGAGCTAGTTTAAATCAGTCACATGAATAACTCACACTTCCTTCTTAAGTTTCTGCTTTCTTTTACTATTTTCTGTATAAATTTGTGGAAGGAAAAATTTCCATGTGCTCAGGCTGAGTCAACTCCAGTACTGGGCATCAACATTTTACAATAAAAGAGGCAGTTCTTGTCTCTGTGGTTTCTACATCATGGCCTTTGCCCAAACTTTTAAAAGATCAAGGCGTGTGTTTCCTAGTGACATAGCTTCAGAGCAGAGCACAGGATATCAGCAGTAGTGGAACTGGCAGGACCAGGGCAGTGACCACCTCTCCATGGTGTGCGCTGGTGAGGTTGCACCTTCAATCCTGGGGTCATTGAGGGGCTGGAGCGTGTCCAGGGAAGGAAATGGAGCTGGGGAAGGATTTGAAGTCCCAGGAGCAGCCCAGAGAGCTGGGGCAGCTCAGCCTGGAGAAAAGGAGCCTCAGGGAGGACCTTTTCACTCTCCAAAACTCCATGACAGGAAGGGGCAGCCTAGTGGGGATCGGGCTCTACTCCCAGGGAACAAGGGACAGGATGAGAGCAAATGGCCTCAAGTTCCACCAGATGATGTATAGATTGGATAACAGGAGAAATTTATCCACTGTAAGGGTTGACAAGGCATAACAGAGGCTGCCAAAGGCAGTGGTGGTGTCTCCATCACTGGAGGAACTTAAAAGCCATATAGATGTGGCACTTGGGAACATGGATTAGCAGTGGGCTTGACAGTGCTGGATTAACGGTCAGACTCAATGATTTTAGAGGCCTTTTCTAACCTAAACAATTCAGTGATTCTTTATCTAGATAACTGCATGCTAAAGATGCAAAGAAATGGAAGTGATTACTAACAAAGGCCTTCTAAATAAGCGGGGTATGAACAGCCCTCCTTATATGCATTTGAAAATGGGTTCATCCTTTGTCAAAAAGAAGGAACTCTTTCAGTTTGAAATACTTCAACTGGTCTAAATGTGAGAAAAAACATGCCATTTCTCCCTGTGGCACAAGTCGGTATGTACTGACCATTATCTCTTTTTAATCTTAGAATCACAGAGTCATAAAATGGCTTGGATTAAAAGGGATGTTTGCAGATCAACTGATTCCAAAACCCTTGCTGCGGGTGGGGAATTGTGGCCGTGCACCCAGGCTTCCCTTGCAGCCCTGCTCAGCTCCATGAGGGCCCTGGGAGGTGCTGGGATAACAGCTGGAGGTGCAATGGCCACCGTCTGCATCCCTTGTTGATGAGACACAGCATGGGTCAGGGGTGGGACCCATCTGGGCTTAGGGTATGCTTTGGGTCAGATTTTCAATGGTTTACAAGTTTTTCTAAACATGTACAACATGTCTTGTCTTCTCTGAGAGCTGTGATGAAGGGCTGTAAACTGAGAGGGCTTCCTGTTTACACCGCTGCTGTGCAGTGAGCATTTTTATATATAAAAGTGTCCTTTTATATCAGCCCTCAGCATAAGTAATGTCTCTAAAAGGACTGAAAGCCACGACATATTAGGTACCCTTTGTAATTACTCAGTACTATTTTGACATCAAAGGAACCAATGCACAATATTTGTGGTCTTTGTTTCTAAATTCACACCTTAATGATTTTTAGGGCAGTCAGACTGAAACACCACAATGTTTTAAAAAAAATATATTCCCACTCTATCGACTGAAAGGAGAGGAAAGAATTCAGATAATGGAAGAACAAAGAGAATAGCTACATAAAATCAAAATCACTCATACTGTGCTTAAAATCATTGTTAGAATGCTGGGTTTTTCCCTCTTTTTAATGAATATGAGGGTTTTGAGAACAATTTTCAGAAAGAAGAAAAGAAGAAAACAAGCAGAGTATATTTAAGACCTCCTTGAAGACATCCAGAGTTAATAATGATATACACTGCAGAAAGAACAACTGTGAGATGGGTGCAAAATGCCACAAACCCAGCTAATTAAAAATGAGGTTATTAGTTTTTAGTTACACTGCAGTTAGAGATAATGCTACAGAGAGCCTGAGTGAAAGCACATTTTATATTGTAGTAGGAATTTCATTTTATGTGGCATTTTATTTTATTTTAAGGGGTGCTTCTGTTTAGAGAGAAGAAGATTTCAATTATGAGTTAAAATGGACTCACTGTGGCTTTTCTGTATCTTTAGGGGGAGGGGAAGGGGATAAGAAAGGTACAAACTTTCTTTCAAACTTGGCATTCCACCAAAAACAGTAGTAAAAATTTGTGCCTCACCATAAAAGACAGCTGCCTAGATT
Source organism: Acanthornis magna (assembly GCA_036785705.1). Taxonomy (NCBI): domain Eukaryota; kingdom Metazoa; phylum Chordata; class Aves; order Passeriformes; family Acanthizidae; genus Acanthornis; species Acanthornis magna. Next base: position 4,268,699 of record JAWUZG010000173.1, on the reverse strand, counting down.
TCCTAGGCAAGATATGTGGGAATGCCTGACATCTATAGATTTTGTTTTCCAGGGCGATCAATAGAAATTATTCACTTATTTTGAAAGTGTAGCTCCAAAAATAATTCTCAGTGTGATTCTAACTCTTTCCTTGTAGATTTATGGCTGGATTTCAAAGCAACTCAGGTCCTACATAGAGAGAGAGAGAAAAAGGTTCCCTCTTTAAAAGCATTTCACATGTTAATGTTTTTAGAAATACAGCTGTTATTTAAATAGATACTTAATATTTAAATAGATACTTTATATTTAAATAGATGCTAAGAGTTTTGAACAGGTTCATATAAAACCAATCCATGAGTGTCTACATCTAAAACCCATTGCAGAGTGAGGTTTTGGGGCCATGTCTGAGCGTTAAAAGTGAAAGTGTCCTGACACTCAGGTAATTGATGGAATCACAGAGTAATTTGGAATGGAAGGGACCTCTAAAAGCCATCAAGTCCAACCCCACTACAATTAGCAGGGATGCCTTCAAGAAGATCATGGTGAAATCTTCCTCAGTGTTTCTGAAGTTACTCTGAGCTTTTTTTTTCATTTCTTTTCTTTTCTTTTTTTTTTTTTTTTTTTTGTTTTTTTTTTTTTTTTTTTGTTGTTGTTGTTGTTGTTTGTCTTTTGTTTTTTGGGTTTTTTTGTTTCCATACCACTTATCCTGTATTACCTATAATAAAATAAGTCAACACAGGTAATTTTTTTAATGTGTTTTGAAATATCTTCAGTTGAAGCAGTTTTCACTAGATGAAGGAAGAAGACCTCTAGAGCAACAAAAATATTTAACAAAAGATTAAAGAAATTATTATCCTACCTTCTCAAATAAAATTACTTAACAGAAAAAGATCCATAATTTGCAATTTCTTTCTCTCAATTTGTCTGTTTCTTTGTCTACATCTGGGTTGGACTACAATAATATGTCATTTTCTTGGCTCCTACAACAAGATCAAAACTAAAATATACTCTAATGTAAAGAATATTCTACCTAATCCAAACTTTTTTCTTTGATATATGAAAGCAAAGGTAAAGTGGCTTTGCCTGTGCTTAAAATCAGTTGAAGGGCCTCTTAATACATATTTTAGCTATATATAAAGAGTCACAAATGTACAGCTGCCTTTGACTTGTACTTTTTAGCTATATAGTCCTTTCCTTTCTGAACTGAAAGCTTTGTTTACAGAGAAGCGTGGAAGAGACACATGCAGGATAATTTTCCTATCACCTGGAGCTGTCAGCCAAGAGAGTAAATACAGTCTTTAGGTTAATCGGAGGATAAAGCCAGAGACATATTCCTCAGAGTGTAACACAATAAGACCTGCTTCTCCTTTTGGTTTTTTACCAAATTAAGAACAGCACAGTCCAAAGGATTTAATGATTACACTTGTACTTCTAAGCTAATCAGTGCCAGAAAATATTCCTGTGCTCTGGAATACAATTGCCTATAAAGTTAAATTGTTAAACTTGTCCCTAGCACAGTTTTGGCATCTGGTTGCCCACATTCCCCCAGGCTTTTCCTGGGAACAGTTCAGGAGGCAACATGGGCCAAGGATGACTCTCAATAGGTATTTTGGATGTGGCCACCCAGAAGAACTTCCCAGTAAGGGGCTGGGCTGATCCATGCCAGCTGGCTTCGGCATCCAAAACCAGTTCTGAGCATGTATAATTTACTAGTAAACATGTGACTTTGTTTTCTCATTTTCGGTTACATAACATCACGGAGCGCAACACTTGAGTTGTAGAAGCCTGGAATGGTTTGGGTTGGAAGGGGTCTTAAAGGTCATCTCTTTCCAACCCCCCCACCGTGGGCTGGGGAGCCTTCCCTAGACCAGGCTGCTCAGAGCCCCATCCAGCCAGTCCTGAACATTTACAAGGATAGGGCAGTCACAACTTCTTTGGGCAACCGGCTCCAGTGTTTCTCCATCCTCCAAGTAAAGAATTTCCCCCATATATCTTATTCTAAACCTACCCTTTTTCAGTTTGAAATCTTGCTTGATCACCCCATTATCCATGCAGGATTTCTGGCATTTTTGCCTGACTTTCTCTGTGTTGGGACACATTACTCTTGATCTTCGAGGAGGCAATACTTATTTTTTAATCAGCTTTCTTGGGCTTCTCTTCCCTCCAGGGCCCTATCCCACAGCACTCTACCAAGCAGCTCCTTGAAGAAGCCAAAGTCTCCTTTCCAGAAGCCCAGGGCAGGAAATGTATCCTCATTGTTTCACATTCCCCACCAACCCTTGCTTGGTGTTGAGCATAAGGTCCAGAACAGCAACCCTCATTTTTCCTCCATCACTTGGAGAAGAAAGTTGTTTTCAGCACGTTCCAGGAACCTCCTGGGTTGCCTGTACCCCACTATGTTGTTCCTCCAACCAACATCCAGGTGGCTGAAGTGAATACTATATAAAAAGTAAATTGAAATATGGATGAAATGCTGAATTAGACCAAGAAAACTTCCTCCAGAATCTGCTTGGTAACAGATTTAAGGGGGAAGCATTGCCTATTTTTGTCCATTTTGGCTTGGGAATTATTTCAAAATTAAGAACTTAACTATGAATTACAAAATGCAGCTCCATCCCAGCTCTAATTAGTAGAGACTCGGCAAGTTTAGGAAAAAAATTCTCAGCATCTGTCAGCTGCTCAGCACACAACACACTCACATGCACATACACACTTAATTCAATGAAAATAAACAATGCCTAACGCTTTGAAAAGGTCACTCAGTCTTTCTGGTGCAGACACTTTGCTCCCTTTGTGACCAGTTTCACAAAGAGCACTCTTTCTAACTTCAGCTGTTTAAAAAAACAACCTTTATGCTTTAGATTCCCCTCATCCCTATTGACGTACTCACTTGTGCCAAGGGCTTTGCTCCGGAGGAAAACATCTCCCTCTTCCTCCCACCCACCATGCTAATCTTGACACAGACATCAGAACCTTCATATACAGTTTAACATTTCAAATGGGAATTTCTAAGCATCCAGTTAAAAAAAAAAAATTTTAAAAAAAGAAAGGAGGGTGATGGTGATGGTGATGGTGATGGTGATGGTGATGGTGATGGTGATGGTGATGGTGATGGTGATGGTGAGAGAGGAGGGGAAAACATCCTTGTGCCTCTAAGCAGAGATAAACAAACTGAAAACTTTATCAGCCCTGAGCCCCAGGACAGAGAATCCAGCTTTTTCCAGGCATCAGTCCCCTGTGCAAGACAGGCTGGAGCACAGGCTGCCATGGTGATTTTGTGTGTCCTGGGTAACTGCACCACAACCCAGCAGTCATGCAAAGCAAAAGAAGACCAAACCCTGTTAAGAGACCCAGCAGTTTCTATTCTGTGCGACTGTCAAGATGATATTGAGAAGATGAAGCAAGCATAGCTGGGGTGGTAGGAGCTGTCTGTGTGCGCAGGCAGCTTGAGGCACAGCCAGGACGAAGTCCATACCCTTTTATTCCAACCTGGATGGTGACTGAGACCATCTGAACTGTAGAGGTGGTTGTGTTTTAGCTTTCAGGACATTGAGAGGAGAAGCAAAGCGGACAGGACTTAACACTTTAAAATCACGTCTCATATTTTACTACAAGTAAGGCATCCCTTTCCCAGTGTTAAATAACCCATACCAGGGGATCAAGACAGCTGCTTGTGTTGAGGAGAAATAATACCTCTTGGGTTTAGTCAAATGAGGGGGAGAAGTTAGTCCAGTAAAGTGGTGCACATCCTCAGGGAAATACATGGGCTGTATTTATCTGACTAATGGAGATGTCTGCATGGAAATCCCTATCAGTGCCCAATCCTCCCCTTAAAGTCAACAGAAAGAAAGCAAAACATTTAATGTGATTCTGTCGAAAGCTGCCCAAAAGAGTTCCTTCCTCTTCCTGTCCTCTGACTCTGAGAGGAGTCCCAGCTGACCGAAGATTTCCGCATTCCTAGAACTTTCCAGCCTAATGTGGTGAGTTGAGTCTCATCCTGGTGCTCCTGAAGAGCTTTTTTTAAATTACTCTGTGCGATATCATCAACACACAACAGTTGTGAGGTCTAAATGAGGGTAAGACTTCCTGAAAAGTGCTGGAAAGAAAATATATTCTGGCCCATGATTCGTTGCAAGCCAAGGAAGAAGGAGTGGACTGAATGCACACTTGGTACTTCTTTAGAGATATTTGCATTTTATTACATTAAGACAGAGGACCTCTCAGGACTCATTCTGCAGACAGAGGATTCCTGTCTTTTGTAGAACATCATGGGGATGGTTATTTCAGCATAAGATCTTGTTCGTAAACATTGCTCAGAAAATGCTCCACAGCAGCAGTTTTCCTCATTAGAAATACCTTTTCTTTTATTTTGTAAAAGAAATGTAATGAAAAATTTTACAAGATTATTGTTGTAATGTTTTACTTTAATTAATGTTTTCTTTGAAACTGTGCACTTATTTTTATCAAGTTCATTTTTAAGACACAGATTTTCCTTATCAATTTAGTGAAGTTCACCATATAACAAGAAAATGTGACTTCTGGTAATAAAAATTATTTAATACAGAAATTATTTTATTACAAATATCTATTAAAAAGGCCACAAATATAAACTCACAAAAATTAAAAAAGAAACCCAATATCAACTTTGAAAAATGGCTACAGCTTCAAAACATACTTTGCCTTTCTTCCAGAGATTATTTTAAATTTTTTTTCACCAGCTTCTTTATCTTTTTGTATTAGTTTCACAATGAAATGAAATTTCAAAATAAATTTGAAAAATATAAACATTTCAAAATTACAAAATAAATTAAGAAAGGCATTTTACACATGAAACCTCATAAACCTCACCTATTTAGTTTTCTTCACCACATTAGTTTAATACAAACATGGACTTTGAAGAAACTTCTGAAGGCCAGGAAATAATATCCCCAGTAGCGTATGAAGTTTCTTTGTCAGGGAGAAAGAAAGGCTGGTCTTTAAGAAGTCTTATTCTAGCACAAGGCTGATCCTTAAGAAGTCTTATTCTAGCATATTGCAATGGAAACTACCTGAAAAACATAATGAAAACACTTGTTCCTTCTTTTGCATCTACAAAAGTCTTGCAAAGTCTTGTTGGCACAGCCACAGGTTCCAAAGAGAAAACAGCACACACATTGATGTCTAAACAACACGTGGACGACACTCACTCATTCCAGTCTCATATGTTTCTCTCCTGATTTCTTTCTGGGAAACACATGTTGTAGGCACAGAGAAAAAAATTTAAAAAAACAAAAACAAATATCTTTTCCAGCCTGTTTATTTACGCTGAGGTCTGGGGAAGCGCCTCAGTTTGATTCCCCTTTTTCACAGGAGCTGTCTTTCAGCAGTGTCGTCAGAGTTTCGACGCCTTCACGAAGGAAAGGGGAACATCACCCCCATTTGTGGCATTATCACAACCACAACGTCCTTTGAAACCAACTTGTTCATTGCAAGTCTCCTGTTCAAGCCCTGACTCATCCCAAACCTGCTTAGCTGATGAAATCTGACAGCATCACAGCTTGAGTTGGCCCAACCTATTTAGCTTATGAGATCTGACAGGATCACAGCTGGAAGTGCCCCAGGAGATCTGATGGGATCACAGCTTGAGGCTTAGCTATAGAAACAGTATATATACATTGATCCCAAGTTTGCATAAATCTTAAAACACATCCTAAAATGAAATATTCTCCTCTGCTTTAAGGGGAAAAAAGAAAGAAAAAAAAAAGAAGCAATACCCAATGTAAACTTTTATAAAAATATCTTATTCTTCCTTTTTTAATTTTATTTTTTACAGTCCATATGCACCTTATAAGACATAAAAATCAACTGCAAACAGCTTAAAAATTCTCGTGAGGGTTGCTACCCAAGCCACCAAACTTAACGGCATGAAGAAGCTTGCAGGTTACTGGCAGTCTATCTACCTATCATAATTTCTTTATCTTTTAGTAAGTCCATTTTTAGGGTGTGAGATCAAACCATCCCCTTGCCAGAACATCAGATAAATCTCACCTCAGGTCAATCCAGGTAAGAGTATCAAAAGTGACTACCACTTTTTTGTCTTAACAGTGATTCTCTCTGTTTTTTAATTAGTGCTATTGTGTGTGAATAATGTATTATTGGATGGCAAGAAAGTTACGTGGTGCAATGAAATATAACCAATATATTTACCTTTCTTTTTTATGCCTTCTATAGACCAACTTTGTGCTATTAACTTTAGTTTGCTTCTCAGAACATGATCATGAGGATCTGAAAGGTGAGTTTTTGACTGTGAACATCACATGAATCCACATTTATATTTTGAAGTCAATAAAAACAGCATTTCCCCTTCTTCTATGCTTTCTGGTATTAGAAAAAAAGTTGAAAAGAGATTTGAGTATTCAAATGTTAGTGGGCAGCTAGGAATCTAGGAGGTTCCAAATGGAAATAAAACCCGAACTAAAAAAACCCAAAACAAAACAAAAATTAAAACAAGCAAACAAAACCCAAATAAAACAAACAAAAATCCCAAATAGGCAAAAAATAAAGAAGACAAAACTGTTAATGTAACCAGATATAAGTCAAATTACTTTTTAAAGTGAGAGATAATTATAATTAAGACACGTATTCAATTAATGACTAATGACTATCTGGATGTATTAAAATTGTAGACATTCACTCTGATGATTTGGTCCTCCTCTTCCTTGCTGCATTACTTTATTTCATTGCAAGATGGCCTAAAATCCTTTATCAAACACCAGATCTGCTGCACAATAAACTGCGTGAAAAGAACAAAAAGAATCCAACTCAGAGACAAATCATCTCCTTTTTCTCTCTATTTGGGCTAAATGAATTCTGAAAGGTCATTTTTACTCAAGACATCAGATGAATATTCTTGATTTTATTAAACTTTCAGACTACATTGCTTCATTAGTTGATAATACCAATTCACTATGCTTACTTGAAGAATTCAAATTAAAAGTGAAATATTTTTGGACACCTGACTCACACAGAAAACATGACATGGAGAAATGCTGAGTAGCTCATTGATAGCAACCTAGGAAACATCCTCAGATTGGCTAGCTTTCTACTGTAGGCTAAAATACTTCCTCAGCACTTGAAACTCAGCTAAAGTTCATGGAAATCAGGTCATAAAGACTTTCCTTGTCCATCTATCTAAAGCAGTGTTCTTCAACATTTTCAGGTTGCTGACCCGCCTTATCAAGTAAAAATTTTCTCTGACCCTCTTACATTAACTATGAAAATAGGCGTACATAATGTATTTATGATAACAATGATATGCCTGTATAATTTAGTTGTGTGCATGTTTCAAGAGGTCGACAGAGAACACTTGACCTTGAAGAGGAAGGGTGACTGTGGGAGAGTTTCATTTTCTTTGTTGATGCAACAATTTTAACTGCTTCAAGATGACATTGCTTGCCTTTCATGACCATTGTGTCACAGTCCAGAACATATGAAGCAATCTGAGGTGGTCAGTAACTGTTCTTATGTAATTTTTCTGGGTAATGGTTTTCCTGCCCTAAAATATATTTGAAAATTATGAAAGAAATAAAAAAGGCTTTTTCAGGTTTGTCAAAAGGATTCTTCTTCCGATCTTCTTTCTTTAGCCATATATTGTTACATTTCCTTCAAGAAAGCATTTTTAATATACAAAAATTGTCATTGAAAATTTATCAGTGTGAGGTTTCCCCCTACCTTTAGAAGTGTTTTTGAAACAAGTAGTACAAAAAATTAACTTGATTAAACACAACAAAAAACTTTTTGGCTTAGAAGGTTTCCAACTCATGTATGGTTGCATCTTATTCCTGACCTGTGTCTGGTATTTGGAATATAATTGCATTTTAATGTTGCATAAAGTTCATCAAGATCAGTATCGTAATTCCTCCTTTCTACAGATTTTCCATATCACAGTTCTCTCTGTATGGGGAGACACAAGCAGTCTGCAGATTTCCTGTTCAGAAACAAGAAAGAGGTGGGTAGTTTAGTAGGAACTACTGAAATGGGCCAAGTGTATGAGGTACTTCAACTTACATATATCCATCCAAAGATGTAAGGTAGTCAAATAGACTTCAAAACAAACAAACAAACAAAATTAATTTAGCAGAACAGTTCTTTTAGAGGTCTGGAGGTATTCAGGAGTTGATTTATGCCTTGTAACTTAGACATTCATAATGCAGGTGTTGATGTCTGTTGAATTCCCTGGGCTCTTTTGAGGTGTGATGCATGTCAGCTAAAGTACACAACTAAAGTGGATCAGATGAATTGCTCCCTAAAAAGCTCCGCACCCCGGCTGATTGCAACGAGTGACTGCAGAGCCTGGGGTGACATGCTCAAATGCATGAGCTCTGCTCATATCATGCTCTGCTGATACCTGAAGCCAGATGAGATGAAACCTGGACCGGGATAATCTAGCAGAAAATATAGTCAAACTCCCTGCGGAGTTTCAGACGCCAGGGAAAACATGACCCTACACCAAATAAAGGCCGGGTTTCATCCCTTTTTGTGTCTTGCATAGGAACGAAGTCGGCTGAAGTGGCCAAAGGAAGGGTGCTCTGAGCTGTACAAGTTCTTGAAGTGAATTGTTTGAAAAACGATGGTGCATAAGTTTGTGAGGCTCAAGGGCAGTAGCTTACCCAGTGTTAGCATAGCTGACATGCTGACAGTTTATATGGAATTTATGTGCCCATTTACTCTGCTTTTTATGGGAAAATATGCTGTTACGTTACAGCTGCCACATCACATGCTACTTATCCTGCCTCAGAGCTACAGAGCACCTTCCTCAAGGAAATATACATACATCAAGAGGTTATGTATTTTTAAACAACATTGTAAGGAGGAAATAATAAAATATGCATTATACTGCATACTTGCAGCTTTTAATTTTTCTATATAATTTATTTAGCAGTTTTAACTTATAGTACAACCATTTGCAGTTGTTTATTTCCATTCACATATTTGGAATGAGATAAAGAAATTGTCAATAAGGTAGTGTTTTTAAAAGGACAAAGGAACACCATGAAAATCTGTGGAGGTTCCACAATAACACCAATGAAACAGGAACAAACATATAAAACAGGGCTGATAAAAGATGCTCAACAATGCTGATGATGAAAGTATATCAAATGGTAAATTGGACAGGAGAAGGCTGGGATTAGTGATGGGAGTTAATCAAATCTTTCAATTAAAACAAAAACAAAAACAAAAAAGTTACAAAAAGGAAAAGAAATAATCCTGCTACCATTGTACTGTCTACCAAATTATCTTGCTGATATGCTTCCTCATTCACCTTACAATAGTTTTTTTTGCCTGGGACTATTCTATTTTCTCATTTCAGTAGAGGAATAACTTGAAAAAGTTGCTTTATCCTCCCGAAGTGATGCCTTAAAACTGGTTTCAGTAATGATGTGGGTAATTACTTGCTACAGAAGTTAACATGAAGAATAGCCAAAAAAAGTCATTGCTGGAGTGTTATTGCATTCCGTAGAACTAATGCTGGTTTAGTTAGAACCATTGATTTTACTTAATATAACCCCTGTAAAATGTTTTTATTCTGCTAGGGGATGAACCAGAACTTCATATACCTGAGACCTGGGGATGAAAATTCACCATTCTGTCTCTTCCATGGCTCCAAGGAAGAAATATCTATACAGTGCTGTGCACAGTCCAGTTTGTGAGAGTGACAACAAATCTACAAAAGGTTCCAGAAAAGTTGTTTAAAAAAAAAAAATGCTGGGGGACGACATTTGTCAGTACTCAAAAATAACTCCAGTGCTATGTCCATGTGTCTGCCTAGGCGTACATCTCCCTCAAGCCCTCAGGATTGCACCACTCTGAAAAACACCTATTTTATAGAGGAAAATCCTGAATTTAGGAAAGCACCTAAATTATGCAAGAATGGGGGCTGAAAATCTTTGCTTTCTCTGAGGTAAATATTATGTTCTGCTAACCTGAAATGCTCATTTTTTCTTTTTCTTTTTCTTTCCTTTTTTTTTCTCATGGGATTTTCTGGCATCTAGTAGACAGCCCTATTTGGAGGGAGCAGAATCTTTGCTGAAAATGTGCATATTCATCTGACACACACTTCAGAATTTTTAGGTTTTAAAACAGCAGCCTACATATTTTCTGAGGGGTAACTAGAGAAGACAGAGATCATCCACGTAGGGTGTAAATATAAGCTATATTAAATACTGCCTACTTCAAATAAATGCTTTGATTAACCTAGTGCTGCTTGCAGCAACTGACTTACTCTTGCATATTAAACAGCAGTGGATAATTTTCTTGGGTTTGTATTTTTTAATTTTTTTCTCAAAGTAGAGAAGAATTTTTTTTACCACGTTCTTGTAACAATCAGGTGGTAGCTAACAAATTAATTTAACAGAGGTTGCCATTTTATTTTTCAAAGTTTATTGTTTATGAAATGACAGAGAGCATTAGGTATGCTTAGAAACAACATTCCTTTAGTTCTGAATCAGAGAGCAGAGAAAGCTTTCTTAACCTGTAAGTCCTAAGACCAAAAAAAGATTTAATTATATAATGGATGGCAATGCTGATAGTGACCTTTGCAGGGGAAAGGAAATAATTTGGTTATTAGGGTCCCTCTAAACTGGAGACAATTACAAAAAGAGAATATGGATAAGACTGGACAGGTGACATTGTGAACTCAGACCTTAGGGACACCTGGATGAGCTTTCTGAAGGGAAGTCACAAGAAGTTTTAAAAGCAAATGCTGAGCAGAAAGGGAGGACAAAAGGACCAGATGGGTAAAACAGATCTTACTACATGCAGTATCAAGAATCCTGAAATAAAGGTAAGGAAAATGGATTAAACCACAGTTTTAACTAGCCTTTAAATGCCTGAGTCCCTTTACCTGCAGAGTGTGGCCACTTTCCTTCAGTGCATTGAAAAAGATGATTCTCCACCTCTCTCTTTTCTCCCAATTTACACTTCCTTCCCAGCTGCTTAATGATACAGGGTCTTTTCTTCATCCCAGGACTGAAGTAATGAAGTACCACTGATGTTTGTCCCCCAGGTCAGAAATTCATTATGAACCTCCCCACCATCAGATGAATTTTTTCATCCAGCCTCTAGTCAGCTATTAATTATACACCCTTTCCCTCTCACAACAGCTTCTGCCATAGCAGTGTCCCAACATCCATTTTACAGATGGAGTTTAACTACAGAGAGATTAAATGTCTTATATCGAGCCACAAGTTGTCTGTACAGGTGACACAATTCTGCCTGGCTGGGAGATCCTAAGATTTGTCATCCTTTTCCTTGCACCGGTGTCCATTAGTCCTCTACTGACCAACAGACCAGGAAAGAAAAATAAAAAAGCCACTGCAATCTTGTCCTGTCTTTCCTGTACATGGGCTGAGGCCCAGCACAATGACTCCGGAAAGAAAGAAAAAGCACTGACAGAAACACCTTGCTTAACTGAAACCAAGTGTAAAGTTCTTCGGATATTATTGGAGACTTTATGGGGTGTTTCACAAGGAGAAGTCATTTTCTTTTATAAGAAACAAGGAACCAAGCCCAGTAACTGCTGGAATAAAGAAATGAAAATAAATAAATAATAAAGAAATCTTGACCCAGTTTAGCAGAGGACTTGTATAGTTCTACAAGATATGTGTGGATGACTCTGGTTTCATGTTAGAAAAATGTCTGTTCAGTAACATTAGTCTGTACAGTTCCGTTTTGTTTTGTTTTGTTTCCCTGAGAAAAAAAGAAAATGCATAAAGGCAAAGACCTTCATTGTGCTTAGGGACATGGTTTAGTAGGACCTGGCAGTATAAGGTTTACACTTGTACTTGATGATCCCAGAGGTCTTTTCCAACCTTAATGGTTCTATGATTCCATGTTGTAAGAGGACTGTTTAATGTCTTTCTTGCATCACCAGGAATTAAATTTTGGGGATTGGCTGCACTCAGTGGAGAAACCAAGGGAACAGCACAACAGCTCTGATCAAGGCCAGGGAAGGTTCAAAGGAGAATATGGAGTCTGAGAATAACACAGAGCAAGTTGGGGGGGAAAAAAAGAGCTCTAAATTTGGATGAAATCTATCAGATTCTCAAAATGAAGAGTGAACTGTGGAGAGGCTCTGACTTATATCCTGGATTTTGAGTGATTTGTTACCCTGGAGAAGTGGCAAGCCCTTCACTTCCCATTTAAACCAGGAATGAAAATTCTCCACTTAGGGGATCAAAGTTTAAACAGGACTGTCTGCATGCTGCAAAAGATAATCATGTTTTCATTGACACTACAATCATAAATGAGATCACCATTAAAGAAAATTATAGTAAACTAGTTTGGACTAAAGTTTCATTGTTATTGTTGTTACTGTTGTTTTATTAAGCTTTGAGATACAACAACTCAAGCCTCTTTTAAATTGGCATATACCCAAAATGGCCAATGTTAAGATAAACTCATTTGTGAGAAAGGCAGGAAAAAGATGGAGTTATCCAAAAAATATCCCAAAGGAATAATTTTGAACTCATTCAAACTCTTTAGTGGACTAACTTAGAACTTCCTAGATAGTTAAATCTTCATTTTAAAATTAAGTTATTTGATTATCATTAACAAGAATGGTCTGAATTTTAAAAAAAATATCAGTAATTCAAATTATCTCATTTTATAAGTTGCCTGTATTCCCATGTGCTGAAAAGCAGGTTTATTTAAGTGGGCTTTACCTGGAAATAAAAACAGCCAAAATTAGGAGCCCATTCGAAAATTTAGATTTAAGTTTGATCATGCTTTTAACGAAAGAAATGAATACATTTCATTATAGCTTTTACTGAAAACTGAATTGAGTCTTTACTTGGAGGCTATAATGACATTCTTGTTCCATAAATGTTATCTTGTAATTTTCTTGTATTTCCCTGTCAGGCTGCTACCCATTAAATTAATTATCCAAACTATTTGAGGCAGGAGTGGCTATTTTTCCCTATTGTACCTTTGCTGTAGTGGAACTGCAATGTGAGAATAGAGCCCATAGATGTAAACAATAAGCAAAACTCCTAATGATGGCAATGATAAGGGTGATAACATTTTATTTGCTTTTAGCTTACAACTTATATATGAAGTAAAGAAACACATAAAATGTAAGCGCCGCCAACTTGGATTATAATTAGGCTATGATGATATGTTTGCTCAAAATAATTAGTCACTGCATGATGTGTCTTATTAGAGCTTTTTCTTCTTGTGGAAAACTAGTTAAAAGAAAACCCTAAAACACACTAAACCAAACAAACCTAAACAAAAAAATTACATCTCCAAATCAGCTAGAAATGTGCTGTCTTTCCAGAGATTTCCAATCTTTAAAGAGACCTAAAACATAATCCATGCAGAGTCCCTGAACATTAATGGACATTCTATTTGCTAGAGTCATAATATAATATATTCTTTGTTCAATAACTTAGGAGAAAGCAATCAATACACGGACACTACAGACTCCTGGTCTGAGGATTCCCTGTGGGGCTTTTGGCCTCTCCTGTAATGGGCTGTGTTGTTTTTAGTGCTGCAGTGGCATCGTTTGGCTTAACATGACACTTCCTTCACTCATCTGCCGCAAGGATATTTACCAGTCAAGAGGAGAAACATTAAATGGAATAAAACTAGAGGAGTTAAGATGAAAGGCACTTCCCAAAGGCACAGGGCGAGGCTTCCAACAGTACGGCAAACTGAGATTTAGGAGAATGAACAGTCAGCAGCCAGATTAAGGTAGGAAAAGATATATATATATATAAACCAGGTTCGAATTTAACTCATATAAAACTGCCTTTGTTCTTCCCATAGAACACAAAAAAGGTAAAAGACCTAAGGGTTGGCCCACTGCATTTGGGGGCCTTTCCAATCAATGAAAACCTAGATGAAGAGATTAAATTTCCTCTCAATCTCAGGTTCTGGTGAGGAGTTTGTATAAGAGGAGAAGACTGGAAATGGAGAGGAGGACTGGCCACAACAAAGTATGTTATGGCTGTTTTCTGCCCTCTGCAGTGACACGGGGAATGAGGAATTTATTTGAGCTGTCCTGAACCTGCTTTCTTCCACACTAAAGCACTAGGGAAACCCATAACTGCCTCAGGCTGTAATAACAAAAGCAGTTCAGTATTGGAAAAGGCATGGGCAGTGCAACCTGTTGGTTTGCTGTTGCTCCATGCCTTATATTATGAGTGAACATATGCAGTAAGACAAGGAAACTTATTCCCTTGAAACCAGTTAATTCCTCTTTACTGTCTGCAGTCAGCACAGAATGTGTTATAGGAAGGGACTGGAGCAATTTATCAATACCAGAAGTTAAAGAACTCTCAACTGGCAGATACTCAAGCACTGAGATGATTTGGTCTGTGCAATTAATTTTTAAATGATAGTTATGAAGGCTGTGGGACTTAGGATCAGTGATTTGCATTTCAATAAACTCCAGCTCAGAAATTCTTCAGTGTTGCTGGAGAGCAACTGATGGCTTAACAAACTTTATTAATTTTCAGCTGAATGTTTATTGTGGGTCCACTTTGAAATAGGATATGGACCAATGCTCTTCTTGGCAATGGGCAAAACTAAGAGGGTTGGGTTCAGATAAATATAGAAGCTTGCATATGTGTCCAAAGCCCATCAGACAGGCTGGTGCTGATGTCTCTGGTTTTGTAAACTTAGCAATGGGCATTATCTCAGTACTGTTTATATACAGATGTCTGGGCATTATGAACTGTGCCCAGGTTGGTTATCTTTGATACGTGCTCATTAAAGATTATTGATGCAAGAGGATGTCATCTATGCACCAAGCACATATTCAGACTCTCATCATTATTAGGCACCTGCTTTAGCTATTAAATCAAATATCCATAAATGTTGCATTTGACCATTTTCCAGATCACATTCTGACTGAGATGCTTAATAGCTCAATAAAACTATGCATGCATGGATCAACTTATAGGTAGTGTCTCTATGTAAGAGAGGGAATGCCTTTCTCCTGGGTTGAAGATGACTTGTCCATTGCCCTGTGGTGCAGCTTCTTGTTCCTTAAGTCTTAATTTGCTACAACTCCACAGAAGACTTAGGCAGACCTCACATTTCTCAATGCTTCAAATAATTTTGAAGTAACTGTGTGCACCACTAGTTTCCATTGCATAAAGGTAATTTTGCCCTGTGCACTAACATGGCCAGCTGTTCCTTTGGGTTCAAAGGCTTATCCCATAGCTAAAGCTCACGAATCCCAGCTCCATTTCCTTGGGATCGGCCTCTCTGCGGCTGCTATGATCTTGCATTTTTCATCTCACGTTTATATGCCAGAAACAATTAAGCAAGCATTTGTTTCATACATGGTACCCATAAAATCTCTAGCATCACTGAACTGCATTATTATTTTCCCCAGGGAATAATTCTTGAAAAAACAAAAAAAAATACCAAAAAAAACCCCCCAAAAAGCAGAACACACACCCCCCCGAAACCCCCCAAAACAAACAAAAAACAACCCACCAACTAAAAAAAACAAACAAACAAAAAAAACCCACCAAAAAAAAACCCAACCAAAGCCTACAACCTATATATTTAAATTATTTATAAGTTCTCAAGGATTATTTCCCTGTACTAAAAAGAATGGAGATACTGTTACGTGAGAAAACTGGGAAACTTTCTTTTCTTTCTCTAAATCAAATTTCTGTAAAAGAAAAAGTAACAACAATTTCTAGTCACTCACAACTATAAGTTGCCTAATGGTGGAGTGAAAAAACATGCTTATTTCATTTTCTATATTTCTTCCCACCTCTAAAAAATAAAAAAAATATTTAATTTAAATTATTTTGGCAAGCATAAAGGCTACATTTTCAGGAAAACTCAGCTCTTAGCATGGTAAACTTTTTTGAAACTGTGGCCCTCATAGCATGAATTAATTTATTTTGAATATGGTATCAAATGCTGAGAAAAAAGAAAGATGAGAAGGAAGGAGTATGAAAATACATAATCACATGTATACATGCATCTCATGAAAATATAGGTAATTATGCATATAAAAGTATGTATACAAGTCATGCCGAAATTCAGGTATACACATACACATGCATGTGCATGTCTACAATAAAATGACAAGTTGGTTTTGGTTTTTTTTAAATTTGAACTATAAATTTCATTTCAATACAATCAAAGTGAAACTTAATGTAATGATGTTCTTTTCCATTAAGAAAAAATTGTAAACACTTCATCTTTGTTCTGTACTGCAGAGCTTTGTAAGAACTAAAATATGATAGTCTGCTGTTACAAGATGCCTTAGAGGCAGAACATAAACAAACATCCTAATCAGTAAATTGAAAATTAGAGTTCATTATTTTTTCCCCCCCTTAATGATTGCAATTCCACTGGCAGGTATTCAGCTTCATATTCACATTCAGCTCAGTGAAAGCAGCATCACACAAGTGGACTAGACGGATGACTAGTTTCTCCCAAAATATTGTGCTGAGGGCTTTGTCTTTGAGACAGCAGCTTACTTGACAGGCTCTGCCAATTCTTTTTTCAGCCTGTACAGAGGTAATACCTTTTAGGCAAAACACACAGCACCATGAGGCATAACAGTCCATTTCAAAAATATAAAATGCACAGGAGATGTTCTGCAGAAATTCTCATTTGACCCAAAGTTACAGGCAGTGAGGAGAAAGCAGGGAGCAAGACTAGGCAGCTCAGTTGAAATGGGAAAAATGGGAAACCCTGAGGAGAACAGCATAGGTTTTGCTCTGTCATTTGTCATGGACCATCTGCCTGACACAGCGAAGCCGACCCCTTGGGAGATTTTGAATATGGGCATCAGAAATGGCTTCAGAAATCTTTCTGCTGTGTGGTTGGACTTCCAGGATGAAGTTCTTTAGGCAACAGCAACTGTTGTTCTAGATAATTTCCAAGGAGAGCCTCCCATGAGACTGGAAATGAGCCCAAATTTTCTATGTGCCCATGTAAACAGATCACATAAGCCAAAAAAAAAAGACAAAAAAAAGACCAAACAGCAACAACAAGAATCCAAAGAAACAAACAAAAAAAAAAAAAAAAAAAGAAAAAAACCCCAACAAACAACAAAGAGAGCAAAGTCAGGGAGTTTCTGCAATCCACTGACACAGTTGAGCTGGGCACCAGAGCACAGAACTCCAGGCTTTTGGCGAGAGAAAAGCCTTCTGGAAAGGCTTCATGCTCTGAGGAAATATCTAAGACAAGGAAAATATTTTGCACACACACATAAAGCTGTTGTGGTGGAACACTGTGGGAGGTATGCAGTACAAGTAGCTTATGTTTTCCATTTAGATTGGCATTTCAAATGTGATTTATTGCCTTACACTGTTTACAAACTTTTTCTGTTTATTAAACACTGTTTTCCAGTTAGGAATCTCACTTTGAAAACTAAGTGGAAGCTATCTTGAAATACTTATCTAGGATTTTACTGTATTTTAAGGCTAGATGTTGAAGTCTAGTCTGGGAAGACAAAGCCTTTTCCTGCACTTCCACATAGGATTAACACAGAGGCATGAGGAAGAGAAGTGCAAGCAGAATATCTCTGTACTGCCTGGACGTGTTACAATCACACCCCTGTGTCCACAGGGGAAAAAAAAAGAACTTCCAAATAATTTACTATAAATAAAAGACCCTGTAGCTGTTTTCAAACCATGTGACTTAGATAATGCACCAATTCTCCTGTCACAGCATTTTTAACAGGATAGAGAACCAATCTTATTTAAACGGAGTGTTAAATTTTCAGACTCCGCCTTCTGCATGAGAACTGTCTAGCTGAAAAAGTCCATCCTTTTTTTCTAGAGGTGCTGCCATCCTGAACAAATGAGGCAGAAGGAAATAACTGGCTTGATCATGTCAGGCAGTGAGTAATGCTGATGTCAGACACCGGCTCTGAAAGATGCTGAAATTGTAAGTCTCGGTGATTTTGTGGTTTGAAATGCTGAGTAGAGGGATAGTGGATTATGTAGCTGAAGAACTGCTGAAAACGAGTTGTCTTGGTTGTGTCAAAATCTCCCCTACGATGAGCCTGGAAACCTCATCATGAGTCTCAAGAAAGTAATTTCTTTTGCTAATTATTTCCCTCAACTGTGCATCCAATCTAATGTGTCATTTGAGATTCAGATCCTCCACATATACACAAGATTTGAATAACTGATTGATTGTAAACACTGGGTCATGCAGACCCGGTCCTCAGGAAAAAATAATTTTTGACTGTTTGGTGAAATCATCGTGAAAGAAAACCACTGCCAACACAATGAGACATGCCTGAAATTTCGAATACCTGAAAGTCTTGGTCAGAACCACCCTTCAGCATTAAGGTCCATCTCAGACAACCTATACAATGTTTTTCTTCACTCTCAATGCTTTGATTGAGAAAGGGGCACAACATTTTACCAAAATCTGTCTGTCTCAACTAATGTTGAAACAATTAAAGTTTGTGTTACCTTTTAACAACAAATCTTACCAACCTTCTCCACTTCCATGTTTTTCATCCTTCTATTGTCTTTCATAACAAAAATATAGAGCTCCAAGGAAAAGGCTGATGTTTTTCTAAGAAATATTTTTGCACTAAAAACCCAAAAAAACAACTAACCAACCAAAGCCCAGAACTATCCTCCAGAAAAATCAGGAATCTTATATTTAGTTATCACGTGGAAAATTCAGAATATTTTTTTTTAGTCAAATGATTGCCTTTTTTTTTTTTTTTTTTTTTAAGCTCAGTTACAATGATGAATATTGATCTGAGTCATCTTGTCCACACATTCCTTTTCCCTGGCTTGTCAAGAGCATGATAATGATCTCTTCTCCACAGTTAAAAACTACAAGAATGTCTGCACTGCAGATTTCACAATACTGTAAGGGTCTCTAAATTAGCATATAACAGAAATTAAACCAGAAACCATGTCTGCACAGTAATCCACACTTTCCCTGCAGACTGCCTTCATGCAGTATGGCATGCTGCCCTTCCGAGTCTGCACAGCACACACAACCTGTTAACTTTGCTCACTTTTCAGCAGATTCTGTTCACTCTTTGCCTTTTTTTCTTATCTAGTAAAGGGGAAGATAATGGGGTAATCTCCCTAAGGCAACTCTAAATAAACAGACTTTCCGTGCAAGATATTTGAATGCAAAATAGCCTTTTAGCAGCAGGTGTTGACTGAGGCCTGGGGTAGTGTTGTCTAGGTTAAAGAGAAGCCTCTAGAAATAGAGGTGCTTTCTAGAAATAGAGATTTGTTTCTTCCTTAGTTCAGACCCAAACAGCCCTATTCTAGGGCAATGTGTCTCCAGATTTTAGGTACAGATTCAACTTTGCATGGAGCCAAGCAAGCAGCAAGGGTTGCTGTGCTGCTAAGCAGTGGAGAGCATGTGTTTGGATCAAAACAGCTGCTCAGACACTTGTGTGTGAATCATTAATGCAGGGGTGGTAGTGGAGTAAGATGTGGTCTCCTGCGTGATCCAAGAGTGTCCCAATTCCCAGACAGACCCTGCTGGCCACTGTATTCCGTAGAGTGCAGACACCTATTCTATCACTCGTGCTGTTGGGTAGCACTGAGACACTCACACACCCCAGAGCCTTTCATAGGCTCAGCGTTACCAGGAATACAGAACTCAGAGTGCTCAGTCATCTGGGCATGTTCCAAAGGTGTGCATTCCTCAAAGCCACCCAAGAACGAAAGAGGCTGAGCCACTCTGCGTGACTACGGATATTGGGGTGAAGGGCCAATAGCGTTGGGGAGGAGGCGGGGAAATACAATGACAACCAATGGGAAGAAGGGAGGGGTGGAGTGTGTGGCACAATGAGAACCAATGAGGGGAAGGGAAGGGCGGAGTCAGGGATACAACAACAACCAATCAGCATAGGAGGATTAACATAACCTTAGGGAGGGACCATTCACCCAGCACTCAGAGGGTATTTCACACCTCAAAGTTGTTCCACCAGTTTGTTGCTGCTGTGGGCCCCTCTCTGCTTCTCTGAGATAGTTTCAGCCACCACAACAAATTGTGATCTTGGGGTGTGTTCACCATGTAGGAATTGTGTATATGACGCTTTGGGCAGGTTTCAGTGGCTGCCCTTACGAGCACTTTCACTGACCACTGTTTTTACCCAGGTTAGGAGATGCTACAAGGGTGAGCCCACTTGGAGAGTACTTGGAGATGTTCACACAAGATAACAACATGAGCTCCACAGCAGTTTAAGCAAGTTCAGAACAACAAACAACCAAGTAAAAATGTAGAGACAAGAAGCTGACAACGCCTGCTGATTTTGAGCCAGCAGTTAC
Source organism: Acanthornis magna (assembly GCA_036785705.1). Taxonomy (NCBI): domain Eukaryota; kingdom Metazoa; phylum Chordata; class Aves; order Passeriformes; family Acanthizidae; genus Acanthornis; species Acanthornis magna. The sequence continues at coordinate 4,248,441 of JAWUZG010000173.1, read as the reverse complement.
TTTTTTCCCAAAAGTAAACCCTCCAACTTGAGGAAACATTTCGTTTATGACAGAGCAGTGCAGTGGTGGCAGCAGCCAACTTTCAAAGCAATTATTTCTGTTGAACTGGAGTGGGCTTTAAACATTTCATTCAGATCGATTTATTCAAAAGTGTTTAAGGCTCAACCAAGTTTACTGCTGGTGTGGTCCTGGGACACTTTACGGTTTATCATAATGTTTGATCAGTTGCAGTGGGACGTGAAAAGAGGGAAAATGCAAAGGAGACAGAAAAAATCTGTTGGATGTTTTTCTGTTGATGATATTTCCATTTGTGGAGCCATTTTTGTGGTTGACAAGAGATAGAGGAGATTGGGGCAGTCTAGGATGCAAGGCAGAATTAACTGTCGAACATCTCTTCTATTCTCCAGTGGAGGGTTAAAGTTTATGAAAGATTTTAAATCTTTCTTTTCCTTCTGAATTTTGAGTCTCCTTTTAGTGTTTTTTTTTTCTTTTTCTTTACTTTTTGCCCAGCCCTGTCTCCAAAGAAAGCAATAAGCCTGTCAAAGAAGGAATTAATTAAGCAAATCAATCAGTCAGTTTTATTAAGGAATTACAAAGCCCATGTGCAGCATTAATTATTCAGATAATGGGACATCTCTAAGCCTTTCTTCTCAATTATTGATAAGCCGCTATCTATCATTCTGACTGTTTTAGTACTGATTTAGTTGTGAATGAAGCCAGGTCATTCAGCCATAGCATATGCCAGTTATGAGAGTTGCTAGATGACTAGGGGCAGAAGAGAGAGAAAGATGAGAAGTATCGTTTATTTCCATCCACAATGATTGCACGTATTAAATATTTCAAGGCATGTGTCTTCTTCTGAGCTGCAGATGAAAGGGAAACTGTCCTTCCTTGCTGATATCATCTGGGTGATCACCTTTGTTCAATGAGGCAATACATGCCTATTTTTCCCCACTGCAATATCCATGCAACTTTTTTTGTTGACTTTATGCGAGATTTCTCATTAGTTCATAAGGCCTGGAAAAAATGAGAGGCCTTTCCACTGTCACAAGAAAAAGTTATATTTTTGCATCTGCTGATCAAGGCAACTGTTCTCATTTTTCTCTTGACTAGGAATTTCATGACAACTGCTTTAATAGAGAGCCGCTCTGCAGCCCTAGGCATATTTTTCATGCTCACCTCATTAGATATAATATACAGGGAAGTGTTCTCCTACCTGCTTTCATAAGTGGGGAGCAAAGGCATTGACCTCATAATGTTGAAATTCAAGCAATCAAACAACAACTTCTTCATCACTGGGGAAAAGCAAGTACATATAAATAGTTACTGATGGGAAAAAGAATTCATAATAATGGAAACCCTGAATCTCAATAAAATTATCTCATAATTGAGAAAACTCACATTCCACTTGAAAACAACTGCAGAAGGCAGAAATTTTTAGTAAATATGCTGAATATTGTATGGTACATAAAGACAAGCTTCATTTATTACTACCCTTCAAGTTGCATAGCCATTTCAAGACATTTTCCATTCTTTCTAACCAGTCTGAAAGGCTGCTCAAAACAGAATCACCAGTAAAAAGGGAAGAGTATAGAGGGCAGAGATCTGGTTTACAGGAAGATTGTATCATCTTGGCCTGTAGTATATTTTCAGGCAAATATGATTCTCTGTGATTTGGTCTCTGGCAGATGGACTATGGGTTTAGTACTTTGAGAATGTTCCAAGAGTTGGAAAAATATTTACACTGTCCAGCTATGCTGTCACAGAGGAAGGAGGATGTTTCTTCCCACACACCAGCATCTCCAATTTCTGGCATGGTGTTTGCAGGGACATAGAAATGAGTTAGACCCAGGTGTTGTTTCGGCACACACTGAGGGGCAGCCTCTGGGCTCCTCTGTGCCCATCTCCAGAATACACACCCCCGAGCTTTAAAACTGACTGTTCCTGTCTTTCCCACATTGACAAGGAGAGAGACATGCTGCAAAGCATAAGCATATCTCCAGTCGTGGTCAGGAGGAAATTTATTGAACTAAATAACTGTCTTGGTTAAATCGACTTTGTGCCATCCTGTGAACACACAGCTTTGGAACTGGTGTGATACTACACAGGATTAGAAATGCTAATGTCCCCCTCGCAGAGCAAAGACTGCTCATTAAAGGCTGTGTGTTCTCACAGTGCTTCTACCTTTCCGCCCGCTAGATCAACATCAAAATTTGAAGCACTGTAGCATTTTCAGGAGGTGAAGCTCAGAGGGGTAGAGTGCCATCCCTTCACTTTTTCCATAAATATGACATAGAGATGAGATGAGAATTCACTGCTATCTAGCTATGTAGATTATTTTGCCTCAGCTCTCAGCTAAAAGCCATGAATAAGACATATTAAGAAAATTAATAGTTAGGAGACAGAACTCTTTCTCACTTCAAAAAGTTTCATTTTAGCACCAAACTTGACCTTGAATATGAAGAGTCCATCCAAACTTGCATCTTATTTTCAGGTAGAAGCCTAACAATGTAGTTAGTAGCCTAAAGAAATGTTGCTAAAGACTGCTATAAATTCAATTTTACTAATAAGAAGCAATTAGAGTTTGGAAAAGAACTGGATGAAATCTGTGAATTAAAAGACGGGGAGTTAGGGAAGAAAACTTCACAGTTCCAGGCAATTTTTATTTGTTACTCTATGCAAGAAATGTGCCACTTCTTGTAGCTGTGTGGGCTTTCTGTCTTCCAGTGGTATCTATTACTTGTCCACTGACAGCTGCTTTCTGGCTGTAGCCTTAGGCTCAGCACATACTGCTATCACTTTGCCTCAGCAACGCTGTCCTGCTTTGACTTTTGCCAAATTGTGTGTCATATATGCTAAAAAATCTCAGCAGTTAAGGAAGAAGGGGGGAAAAAAACCCCAAAGAGTAACTGTTCATTATGGTAATGTAGAAATAACAATAACTTTAACATATTTAGGTGGACATATGTATATATAACCCCTGCATAATATTATAGCTGACACCAACTGCAGCTCACTCCAGAGCCAAGCCCAGCACAGCTCAGAGAGCAACACAGCAATATCTTTGGCAGTAACACAAGCACTGCATCATTTCACAAGGACATGTATTGTCACAGGGCTGTCAACCTTGAGGGGTCATCTCTGAGTGACCAAGTGGGGCTTTTTTGTGTGTTTATACTTTTTTAAAAAGGAACAAAAAGAGGTATCTTCTCTCTTTTGGACTATGTGCCTAAAAACTGGGGGGTCAGAAAAATGTTCTTGGTGTGGGTCTGAAGACAAACATGCACCCATTATGATCCCTTTTTCTTATTGTCTCTCTGTCCCCATGAAAATACAGAAGTTCTCAGTGGTGTGATTTGAGAAGTGGAGGTCAGGACACATCTTGTGCTCAAAATGAATAGCTGGATCCACAATCCAGTCTTTTCTTGGAAACGTGGATCTTTGTGTCCAGCTGAAACTGGGCATTCTGCTGTGAATCCACCCTGTCTTCCAAAAGGATGTGCTGGGAAATGAGATATCTCCTTCATGAAGGGAGCACCACCTACAGTCAGTCCTAAAAGCTGATGATGCTGAATTGCTCTTTTCCCCGGAAATTCTGCTGCAGTGTGAACAGCAGTATAAAGCCTGTGCACAACCAAAACAGAGTCTACAGCCATGTCACCTGTACAACATCCCCGAAAGAATATTTCCTGCAGTGGTCAAATTAAAAGGGCTGATGTTTCAAATTCTTGCGAGAAAAGTGCTATTAACTGTCTAAAACCAAGAGCTCAAAGCTTTGTCTAATCCCAAAGATTTTAATTCCCGTGTCAGAGTGCTATCTAGCACTGTGCTGGCATTTGACTCAGCACTCAGTCAGATAAGAATAACCTCATCACTTTTCTGCATCGCTCATGGTTTAACTGTAGTTCTAAGTTACTGAAATTCCCACCTAGTGCAATGAATCCTGTTCTTCTTTACACATAGGCTGAGTTTGGCTTAATTTAGAAAGGATAATTCTTCATATTCTTTCTTATGATAAAAGTTTTCAGTGCTATAGTCAGTACAGGAAAAATATTTTTTTCTGTTCTGATTTGTGATGCTCTGATTTTCAGCAAGATAAAGAAAATGGTGAATGAATTGAATATTTATAGCTGTATCCCCCAGGTGGATCTGCCCTGATTATCTAGTCTCAGGACTGAAACTCTGAGGAAGATCACTGCTTCCCTCAGTTTACTCACTAATCAAAGGTGTCCAAGCTATAACTTCAGTCAAGCAAAACCTCAGTCAGTTTTGCCTCCATTCCTTTAGGAGAGCCTTATGATTTCCATAATCAGACACTGTGTTCATGTCTGTGAGCTTCCTATCAATATATATCAAGTTTATCCAGTATTCATAGAAAATAAAGGCCTGATTTGAACAAACTCAACATTTCTCAGATGTTCATTATTATTTCTTTTACTAAAAGATTTGGGCATTTTAGTTACAGAACCACGTTATTGTGGCAGGTACTTTACAGGCAAGGAACAAAAAAATGGTCTCTGCTCCTGAAATACTGGGCAAGAGAAAGGCAAAACCTAAAGAGCCCCTTAGGAATACTGGGAACCATAGAACACTATTAGTTATTGTTGTTAATGTATTGACAGGCATTCTGTAAAGGTGTTACAGCAAGCAAGAGCTTTAAGGAGGAATTTGAAGGAGACTGCAGAGATGTTATGGCTCTTCTTTACAGGAAAAGCCAATGAAACCCCATGGGGATAAGTACAGTGGAAATCACAAAATGATTGAAAATTTCACAAGCTGATGATGCAGGTTAAACACTACATGCCAACTGGAGGTCAGAATTAACTTCTTCACAGCAGCAAGAAATTACGTACAGAAACAATCCTGAGCTATGACTGTCTTTTGGACTTCTTGAAAACATGGGGAGAGTGAAGACATGAAGGAAAAAAAGAGACAATCCCAGGTTATGTGCCAAGAAAAAAGTTGTCTGCAGCATTCACACCCAGAAAAAAGGTATACTGTAGAAACTGAGATACAAAGTGTTGAGAGGAGAGGTGAGAGTTTTCTTGTGTGGATGGATGTGAAAAGCCCATACTGTGCACATGATCTGAAGAAAGAATCAGTCGGACTTACAGAGTGGCTACTGAGGGCCTGGGCAGATTTCTGCAGCACAGATGTCACATGAGTTTGCTGGGCTAGATGTGAATGAGCAGGACAATGGAGACCCAGAATCTGTCCTTGTGGAACAGGGTGTGGGTGGTCATCAGTCCTCACTTCAGATCCAGCTCAGGGCAGAGAGACACAGGGAATAATGACATGAAGCTTTCATTTCTGTTTCAAATTAAAATATATAGTAAGAGTTTTGTCTATTGAGTTTATCCTCACTAAAGGTGAAACAGTATATTGCAGTCTTCTATAGTCCTTGTTAACTTGCCAGTATTTCAGTCTTCAGAATATTGTTAATTTAATTCTTCATAGAGCTAATATTTTCTTTTCTTTTTTTAAGGAGTATAAGTGTACTGGTAAATCAGAACTATTTTATTATCTTCAGTTTTCCTCTGAATTAAGTCTTTTATGTTTTTGAGGGTTTTGATCTGATGCCTTTCCCCTGCCCCCAATTTTACTAGTTCTCATTTTATCAATTTATGCAATATCCTCTTCCAACTGTCTTGTCCAGATGATTCACTAACAACTGGACTAATGGCCGTCTCAGTCCTTAGCAGCTGAGAGGGTGAGAGAATGAAGGGGTCAGGCCATCAGCTGCTGCAAATTGGTGCCGCACCATTGGTTTAATTGAAACAGTGCCAGCTCACGCCAGTGGAGAATCTGAGCCTGGAGCTCCGTTCAGCCCAAGCTCAAGGAAAGCACATCTCCAATCTGTTCACCCACCTGAAGTTTGTTACCTAAAGTATGTTAAAACACAAGTTGGCTACCCATTGGCTCTCCAGATGAACAGCGCGTGGCTAAGGGAAAAAGAAAAGCAGCAGCATCCAACCATTTACATTCTTTCTCATGACCCTCTCAAAGACACTGGCATCTTCACACTTTAGATATGCACATTTGGTTTTGAAGAAAAAAAAAACATCAAATAAACAGTAAGATCTAGGACACTGTCACAGCTCCACTGACTTAGTCAAACAGTGTCTCTCTTACTCTTCGGTTTGCTGGTTGTAACACTATTTTTGGTTCATAGTCCGTATATTCCACATTAGTGCTTTACCAGAATAAGGAATAAATTTTAGCTGCAAATGTAAAGCAACTCTCATAACCCTGCAGGGAGTTTTACACCTAAGTATTTAGAACAACAGTCTTGAACTTCCTCTTCCCCCATTAACTGCTGGAAGAAGCAGAGATAATTTCTGATCTGAACTGCTTGGTCTAGCCCTTCCCTTTCAATTTCTATTGAAGTGTGACCCTTTTGCAAAATATGTGTCTAAAACACAGTGTTTTACTACTTTTTACTGCAGGAAATTATATTACCAGATTATCTTGCACTGTGGTACATGTTCTGTTTATTCCCATGCATTGAATGAGTAAAAAAAAAAAACAATCTTAAGTCACACTTTAATTTTTAGTTTATTTTTACTAACAAAAGTACCAAATTTTGCTGTATTCAAGGCAGGCTCACCTTTCTGAGAGTTGTCAAGATTGGCCCATGCGTAGCAAGATGACAAACACTTGGATTTTGACATTTGCATTGATAGAGACAATATAATAAATCACAGAGAAGCAGAAAAGAAAACAACAACTAAAAAAAAATCAAAACCCAAACCCAAAAACCTGAAGGCCTGTTTCCCTTTTTTTTTTTTTCTTTTTTTTTTTTTTTTGGCAAAAAACCTGCTACAGAAACAAATGTAGATGAGGGGGGCACTGAGCCATATAGAAGTGAGTAATTATCTACTGTTACAGGCCTTATTATCTCTCCAAATGTTTGCTAAAAATTCTATTGGGCAACCATCTGGACCCTGAGCTTTAACGGTGGATACAGAGTGGATTGTTGCTTTAACTTTTAGATGGGAAAATTTCTTTCTTTAATTCTTTCCTGTCATCCTGTGTTAAATAATTTAGTTGAATGTCTTCTAGATAGCTTTCTGAGTCCTCAGAGTCAGTGCATTCTAGATGATATAATTGCATAAAATATTCTTTGAAAGTTTATATATATAGGATTTTTTTACCACTAGAGGATCTGAGGACACTTTGCCATCTGTTGTAAGGGCTTGCTAATGCACCTATTTTCTCTTCTATCCCTAACATTCTCTTTTTAAATTACTAGGCTTAATAATTTGCCTAATTGGTAGCCTCCCCCCACATCTGAAATTATATACGACGCATATTGCTTCAACATCCTCTCTGTGTATGAAACCTAGCAGTTCTCCTCTAAGAATTTCCATTGTTACTGTATTGCTGTAGTTTTCAACAGCAAATATAATTTCCTTCATTCAGGCTGTGATAAATAATTCAATAACATATCATCAATAACTATAGACCAGTTGCTTAGCTTGAAACGTGTCTCTAGTTTGCTGTGAAGGTCATCGCTATCAATTATGTACCTATCTTCCATGGAATGTTTCAATTTAGTATTATAATCGTAACAATAAATTATCTTTGTTCTTATGAAGTATATTTCATTGACATAGGTTTTCAACTGTTTTGTTTTTTCATGGTTTTTTTTACTAATTTCCAGATAGACACTGCGAGACATCCAGTTTTAACTGTCTTGACCAAAGTCACAATACTGCATGAACAGCAGAACCAGAAATATAATCAGTCACCTGATGTTCTGCACTTGCGTTTGGACATTTTCTGTGAAACGATGTGATGACCAAGCCATGAGGCTTCTCCCGTGACACCGAATCCATATTGCCTCATCCCGACCAAGTGATGGCTTTCAACTCTCCCCAGTTTCAAGCTGCACAGGGAACCTGTAATGGGATTGCATCACATTTGAATTTACCTTTTGAAATGCAGCCCTCGGGCAGTCTCTGCATTCCTCTAGCTGAGCAGAGATATGGGTGAAACAAGTTCTTGATTTAGCTGCCAATAAGTGTCTAAAGCACTTCATGACTGACAGTCTGCAGAGGAGCAGAGGGATCCCACCGGAGCTAACAAGAGGATGCAGTTGAATCAGCCTCCCAGCCCAGGGTAGGATTGTTCCAGAAGCAAAGAAAAGAGAACAACGTGGCTAAGCCCTTGCTGTGTCCCTGACTTCCACCACACCCTTGTCCCAGGCAGAGAGAGGTCAGTGTGCCCATCCTCCTCCACCTCCACCCCATCACCTCAGCCACCTGAGGGCACCTCCCACCTCTCTCCCCCTGCTGAGGGGAAGGAAATCAGACAAGGTGCACACAAAGTGTTTTGCCTTCTCCTTAGTCAGAGGTCTATTATAAATGAGAATGATAATATTCTATATATAATGCTATTTTCCTACTCCTCTCTTGCTGCAGTTTTTTTCTACCTATTGAATTTCCACTGTTTTTGTTTTTTTCTTAATCCACCTTCTCTTGTTCCGACCAGTCAGGCTGACTGTTCTGGTGGTATTAATTATTTCTTGGAATTGGTTGCTATTATTCTCTGTTTCTCTTTGTGGCTTTAATATTTCATCAGATTTGATTAATCTAGCTTATCTGAGATCTTTTGCTTACAATATGTTAATAAAAATAACATTTCAGGAAAAGGCTAATATTTCAAAACAGGCTTTTGCTTTTTCTAATCGTGTTTAGGATCAGATCATTGAACTTATGGACCATCTCTCACTAATTTTATTAGAAGTGGATGGATGTTTGGAGAACAGAACAGACTGCTCAGAAACAGACAGTTTTTAAAATCTTGACATTAAACCTTTGAAAGAGTAAGTATAATTCTTAGAGGAGGGAAGAAGTGTTCCAAGGGGTGCAATACAACCATCATTGTAAAATACTTACAAAATTGGGGGGTGTGGGGTAAATTCACCTGGCTGATAAATAATCCTGAATGGAAAAACAAACGGATAACATAGCTCCATAGCTTTTAATACATATGCTTCTAAGTCTTTCTTTAAATTCTTTCATTAGGAAAAAGTGATTTCTGTATTTCAAAGCATCCTCAACACATTAGTGGGAGCCACAAGGAGGAAGTCAAAGCAGCAGTTTGCAAGAGGGCTTATCTTTTACCAGTGGCAATGGCATTAATGGGAATGAATGGGAATGGTTTGTGCTAGCTCACTGATGGTCTCTCGGAGTATGCAAACACATTATTGTAAATAGTAGCTGCAGAGAGGAAATGGGAAAAAAAAGTCATTGTACCAGCTGAAAAGACTCTGCAATACAGAGATATTGCCACAGCAGATCAAAATTGTGATCCATTTAACCCCATGTCTTATACCAGCTATCACTGGGACGTTCAGCCTGGGAAGCACAAACATTACTTTAATCCTAAGATCTCTTTAGTCCAAACTGTTTATAACTCTCACAGGCTTTTCCTTCCCTCCAAACAATTTCCCCCACCACTCCTTTCCTCCTGAACCCATGGGAACTTTGTCAGCTCTCTTTCAATGCACATGCATACGTTTGTGAGCATATATAAACTGTCCATACACCAGGAACTGCAGACCAACGCCAGTGGGCAACCCAGGGATATACAACCAGCCATTTGGCCATGTATGTTTGCAGAGAAACGTGAACCCCAGGCCCTCCTTGTGTCAAATAGTTTGCCTTAAAGTAAGTGCTACCATTTAAGCCTAACCTCTCTCCAATCTCACAATTATGTGCTCGGGATTTTCTGATGGCGTACTTGTCTATTTCAGTACCATCTTGTTATTGGGGAAAAAAAAAAAAAAAAAAGAATGCTCTTATCACAAGAAGAGATTTGGAGCCGTGACTTACTGCAGACACAGTATCCATCCACTGATTTGTCCATTTTTTCCTCTTCCTCCCTCTCTTGTCTCTCAGTATTCAATGTCCCTACAGAAATGCAGATACGGCCTGCCCAAGGCATGAGCATAAAGGACATATAGGCTGAATGAGGGAAGCTCAGCACATTTTTAAATTAAAAAGAACAGTTTTGCTATCTGGGATAAAAATTACAAGAGCTGTGTATTCTCATGCTTCAGGGCATAAACTGATCAGTACCTAGGGTCAGGTGCACCCCAATCTGTCACAATTAGGAACATACACAGAGTTTTAAACTTTCTCTGGAAACAGCTGTTTTTGGCTGCTGTTGCTGACAAACACAGTGGATTGAGGGGTCTGTGGGCTGGATAGGAACAGGAAGTGATGATGTTCTGTTACAATACAATTTATACAGAAAAATTAATGCAGATTGAAAATCCACGTGTAAAGGACATTTGCTTTCTTCTTCCTTTTACATTTAATTTAGCAGTTCCCTCTCATCTTTTCTCTGATCTAGCATGATCTTTTAATCAGGGTGGCCTCTCACTAAAAGCCTTTCTCTCACCTCTTTTAAGCAGTTTACCAGGCATCTTTCAGTTCCATTTGTCCAACTCCTGATTTTTTGGTGGTTTCCTTTTAGTCCTAAAAACTGTACCAGAAATATGATTTTTCTTTGTCCCTTTAGACGTTGTGAACTGCAGACAGAAGGAGAGGAGAGGTGATGTGAGAGTTCACTTTCCCTGCCATTTCTAGACATGAGAGGACAGCCTCTCCAGGTAGCTGTTCTCATAAGTGATGCTGGCTGGACAGACTAAATGATGGCATGTTGAAATTTCATACGAAGCAGAATGATTTCCATATCTGCAGATCTTCTTCAATGGCATTAGTTATGCTAATAAAGTGGTGCGACTTTTCTGGCAGTGCTTGAGGCAGCTGCCAGGCTGTGACTGAAGACTCTATCTGGGGAAATAACTCAGCAAGTAAAATTCAGATGGCCGACAACCTGCTCGGGTTCCTGCTCCTCATCCAGAGCTGTGTATGAGCTCTATTGTTGAGCGTATAATAAACTGTGCCTAACTCAGACACAACCCCGCTGGCATCTCAGACATTACTTTGCAAAGCTCTTCAGGACACCCCCAGTGTTTGCTTAATTTATGTGCTGATAGGCATTTCTATGACATCCATCGCCGGCGTGCAGAAAAGGCTGGCAAAGTTATTAGGGGAAGCAAGAGGAAAACAAAAGAGAGAGTCGGTTCGCACATTGCGCCAGATGAGCCCAGCAGCTGCTGGAGGATGAGGCATGTGCCACTCCAGCAGCTGAAGGAGGCAGGGTGAATGCAAGATGAAGCTGGATGTGAGACGGCACCCTTTCTTTGGGGTCCAGAGCCAAGCCGGGTGGGAGGACAGGAATGAGCCGCAGAATTCAAATCCTACCCCTTGGCCCTAAAGAGAACCCCTGGAAACGTGCAGTGCTCTGAAAACTGAAGGGTGGAGTCTTGTCCATACAAGAAATTCCTCTCTACAGGAATGAGCTACATCCCAAGTCTCCTCAGGATACACTGTGCTTTTTCAGGGACTAAATTTTCCTGGTCATGTTTTACAGTTTTCCACTTACTTAGATCCAGAGTTTAAAATTAAATAGGGACGTCTGAGGAAGGAATAATCTTCTGTCAGCTCTGCTCTTGGTTCTTCTGAAGATTTTATTCATAATATGTGGTGAGAGATTTTGTTGTGACTAGTTTTTCATAAGAAGCAATCACAGAAAGATCAGTTGTGGAGTTTGCATTTGTTTAGGGAGTGCTATTCTTTCATTTATGTTGTTATGACAAACATTGCTCTTCTGTTCAAGTTTGTAGAAAACTTATTTAACAAACATCCTGCTGAGTGCCCTCTTCTTTGGGACAAGGCATCCTGTTCTTATTTCCTCTTGTTTTTCTGGGCTTTGTGGCTTTGTACCTTGCTCAGGTAAAGGAAATAATTTTTATTATACCACTTTCTTCTCTTCCAACATGTACCTTTTAGGAAGAAAGTCACCATTTAATTTCTCTAGGCCTGCAAATGCAGTGGTGGACATGGGAAGTCCCCACAGACATGTTAATGGACCACACTAACAGACTCACCTCTAATGTCCAGATATTCAGGTCACAGAGATATCAGATAAATACGTAATCTGTCCATTCAGAAGAGTTTGAGTATCTACTAAAGAAGCAGAAATACTTGTGCCCCAAGAATTGTCAGGCATTCCATGAATTTTAAGTATTTCTGGAGAAATGTTCATCTGGAAACCTTCTTCCAACAGGAATAAAATGAACCACAGCAAGGAAACCCCCTCTAAAAGCAAAACCTCCACCACAAAATAACACTACCAGTGCAAGATTGTCCTGGCCTTTTCCTTTCCTAGCTGGTGGAATTTACTTGTAACCCCATAGCCCTGTAATATTATATTGCCAGTTGCAGGCTGTCAGTTTTGCATTGAGTTTGCGAGGCCTCAGATCTGTCTTTATTCTGATTGAACTTTTCTTGACCCCCCCTGCAGCTTTGTTTTACTTGGTTTAGCTGCAACTGCAATTTTTCTAATGACCAGATGGCTATGGCTAATTTGTTTTATTTCTGTTTATCCTTTTTATGCTACCACCATGGTTTTATAACTCTAACTCAGTGCAATATAGAGAAACGCAGTTCTGGTAAGACAAGAGAGGCCTTAAGAGGTGGGGACATGGGATAGGGAGGTGTGGGGTGATAAGAGCTGGGACTGGCACTCAGACTGCATGGCCATAAACAACTTGCTCATGGTCAGTTAAAAAAATACAGACCTGGATCTGGATGAAACCAGGTTTAGGGGTAAAACAGGAAATAGTGCCTAAGACACGTGGAAGGTACTGTGTCTGTTACATTTGGATGCAGAGATACAATCCCACAAAAAAGGTGCACAAGTGTGTTAAGAAGTGCCTAAGAATGGCCACAAGCGGATCCTAAAGTCAAGAAGTGGAAACCACCATCACCATCACCATCCTTCTGGCAAAAGCTCCAGATTCTGACTTAACCCCGGCCACACACACCACCAGAATGAAATCACTGACCTTCAGACCCAGCAGAGAGGGACATGTGTGAGCATAACACCAGGAAAAGGGATAGAAACTCAGGTGTGTGTTTGTGACAGTCTGAACTGCAGAATTATTAGTGCTGAAACTTTTCCTGCATAGAAGCATTCTCTCTTTTTCCACACTAATTAGATGAGGGCTGGTAATGATTAAGCAACTAAGATTTTATTATGCTAACGATAAACTCCTGGCTTTATATTTAAGACATGTTTACTGTTTGCCCATAAAAATTATTCTGAGAGTAACGCACTTTCACAACCAACATTTGCTATAATCTATCAATGTCTGAAAGATGCACTTCATAACCTGTTAAAGCTGATGAGAGACAATAAAAAGGAGGGTCCCAGTCCCCTTTGCCTAGTACTCATGACTGGATATTTCTACCTTTTTTGTAGAACTGTGGTCTCTGATAGAGTTGAAAATGCCTCTAGTCTAAATCTAATTGCACTGACACAAAGAGTAGAACCACGCATTAAAATTTCCACTGAAAACAGCAGTAACAACAAGATATCCATGGCAGTACCTTATTTCAGGGCCACAGGGTTACAGCTGCCTCAGTTCCCAGTACTAAAAGCCACGATAGTGAGCATTAGCCCCAAAATGCTATTACTGAAGCCTTTTGGATGCAGGTGTAGTTAACACGCACACATTTGGAATTATGTGGCTACAAAATTAGTTGCAAACATTATAAATTTTGGTGACTGAAGAAGAATGAAGGCAGGAGACAGGAGTTGAGGAGGGAATGAACCTTATATATCAGCTTTGCCACCCACTGCAACACAGACTTGCTTTTTGCTGCTCATTATGTGTAATTCCCCTCTTCCAGGTAGCTCAGTTATCTACTGGGAGAACAGTGAGATGCAATTTTTCACTCATCCAATCATATGATTTCATGGGCACAGCACAGTTTATGGAAGAACAGAGGACGAGCAGCTGAAGTGAATAATTCACGAGCTATCCATAGGCCGCGATTTGTTTGTATAAACTATTTGGTAAATACTTACGCATAACTATCATATTCACGGCATTCAGGAATGGTTTGGGAACAAAGGCCAAGCCTCCTGAATAATTTATTCCCCAGGAATTATCGAGATCGCTCCCGTGTATTCTCTGGAGCCTCTCTCCGTGGCACAGTACCAAAAGGTGCCGTGCATTAAGTGGAAATCGGCTGTGCCCCAAGCAGGACAGAGTGTGAGTGTTTGGAGTGCAACTTGCAGTGTCTGGAGAAAACCTTGTGTCCGTCCAAGCTGAGCTGCACACACCAAGGCACAGATGTGCCGTGTGCCAGTCTCCAGAATTTCAAACTGTTCCATACAACCACAACCTGGTGAAATCAGAATTGGAGCACATGTGGTGGGGAAAGAAATTTGAAACAAATTTTAAAAAAACAAAACAAAAAAAAAAAACAAAAAAAAAAAAAACAAAAAAAAAAAAACAACAAACCAAAAAAACAAAACCCAAAAAAGAAAACAAAACAAAATTTTTAAAAAACCAAACAAACAAGAAAACAAACAAAAAATCAAAAAAACACCCACACATACAAAAAAACACAAACCAAGAAAACTAACCAACCAAAAAAACCCCCGAAAAAAACCCAAACAAACAAACAAAAAAACCAAAACCAAAACAACAAAACAAGGAAAAACAACAACAAAAAAACCCCCAAACAAAATCAAAACAAATCAAAACAAAAGCAACAAAAACTGACCAAAAATTTACAGAAATTTGGAGAAAACACAAGTTGAAAAACAATAAAATTCTCCTGATTTATATTGTGAAGAACAGTAGAGTATTTTGTTTTGTTCTTTCCTCTCATATTACTTTAAAGTTGGCTATTTTCTGAGAGTTGGTTCATTTGTTTGTTTCTGTTTGCATTAACATTTGAGGTCTTATCTTCCCCACTTTCCATGAGGAGTCCTACAAATTGGGAGAGAAAAATAGCAAATCAAGTTTTGAAATCTCAGGCACTGAAAACAATATTACTTTGTTAGATTTTGTTTGAACATTGTGAAATGTTGCTCTCATTTTTAAAGTCAGGGTGTCCTTAATGCTGTAATTTATATATTTACCAGACCACATTCAAGTATGTGCATAGAAACACAAAGAGAAATTCTCCTTTTCTTCAAGTTTATTATTATGACAATAAATTTCTTTCCGTTTCCACTGACCAAGGACAGTTTGGGTAAGTGTTGTCTTGATTGCAGCTGGTAGCAGAAGAGCTATTCCCTCTTCATTAGAACTGGGGAAGTTTTATCATTAATTTAAATGCATTGATTTTTTTTTTTTTTTTTTTTTTTTGTGCAACTGATGCTTAATTTCAGTCAGATTTTTCAGATTTTGAATGCCAACAAGGAAATGAAAATAAAGTTTCCCTCTTGCTGATGGTTTCTTTTGGGAGTATTTTCTCCCTGCCTATTCCAATGAAGGGTTATTTTTCTTCCTCACTGAAATTTTCCTGAGTAAAAAGCCATCCTTGGCTGCAAGGAAAAAAAATCACAACCAAGAAACATTTCCTCACAATCAGTCTATTGAAATGCACCTTGCACCCTCGCAAAAGGGGAGCTTCTGAACCATGATGAATAGGCCTTGATTTTACAGGTCTAAGTGATATTTGAGCCACAGTCATTCCTAACTTGCTTGTTTTTCATTGGGGTTGTAACTACCTAGGTTCCCATAAAACAGCCAAACTCCATCCAGTAAAGGTTTGCACAAGCTGAGTTACTAGAATATTTAAATTTTAGAGACAAGAAGATAAAATAAACAGGAAATTTGGGGAAGTGTTCAAAGCCAGATTGCATGGGACATGCCCTGGTGTCCCCGTCCATTTCAATGAGGTGAGATTTAAGGTCCTTTCTAACCCAACCTGTTTTGTAAATCTATAATCTTGAGTCAAACTATACATTTAATGTATGATTTGGTTCAATTAACCAAAGCATTCACTATTGTCTTCATTCTGTATGTGTTTGGGGATTGGTTGGGGATTTGGATTTTTGAGTTTGGGGTTTTTTTCCCTTGGTATTGTTCTGTGCGTTCTTTTCGCATGCTTCCCTGCTTGTTTTCTTTGCAAAGCGATAATATAACCATGTTTCAGCATAAATTGTTATTTTGAAACAGAACAATGCATTTCAGCACTTTAAGATAAAAAATGTGGATTGTTGTGGTTCAGGGAAACTCTTCTGTCTCTTTCAGGAGTGCTTGAAGCAACTAGCTGATGTTTGCCAAAATCACAAATTAAATTGTTTGCCTGAAATTGTCTTCTTGATTGTTTTAAGCCTGAGTTTCTTTGAAAATCCATCTAGTTTAAGGTGTTGACCCTGCCTACGTTCAAAGAAAATAAGCAAATCGCAGAGTTTTGAAAAAAAAAAAGGGGAGACACTGATGGTTAGATGGGAAGTGAAGCACATTTAAGACCGTCCTTGATCAATGAAATGATAAATAGAAGGTAGGTCAGGGAGAAGCGCCCTAAAACCACTAATTTGCAACAGCCTCCTATATCATTAAGCATCCACTTTTCTGAGCAGGCAAAAAATTAAAATTGTGACTAGTTTTAGGGACATAACTCTACATCAGTAAAACTCCATCTTGCTGACCACAGCCATATGCAGCTATTGCTGAACTAAACACTTTGAAAACAGTGGAAGGCTGATTTACCTGTCAGAAATTGTTAAAACTCTTGGCAGAGTCAAAATTAGAAGTTAAAATGCCCTATTTTACTCTACCTTCTGCAGTAGTGCTGTACCTTTAATTTTCATAATCTCTGCAGCTTTAAATTCAACATTTATTTTTAACACATATATTTTAATGAAACATGAAATATAAAACGAAACTCCTGTCTGCCTCCTATGAGCATGGAGAGAAATCCTAATTACCTGTTTCAAAAGTGTGAAGCTCTTTCTAATTTTCCAGCAGCCAGGTTCCTTAGAAAGCACTCAGTATTATAACTATTTATGCCAATTGTGCTATTTCATGCATAAAATTACCGCATTATTGTTGGAATAGATGCTGGAGAGATATCTAAGCAGGGTGTAATCACTTCACTTTCTATCAAATTGTGCTTCTGAAAGGTATCATAAATTTTATTAGAAGGCAAGAGGCTAATGGAAGCCAATCAGCGTTAATGCTGATAAAATTGCTTGTATTTTACATTATAAAGCAGGGAGATATTTTTATCGTAAGGTTCCCTTTTGTTTTATTAAGAGTGTATCATGGAAACTAGGGTACAATAGTACAACAGAGGGCTGTCAGTGAGCCTCTCCTGTTTCTGTTCCTGCCTTAGCTTACAAAAAAGTTTGTGTCTCAAGATACTTTCAGATCTTTGATGGTGTAAAGGGAGTGCAAAATAGGTTCCACAAACACTCAGGTCTGCTGACTTGCACAAGTCTTTACAATGATGAGGTGCATCTCTGATGAAAATATTTATGTCCCAAATGTTATTTGGTGTTTTTATTGTTCAAGCTAATTGTTTTCTATTAGGCTGCCTATAGAATCTGGAGAGGGATAGTTTTTATGACTCCCTAGCTTATTTTTAAAGCTCCACAGTAGAAGAATTAGAGTGGATTTTGATATGGGAAGGATGAGAATCCAGAAATGGGGATAGAAAAAAGGCGCTTTACCCATCAAGAAGTAATTGAATGCGATTTAAAGAAATTGGTCTACTTTGATGGTAAATTAAAAGTTCTTTTTTTCTACCTGTTAATAAAATTTTGTACTTAACGGAGCCACATTCGTGCAGTCATTTGCAAAACAGCTGGTTCAAATTAGTTTCCTTTTTTTTTTTTTATTTTCAACTGCATCAGGTAAGTGTGGTTGCTTCTGACCTATAGCTAAGGAAACTGAGACACCAAAAGGTGATGAGTTAAGATCCCAGAGGGGGAATTTGTGGTCGATCTCATACTGGAAAGGAGGTAGTGATTCACAGGTAGAGGCATTTGGTGAATGCATTGGGTATTTACAAACTGTGTGTGGCTTGTCAGGCCCTGGCACTGCAGGGACAGCACCTTTCCAGGCTCTGAAAATCCCAGTTCAAGCACCTGCTTTTCCTGACATGAATATTTATCTTCGTCCACAACATATGCACTGTCCCTCCACATAAAGCAAATATTTACTCCTCCACTTTTCGGGCCATTATATACAGCATTATTAATGTTATTAACATTATTTGCACTGCAGCCATGAAGGCCCCTCCAAGGCAGGGCGTTTTGTGTCACGCACTGTACAAACACATGGCAAAGGACACTCCTGGCATTGTTGGATTAACAATCTAAATAGCTAAGGCAAACAGAGGCTTGGAGAAAGTGCCCTGGGTACCCTGAGCAGGCAGGTTTTCCTGTGTTTAAGAAGGCAGATGACAGGTACCTGAGCTAGGATCAGTTCACAACTTTGCCACTGATTTTCTGTGTAATGCATTACTTAATCACTCCGCAATTCCTCGGATTTCCGCAGGAGTAATGTCACCAATTTATTCCAAGATTCCTTCAGGTCTAAAATTGCTGGTGCCTAGACCCAACTCCAGCTAATGAAAAAGAGTCATTGACAAGATTTGGCCCATTACTGAATTCATATTCCTGCCTCAGGTAGCCATGCATATTCCTGTCAAAGCCCACATAGTGTAACACTTGGTGTTAATGGAGTCACAGGAAGGATGGATTTGTTCTCATCCAACTACATGTTTTAATTCAAAGACCACATTACTGTTCTGGTGATAAATTAGATAAGAGCAAAACATGTTTTTTTCTTTTAATTCCAATTATGTTTTAAAATTCTGTTTCTGGTTGACTGTTATTTATTTGCAGGGCTTTTTATTATTATTTTATTATTGCACTGCCTTGCTGTAACTTTTTCTTTTCTAATTTAATCCTCCATTTTTAAATACAATTTTCTTCTTCACCCACCAGTAGCTGCATGACTGATTTTACTGAATGAAATTTATAACAATGACAGAACAAAAGGGAATTTAGTCTGAATCCAAACTAAAGTCATGTTAACAATATATTCAATTTTATAGCCTCAATTTCAATGGGGCACCCAAGCCTTTCTGAAGTCAACAGTCTATTCTCATATCCCAAAACCTGAGTATGCTTTTGTATAACTGGAATTAGTGTAACATTGGTTAGCTTATCTGACTTTGCCCCCTGAAATCATTGACTTTAAAATACTTGTCTCAGGCAGGCCGCAGTGAAGAATAGAGAATTATCATATTTCCAGAAAAAAAAAAAAAAAGTAAAAAGGCAAAATGAAGTGCAGACTGAAATATTTCTTATAGCTAGGTAGGAAGCACCGCTAAAGTATATAGATAATTTCAAACTCATTTATCACATTTTTGGGCAGTATATCTCTTGTGCCAAAATACTACATTTGTAGAATGGACTTTGGCTTTTCATGAGACCCATCAGAAGACCACAGGCTGACAAAACTCTGATTTTCTGCTATGTGACCAAGACACTCATTTATGCTTTCACTGCAGTTATAACCCATTGTCTCAGCTTCTGCTACTTTGCACGTGTGGTCAATATTTCTTCACATTCTTGACCGTGCTGAGATGTCTAACACCATGTCACCACCTCCTTTCCTCTCTGTGCCTTTCCATCCTGAAAGGCCTCTTGCAGAAAGCCCAGGTGCTGACAAATAAAGTGAAATTCTTCCCACTGCTTAAGGCAGTACCCCAGTGGACACAGTGGGATGTTAAGAAGTTATTCTTCCAGGTGCGGTGAGGCTTTAAGACAAAGCCATTGCTCCTGCTGAAGCTGTCTGCCCTTGCACTAACAGCTGAAATGCCAAGCTGGGAGATTGCTCCCAAGAGGGTTTGCACAGTCCTGGGCGTGGTTGTCCCCATGGAGAGCTCTGCAGTCACTCGTTAAAAGGCACCAAAGGCAAACTGAGACACCAAATTTCTTTCACGTGCCAGATCATGCCCTGCTGGTCAAGCAGGAAGAGATTGCTTTTTGAGAGGACGAGGGTTACATCTTTGCACTTCCATTGCCTATCAGCTGCTGATGCCTCTTAGAATCATAGCATATCTTGAGTTGGAAGGGACCCACAAGGACCATCGAGTCCAACTCCTGGCCCTGCACAGGGAACCCCAACACTCACCACATGTGCCAAAGAGCACTGTCCAAACTCTTCCGGAACTCTGTCTATTTTAGGACTATGACCTCTGCCCTGGGGAGTCTGTTCAGTGCCCAGCCACCCTACTTCTTCTTTGTTTTTTTAATGAGGATTTGCTGCTCTTTTTCCTCTTGCATGTTAATAAACAGATCCTTTTCTCAAACATTACTTTTATTACAGCAAATCAAATGAAACCCAGACTAAGATGGAAAAAACATATAGACGTCTTCAACATGTCTGCCTGTAGCTGAAGACAGCTACAACTGAGAAAAGAGTTTGCAGTGATGTTCATTCACTGTTAGTGTTTAAAATTCATTTTATGAACAACCTGGACTCTGAATTCGCTTCTGTGATTTGGGAACCCCCCGGCACAGAAGTAGCTGTAGCGATTCATAGTCAGAGCACAGATTAGGCCGTGTACAGATCTAATGTTGGGCTTCATTCGTGGCCTAGGAATGTTAAAGTTCCACCTTCCCTTGGAAGCTACAACACTTTTGAGTTTCAGGGACAAAGGTAAAAGTAAATCTGATCAGGTTTTTAGTGCTCCAGGAGCATCCAAATTTCATTCAATCTCCATATGAATAACACCACTCTTATGATAATGGCTTTCAAATGGAAGCATCAAATAATTATGCTGACAAAGCACAACACTCCAAACATTTCTTGGATGGATGATGGAAAACATGAATTATCAGACACAAATATTCTGTATTTTCATCCATATTCTGGTAACATTGCTGTTCCACAATCTACCCGAGATGGATCAAAGCAGAAGTACTCAATTGATTTACAACCTTGTAATTCATTTGTCATCATTTATTTTGCATTGTATAAAACAAGATGTAAGTGCACAAATGCTGGAATCCTAAAGTGCTGGATTAAGAGGATTCTGGCTTGTTGATGTCCTTTTATAAAGGAGAAATAAAGGGAGCTTATGCAAGGCAATACAAGAATATTCTGGCCAAGCATATGAAAGAGTTTATAATAATATTCCTTTTTCTCTAATAGGGAAAGAGGGTTTGCCATATTCTGTCCTTGACTATTCCATTTCTGCCTATGCCTTTTCGCTTCAGATGCTGAAGAGCACAAAGTACTGGTAAACAGAAAATACCTATCCAAAAATATGAAGACAGATAATAGAACTCTTAACACATGTTGGACTATGTAAAGACATGTTGGACTGTGCGAAATTATTTTTTTTTATTTTTACTCCTTTCTGTTGTATCCAAAAGTCCTCTGTCATGCTTGAGCAATACACATCACAGCATCAAATTAACATTATGACTACCTGTCAAACCCATGAAATACAGAACCATCCCTAATTTCGGGAACTTGGGCATGTTTAATGAATATTATCATTCAAGTAATAAATATTACCATTGATTTCTGAGCTAAGTGATGATCATCTGGTAGAGAGGGTAGATAACAAAAATGCTCAAGTTTCATTAGTGACAATGTGATATATCCAATATGCAAAATCAGAATTCTTCTGTATAATGCCACAGAGACTGACTGAGTAGAATAGATTGATTTTATTTTCTCTTCAAAAAAGTTCAGCTTGAGCTGTATATCAAACCTAGGGTTACAGGCTTTGCACAGGAGATGACAGTTTTGTGTTGGAGATATCAGAATTCTGGATAAAGAGATTCCACTTCAGCACTCAGCCACACTTCCTTAGGCAGGCTGCTTGTTTTCAAACTCCCATTTATTATGTAGGGATAATATTTTCTTTTTCCATTCATCTGACTTGTTTATACTATAAGCTCTTTGCAGTATTATTTATCTCCAATGATGTATAAGATCAGCCTGTGCAGAATGGACCTATATATTTTAATAAATCAATACGAAGATCTAGGCAAGAAACAGCTTTTTGCCCTAAAGACATTTTCTACATTTTTAACAGGAAAATACAAGCTGTCTTGAAGCTTTTTTTTTTTTTTTTTTTTTTTTTTTTTTTTTTTTTTTTTTTGTGCAGAAAAATACAAACCCCAAGATGTGAGAAGCCTACATATCTTAAATACTCACGAACCCTGCAGTTACCTGGAATGTAGGAAATGGAAATTCAGGATCTGGACTTGAATCAGACAGAACGGGTACTCGAACCAGAACTGTCAACATTAGAGTGGTAGTGCATTTTTGTAATTGTGTTACACATGGTTGGTTCTGTGTTACCTTTGAGAATGGAACTCTTGATCTAACTGGAAAAGCAAAAGGGAAAGAATTGGAGAAAAAAAACAATGAGAGCCTTGAAAGCTTTATTTTTGAAAATTTATATTCATTTTTACAAAAAGATGCAGCTTCAAAGTTTACACAGCTATGCATGTTTTGAGTAAAAATTATTAAGCTTGTCAATGTTTTGTTCTTTTTGCCCCTTCTGTTGTCTTTAAATGCTTAATTTTCAAAACATTTTTGGCATTTTCCCAAGTTTCTCCGAAAAAATTTGTCATACATGTTCTCGTTCATTATATTTATATATACTAATACTAAAATGCAAAACTTAACCTGTTTTCTATTATTTATGTCAGAAAGTAATGTGGCAATAACTGTCTACAATTGAAAAAAGTATGTTTTTCTCTCACTCACTTGTTTTGTAAAGCTGCCTGATAGTATTTATTTTAAAATCATCACTGCAGAGCAACATCCTAAAAATACTGCATCTCAAAACCAGACTTGTAAACCAATGACAGCAAGTGAATATAAGTAGGGAATAACATCTCTCTGCTTTAACAATAAGAGAATATAATAAATATCACATTTAGAGTACATATAGCTCCATTTTCTGACTTTATATGCATATACACAAAGAGTTTTCCCAGTAATAGACAGATTTCACCAGATCATTTTCTCACATAAATGACAGAATAGAGTTTTCCATTTTAGACTTAACATACACATAAATAAACACTATGTTTGCTCACGGTAAGAGAATATTCATTAAAAAAGATGAAAGAAAGGAATTCTTAGCAATATCTTAGCATATCTACTTAGGTGTCTCATCTAAACATAAATTTCACTTGAACATTAATATTGTTTTCAGATACACTGTACTATTATGTATTTTTTCTGGCCCAACATTGCAATGAATTTCTGTATTAATTATACTGTCTGGATTATTTGTTAAGGCAAAAACCAATTCAAGTAAAATGCTGCTGCATCTGAAAAAAAAATCAGAAGAAAAATCAGAAAAAATTATGCTTTCCATTTTATTCTTTTTTTTGTTTTGTTTTTTTTCACATTTTTTTAGCTCAAGTCCCTGAAATGCACAGGACGAAACTGTCATTATAGAAGGAGAAGCAAATATTTAATATCACTGAAGGGGAAGAAGAGGAAGCATTTTCCCTTCTACTATCAGCTTACCATTCCCTTCTACTACCAGACACAGGTTAAATTGATCACTTTTGATATTTCTAGAATCAATAAACAAAGACAGATATGTCAGAAGGCATTTAACCCATCCTAAAATGAATAACAGACATCCATTCCCCTTTTTTGGCAGTCCACATTATCCTGTACGACAGTGGTTGGGGGCCCAGAGTGACACAAAGTCCAAACCAGCACTGGTGCCTGTGCTCAGATTTGAACCAGGATCCATATCCAGCTAGGATCCAGATCCATCGAATCTCCAGAGTGCTCAGCCCTGTCTTCACAGCTCCTGAGATGTTCAGAGAAATATGAGAGATATGTCCGCCATTTTCCAGGAGCTCACAGTGCTGTGTTTTCTCTTAAATCCCAACTGAACACTCCTCCTTAACTCAAAATAGGTGTTGAATGGGGCAGACCATTACTTTGGGCCCATGCAGGTGTGTCCTGAATGGAGATATCATGTGAAAATTTTATCCAACATCTTCCTAAGGAAGTGTCAAGGACCTGTGCAAAGCTTTCTGCAGAAGGCAAGTACAATTGCCCTGGGAACTGGATGAGGATGCCATTGAAGGATGCTATCAATACTGTCACAGGATGTTATTAACATTATTAGGATGTTAACAACTGGCAGTGCTCATTTAGAAGCATTTGATGTCATAATAGAATTCAACATGAACACATAGAACATCTGTACATTCAAGGGCTTTCCTGAAAAACAAAAGAAAATCCTGAAGGGTATAAGGATTTTAACGTTAAAGAAAAAAAGTTGCTGCTTTGATCAATACCCTCAGGATTTGCAAAATGGCAGCAAAGTGAGGAACGTGCCAAATAATTTTTGGCTTTGGCCCTAACTTGTAAGTCTGTCAAGGACTTCTCTTGCCAATTGGTGGAAAATGGATTACTGTCATTTTTCAAGGGACTGCACATCATTTTCCATTGATTGGCATGCCAAATCCTTCACAAAGTAATGAGTCAGGCACGATGCAAATCATCGTTGCACTGTCACTTTGATTGCATAGCCCTCTATCAATGTGATTAAACTGGTGTGGCATCCAAAAGGTAATGAACGACTCTGCTTGGCTTCAACAGAGGAAAAGAAAATTTTAGTGCTAGGTAGACGAAACAGGAGACAAACAAAATGGTGAGAGACAACAGTCAGTACCTGTTGCCATGCTTGTGAGTAATTTTTTAGCTGAAATGGTAAAATGTTGAGCATGGCTCATGATGAAATTAGATTAACCTGGAAAATTTGCCATCACTATCATATGTGTTTTCTTCTCTGTCAAAGCCATTTTAATGCACTTATCAAAACTGCATCCGGAGACAAGATGTAAACTTGCTTCTTAATTAACCATTCATAAAAAAAAAAGTTACCTGTTACTCACCAGAAAATAAACATAGATTATATTACATCTTCAAGTGTCTTGCACTTCATTTTCACAGCAAAATTCTAATGAAATGCCCAAATACTGTGAAATGCTGAACGCTTATAAGTACCAGGAAAAGTACAACATCAAGCCCTGAAGACCTCATCTTCAAACAGTTTTTGATGTCAGGGTGTCTCTGACACACATTGAACTTATTTATTTGCTTTCATATTTAAGGATTAATGCATCTTCTAGTTGCAACCACATTTGCTTAAGATGTGTATTCGTCTTCTCTCTGTGGGCTCTCTCATTTTGGAAAGGTTTAAGAAACTCTGTATTCTTATCTGTGCTGAGGAAATTAATAGTTTCCTGGTCCTTTTTAGACCAATTCTTTTCATTAAAGTTTTCAAACTCATGATCAGATTTAATGAAAGTGACTAATGGGCTCCAAAATTGGGAAAAGTGGGTCTGACAGCCACAGGTACACGTCTGAGCATGAGTAGAAATAACTGTGGCCATATAGTCAACACTATTTCAGAGACAGGCTATAAAGGGAAATAAAGCTATGCTAGATCAGCCTGACAAGGAAGTAGTACTTTTAATATTTATTTTTACAGCCAAGAAAGATATTCTGTGTTATTTATTATTGTGGAGGAGCTAAAAAATAGATTTAGGTGTCTGCCAGCAAGCTGAACCCTTCACAAAACTTTCTGACAGAGCTGAAAGTAGGTTAGCATTCAGTTCTCACATATCCAGCATCTCTGAACTATCCCTAAGTGGCCTTCCTGCTACAATGCTTCCTCAGTAAAAAGTAAACAAAATGGCTTCTTTATCAATTTGTCCTAAAGGATTTTTACTATTTTCAAACAATAATGCATTCTGTTTATGGTTGTTGAGGGGTTCTTTGCTTTGATTTTACTTAAATGATTTGGAGATCCATCTTGTGTTGAGATCATTAAAAATCCGAGAACATGGCTCAGATCAAAAGTTTCTTACAGAAATTTTGGAGTATTTCTCCAAGCCTCAATATTGCCATCCTTCTGGATAGAAGAAGGATTTTATTTTATTTTATTTTATTTTATTTTATTTTATTTTATTTTATTTTATTTTATTTTATATTTTATTTTAATCGTATTCCATTTTGTGTCATTTTATATTGTTTTGTTCCCTCAACAGAGCTGACAAAGTTAACAAAAAAAATAGTAAAAAAAAGAAAATCTTCAAATTCACAAAACCTATTTCATCAATGGCACTCCAGTGAATAATAACTAAAGTTTTTTAACTCAACTTTTTCCTTGCTCTCCTTGTATTATAATGTCATCAGATTAGAAAGTGTCATTTGCAACCAGTTTCCATAAACAGAAATTACTAAAAAAAGGAAATGGTGTTAAAAAACCTTTCTGAAATACACTCATTTACAAGCAAGAGATTCAAAAGGTGCAAATACTCAAAACCTGTGGAAATATTTGGTTCTAGATAAAGTCAGAGATTTGTTTAGTACCTAAAAGTGGTTTGAGTTGTTCTCAGCTCTATTAAAACCAAAGCAAAAAAACCAAACAAAACAAAATTAAGAAGAAAAGCAACAGCCTTCCATGTTGGCTGGATTAAATTTAAATTTAATCAGCCCAATTAAAGAGAATGCATCTTTGAATATATTAATGTCTATATGGTGATCTGCATCCTGAAGATTTACAGATAGACAAAGACTTGGAAAATCTATTGGTTTTAGATAACTTGTCAAAATGAAATTCCTAATTTTTTTCATTATATTCTACCAATATGAAAGCCAAATAAATTAAAATAGTTTTTAAGTTTACTCTCTAGCTGAGAGTAATTTTAATTGGGATAAATCCTGCCATTAATTTGTTGCCTGTGGAAAGAAAACACTTCTATTCTTCATGTGATTGCTTCTTTCATCAGTGCTCACCATCACAGTTGAACCCTCTCCCTGCCTGCTGGTGCCAAGCCCAGACTACATTTTTCTTTTTAGCTATAAACCATGTTCATAGCCAGGTGCCTACAATAAAGGCTGTACAAAGGTAGAGGTCTGAGAACAAATGTCATGCAGTGCTTTTTTTTCTGACTGAGCTTTGGTCTTCATCAAGGTCTGACAAATATTGGCATTATATGTCACTAAGAAGTAAAAGAGCATGCTCTGACCTTCAAGAATCCTCACAATATGTACATTATGTTGATGTGCCCTTTGTTTTGTCTCTCTTAGTTTGCTTTGGCAGCTTCAGCGATTTGGTCTAATGCAGGGTTGTTTTACCAAGTTTTATCTGCCTCTTTTAACCATGAACTGGACAACTGACTCCGTCTGACACTGTTTTCCTTACCAGTACTCCCACGATAATCAAGACACTCACAGAAGATTGGGTTCAAGCACATTGTTAGCTGTGATGAGCACCCTCAGGAGTTCTGCAGATTTCTTTTTGAGGAGGAGTTACAGTGTCTGACCATGTTGCTGAATTTCTTTCTGTCTTTACATCAATTGCTCTGAAGAGACAATTGGGTCGAGCACTTAAAAAAATTCATCCTTCTCTCAGATCTCTCTTGAAGCAGCTGGCTTAAGTGCTGGTGCTTATACTGCACTAGGAACAAAGGCTTGTGCCTTGACAGGACTTTGGAGAATCTCAGGTTTTTTTCAGTTTTCAGGCATAAAACACCCTGTGTAACATTGTATTTTGGTACACTGGTCTTAATCAGATATAGACTTTCCTACTGAGGAGGTCCGAAATATTAGGACAGTACCATTTGAAAAGGATGTAAAGTAGCTATTCTGAAATGTGGTAAAATACAAAATACCACTTCATCATCCTGCAGGAGGTGGTTGTATCTTATAACCAGAAGCAGAATAAACAACCATGATGCTAATATTTATACAGTTGCATTTTTTTAAGGCAGATTCTAAATTGCTCAGGTGATTACATTCATTTCTGTGTCTGGAATCATTAACTGATCTTAAAGGTGGCAAACCCAGTGATTTTGGTCATAGAACCATAAAATGGTTTGGGTTAGGAGGGACCTTAAAGATCATCTAATTCCAACTCCCAAACTTGATATTAAATAGTTAGAAGATACACTTGTATACATCAGATGAAGGTACTGAAAATACATACAATTATATATATACATATTTTTATACATATGTATTAGGAAGTATCCAATTCTATCTCCATAATATTGACCTGCTATTGAGATATAGTCAGGTCCAGTAAAACTTAACTGCTCTTTAAATATTTAATAATGTTTTGTTCTGGCAATATTTATCAAATATCACATGACAGTCTGATCCATTAGGTATGTCAGGAGTAAGCTACAGTTCAGTAGCTCTTCCTGGCTTTCACTTTTCAATTTTTTAAAGAAAAAACAGAGGAAGAAAAGAAACGGAAGTGACAAAAGATAGGCAGGTGACTGTCTTAGTGTCTTAATGAATCTGTCATCACCAGAAGTACATGCACATGTAAATGACTTCAGAAATGACTGATTAAGGGCATGATTTTTAAAAGGTCTTATCCTCAGTCATCTTTAGACTCTCTTGAACTCAATGATAAGACTATCTGAGCCTCAGAGAAGAGCTAGGAGGCAAATACAGATGTACTCGCTAGAAGTGGAAAAGTAGAGCAACTTAGTCACAATGGATCATTTCCCTCTTACAGTGATTTATTTTTCATAAATTCATATATCCTTGTTGAGGCATTAGAGCAGCTAGTCTGACCTCCCATGCACCACAGGCCATCACATTTTATCCCAGTATTATTGTAGTGAACCCAATCATTATTTGTAACTAAACCATATTTTAGAAGGACATTCAAAAGCCACGTGAAGATTTGCAGGTGCTGTATCCACACACTCTCGCGGTTTCACCTATGAGCTCTTTATTGTTGATTTTGGGGTGCTCAGTTTTTGTAAGACTTGGTTTGCTTTGATGGTATTGTGCTAAGATCAATATTCATGCACTTTCACTCATTTTAGTCATTAGCCCTGGTACCTGTAGCTGGTCAGACTGGAGTGGAACCTCACTTCAGGAAAGGTGGCTCACTTAGAAATATTTTCATGCCTGGTTCTGTCTTTTTTTCCAGAGTAACAATTGGCTCCTTCAAGGTGATGTTCTTCCATCTGCTCCCTGACTCATCCTATGGAGCAACTTTTGCCTTGTGACTCCTTTATATTATATTAGCTGAGGTATAATATGAGAATGGGTGAATCTAATTGGCAGCCTCTCACCCATAGGTTGCAATATCAGGGTGTACCAATGACATCTCGACGACAAAAAGTCATCATTTGTAGTTAATGGATATCTTCAAAAGCCCTTTTAAGTGGTCTGACAGGGCAATCTGATCCATGTTGTGGTTGGATAAAGGGGAACAACTTCAAAATGAAAAAGAATAGGTTTAGAAAAATAATAGGTTCAGATTCAATATTAAGGAGAAATTCTTCCCTGTGAGGGTGGTGCGGCCCTGGCACAGGGTGCCCAGAGAATCTGTGGCTGCCCCATCCCTGTAAATGTTCAAGACTATGTTCGATGGGGCTTGGAGCAACCTGGGATAGTTGAAGGTGTCCCTGCCCATGGAGGGGAGTTGGAATGAGATGATCTTTAATGTCCCTTCCAATCCAAACCTTCTATGATTCTATGATTATATGTATTTTCCAAGAATACTTGCAACAAAACTCAACATATGTTTATATCTGCATTTGTAGGTTTCTATAGCTATAGCCATACCTCTTCACACTTATTTGAGTACCTGGTTGCATGTATTTTCTACTACTACTACTACTACTACTACTATTATTATTATTATTATTATTATTATTATTATCATTATTATTATTATTATTATTATTTTCATACACACAATATCTCATACCCAACAGTAAGAGGGAAGAGAAATGCATAACCAATGACCCAGACCGTCTAGATTGGCCTCTTCTTAAGGATGATTTTCTTCAGGAATTTTCTCAAATAATGGAGTTGTAAACCTGAAGGTGAGCAGATTTTAATACCCTGTGCTCTCTGACTTCTGAAAGGCTGTTGCTTATGTTTAATTTAGGAAAAATGTACTTCTTGGATTGTTGGTTTTGGTTGGTTTGTTGGTTTTGGTAAAATTGGCTGTGGACATTGTATCATCTTCTGAGATCAATGTTTTCCTGTGAGTATATGATTCAGTTACTCAGCCAAGAAAAGGGTAGATTTGCCTAACATTCAGGATCCAAATCAATTTAGGTTCCTAAGTTTCTCTGTCCACCCAAAATGCTGATACCTCTTGGCATGTGCTATGGAACAACCTCAGGTGCTGGTGACACCTTTAGAGTTTTTTACCAGTGAAAACCTTCCTTGCTTTTTCATTCAGGTTATGTATTTTGCCATTTGAATGTAGGTTAAATGTAAGTTCTTAAATGCCACTCTTCTGAGATGATCATTACCATTCAGGTATGAGACCTAGGGGTTATGATAGAAAGTTTTATGAAAATGTCAGCTCTGTGTTCAGCAGTGGTCAAAAAAAAGCAAATCTAACGCTAGAAATCATTAGGAAATAATGGAGAATGAAACAGAAAATTGATGTAGACATTTGGAAACAGAGATTGTTCATCCATTCCTGTAGTATTGTGTGTATTTATATTTTTACTGCCCCCATCAAAATAATAGGGAAAACTGGTTAAAAGATTCATAAAATGATAACATGTGGTTAAAGTTATACTTCCCACTGTTATTTTTCACTTTGGAAAAGGCTTGATGCAGAGGAGCTGTGACAGTACTCTACAAAATCATGAAAGGTTTGGTGATGAGAAATAAGTATTGGTTGTTCTTTGACTCTTGCAAAAAAACCCCACAAAAGTAATGAATTGAAGTAAGTTTGTAAGACCAGGATTCAAATCACATAGCAGGAGTTCTATCTCCTCTTAATCAGAGCAACAGTTGTGAGAAGACCTATGAAGTTCTTTCCAAGGAGGTTATGTATGACAGAAGTTTCGACAAGGGACAACGTTTCCAAGGGACAATGTTAAAGTATATGGAAGAAAAATTCACTGACAGGACCTAAATGCACAGGAACCATGTCCAGGCAGGAAGTCTCAATGACAAAAACATCTGGATTTGGAGGAGTTCTGGGGCAAAACCTGCGTGTTCTTCCTGAAGAAATTGATTTGATAACAGGATGAAAAACAGAGTGCCTATTCTCATTTTCATCATCTTGTTAGAAAGCCTTGGGGATCTGAGGTCTCGCAAAGAACCCCACACTTCGAGGATTTAGCCTCTTTTCTGCAGTGATTTTTCTGTAAAATATAGTTTCCTCTTTAGAATTAACTGACAGAATAACTTAGTGAAAGGCTTCTAGACACAGTGACTCCACGGCGTCCATGATTATGTGAGGATCGCCAAGAAATGCCATAAACTGGGCTCTCTTTCTTCTCATTTAAAAGAACTATATAAAATTTCTTTTGGGACAAATTCCTGGCAGGCATTGTTTTGATAAAGTATTACAATAATGCACCACTGAAGAAGTAGCAATCCTGGATATTACAAAAAACTTGTCAAAAGAGTAAGCTGTTCTTTCAGTGTATTGAAATGCATCACTAGAGCAGCAGATGACAGAGGAAAAAGGATTGTTAGAGGCCACAGTGTTTTAGAGGTTCAGAGAAAACCATGAATGATGTTTACTATTATTTATTTGTTGGGAGTGTTCTTTATTTATTGTATGGTTACCACAGAATGGGGTTTGTACAAATCTGTATTGTGAAAGAGTATTTTATAAGTTATTTTAAAAGGAAGTCTTTACAGTATATATACTAATACACCATCAAGATCATTCATCACGTAACTGAAACAATTAATTTTCAAAATTAAAATTTCAAGTTCAAATTAAAAAAAAAAATACTTAAAATTATAATTAGAATTCCTTTCTTCAGCTTTCGATAATTTTAAGATTACTTTTAATTACACCCATTAAAAATCTTTGAAAGTGCGTATGCAGGTATGTTGGTGTTTTTATGTAGCTCATGTTATTTGACAGATTTTTTTGGGGGGGATACATTTTAGCTGTTGGAATTCTATGAGTTAGCGAAGATATCTAGTTTGCTTTTCAAGTCATTTTCTTAGTCCAAAGAATTGAGAATAATCATTTGGAAATATGTCTGGAGTACACCTTTTAGTTTTAGAAATAGGAAGGCAAGATTTTCACCAAACTGGAAGATAAGCATGAATTTCTGCCCTGCTTCTGCGAGTCATTGCCCACCACAGGAAAAAACAGGGTCAAATTTGATTTTCTCCTGGAAGAGTTCCCTGCCCCATAGGTTATGGAGGCTTTCTGAAGGGTGGAAGGAAATCCTCAGTTACCTTTCCTGTTGCAGCTCCACCCATGTACGTAAACATTCACATAAGGAGGTGCCCTCTGTCCTTCAGTAATGCCAAAGTTATCAGCCTCATTTTGCATAATAGAACACAGATATTTTTAAATTTTTTTTTTAGAAAACCTGAATAGCTGAAATTGTTGTCACTTCCCTCCATCTGTGTCTACCCCACAGACTATGGCATTCTCTCAGTCCAAAGCATGAACAGACTTTATTCAAACCCACCAAACACCCAGAGCTTTCTGATGGTCTAACCCAGTGGCATCCCTGGATTTTCCCATATTTTCTTTTTACTTCATGGTACCACACAAAGGTTATTCTGGACCATGATGAAAAAGAGCTTCATTACACAGGAGAAAGTGCCCCATTGTTACCAGATACTATGGAAACACAGAAAATCCTCGACATCCCTTTATTTCATAGCCAGCCAACAAGCTGGCACTGCGTCAAAGAAAATGCAGGCACTTTTTCCAGTTGCCTTGTCAAGAAATGCAATATATAATAATACCCTGCTTCCTTCCTGCAGAAAAACCTTTTTGTTAAAATTGGCATCTCTGTCTTGTGGCCTTGAGAGTCTGAAATACAGGGTGCAACTTAATCAGCTGGAAGAGTGCTGTGCTTGCTGTACTGAACGTGCTCCAAAGGCTTCCACAGTGTAACGAATGGTCAGGTGGTGTGTGGACTTACTCACTTCTCCCCGTGAACATGGTATTTTGCCAACATCTGCATTATATTGTGGCAACAATTACAATATTACAGACTAGCCGCTTTCATTTTGTCTTCTGAATCCATCCATTTAACATTCCTGGGTCAGAATGTTTATAACACAGTGCAGCGATTTCTAGTAGCCTGATGTTATCCCACCTCTTTTCTTTTGCAGACACACCCTCAGTTGTCCCAGAAGCTTAAAAATTATAATTCCTCTGTTAATAAGTTCTTTCTGAGGGATTTAAAATGCACAACTTTGAAGCACAACATCTTCTCCCACAGGGCTACAGCAGTGTAACTCACCATGCCAGAACCAACACATCATCTTCCAGTAGGTTGAGAGACTGCACGTTTCTCAGCAGTGTGTCCTCCCAGGCGAAAACTGCTGAAACACACACGTACTGTCCCAAGGATGCTCATTATTATTATTATATCTTGTAGTAAGGTGGGGTTTTCCCTCAGAGCAAATGGAAATACCATGGCAAAGCTGTATATACAATTATGGGTTGTAAGGTAAGCCTGATGCATTTGGGGGGCCTGGGGGTGTTTTTTTGAGAGGTGCAATTACACAGTGAGGTCATTCTGTGTATGTGCAGAAAGTCTGAAAGCTGCTGCACACTGTACAGAACTTCAAACAGATCCATCAGCTCGGTAGAAGAGGAGCTTTGTCAGGTGGCTTTTATCTTGCAGTGGAAGCAAACTGCCAAATCACAAAATCCCTGCTGTTACATATCACAGAACGAGAGAATGGCTGGGTAGGGAGGGACCTGTAAAAGTTATCTGGACCAAGTACCCTGCAATGAACAGGGACATCTTCCACTGGACCAGGTTACTCCAACCCCATCCAACCTGGCCTTGACCAAGCTGCTCTGGGCACCACCAGAGCACAGCACACCACCACCCTCACAGCCAAGAATTTCTTGTTAATACCTATTTTAAGCCTACCCTCTTTCAGCTTAAGGCTATTCCTCCTTGTCTAATTACTCCAGGCTCCTGTGAAAAGTCCCTCTCCAGAGATCTTGGATCCCGTTTAGGTACTGGAAGGTTCTCTAAGGTCTTCCCAGAGCCTTCTCTTCTCCAGGATGAACAAACCCAACTCTCTCAACTTGTTTCCTTAGCAGAGATCCTCCAGCACTCTGAGCATTTTTGTGGCCATTTCTGGGCCTTACTCCAACAAGTCCATGTACTTCCTGTGTTGGAGTCCTCAAAGCTGGACCCACTGCAGGTGGGTCTCAAGCAGAGCAGAAGAGAGAAGCAGAATTCTTCATTTTGACCTGCTGCCCACACTGTGGGATCAGCCCAGGACATAGCTGGTGTCTTTCTGGGCTCCCAGTGCACATTACTGGGTTATATTGAACTCCTCATTCACCAACACAATCAATTCCTGCTCCCCAGGGCTGCCCTCAACCCGTTCTCCATAGGAACAATTTATTCCTGTGTAAAAGAAATTGCACTGTCCTGCCGTGAACAAGACAGGGAAACTGGTGCCCTTAAAACAAAGCAATGCTCTCTGTGTATCCAGGACTCGAGAAAGAGACCACACAAAGGCCATTGCAAGGAAAATAGATAAGATAAACACAGAACAATTAAAAAAATAATTGCTGTTCTAATTTCTGGGGTTGTAAAACTAAAGGGCAAAGAATCTAAAACACAAGATGACTAGGTATGCTTGAGTCTACAGTAATACGAATAATAAGAGTGGTATGAGGAATCTGTGGCAGAGTTGGCAATTAAACCTGTATTTTCTAAGTCCCAGGGTGAGAATGATTGCCGCAGACCATCTTTCTTTTCAACTTAATATTTCCTCTGACACAGCACATGTTGAAAATCTCGTGTTTTCGTTATTAAATGCAGCTCATATTCATAATCGGGGACTAATGATTATTTTGCTAATAAGAATAAACGTAATTTTCCAAAATCACAACCAGGCATCATTCCTTAACAATTTTCTTTGTTTCATGGTGGTTTCTCCCTACCATTCACACACTTGTTGACTACAGCTCAGACATTGGAAGCTTGATTCATTATTTATAGAGATGACTTGCACCATATGAGCAAGAAACCCACCTGACCATCAGCCACCTCCTCAAAAAGACTTCCGCAAAGTTTTTTGTCATGTCCGTCACACGAAGTTGGGAGAATGTTTCAGATAGCCCAAGACTTCTCAAACAGGACTAGATGCCTATGCTTAAAGAAATCAATTTAGCCCAGGGTCTCACAGCTCAGTCTATAAAGTGTTGGGATTCAGTTGGTAGGTTAGAGCAGCCAATTTTAGGTGTTAGTGCAGGAGTCTCCTTGGATGCACTTTGTTTCTCCAAAGTCCTCTTAGACTGGAAGATGCAGACAAAGCAGGCAGTAGTGTCTAGAGAGTAATCCAGTTTATCCCATATGTATATCCCAGAATGTATATTCTGTTATTTAAATACCTCATTAGATCTCCATAATGGCAGCTGAAATTTAATCAACACCCAGACACTGATATGTCAAACGTCAGTCCAAGAGATAGATCTCACTAGGCAGCTTAGACATGTGTCTGTTGGTGATAGCTTGAAACATCCAAAATATTTAAATATCACTGCTATACATGGCACAGCTTTCATGGGATATCTGCAGCTGATAGAGGCTGTTGGACACGGGACAGGATAACTTGGGACATGTCCAGTGGCATCAAATGCCTAAAAGTTGGCAACCAAATTGAGGCCTTCTTCTCTATGTGGTGCACTTGTTCTTTCTGCATGTCATACCCTAAACATAGCTGAACACGGTTGCATCACCATATAGCATCAATTTCTAATGCACTGATCTCTAGATGCTCATGTAAATCAGGCAAATGTTCCACATTTTGGTTTGTGAGAGCCAGTGTTGATCTGCAGTCGGCTGGTTTCCATCATCTTGGTTTCTTCCATTGTTTATCATTCCTCTGAGCCACTGAAAAGTTTAGTAGAAGTTAGAAAAACAGAAAGGAGAAAAATTAGACTTGATATGGTTTTGCTCTGATCACCAGGAACAGTTTGAGTTGAAGACCATCAGAGAAAAACAAAGGGGAAGACCCAGAAATATTAACCATTCTATTAATCTGGACTTCACTCTTTTTTCTTTTTTTTCACATGAAAAGAAAGGTTTAGCAAATACATATGTAAATTCAAATAAAAAAATCTTAAAAAAAATTAAAAAATACATTCCGTGAAAAACTGAGACAGCCAAGATGTAGGATTTATGTTTTAATATTTTTTTATATGTTTGTGTATATAGTTAATGATCTCCTAGTCTGAAAAGCAGCTAATTAATGACCTTCTCCTTGTACCATCTCTAACTTTCCTTTCTGTTCAGTGCAGAATTGTTCAGTGGCATTTTACCCATTAGGGACATTTTCTTTGCTCTCTTTTTTTTTTCTTTTTTTTTTTTTTTCAAAGTCTGTGATTGCTCCATGACTTTTTCATAGGTTGACTCAAATACTCTTTACATTCTCCTCCAGACCTGATCCTGATCTTTCTTACAAAGACTCTTTTTTCCATATACTGCATACAGATACTGCACACTGTCCTTCTTTTCTCACCTGGTCCTCAGCCTGCTTTCAAGACTGTTCTGGTTGCATGAACTACTCCTGAGCTCTGTGTCTCTTTTAATGGAGCCAACTCACTGCACTGTAATTTCCTTCTCCAAAAGTCCCTTTTCGTCCAGGATCGTGACTTTCCTTTGCGTGCACACACGTTTTCTTTCATTTTTCTCTTCCTGTCATGAAAACTGAAACCTATCTCAAGATACATTCCTGATGGATACCTATCCATGCAACACAGGAGAGGTAGGAGTAGCATGAACAACCAAACACCCAGGAAAGAAGCAGCACCAAAACCAATTAATGGCAGTTCAGGCAGCTGAGATGTCTGGAAACAGGTGAGTTCTCCCAGAAACTTTGAATGGGTTCAGGCTACAGAGAAGTTTTAAGTATTTTCTCTGCCATTTGAATTTTAATCTACAGGGAATTAACCTCTTTAGATTAGATGCAAAACATAGTCCTTTCTGAGAAACCAACATACACATACACACACACACATACAAAACCCTGAAGAGCTGAGCTGAGATCAAAAAACTTCCTACTTTGAGATTCCTCTGGTGAACTTGAATCCTAGTCTTGAAGGTGAAATCCATCTTCTGAGTCCACAGAGCTTTCTGTTCCCCTGGAACTTCTTACAATGTCTATAAAGATTTCTGCTCTTAACCTTTCTTGTGTTATAAAAAGCACAGCCACATTCCTCGTAACTATTTGATGTCTTATATAAAACCCTTTTAAAAAAATCCCAAGATAGCATCAAAAGAAAAAGTTGCCCACAGTTGTCTTTAAATGCCATGCTTATTTAATATCGACATGAATATAGAGTCACTGCTCTCTGAGTCTCAGGATCCCAGACTAGCAGTGGAGGTGCACAACTTAAAATCTGCCAGTTGTTTAAAAAATAATAATAAAAAAATTTGACTCCATGGGGAAAATGTGTCAAGAGTAAAAGGCAGTGAGGGTGAATTTTGGACAGAATCCAAATGCAATTGTAGGAAAGAAGCTGGTTTTTTTACTTTTTTTTTCTTTCCCCAACAGCCTCCTGACATGCTTTCTTCAGTTTTGCCACAAAAGTTGAAGTCTTTTCTCAGGAGAAATATGTGTGTGTGCATGTGTGTGTACATGTGAGCTATGGTAGACCCAGAAATTTTAGACACAGGCAAACCTGACACGAAGGGAAGAGGGGAGATGTAGGACCTGCCTTGTCAAAAAATGAGATATTTCAAATAGTTTACCTTTGAAATATGTCAACTACCAGTTCCTTGCAATTCTAATTTTATTTTATTTTATTTTATTGTTCCCAGCACACACACATGCCCACAGGTGCTCATGTGTAGTCAATGTATAATGTGTATGTATATTCTAAGGAATAATTTATTTTGATTTGCTATAGTCAATGTATAATTATGTGACAGGTCTGATCTCTGAGATGAATCATTTCTTCCTTTGTGATATGATGAGTATGTCATAACACATTAACATCCTACTGACAGCTGCAAAATATAGAGAGAATCAAAAGACCAGACCAGGAGGGCAAGATAAAATAACAAGAAAAATTGTAATAGCCACCAGGTACTGGTTTGTCTCAGTTCCCATTGACTTCAGTAGTGCCTAGAATTGTGCAGAAAGCAAAGATT
This sequence comes from Acanthornis magna, assembly GCA_036785705.1. Lineage (NCBI taxonomy): Eukaryota > Metazoa > Chordata > Aves > Passeriformes > Acanthizidae > Acanthornis > Acanthornis magna. Next base: position 4,210,416 of record JAWUZG010000173.1, on the reverse strand, counting down.
TGTTCATGCTTATCTCTGTCATAAAGAAACAAAGAAAACTTTATTTTGACACCCCACTGAAGTAAAAATATATTTATTTCTTCACAAATACTTTTTTTTTTTTTTTTAATATAACGGTGTTAAGCAATCTATTTGCCTGATTTCATATATATCTTACAAAGTAGCTTGAGAGGCTGGCTATAAAGAGATTTTGCCACCCTTCCCTCTTTTGCATGTACGCAATTCCTTTTTGGTAGCAGAAATATCATTCCTGGGTGATAGGATTAGCACCCAGGAATTTCTGTTTACAGTTATGCCTGGAGGGCTGAATCAGGACTGGAGCTAAATCACGTACTCTTCAAATTCATGAGTCCTCAGAGAACTTGCCATCTAATTAGGAATTATATTTGCATAGCAAATGACCTTAGCATCAAAAAAGAATCTTATTGGTAATTTTTTTTTTCTTCTTTTTCTTATGTAGTTGGGAACAGAATGAAATGCATTGATGAAAAATATGACACAAACAAAAGGGATGGAAGTATGGGAAACCTAAAAAAAAAAGAAAGACAATTAAGATATAAACCTTTAGAGACAGAGAGACGGAGGAAAAAGATAAGTCTAGAACCATAAAGAAACAAGATTGTTGTACTAAGTATTAAATCCCCAGGAAATGTCATCTCAAAAAAAGTTTTTTTTCTTTTCCTTGTTCACATGGTCTCCATGAGCACATCAGAGAATACAGATTGGCCCTAAACTGCTCCAGTCTGAGCTGGTGATGTTCTTCACTGGGTGTTGTCTTCTGCAATGAAGACACTGATGCCTTCCTGTTGCTATCAGACCCAGTTGCTATTGACAAATGTTAAATCCAACAGAATTTCTGAGCCCACATCCCTATCGAGAGAGAGGCAGGCTCCCCGCTGGACGTCATTCAAAGCTGCCACCAGTTTAGGTGCTCAGAAACACCACTTGGACTCTCTCTGCTCCCCACTGGCTACAGGCTAAGATTATTTTCTGTACACACGGAAGACCCCTGTGATGCACTAAAGAGTCATTTCTGGATGAGCTGTTGTGTCTAACTCACTGTGGTGGCAAAATTTCCCCTTGAGGGCAGATTATTCCAGTGGATCCCAGTTAGGAGAATACCACCATAATTCCATGCTCAGTGTCTATTAAATTATCCTGTAAGTCAAAGTGATTTTGTCACCGGTTTTCTCTGTAGCACTCACCTGAAGAAATTAGCCATTTTATTATGTAAGAAACCATTTTTTTCTCTTTTTTCCTTCTGCTTTGCATGTCCTTCATTCCATGATTTGCCATGGTTATCACAGCTTTATGTATGTTATTTTGCAGTATTTTAATCACTGCTAGAATGTCATATAGACCTTTTATTTTAAAGGCAATGGGCAGTTTGCATACAAGCCTGCACATAATCTTTCAGAAAGCTTCTTTATTGACTAACATTTACCTAGCTCAGAGGTCTGTGTTCAAAAATACTACATCAAATATTCACAGTGTTAATGAGAAAATCCATTTCTCTTGTAGTCAGTGAACTTTTGCCCATTCTTAAGCAGTGGAATCCATTTAAAGAGCAAAAATGTTTAAATAAGCTTAATTTTACTTGCTAAAATCTTTTTCTTTTCCCTTGAGGTGAATTAGAACAGCAAGTGAATATTTGTCAAAATTCAAAATTTCTGTAACTCTGTTTATAAGGAGAAACATAAAATGAGATAGAATACATGCAGACTTTAAAATGGATAAAAGCAAGGTGAAATTTCCACCTCAAATTAACTATATGCTGTTTTCACATTGTTTGTTGACTCTACAAAAAGATCACATGAAAACCTTAATATGGTAAATAATGTCAATTTCATGTTTGTGTAGTATGTCCTCTACTCAAATTGTTTTTCATAAACCAGAGAGGAATGTGTGTTTTGGTGTGGATTTTAGGTCCTGTTGTAATCTTCAGTGATGAAAATGTCATGATAAAAATGTCACACAAACTTTTTAGGTGGAGATGGTTTTCCTTTTAGGTTCAGGAGTTTGAGTTTCATCTTTTCTCTTTCGCACTTTGCTCACCTTGTGCAATGACAACCTTGTGTAAATGACAGCCGCTGGCTACCCCAGCTTGTGCTTCTTGATTCTCACAGGCCATAGCTATCAAACTTTCTGGACAGAGGAGTCAAACTACTTTATAGAAGTCTGTGGGTAGGATTACAAACTGGAGACAGTAATATCACTCCCAACTATAAGAAAAGATCAGCTGATAGTAGTGCACAAAGGTCAAGTCTGGAATATTGTCAGAGTCCTCTTTGATTCCAAGCAATTATTAACCTCTTTACTGCCACAAGAAATGTCCTTTTCTTTCCCTGCCTCCCTTTCCTCTACTTCTTACCCTTTTCTTTGTCTCACTATAGCATTTTATTTTCCTCCTGGCATTCCCTTAGCTTTCAGCAATTTCCATTTCTTTCCCCTATCTCACCTTTCATCAGCTGAAGAGATGAGCAGAGAAGCAACTAATATTGACATTAACAGTGTTTTCAATTTATCCATGAGAGCATCTTCACCTCAGAAAAAATCTGTGTAACGAAGACCAACCCATACACAAATCTCTGATGTCCCAGAACAGGAGCAAGGGCCAATATGACCATATTAGCACATCAGCTGTGCAAATTAACTGCATTGACAGTCAGGTTATATCAACCCAGTCTAGCTGCTTCCATCTTACTGCACTGCTGCTGCCCAATTTTTATAATTTATCTTGTTAAACCCCAGATTCTTTCATATAAGTCTCATCAGAGATGTAGGACATCTTGATGGGTTTTGCTTAAAGACAGGAGCTATGGCTGACGCTGTTTCTGAACCAGCACTGTGATTCAAAATGCATCCTGTCTGTGGTTTACACACTGATAGTCTTCATTCTTCCAAGCTAAACACAGTTTTTCTCTTTTTTAGGTGACAACTGTGACCAAACTCATGGTTTTCAATCAAAATTTGAAATTTTACAGCCGAAATCCTTAGTTTTTGCAGGAGGATCAACAGTTTTCTTGAAAAAAGTGGTCAGCCCCACCCCAAAAATCAACCTTCCTTCCTTCCTTCCTTCCTTCCTTCCTTCCTTCCTTCCTTCCTTCCTTCCTTCCTTCCTTCCTTCCTTCCTTCCTTCCTTCCTTCCTTCCTTCCTTCCTTCCTTCCTTCCTTCCTCCCCCTCTCCCACCCTCCCTCCCTCCCTCCCTCCCTCCCTCCCTCCCTCCCTCCCTCCCTCCCTCCCTCCCTCCCTCCCTCCCTCCCTCCCTCCCTCCCTCCCTCCCTCTCTCCTCCTTTCCCCTCTTTCTTTCTTTCTCTTTCTTTCTTTCTTTCTTTCTTTCTTTCTTTCTTTCTTTCTTTCTTTCTTTCTTTCTTTCTTTCTTTCTTTCTTTCTTTCTTTCTTTCTTTCTTTCTTTCTTTCTCTTTCTCTCTTTCTTTCTTTCTCTTTCTTTCTCTCTTTCTTTCTTTCTCTCTTTCTCTCTCTCTCCTTCTCTCTCTCTCCTTCTCTCTCTTTCTCCTTTTTTTTAAGGAGGAAAACTTAGTGCATGCATTTTCTTGACAGTATTTTAACTTGCAATCAATTAATTTTATAAAATATGTAACAAATTCTATATTATTAGTCAGGCCAAGAGTTAAACAGCATTGAAATTAATGGGAAAAGAGAAGCCTTTAGGGAAGAAGATTGAAAAATTTAGTCTCACGATTAGGCAAAAGTATCTGTCCTTTTTGAAGTGGTGTTAAACTATAATTTCATTTTCTTGTCTATGTGATGACCATCCAGAGAAGGTCAGACTTTACTTTTACATGTCTAGCTTATGATTAGGAAAGTCTGGTTCAGATTTAGAGTGGAGTCAGTCCTTACCTTTCTGCTATGGGACAGGACTCAACATATAAGGGATGAGTTTCAAAGTAAGAGAATTCAATACTGTTAGTCTTTTTGTGAGAAAATAAATAAATTGTGAATGTTATTATCACCAGTAGTTATAATCCATTTGGAAATAATCTATTCCCCAAGTTGTTACTGTTCATGAATTCTCCTTTTAATAAGTAACTGAAATTAAAAGTTTTCATCGAAATTATTCCTCATTCAGCATAATTTTTATAACCCTTCTGCATATTTTTTTTGTGCATGAGCAAAGCTCAGCTCTTAGAAAATACATGTTTAATGTTGAAGTTGTTTCCATAAGGGAAAAAATGTCTCTCAATGTGAATTCCTGTTATTGGAAACTGGGATCAGAAAGTAGCTTTAGTAGGACAGCTGGATTTAGAAGCTAAGTCTTCATGTGCCAGTGTTTCAGTTGTGCCTTGGATTGTCCTTGATCTCACCTTACTCCTACACGGTTGTTGCAAATATTCTCACCCTAAGTTGTTGTACACTCACTTATTTGAGCACTCGGGTTGTTTTTTTAAAGAGGGAACTGCTTCATTTAAACAGTGTTTTTCATTTTTCAGACCGAGGACCCAGTGTTTCTTTGTTTACATGATTGCTCCTCTATCTGTGATAAAGATTGATTCAGACAATCAATAAGGGCTTTGAGGGAGAGGTGCTGTCATACCAACAGGTTTTTAATACACAGGAACACCCAATACAGCAAAGAACTTCAGCACATGCCAAAATAACTTCCATTGACTTTACCCTCTCTCTTCGTGTATGTAAAGTTGGGGACATATTTAAGTACTTTGCTGAGTCAAGATTGTTCTGAGCCATAAAATAAGGTGGTTAGCACAAAGAGCATCGGTGCCCTCTGAGCTGCTGAGAGCAAGTCATTAGTGAGTAGGAAGTAAGGCTTAGATCCACAAAAAGGAAAGAAAGGGGAGAAAAAAAAACCTGAGTAAAGATAATGGAAAAAACAGCCTTGAAAAGATGTGACAGTCATGATATTCATCCATAAAAATGTAAAGAAATCCAAAAAGCGAAGGTCACTGATCCATCCTTTCTTCATCAATTGTGCTGAAGTAATGTAGCTCATGGCCTATTGAATGTAAAGATCCCCTGCTGTTCTCAAACGCTGGGTAGAGAAATACAATGTGCCATCGACAACTTTTAGGCCCCAGTGGGGTGAACTAAGGACAAAGTCTTCTCGAGTACCGATTTCTTCTGCTTTCTGGGGTGAAATTAAACCCCTAGCAGAGTCGGTATACAATTCCCAAAGGCAGGGGCCATTCCTGCTGAGGCTGAAGCCAAAAATGTATCAGTGACTTATTGAAAGCTTCATCAAGGTTTCGGGTTTGATCCCATTTACACTGACCTTGCAAAACTGGAATAACTTCACTGAGGGCAGAGTGATCAATCTGTATAGAGAAGATAGTACTGGTAACAACACACAACTGCAGTCTTTGTCAATTTTCAGTGTATAAATGCTACAAGAAAAACAGAAAAATAAAACACCACTGGACATGAGGTGCCAGCCTTACCAAAACACATGTGAAATCCCCCTTGGAAGGGAAATTTTTCCTATCAAAACAGGCACTCAAAAAAAAAAAAAAAAATTAAAAAGAAATGCTCCCTCTGTACTGTTAAAAAAATTATTTCATCCAACTTGAGTACATGTCCCGAGCAGTGGGCTAGGTTATGCCTGCTGGTCTTTTCAACTGGAAAATTCTTCCTAAAGGGCAGAATGCAACATTATGGATCATAGTCTACAAAAAAAAAAAAAAAAAAAAAAAAAAAAAGGGGGGGGGAAGGAAAAGAAAAAAAGAAAGAAAAAGGGAAGAAAATTGCCCTGCAAGCTGATAAAAGCCCATCTGCCTGCTTTTGACAAGGCACTGTCATTCTTCACAGCTTCGCATCCTGTAGACATTTAGAGGGTCATAATTTGCAGTTCAGTTTTCTTTTTTTTTCACTCCTCTCTCGTCTGAGGGGAGCAACGTTTGAGGAGTAGGCTAAGACGGCCTGAACTAATTCATCTTGTGACCTTTTAGTGCCTTCAGAGCAAAGTGATTTAATAGCACTTAATCTGTCAAAAAACTGAAGCTTTGTAATAACTGTATATTAAGCCAGTTTTTATGGAGCATTAGCTGAAGTCCTTTCAGTTTACAAAATGGGGTGGTACTTTGTCTCTTCCTTTTTTTTTTTTTTTCTTTTCCCTCCCTCTCATCCACGAAACCCTGTTATTCAGTAACACCATTTTGTATTTAAGGGAGGCAGGGAAATACTCCAGACAGGTAACTCCAGGCGTTATAGGGTGCACAGGAAAGGTCTCTTCCCATCCCTGTGTGATTTATGGCACAGGGCTCTGGGAGCTGACAGGCGTTGGAGCTGACAGCACATTCAGGTCCCACTGGTAATGGAAGGATCTTCTCAGGCTTGGCCATGTGCCACAAATGTTAGCTTGGGTTTCAGAAAATAAAAAGGAATTATTTGAAGACAGAGTACTGAGGCTAATTTGTGGAAAACAGTTCCTGCTTCTGCCACAGTTGTGCTTTTGGATTGCTTTCTTTAAATTCACTCCTTTAATCTAATTCCTTATCAGTAGTTCAGGTAATAATCACATTTCCCTTTCTTCCAACTTCTTTGTTACACTCAGCTTAAAGAAATTCCATGAAGAGACTGTCTCCTTGTCTGCCTGTACAATGGTTAAATATGTACAATGTAACTACTACAGAACTTCATCTTTCTATAACACAGTTAAGTGAGAATGAAAATAAAAGAACAATAAGAAAAAATGAGCTGGCCAAAGATCTGAATTTTGAAGACCAATATTTTCACATTCACTTTGATCCCAAAACAAGAATCCAAAAACCTGAAAGACCAGACTGCCTTTCTTAATAAAGAAAATTAAGTTAGATTTTACAATGTTTTCCGTGTGTCTGTGACAGACACTGAACTGACTATTCTGAACACTTCCTGAGAGTTGCAGCTTGGAGATATTATGTGGAGGCTTGTAAGAGAATTCATCTTCCAAAGAAATCTGTGGAGGGCTGTTTTACATGTTCTCTGCATGTCTTCTGCCTCTAAGTCTCAGTTCTCCTGCTCCAAATATATGGGACAAGGGTAACTTTGCAAATCAATCCTCTGTGTACAGAATTTTTATTTCAGCTGATTAAGAGACCTGAAGTTCTGATACCCAGTTTAACAATTTGTTTCCCTCAAGAGATTGCTAGTTAAAAGTAGTTGTTGCTTGTTTCAAGACCCTTACATAGAATTCACTGAAGTTAAAAGTTCCCATTTCTGTCAACACATTCCTGTCTTCCATTTGACTCCTATCCTGCTGTCCTTGTAACATGCCCTTGCAGGAAAGGACATGTAAGGGTTTGGGGATTTGGCTTTCTTTTCCCAGAATAAATTTGCTATAAGCAAAAATTAGGGTCTTTGTTCTTTCTGCTCATGCCCCAGCTCTAGAGGTAATTTCCTCTCTCATGTAAAATTGTATTCCCCTTGCTACTCCCTCATGAAATATCTAATCAATTGTGTGATTTCCCCTGCTTGGCCCTTCTCTGTCCATGGTGCTTGTTGAGCTGAAGTGCTCGAGATTAGGATCCCAACTGTGGGTTTACACTGTCTGGGACAACAATAAACCCACAAGCAGCCATTTAGTACTCTAATTAATTAAGCTGAGACGTGCCAAATATCATCAAATCTTGGGTTTACATGGAGATTTCAAGGTGTTTGGATGCTGGGTTAGATGAAGGTTCAGAATATGCACATAAAAAATGAGTTTACTCCACTGCACTCCCATATCCAGGACATGTTACTTATTTTGCATCAGTTTTGCAAGAAAAAAATCAAAAAAACCAACCAAACAAACAAACAAACAAAAAACCAACAAAGAAGAAATCCCAGAACCAAAAGCAAACACAAAAACATACACTTTAGTCAGGTGCAAGTTAGTGAGATACTTCACTGAAGTTGATTTTACTGGCAGTGGCAGGTAGAGAATCGTTATTAAAGCTGTAATGAAAGGCTAGTTTCAACCATAATGATATACAGCAGCAATTCTTCATAACAGAGCAACAAATTGCCAAACTGCCAAATAATTACTTTTCTAGATGTGAAAACATCAGTTTTCATTAAAAATCAAGCAAACAAACAAGAGGAAAAATAAAGCTATATCTTCATAACTACTGTTTGGTAAACCTTCCTTCCTGCAACATCTCTCTCCCTCCCTCTGTGTGCATCTCAGATTATTATCATTATTATTATTATTATCTTAATGTAGTGCTTAAATTAATCCTTTGTAAATTTTTTATAAATACACAGAATTAAAAACTTGCACAGTCCTCAGAGAATGCAAGTTAGGCAAGATGAAGCACAGATAACTAGAGGGCATGATTTAAGACAGACAGCTCCAACTCCATAAATTTTCCCAGTCAGCATTAGAGTCGCTTAATATTTTATGTAGTATTCCTTGCTTATATGTGACATTTTGAGCTCCTAATAAAGATACAAGTCTGGGATTTTTTCTTCCACTCCCCTCCCATCCTTTTTTAGATTTGTAATTATCAAGTAACTGACAGTGGATTTTTATGTTCTTCTTTCTTTCTTTTTTTTTCTTCTGGTGTATTCTATCATCATTTACCAATAATTCTGGAAGATTCTCAACACAACTCTGTAATTATCATTTTAAGCACTTTTTTTTTTTCCCAAAGCTGAGCAGAAAATTGGTGTGAAATTTCCTAGAGTGATGGTTTTATACCCTTTGCATCATCTATGCAGGGGTTTTTTTTCCTTATATTTATAAGAAGTAGTTGTGACTAGTAAATCACCAGAATCTGGCTATTCTTAATGCTTTACCATATATCTACTCTTCCAATATAATCAGCAGTCATACTTGCCTATTAAACCATCAATCAAAGGCAAGAATTCTGTACATCTGCCCTCCTCTCTCCACACTGCAATGTCCCTGGCTTCTAAACTCAGCATCCTCTCCCTTCCACCTTGGCAGAACTCCATCTTTTCCCAGTGTTTATTCCCTTCCAGATCCTTTTATTTTCAGATCACCATGTGGCTGGACCTGCCAATTTGTTAGTTCAGTCCACGATTCCCCATTGTCCCAGCTCCCACAATTTTTTTGGTCAGAAGCCACGTCTTGTTGAACATGGAGCTGAACAAAGAGTTTCTCAGGACGATGGTGTGGACAAAAACTGATCCACATAGGTTATATCTCACTATCTATGCAAAATGCTTGGAAAGAAGAATCCTAGTGAGGGTTAGTATCACTCAGCAACAATAAAACCTCATTCATCAGGAGCATTATTAATAATAAAGACATCATGCAGCAACACTACATTAGTGTAGTGCAAGGCATTTCAGTGATTTCAGTGGTACCATATTCAGTGATTTGTGTCCCAAATGGTAATGTATTTCTATAGTTTGGGCACTGAACCAAAACATTAGCTTTCTCCAAGGTTCTGCCACTAATCTGGGGCAGGTAACTTAATCTCAATTTTACTTTGTTTATCTTGTCTATTAGGAGAGCTGTTTTTCCTTCACACAAATGGAATCCCATTATTCTTAGGGATTGCACCTACAAAATGGAGCCCTGACCTCAATTAGGATGTGAATGTGCTACAGTAACTGTAAAATCAGGAAAGCACCTTGGGGTTTATTTAACTAAATGTAAGTGTTCGGGGGACCAACACCTGCATCTCATTCGTGCTCCTGCATTCCAGAGGCCATGGAAGGAGCAGACATTTTCAGAAAGAGGTCTATGTCTTTTTAACATAGATATCTGTGATGGCTCAGATGAATTGCACCTTGAGAATGCCTACTTTTCATCGAGAGAAAGAGAGGCAGAACTACTACAGTGGCTGACCACTGAGAAATGGGGATCTGTGTCACAGAGCTCTGAAGATACACAACTTGGGACCAAGGCTCACTTTTCCTTCATCAGCATTTAAATACCAAGAGTGACTCTTGTCATAGTCATGTTGATAAAAAGCTGGTAAAATGGGATAAAAGGATACTATTCCAAATGACATCAAGGTTCAGTGTGACAGCAAGGCTTGATTTATATTTGGAAATACAAAAAAAAAAAAAAAAATCTGAAAGAGAAGATGCAGACACCAAGCCCAGAGCTTATTTCATGTTTTGCTAAGCAACAAAAAAAATATACCTTTTTTCCTATTACTTTTAATTGAAATTGAATAACACAGTGTTCAGAATCTGGGCACAGACCAAATTATTCCGTTTTTTTTTTTCTTTCCTCTCATCCAAGAAGGATCCAAAACAGGAAACACACTTCATTTTAAGTAAGCAGAGCTGGCAATATTCTTTTCAATAACTGCCTATGGATGAAAGTTAATAAAGTCATTGGGCCAAACATATGCATGTGTAATTCCAATTACACCACAGTCATGTTTAATATAAAACCATCAACTTTGTATTCAGCCTGGGAAACGAGCCTGCTACTTCAGTATATGGATGAATTAGAGGAATGGAGCACTTTATAGTATTTCTGTACAGTTAGAACATCCTTGGCCTTTCCTTATTACAGCTGAGATTTAATTAAAATTAAATTAAAATAAAAATTAAATTAAGAGAATATTTTTCATGTATTAAATAATATTTGAACATCTTCTTCATGTTTGCTCTCAAAATAGGGAATAAGTGCAAGATTATTTTTTGACCAAATGAATTTACTCGAGGATCATTAAAAACTATTCCCAAAAGGTGAAAACATCTGTGCTTTTTTTCTTTAACTTTTGTGAATTAATATTTATAAGGAATTTATTAGCATAGGGTTGCTGTGGATGAAACCTTTTGAAAATTTTATTGTTTAGCAACCAAGTATTGTGATGACTTGGCTTTTGAAAAAAATAATAATTGATAATGCATTCCTTTTCTTCTTCAGTTTATATAAAAAGGAGTCACCATTTTCAAATATATTTGCCCAGAGTTAGGTATGCATGCTTATATATGGCAAATGAACAGTTTTGTTCTTAGCAATAATCCCTAAGGTTCTGGTTCAAAAGTAATTCTTTAATTTACATCATCCCTTTACCTATGGCAACAAACTTGTGTTTAAGGAACACCCAAAGTACAGGAGCAAACTGCTATTAATGATAATCATAACAGTGATTTAAACATTATATTAAAAATACATTATATTAAAAATAGAGGAACATTAACAACTTTTTTTGAAAGAACAAAATTTCTCTCCACAGAACAGATGAATAAGGCAGTTAGGTGCACACCTTGTAACTTCTCAAATGCAACCTGAAAATGTTACAATGCCGGCTTTAAATTTACATGGCACTAGCTTTTCCAGAACAAGATCAGAATTCATAATTTATTTATCTTGGGTTTGTTTTTGATTCTTGATTTAGCCTTCATTTTGAAAGGAGGTCTCTTAAAATATTGATTTTTTTTTTTTTTTTTTTTTTTTTTTTTTTTTTTTTTTTTTTACAAAGATCTAACAAAGGTAGACAGCAAGGTAGTATTCATACACAGCAGGAACAGAAAGAGTGAGGGGGGAGATGTTTTCAAGGGGGAAGAGGAGGAAAAAGATTAAGTAAATGGAAAAAATAACCTTAAATAGTACATCTTTCCTAGATATTCTGAATGCAGTCATTCCTTCTCATAATCTCAAAAGTTATCTGCCTTTTATCACCACTTTATAGCTATACTTTAGGATGCCAGCTTGCATTTTAGGGTCTAAAATAAATAAATGAAACTTCACTACATGCATGTAAGAAAGGTAAATATTACACTCCCTTTTTTGCCTGTGAGAAAGAAGTGAGAGCCATGGCGAGATCCAAAATGTTTGGGGGACTAGAAGTAACATTGCAATTTCCATGATGAAAATGTTACATTAAACACACAGTGTCTTTTCATAATGCTTGTGAAGACTACAGTGAATCAGAAGGAGCATTCAGAAACTCTGTAATCCAACAGAAAAGCTTCTGTTCTTCTGGGATTTTTAGCTTAGCATCTGAACCAGGTTTGTAAGGAAAAATATTTCATCAAAAGTGAGAAGTGGGATGCTGTCGTGGAGAAGAACTTGGTCCTTTCATTGTGAATTAGCTGCATTTTGAACCTGCCCAGGAGGGGGATACCATTCTGGTTTGAAATCCTGGGTGCCTCCACATTGGCTGTGGAAAGGAACAATCTGAAAATTCAGAATCACACAATTGTACAACAATTTCAGTTGGGTGGGACATCTATGGGACATCAATCTTAACACCATGCTCAAACAACAGCCCTCCATTTCTCATGTGTGAGTTGTTCACAGCCTTGTCTGGATGATTTTTGATGTCTTCAAGGATAGAAATTCCCTAAAGCATCTGGGATTTTACTCCAGCATTTGGTCACTCTCAAAGTGAAGAATGTTTTCCTTGTACCTCATAGCAATTTTCCTGCTATACCTTCTCTCCTTTGTCCCTGCCCTTTTGCTGTGCAAACAAAAAGGCTTATTTAAAAATAAAAAACTGCATCTTAAAACTGACCCTATGTGCTGCTTTCTGAAAGTCACATGCGAATTCTATGACAAAATCACAGACTCTCTTGATATTTATGCCTCCAAGTTTACACCAACCATTTATACTCTCTTTGTTACTATCAGTTATTTACAGGAAATAATTGCTCAAAGTTCAGTGGAAGCATCATCTCTGCTTTAGAAAAACAGATGAGAGAAAACAATCTCACTGTAATTGTGAATAATGTAATTACAGATAGATTTTCAGAAGCAGAGTAATTGATGTCATTTAATTGATGGTCCAAGACAACTTGAACACACATAGTACTTCTTAATTATCCTAGTATCACCACAACCACATTTGATCAACACCTCAGTTTTATGTTACAGCTGAATGAGAGCAGATCCAGGAGCACAACAGTGCTCTACAGTGTGGCAGGCATCACTGTGTACCCAGAACTATATTAAGATTACAGACTATTAAAATATTAACAGCATTGTTTTCAACAATTAACTATCCCTAATTCTCTTTAATCCAAATTTTTAAACATCCTTGACAGCACTTAAGAGATGATAATATCTATTAAATTCACAGTTTTACACCTTCTGACTGTAGGTAATTTTTTAGTTTTAATGATCCTTGTTTGACTTATTTACTGAGCATAGAAAATCTCAGTGTGAAATAGAAGGAAAAGTAGTGACACTCTAGAAGTGTATGGATCGCATTTTCTGATAAAGGGAGCATAAATGAGCATCAGTCAGATAAATCATTGTCAGTTTGACAGAACCCCCTGAGTTTGCATTTATTTTCTACAAAGTAGTGTTGTTTTGGTTTAGGGACACAAAAGAACTAGTTCAGATGCATATTTATTAAAATCTTTTTTGGCTGATCAACATTTCCAAAGTAAGTTTACTTTGCATCTCATTCAGCCCATCCTCACTGAAGTCTTTTGACATTGGACTGGTGATTACAGAATTTCTGATCATCTGTCATGTTACACTAAATGCTGCCAGGTTGACTTCGAGCAGACATTTATCCCCTTGCAGTATGAGGAATATAACAGTTCAAAAACAGAGAATGGAAAGTTCAAATTCAGATACTCTGACTTTTGATAAATTTCTGTATTGATAGGATTCTCACTTTTTAATGGAGAGCCTTGTGAGGAAAAAAAACATAAACTCTGAATTGCTTTCCTATAGAAGTTGTACTCTCCCATCCCTTCTTCTCCATTCCTTTCCATTTCTTTCACTTTCCTTTCACTTTCCTTTCACTTTCCTTTCCTTTCACTTTCCTTTCCTTTTGCTTTCCTTCCCTGAACTTCCCTGCGCTTTCCTTCCCTGAACTTCCCTTCCCTTCCTTTCCCTGCTTTCCCTCCCTGTAGTTTTACTTTTCCTCCCCATCCCTTTTCTTTCCCTGTTCTCTGAGCGAAGACAAAACGCCACCCATCCTGATGCACACGCTACAGCAGTGTCAAAGCAGCTTGTGCAATCCTTCCCCGTGCCGTATTTCCTACAACACTGCCAATAACATGCTCCAGTGCTCCATGAGGCTTTCACTTCCCTCTCTGACAGATGCCCAAAAGCGATGCACACCCCAGCTTCATCAAACTTGCACTTTAATGGAAAACTTGAGCAGCGATCCCCCACACTTTTATATCAGCACCTTTGCCTCCACTTTGTAACTTCCATTTGGGAAGTTATTCTGCCTTAATGTGGTTAAGAAGGGCTCTGACACACAAAACACTCACGGCAGGGTAATATCTTGCAGAGCATCAGAAGTTCCCTGGTAGCTGCATGTACATGAGAATCCCAAGGTATCCTTCAGCTGACATGAGTTAACTTACACCACTCTCTCAGAGGGTGCAAATTTACAATTATGATGAAGCTGGTAGCTAATTTGTTCCCACTCTAGCTCCAATGCCTGATTGTAACATTCAGTTTCTCCTTTGTGTTACTTATTATCTTCTATACAGGGGAATAAGTGGGAATGATGATAAATCATAAAGAAGCATTTCTTTTCTCAATGAGCAGGACATTTAGCAGAAGTCTCTGGCCAGCATCATTTAGCAACATCCATTAACTGCAGAGGGAGAGGGAGAAAACCCTGCATCGCATAGAGATCAGCTGGCAAGGTGTGCACAAGATGTAAAATCTTGTGCTGTGTGAAATTCTCTCCTGTGAAGAAGGTTAGCACAAGGTTCTGTTTGCAGGGGTAAATGTTACTCACACTGAGCAATGCCAGCAGCAGCAGCCTTAGCTGCCTTGGCAGATAAGCAGGACTTTTCTTTCCTGACAGGAAAGCAGCATTACCATCCCTAAGAGTTTAATATGAGGAGTCAGGTTTTATAAAAATCACAGAACTGACATTAAAAAAAAAAAAAAATCAAGGCTCTGGCACTTCAAAACAGCATATTCAGGGTAGTGCTGATATCTGTCGGTCTTCCCATCAACTTTTAACAAGGATGAAGTCTAATGGAGGATTTATAGTTATCGTGATGCAGTCCTTCATCATCTGTTTCACATCCATTTTGTCATTTTTCTGCTCCTAAAATGTCTCTCACTCCCAAGATGGCCATGAAGTCAGTGCAGCAGCATCTCCTGAGTCCTCTGGGTATAGGAGGATGGGGGCTGACAAGCATTAATGTTCTCAGCTGAATTGAAGGGGGTACAGATGAGATCTGTAAAACAAAAGACCTTATAGTTTCTTTAGCTACAATTTTTTAAAAAGTAAAGAAAATTGATGCTTCATAATAACTTTTCCTCGAAGAATTTACCTTTTACTTTAAATCTTAGGCCTGGAAACCTGCATGAGGGAGACAAGATACTTCTTTTGGGTGCCTCTCTCTTCTCCAGTGACCAGAAAATGTTGGAAGCAGCCTGTCACAGTGTTAGTACACTCTAGTCAAGCAAGGTCAGTACTGCTGTAATGATTGGCTCCATATTTATTCAGTGCACCTCCCTCGTTCTCTTCCATTAGAAGAAACAAGCTCAGTTTCAACCGAATTCACGGAAGCAAAAGCTATTGCCAAAAGTGGGGTGCCTGTCTGTAAAAATCAAATCCAGCCCGCATGATGTGCCTGTCAGGGAAAGCTTCAGCGAGCCAGTGTAATGTGAATTGTCTGACCAGACCTTCCCACAGCAGATGGGAGAGAAAAGCACATGTGCTCACAGCCAGGATTGTGACTTCCCCTGCAAACATCCCCAGTGCAAGTGGTGCAGCCCTTTAGCAATCAGCCAGCTGGGACACACAGGTCACTGGTGTCTCTGCCTGCAGAAGTCCTGACTCTGTCTTATCTGAGACTTCTACCCATAATATCAATTAGTTATGTTTTATGATTAATAAAGGACATCTTGCAATTACTTATTTCATTCTGCTCACTCTAAGGGTGGACGTAATGCTTTATAGGAGCAAATGCCCAAAGACTTTGTTTGGAGGGGACAAAACAAGAGCAGACATTCTCAGTTAACTCTTTCTAGCCATTGGCAGAGACAGATGTGAGGAAGAGAGGCAAGTTCCTTTGGACTGACTGCAGACCCTGCCTGGAGGCAGACACAAGCCCACACTCCATTCTTGGCTACTTCACTGCAGGAAAGGAAAAAGTGAATTTAGGTCTCTCTTAGTGGCAAATAGTACACTGAAACTTCTACTTGTTGCAATGAAGGTGCATTGGTTTCACTGTGAAAAATGCAGGAGAAGTTTTGCTGTGTGTTACAAAAGGGTTTGAAGCAGAAGGCTACAGGAGTAAAATCCTGGATTGTTTTCCCCCAGCACAGTGTGGCACCAGGTGGACTTAAGCACAGTTCTGAGTAGAAAGACTTATTAACTTGAGTTCAGTCCCAGACAGCTCATGGACCCAAAGGGTATGTCCATACTGGTAAATTAAATTTTCCTGGGCTCCAAGGCCAACTGGCATGGAGCTGTCTGCTTTAATGCTGGTAAACTCTACCACTTTCCAGGCTAGTTGGGAGACAGTAAATTGAAACCCTTCCATGCCAGGAAAAAGTCCAGTCATTCTGTAATATCATCATGTTTCAGAGCCCAGGCATACTCGAATTTACTACCCTAAACACAGCCAATCTGTCTCACCTGGAGCAGTTGAAGTATCTTTGTCTTCCATTTCCATGCCACTGTTTTTTTCCAATGCCAATTAATGAAAAGCACCTCTGAGTGAGATGCACCCATGATGTTATAAACCCTTTTTTCCCAACCCATATAACTGAGTATATCTGGGTTGACTGGGAGTGACTGCGGAAAGAGCTCTCATCCATTGGCACTGATGTCAGAAAATGGCTGGTAGATCCACTCCAGAGCAGCAGAGATCCACTTTGGTTATTCTGTCACCACACACAAAGATTAGAAGGTTACTGACTGCTGTGGCATTATTTCCAGTGCAGCTGTAAATTCCTCCTGCTGCAGCATAATTCTTCAGACAGCCCAGCTCAAGTTGAAATGTTATGGTGTTATGGACGTCCTACACAGAAGTGCCTATTATATTACCTGCCGAGTGTTTAGATTTTAACAGACCAACCAAAAAACCCAAGAAAAATATCTCAAAAACAGGAGGAATTGTGTGTGTGTGTGTGTAGGTATGCTCTTGTGACACTGCATCTGGGAATAAGTCCCCTCCTTCACTGCATGGTGTAGATAATGATACTTTGCCTGAGTGGAAATGATCCTTCTATGCAAATGGAGAGGATATAATCTATTTTCATACTTAGAAAATGATAAAGATTGTTTATTATCCCTTAACATCCTATGTTAAGATTATTCACTACAAAAATGAAAGAGGAAATGTTTAACAGAACAAAGCTGGATTTCAAGATGGAGATTGAATTTCTCCAGTTAAAGACAGGAGATGGGGTAATTTCCAGGAGTTTGTATTCATTTTAAAATTGATTTCTATATACTTGCTTCAGACATAATTTCAGCTTTCCTGGCCAAGTAACCCAAGCTACAATGTGTTAGCAATACAGTAATTTTTCAAAGTTGATCTTTCAAAAATCACTATGATATTGTCAAAATTCAAAAGTCTATCCAGTTTACATGCATGTATGTGTTTACAGACTTGTAATGACAGAAAGAAAAAAAAAAAGAAACTTTCCTTTCTTCTCATATTACTGTTTGGAAAACAAACACCTTGCAAGCAAATAAAATACAAGAAAATATTTCTAAATACCCCTCATGAAAATATTTGCTGTTGCTTTATTTATTTAAAACCAAATGATTCTGATGTTACTACTACAAAGTTTTGTAAAAATATTAAAAACTAAAACTCCTAATATTTTTTTCATGCTGGATTAGTCTGTTGTCAATAATCACAGTAATAATTAAAAACCCTGTAGTTCAGATAGCTGCGGGCACAACTCATCTTTTTCTCGGATTCTCCACAGGTTTTTAGCCTGTCAGTTTAAAAACAATCCTGATCTTCAGCCATAGCTGAAATTTCCCTTGCTTAAGAAATCCTGTCCTCCATGGAACACATCAATGAGTGAGAATTAAATAAATGAGACCTAAAGAGAAGATGTGCATATAGTTCTCCAGAGGGTTAACTTTAAGATGTAATTCATTGTGTTTTGGCCTTTTACAGGGGGGGTTTATCTGTCTCTGTTTTCTTGCTTTACTTCTGGGAATCAAATCTGTACACCACCATGTTTGTTCCCATGTCCTTTGCGTTCCCCATCACCAAAAAATTACATCTATTCCAGTGAAAATGTGTATTGTCACATAAAGATCAAAATTCAGTCAATCTTCAGGATTATTAATTATTATTAATCTTTCTATTATTTTCTCTTGAAATATACTCTAAAATTTCAGAGGGGAATGGTGGCATATATCCAGAAGGAGGGTTTTCTGCTAACTTTACTTATGAGTAAAAAGAAGGGTAAATGCTGAGGTGAACACAGATCATAATACAAGTGTTTGGCAACATTTGCAAAATGAGGTTAAATTACACAGAATTAGGTAACATGGTGTGCAAAGCAAAGGTGGTTAGCTAACACCAAGTCCTGACCTACCATGCCCAGTGTAGGTGAGATGCCTCAGAAATCCTACAAATTATTTACACATACATCATTTGGCAGGTGGTAACTGAGATAGAATTTAAAACAAAAAACAACAACAAAACCAACAGAAAAACAAGCAACAAACAAACAAAAACCCAACCAACCAAAACCAAAATAAAACAAAAATGCCACCCTCACCTTCAAAATCTGCACTTTGATATTAAAAGGGAGCCAGAGCCAAGACAATAAAGACTCCCCAGTCATACGGCATGACCAATGACATTTATGGTCGGTCAGAAGCCTTGTATTCAGCAATTTTCCTGGTCAGCCAGGAAAAAGTGGAGAAAGCAAATCCATGAAATAAGAAAAGGAAAGGCCATTCTGTGGCTTAACCTTAGCAGGTAGATGTTAGAGCCAATACATTACTCATGGATAAAATAGAGTCTTAATTAAATTGAAAATATTCTTAAGAGAATGTGTGGAAGCTATATGTCAAAATTGCCTCCCTCTCTTGCCACCTGAAAAGCACATTTTGGTATTGAAAGCACGTATCTACTCTTCCTTCAGCTTCTGCTCTCACCTGGGGAAAGGAGGGGAGGGAAGAGGAATACTAAGCAATATAATGCAAATAAAGCCTTTCACAGGTATTTAGTCCAGCTAGATACCAGACTGGAAAGGTGAACTAACTGGGTGGGTAGTTTACAGACGTGAGGCATGTGTTTTCATGCTCTAGAAATCCCACATGACAGGGCCAGAAACCCTTTTTTTTAAAAGGTGTATGAGCCCTCAAGTGCAAACGGATTCAGGTGTGAATCCCAGGCAGACACAGCCAGTTCATTGAGGACATCTGGAGAGTCAGACCCAGAAGTTTAAGCACAGGTCAGAGGCTAAAAAGATAACACAACATCTCCACTTGGGCTTGTGTGGACTCATGACCTGGCATCCACCCAGACCTTAAGCTACAGCAAAGCCCTCTCCACTTTATGACAGCTCTCTCTGTTTGGATGTAGTTGTTTTCTTTTTTTATTCATTTTTTCCTTGAGTAAATATTTTACTGAGATCCCAGTTCTCAAAGGCCAAATAAATAATATTTATTTTAAAACTATGTAAAAAATGAGTAGAAAGAGTACAGAAGAATGGTGATTAGTCATAAATACCATTTGTATATATTGTGGTAGCCTACATTTCTTGGGACTTTAGTTTTATTTGGTTTTGGGATCTTTTTGTATGTTTGTTTTTGGCTGTTCTTTTAGCAAAACAGCAAGGCTTGTAAGGTGAAGACTTTCTTTTTTTGCTTTAGCCGTGTTGAAGCTCAAAACTTGATTACAGCAACGGGCTGGTTTCGAAACAATATTTAGAACTGGCTTTTGCCTTTGAAGTAGTTTTATTGTGCAATATAGACTCCATGTAAACATATGTATTACATACATACATGTATGTATGCATACATACATATCATTGTGGTCATAGATAACATTCTGCACTGCAACTTGGTACTGAAATTATCCATGAAATAACAGACTGTGAGTGTGGCATGGGAAATATAGAGTGTTTTCTCATTTATTTGTGGACCTCTAGACTTAAATCAAGTCAGTTGCTCCTCCACTCAAAGAGAACTTGATGTATCTGTAACGTTCCAGAGAAATCTACCTCTGTTCACTGAAATATTTTCAAGTTTTATTTCGAGAGCCCTGCAGGACAGAAAGGGACACTGAGAGTTCAGCATTTTGTTGGCATCTATATACTGCAGACAGGATCAATAAAGCTCACAGTCATGTATTTTTCTATAAAATATACAATAACTGTAATATAAAAACCCTATAAGTGCAATTCATAGGATCTATAGTTTGAAGCGAAGAAGAATCCTGTATTTGGAACAGGGAGTTAACCATAACAAGAAGAGGAATATGTGGTATCATGACAGGTAATAATGCTGGGTAGATGTCCCCAATTTCAAAACACAGAATGAAGGACTGGGATCACACACCTAATTTTGGCCCTAGCTACTCTCCCTGGGCATACACCTGGGTATTTTATTCCCCTCACATCTCTGCTAGGAATAGAGAAGGAAAAGAATTATGCACATCTAGATAAACTCCAGCGTGGCCACAGAAGACATTTTGAGTCTCCCTGGCATCAGTATGTATGATCCTAAACCATGGGTGAAATTTATAGAAATTTTTTAAATCAATTAACATGTTAAGTTCTGAAGAGATATTGTAAACTGTCCAAAGTAATAAAATCAGCAATGCATGGCATTACTTTCCTCTATGAAGAGCTTGAATAAATAAGACATTTATAAAAATGAGCAGAAAATATGAAATGAATATCCCAAGAACCATGAAAAAATATAAGCTAAAAGAGAAATTGAATTTTCCTCTGACTTTCTGAGAGAGAATGCAGTTGTGGATTTTATACATAATTTATAAGGGAAATTGGCCAGTTCACTCAGGTATACACCATATCAACTTTTAGGAAAGATTAAGCAAGCTGTCTTCTTTTAATTGAAATCAAATATAGTCACAGAAGAAAATGACTTCTACCCATCGAAGAATATGGTGCTGTCACATGGCCAACAGCATTCACAGTGTACATGGGGCTTTCTTCTACAAAGTAAACTTCTGTCTCAGTTCTTGAGCAGCCACAAAATGGTGTGAGCATTGGCAGCTCCCCCATCCCTGAGCCAGTTCTCCCTTACCACTGCCAGTGCTACACTTATATTTGACTTTGTGTGCAAGTTAAACTTATGTCCTACGTACCTTTTGCATCTCTAAGAACACAGGAATTGACGTAATAGATCAAACTAGTGATCCATTCAGTTTAATATCCTACCTCTGAATTAAGTGTAGGATGCTTCAGAGAAAGTTGTGAGGAAACCTTTAGCGGGCAATAATAGAATGAACTGTCACAGGGAAAATTTGGTGAGGACCTCCAAAACTACTGAATGCAATTTCCTTCTCTGTCAGGCACCACATCCTGAAATGCTCTTCCTAAATATATGAAGCTCAGTCTCAAGCTGTTAAATAAAATACAATCTTTCACATCTCCTGGACCGTTTGTAATTATTAAGAAAGGTGACCACCACTCCTAAGTGCTCTTATTGACTCCATCCCCATCTTGCCACATTTTCTTTGGACGGCTGCTTAAACTCTCAGTGATTAATTTTCCCAATCTGTAATTAGGCTTCTTTATTTCACTGGAAGAGGTTTATGATGACTGCAGAGATCCTCAGCAAAAAGCTTGTGCAGGTCTAAATGTTTATTCTGATAATAAAGACACAAACACAGTCAACTTTAAATTAGCTGGCACAAGAGAGTGACATTACTCTGGTGATGGAAAAACAGCGGTCAAACAGGTGTCACTGCTAGTGGACAAGGGAAGATTCAGCTGCTTCTCCAAGAAGATTGCCTGGATTTTGACCTGCAAGCTTGCAGTGTCTGTTCTTTGGCCAAATGGGGAGTGTTGTGCTTCTTGAGAACCCTCCCAGGCAGCTTTACAGGCTGATCAAGTTGTTCTGACTCTTGAACCTGCTGCTCTTGACCCATCCCTGGGAGCATTCAAGGCCAGTCTGGGTGGAACTCTGAGCAACCTGGTCTGGAGAAAGGTGTCCCTGTCCATGGCAGGTGGATGGAATGGATGAGCCTTAAGGTTCCTTCCAAGCCAGGCCATTCTGTGATCCTGGGATTCTGAGGAAGACCAAGAGGACCATCAATCTCCACTGCTGAGAGCGCTGTCTGGTGATGCTTCATCTGAGACATCCAGACAGCAGAATGCACTGGATTTTATCTGGTTGTCATTCATCTGAACCCAGTAATTGCCACAGACCTTCCAAGTCTTTCCATGGACCTCTACGGAACCTGAAATATAAAACAGCAGGCAAATAAACATATGACTAAATTCTGAACTTCACAGCAACCTAGGGAAAAAGATCAGATAACACATTTCTACACAAGCTAAACAAGAGCTATTCAATAGTCTTTTTAATCCCTTTATTAAAAGGCTTAGGATTTGGCTGTTCCTTAGCTCAAGTAAAATGAGTTTTTAATTTTGATGCAGTAAAATCTATTCTGAATACCTAGTACATCCTGAAAGTATCAAGTGGAAGGGCATACAAGGTTCAAGGCAAATACATATTGTTGAATGTTGATAAACAAAATGAGTTTCTTGTTCAGGGAAAAAAAGTCATTAACTCCTTTTTTACATTAGTTCTCTGCAGTTGTGGTCTGGATGGACATAGCTAGAAGCACAACCATATGTTTGCAAACTGAAAGATGCCAGAAGTCATTTATTCTATACCTAGAGCTACACACCTTCCCAAAATCAGAGTCCAATTTTATAGTGTATTTCCTAATGCTTCTCCAATTTGACTATAAATATTTTAGTACAAAACTGTTTTATTAAAACACCTAAATTTTCTCCACCACTTTGAAATATCCACTAAGGATTCAAAATTTGTGTGTTTTTGTGAGGATGCATATGCATATATTTATATATATATACTTATGAGGTGGGAAAATATATATAGAAAAATACACAGATACCCAGGAGGTTTATGATTTGAAGAAAGGTACTTTTGCAGTGTTTGGAGAGTGAGAAATACAACAGTACTAGAGTCACACCCTAACATGGAAAACACTGCAGTGTAAATATCTGGAGACAGCCGAGGAATGTGGGCAGAAATGGTCAGAAAATTTTGTAGAAGAGAAATAAAAATTTATGCAGAAAGACTGGGAAGTAATTAAAAGGAGCAGGCAAGAAGTGCTAGCACAGAAGCAGAAAGGAAGATAAGTTCTTTGGCTAAACGGGGAAAATAAATCAGCACAGACAGAAAATAATTTTCAGTCAGTAAGGTAAGAGAGAGAAGCAGGAGGGTTTTGAGATGAGTTTAGTGCTTGTACAGGAATGCAGTTAGAGTAAAAACAGATTCTGAGAGAAAGCTGCTGGCTGGGCAGGAGTTTTTGTGGGTTTGAGATAAGAATTAGATTAAGCGGGGGCCATCAGCATCTAGAAACAGCAGATAGATTGCAGCACAAACCAGGGACTGTTTCTACCCTTTCCCAACAATTCAACCACATCTAAAATCAATTATCAATATTAATAGGACTCTTTCCATTGACTTCAGTGTGCTTTTGAGCAGGCCTTGACAGAGGAGTACAGATCTGCAGTACCATTAAAGAGCCTTGACAGAAGGATCAAGTTTTCTTTACCCTAGTCCTGCCTCTCAGACCTCATTTGTAATCCGATCAATACCCCTAAGTTCTTTTGTTTAAGGATCAATTTCTATTCTTGTTTCTGAGGATGGATAACTGTAACTAGTATTTTGTACTATCTCATGAACAGCCAAGGAAGAGTAACTGTGGCAAAGTGACATGGTCCAGGGAACACTGGTCTTTATCGGTTCTGTTATTCGATGAACAATTTTACCAGTGAGGTCCAGATGACTCTTTCAGAGAATAAGATAACCCTAAACATCATCAGGATAGGATAGGGGAAAGGGCATACAAAGGAGTTCAAGGGAATAACTCTGGTTTTGCTGTTTGAGGGTTTTTTTGGTGGGGGTTTTTGTTTGGTTGATTTTGGTTTTTGGGTTTTTGGTTTTTTTTTTTTTTTTTTTTTTTTTTTAATAAAAGCCTTACATAGCTGTATAAATAAGACAGCTGTAGACCTTACAGAAAGAGCTGACATATAATCAGTGAAAGTTTTCCTCCAGAGAATTGCATTTAACAATTAAATAACAAGTATTATGTAAAAGTCAGCAAGGCATGGAAGGAATCCATTGACCAGTTTTTTGGGTGTAAATGTGGTTGAAGTGGCCCTGTATGATTACTGGCCCTCAAGATTGCCAAAGATGCACATTCCACCCTAGACTTCTGTATTTCCATTGCAACACTTCCAAACATTCATTTTAAACATTGAACAAACATTTTGATGACTACAGGACATAATTTGCTGTTGACAATCACCTTATTGTCAGAGAAGCCTTTCTTCACTTGGGTTTAGACACCTGTGCACCAAAAGGCAGAGTTTCACTGTTCACCCAACACACAAACCACAGTGGTAGTTAAGTTCACATCTCCACATTCTTATTTTATATGTTCTTTAGCTCTCTAACAAAAAAATAAGTGAGACAAACTCTAACAAAAAAATAAGTGAGAAAAATGGCGGAACTTGCATTATTAGAGGCGAACAGTTTAAGAAACATAACAATGGCTCTGCACAGATTCTGAGAAAATTAAGACAGAAGAAGAGCTAGGGACATGAGAGAAGAGAAAATATTCCTTTTTAGCCCAAGACACAGAGACACAGAAGACTTTTTACAGAGTTACTTCTCTTGCTTTCTTTTCTTTTTTTTTTTTTTTAACTCATTGGCATTTGTAGCACACCAGCATTCCCTAAAATCATGAATGTGGTGTTTACACCTTCTTCTAAATCATTAATGAGACTGCCAAATGAGAATACACCAAACACAAATCCCTTTTATAAACACTTTCCCCTTGGCTTGCTGCATTGTTATTTATTACCAAAGCTTGTTTATATACCTAGGGCACTTTTTACTCATCTGACAGAATTCAAATTCAAGTCAGTTTGGATTAATTTTGTTCATCAACTAATTTTATAATTTATTTTTAAAAGTCAAGACTTTCTGGGGGTCTGTGTTTTGGGTTTTTTCTTGCTTTTTATTTTTCTTTTTTCCTTGCATTTTTTTTTTGTCTTTTTTTTTTGCTCTTTTCTTCTGCCTGTAAACCAAAGAATGAGGGTACACGTATTATCGATAATGAATATGATATTCAAATGAATTAAATGATTTTCAGATGCTGTCCCTGACATGATGCATTTGCACAGTGAAATTAGTGAGATAATTGTAACAGTTGCCCTTCACTGAGGATGACTGTACTTACCAATTGTGTTATTAAACTAATGACTTTACAGGTATTTAGGATCCATCTGCTGCTGCCAAACATAAAAATTATTCCAAATATTAAAAACTGGAAGGGGAGAGGAATCTGAAAGAAGACAGGACATTGAATAGATAAGTAAGGGCTAGACAGATGCTCATGTACTTAAATTATATTGTGCTGCTCAAAACTGCAATGGAATATTTGGCTGCAAAACACTGCATGTCATAAAGCATGTTCTATAATTTCGTATTTGTTTTATAATGTTTTAGGCTGGCTCTTGGTGCTTCATAGCTTTGTGTTACTAAGGGTCTCACCATCTGGGGATGGTGGGAGGCAAGTTCTGATGAAAGATTTCACTATCTTAGCTAATAACTAAAAGGTATCTGAAGTGGGTGATCTCACATCTCTGGTTGGACCTGTTTCTTCTGCTGCACATCATGGAACAAACTATGGTGAAAAAGAATATGCCTGAAGTTGGATGTCTGATGCAGAAGTGATCTCTCAGTTTGTCTCTCTTCTTCCTTTCTCTCCCTGACATACACACATATTCAGTCCTTCCTGTGTTTTAAAAGCACTAGTCCAGACAGAGAAAATAAATACTTAAAGGACTGAAGTCAAAAATTGCAACTCTGTTCCTAATGTTGCCTTAAAAAAACAAAAACAAAACCAACACTTTCTTCTCGAGAAAGTAACCCACTAAAGAGAGAACCACAGAAACATAGAATGGTTTGGGCTGGAAGGGACCTGGCAGATTATCTAGTTCCAAACCCCTGCTATGGAAGGAATGCCACCCGCTCAAAGACCTGGATACTAAGCTGGTTTTTCAAAAGCCCCAAGGGATGAACAGCAGAACTCAAAACCCAGCTCAGAAATTTACTGTATTTTGGCAGTAGTGCTACTTACACACCCTATATTTCAGATTTCACCAATGACGGATTTTTGTGAGTGTGTGGTGTTCCTTCCCAAACATTTTTCAGCATAGCACTTTATGACTTTCTCTTCTAGGATTGCCTGGGAAAAAAGAACAAGCTTCTACACCAACCTGCACCCCAAGGTTTTTAATAAACTCCGAACAAATCCCTGTAGATCTCTAAGTATCTCATTGTCAGAAATGCAATAAATTTCTGCACAAAAATGGTAACACTTTGAATTACTGACTGTCCAGATTCTTCTTATCTACCAGAAAAAATGATAAAATAATCAATATTTTTCATTTTCAAAGAGTCTTAGCAATAAAGAGATAACATTTTACTCTACTTTTTTTTTTTTTTTTTGAGGGTTGGAAAACTGGTTGGCCTCAAATAATGCCATAATAACAATTACCACCAAGAGCCAACTATATGCCCATGTGTAAATATCTGTCTACTTCAATGCTACGTGATCACATCTCGCTTCACATGGAACATAATTAGACATAAACATGGAAGACCTGCCTGAAAGTCTTGGTTTCACCACAAAATCCAATTTTAAGACCTTAAAAGTTTTCAAAAACCTAAATTATTCAAGTGAGGTAATAACCTTGGCTCTTCTGTCCCTACAGCTGTCAAATAATAGTGAAAGTACATTCTTTTAAGCCTTACATGAGCGTTCTGGCAACAATCTCTCTCAGTATAATTGAATGTAGGTCAAGCTGGCTAAACACTGGGGAGAACATTTAGTTGTCTATGCATAGTCACCCAGAGCAACTTCTAACCTCCTTTTGTCTCTGGGACATTCACCAGTGACAGAACATCTACAGGAGATCGATGCCCTTCTGGAGAGGCACCAAGAGCCTGGGGGAAGCAGGGGGTGATGAGCTCAGAATGTCACGAGGCGATGACACTTAGGTCAAAGACTTGTATCTTCAAACCATCCATGGACACAGGAGCACGTTTTAGTCACAGAAATGGAGGGAGTTTAATCTGGAGCTAAATATCTGCTTGGAACATTACTTAACTGCATTAGAAACCATTTAGCTTGCTGAATATCAAACTCCACATTTTAGAAGGGATGACCCAAATTCACATGTAAGTCTGCAGCAAAAGTACTTAATAGAATTTTGGAAACCTGGCTCCCTCTCTTGAGTGTTTTCATCTGCCAGTGTTCAACATGGCAAAGCCCCAGAGTTCTGTCACTCTAAGAAGCAGCTGGGTATTGGGCAGAAGTGTCTTTAATTTATATGTTCTGGCTATACTCCAAAATCAGTGGTCATCTGAGTTCAACCTAAAAGGTGAATGAAGGTTGAAGTAATTGGTTTAGGTTCTTTTGCATCAGTGTTTAGCAAGCACAAATGAAAACATGCTTTCACATGTGCTGAGTATGTTTTCTACTTTATTATCATGTGCTTCAAGGTTTCCAGTTGCCTGGACATCAGTGAATATTATTTTAACAAGTGATCTAGCAA
This sequence comes from Acanthornis magna, assembly GCA_036785705.1. NCBI lineage: Eukaryota > Metazoa > Chordata > Aves > Passeriformes > Acanthizidae > Acanthornis > Acanthornis magna. The sequence continues at coordinate 4,182,775 of JAWUZG010000173.1, read as the reverse complement.
TATCTGTTCCCCAGCCTAGGTATCTCACACCGAGCAGGTCAAAAGAACTTGACCAAACAAAATGCTGATCTGATAAAAGAAGAGAAGAGAAAGAGGGAAAGAGGGAAAGAAAGATAATAGGATTTTAAAGATCCACATTGAAAAAAATGGTTCATGTCCGAGTATTCTATACCTCAAAAATCATAAATGGTATGAAGATGCTTACTTGATATATTACAGCACATTTAAGTCCTTTATTCCATAAAGAGAAGCACAGGGATTTAATAATGTGCAGGATTTGAGGCTAAGTCTAAGATTCAAACAACTACTATGACTATCAGGTTTTTCAGGTTGTATAGCAGTATTTCTGGTGGATGGCTGTTTGTTGGTTTGGTTTGGTTTTGGTTTTAATTCTGATTCACTTTCTCAAACAAGTCTGATTTCACTCCTATACTTAAATGCAACCACAGTTTGAGATTATGTCCACACGTTGTTTCTTCCTGCTGTCCTTGCAATTGCCCCTGACTTTTTTTTTTTTTCTGAAATATAATGGAAATGTGCAGAAAAAAGAAATTTGGAGTCTTTGTTAATTCCACCTGCAGGGGGATTTTTCCAACTATATTTTGGAAACGTATATGCTTGCAATGATTCCATTCAATCCTGGATGAAACAGAACAGTCTCTATTGTTATTCTTTTTGCCATCCATCAGTGAGAAAGCTCAGTCACAGATAAGTGTTTACAAGTCACTTCACCTGAGCATCATCGCTGTGTACCATTCATGACAGCCAAAAACATGTGCCTCCATGACAGCAGAGATATTTGATGTGGACCATGAAGCTAACCCAACCCTAGGGCCGTATCCTTGGCTCTGACAGATCCAGTTTGCAAGCTGAATGTCTGTCATTCTTCTGCATTTCTGATTCTCTTTTTTGTGTATCTGTTTGTCCTTATTTTCCCCTTGGGAAGACAGGATGAAAATTCGGTGTCAGTCAATCACTGAGGGATCTCTTGTCCTATCAGAACAATTTTGAGTATATTCAGTGTCACTGGATGCTCTGGACATATTTAGCTGGTGCTTCAGTAGTCTGTGTACACTGGCCATGTGTATAAGTGATATTTGGGGGAACCAAGGTGATATCTCAGTGTGGTGGTGTAAAAGGTATTTTGCTCTCTAAGTTATAGAATTCGTTTGTTATTAATTGACCAAACCAAAAATCCTCATCTTATACGAATGTCTCATCCAAATTTTTGTTTTACGTGGATTTCTGCTTCAAGTTTAGTCTAATATAAAGGATCCAGGTATGAAATATGGGCTGAAAATCCAGAAGAGAGTTTTTGGCCTAATACAGCTCAAATTTCAGAATGGATACTGTGCATCCACTAAGAATGGCAAAGCAATGGCATGTCTTTATTCTTTAGTGTTACATAGGAGCTGACTGAAATATCTACCTAGTGTTCATCTTCATTCTGACTCGCACAAATCCAATTCTGTACAGAGAAAACAGAAATAAAAATTAGATTTTATGATTCTGATTCTTAAAAAAAAATCTAAAAAGTAAACACATTACTTTATTTTATTATACCTTTTCAAAATAATGTGGTTATTGAACGGTCATAAATACAAGTTAACCTCTGGAGTAACTGATATAGATTACTGAGACTTATTGAATTAATCCCTAATTTTTGTTGGTAAAAGTCTGTTGGGTAAACAGAGTTTCTGTGGTGCAGATGAAGATATTCTGAGCCACACATCAGCTACTTGGACGAGAAGAAAGTAGCTCAACTTGTGATTAGTCAATGACTGATGTTTCATCCAAAATTACAAGATCATTAGTGAAACACTTAAGAGCCATTTTCCTTAAAAAAAAAAAAAAAAAGGCATATATAGTTGGCCATTATGTGCCAGCATTTACAGGAAGGTGCAGCTTTAGATTTTGCTTGCAGTATTTGCAGTCAGCAAGAGCCAGGAGTCACTTCTGACCTTCTGTCAGTGCTCTGAGCTCAGTCAAATGTTTGCAATTCTCACAGCAAAAGGGACATCTATTAAAAATGAAGAAATAATGTTTACTGAAATTGTTAGGTCCTTTTCCTAATAATCTACAGTGCCACAGGACAACCAGCAATCGTTAGTCTTCTTCTTCCTCTTCTCCTTCTCCTCCTTCTCCTCCTTCTCCTTCTCCTTCTCTCTTTCTCTCCTTCTCCTTCTCCTTCTCCTTCTCCTTCTCCTTCTCCTTCTCCTTCTCCTTCTCCTTCTCCTTCTCCTTCTCCTTCTCCTTCTCCTTCTCCTTCTCCTTCTCCTTCTCTGTCTCTCCCTCTCCTTCTTCTTTTTCCTGCCATGTTTCTTTATTTATAAGGTGGGGAGAACAGTTGACTGTGGAAGCCTGGAATAGCCAGGATTTAAGCAGAAAACTTGCTTAGAAACATTGTGCTAAATAGCTCTATCAAAATGATTCAATGCTTGCACTGAGATACAAACACTTTGCAGTCAAATGTCAAGTCAATCTGAATATGCCCTGGCAAATCTACCAAAGAATAGTCTTATCTGGAGAACCCTGAGGTTAATGTGATGCTTACACTGGGTTTTAGAGGGGAGTGAGTAACAGCCTGGGGTTTGGCCTGAATTTAGTCCTTCCAGCTAAGAGAATTTTAAGAGGTTTTAGCAGGTAGAATGTTAAGAAGACTCTTGACAAACTTGTGTCTGTTCTGAGAGGGATTTTAAGAAATTAAATCAAAGGAGGATATCAGAAAAGACATGGCCGTCTTAAGAGACAGACATAGCAGATGAGACTTTGCAGCACTGCTGTTGCAGTAACATATGTTTATTTGTATGCATTCATAGAAATCTACAGCAAAAGGATGTGGACTTTCATTTTCATCACTTTCCCTGTGAGTCTGCCCGATGGTTTGTACAAAGAATCATAAAGTGACAGAGTGAGCATTTCATATGTAACTTTAGAGCTTACCTAAAATCCTTTCCATCTGCCTACGCAGGGAGCTACACCAACATGATAACCTGCATACCTATTTTAATGATATATTTTCTGAACAGAAAAGCCATATGCCACCATTTTGTCCTGCGCAATGAAACCTAATGAGGAGATATTCCAGCTATTGCAGAAGATTAGAAAGGGGTAAAAATTCTCAGGTGCTCTGGGTGAAAATTTGTAAAGTTAGCAGCAAATATCATTGCATAGCCCCCAACCGTTATTTTTAATCTCTCATTGACAAGGAAAAGCTTGCTGGGAGTTGGGACTTGTTATCTTCGTTTTATGGGCCACTGCTCTTGGAATAACAGCTCTGATAGAGTGCTGGTGGTGAGTCAGTTGGGAAGGAGAAATGGACAACAGAGCCATACAACACACAGCGTGTGAGGACAGGAGAGAAAAGAGCTATTAATGATTCCGGTAAAGAATAGCAATTTCTTCATCAGTGGCAATAGTGCTTGTGAAATAAAACGTCACATAAATAATTTCTTTCCTTATTTACTCGTTCATTTTGATGTTGATCTAATTCAGAGTGACATGAACTTGCTTTTATTTAAAACCAGTTAGAGGAGAAATGAGAAGTTTTGAGACACATTTCCAGGGAAATGTTGGAGGCATGCAGTGTTTTCTTTTTCTTTAAAATATATTAACATGTTTTCTATGAATACTGATATCTGAGCATCTCAGTCTTTGACGTCATTAGCCATATAGTTCCTCTCTTGCTAGCAGCTCCACCCTCCCCCACGTTAGGAAAGGGAAAGCAGTGCAGATAAGAAAGGACAATGGAGATAATCTGCTTTTTAGCTGCATCATACCCCAGCTGTCAGGCTTTTCATATGAGGGCATTTAGGGATCCAGGAACATGGGATGAGACCTCCCACTCACTCTTTTGAGGACACAAATATTGTGTCACACTTTATTGAAGACTGACCTGTTAAAACCAGCAAAGCCTTTTAAATTTTATGTAACACAATTTTATGAAAAATCACGTGTGATATAAAAGTCATTCATGTTTCATTCCTTCAGTTTATGTCGGGTTTAAATGACAGCCCTTGCACTAGCGATACTTCATACACCACTCATTTCCCTGGTTTTTTGAATAAAGCCTATTTTTGTACATCTACTAGTTGACACTAATGGCAAAACTTCCACCAGTCTTAAAAAGCTGAAGTCATTACAAGATGAAGGAATTTAAAAACCATTTCTGTGTGGAGAGCTCCAGTACTACAACTGCACATAAGGTTGCAGTTTACTCTCCTCATTGACTTCTTTCACAGAAGTGGGGCATATGTTTATTTATTTGTTTCACTGGAAACAAGCTAATTAGCTCAGCTCATCTATGTAAAGAACAAGCAGTAGTTTTGTTGAGAAAGAGGCACGTGAGGTGAACATTAAATTCCCATACTTTACCTCACAGTGGTAATCTAATGTCTGAAATCCACTGGGATTTTAGTTTTAAGGTATATTAACTACCCAATGATAAGGATTTGCAAGAAAAACCAAAGCAAAAACAGCAAATGGGATAGGAAGGTGATGTGGCACTCAGTACACAGAAGTAAAAAGGGCTGTAAGTTCACAGAATTGTCAACAGTTTTGACACAGATAATTCTGAAAACATCCACCAGTTTGATATCCATCTGGACCTAATGAGATTCGACACAGTAGACCCCCTTGAACTTCCATCCCCAGAATGTTTTCACCTTGCCTTTTGGATGTGCTCGCAAGGGAGATGTGTTGGTCCTTTCATGTCAGACCTTAATTGGAGCATACATTCCCTTCCTCACTGCATCTGTTTCACTGGGGACTTTCATCAGATGGATTTAAGGGCTTTTTCACTCTCTCAGCCCCCTTTAATACAGAGCATTCAGCTCCTTCTACAAAGTGTCTTCATTTTTTCACCCCTGTTTTTGAGGTCTCCTACTCATTCTGCTATTGAAATGTTGTCTTTGTGCAGTCTGTCCTCTGTATTAACTTCTTCTTGTGCGAGGATCTGTCTATGGAGTCTGCATTGGAGGGGAGAGTGAGGGCTCAGGCTAGCCTTGCATTTCATTCTGGCTTTCTACATTTATGAATGTATTTTCCATCAGCATTGTGTAATGTGGGAGATTGTAATCTTTCATCTTTTAGCCTGTTCTCCACATCTTTTCAGAAACCTTCATCTCTGTTCCCCACATTTTTTAGACCCAGAGATCCACTTTTTTTATTACCCCAAATCTCTCTACTTCAGTCCCACTTGCCTTATCACTTTTGCTTTTTGAGTCCTTTTCAGTGAGTACTCCTTCTTTTCCCTGTACCCTTTGTTACCGTTCTTTCTTTTTTCTCTTGTTAAACGCCACACAAAAACGTCTTTCAGTAGGCAGAATGGTCCCTATCAGTCTGATAATTGTGTTGGCTGTACTCATATAAATGTTATTAGGAGCCAGAAGATTTGACCTTGCTGGGTGTTTCTCAGTCACTGTTGTGGCTCAGATTTTGGATTTCAGCTGAGCAAATCATGTAAACATCTGCTGTTTTCTGCAAGACTGCTATTCTAGCTGATTTGATTCAATTCGATTTGATCCAATTCGGCTCTATGTAGAGCACTGCAATTCCCACTGTATCACAGTATTTAATGCCTTCCAATGCCACAGAGACCAACAAATGTCTACCTCTTAAGGGTGATCCTGCTTCTCAGCTTCACTGCTGTCAATAGAAACTGCACTCTTTTTTGTCAAATCCTGGGCTCGACTATGGTCTCTACTCTTTGACTTCTGTGAAACCTTATCTGCCTGCAAACTGTAGGCAAAAAAAAAAAAAAAAAAAAAAATAGCACATGTAATAAGCTAATTTTTTTTCCACTGATTTCTTACAAACTGCTTAAGAATTCAGTTTGATGAATCCAAAATAATAATATGATGACAACATTGGACATAGATCTATCATCTGCCAACCAAAAGGTTTTGCCTTATCCATATTTCTCCATTGCTTGGGTTGTAATAAATTATTTTGGACTTAACTATGTCATTGCAAAGCATTACGTCAAGTATGTTTAGAATGCATCCTGAATTTCAGCTGTGAGGTTTCTTTTAAATGTGACTCTTAGGTGGCTGCTTCAAAAACTGCAACAATTTCACAATGATTGACTTCTGAATGCAGCCTTTAATTGGACTGAGACAGTGAGAGTCAATCTGATTTTACTAGGCTTTACCACACCTGTTAGGAAAGTGACTTTCAAATTCACAAAAAGAATGAATTTCATAAAATCCATAGGAAATTTATTTTAGATGTATAATTTAATATATTTTTGAAATGATTCAAATAGTTACTTGTAGAAAAGCAGAAAAGGCTCAATTTTAAAATGGTGTTCAGCATTTATCACAGAAGAAAGACAGCCAAAATAGAGGCCACCACTCTTGAGACTCTGAGATAGTTAGATAGATCTGACTATTCATTTAGATTGCATTACTGATCAAAGCATACCTTCCAAACTGGGTCTAAAAAAACCGTTCCCACTACAAGAAGGCATGCTCTGATAATAAAATTTAATAATTACTTTTCTAAAGTGTCTTTCTCACCCAATTAACAGGCCATTACTGTGAAACACTCAGGACTTAACAGGTTATGTACCATAGTATAGCACACCAAGTAAGAAATGGGGCACAGGGACTTTTGTGTCCAGCCTGAGTTTGAAAGATCAGTGGTGCCCTGTAGATTTATTATCATGGCACTTGTTCTGGGATACTTTACCCTAAAATCCAGATGCAAGATGAGATGAGTCAAGCCTCCAAACCAAATCAACCAGAGGTGTACAGAGAGATTTGGCATTGTATGCAAAGACAGTCTGGCAGGACTGCACAGACACTCCTTTTTGGGAAGATGTGCACAAAACAGAGGTTTAACTGTTCCAATTCACAAGGACAGGCACGGCAGCTCTATTTTGAATGTTTAGTGGAAAGGACCTCTAGATATTCTTCCAACATCTGAACAAGTCATCACAGGAGGGTTTGGGTTGGAAGGGACCTTAAAGATGATCCAGTCCCAATCCCTGCCATGGGCAGGGACACCTTCCACTATCCCAGGTTGCTCCAAGCCCATCCAGCCTGGTCTTGAACACTGCCAAGGATGTGGCAGCCACAGCTTCTCTGGGTCAGGGTCTCACCACCCTCCCAGGGAAGAATTTCTTCCTGATACCTTATCTAAAACTACCTTTTTCCAGTTTAAAGTCATTAGTCAGGACTTGCTTTAGCCAGCTCTTTTCAGTGGGAGCAGCTGGACTTGGAGTTCTGAAACTTCAGCCTCTGAGAGAACAGCCCAACATTTCTATAACCTGGAGAACCCTCCAATCTGACACTTTTGTGCAACTATTATGAGCAATAAATCACACAAAAAACTCCAACATTAGTGACTTTTCAACATTAAGAATTTTTTCGAGTCCTGCAAGGTAATAAGTATCCATGAAAGGCATTGAGGCTTAGATGGAGCACAGCTTTCGAATATGTGGCACGGATTCCTCTTCTTTGGGGAAGGGAAAATGGGTATTCTGAAAGAAGAGCCAGAAGAAAGTCTCATTGTTCTAAATATGACTTCCTAGAATTAAAAAAATTCACAATGAAAATAATGATCCAGCTTAGACCATCACTGGAAATACACCATAAGAGGGATTTTTTTGTGTAGCTCAGTTAGTTTCTCACTTGTTTGAAAACAAGATGCCTGTTTCCTTTTCTTAAAAAAAACCCTCCCTTTGTCTCAGCACCTTCTGCCTGAGCACTTCAGCATATTGCATTATACACACTGTGAAATTTGGGGGTGTAAATCTTCTCCCTGTGTAGAGTCCTTGTTTTTTGTTTATAAAAAATAGAGTGTAAGGGAACATAAAACGTAAGTGAATCAAGCCCTCAGCTAGCATTTAATTGATAAGAACTAAAGCTAATATTAGATAACAAATAAATGGTCTGTTGCACAGGCATTTAATTAAACACCAAATTAATGCAGTAATGACCTACTGGAACTAACAGCCAGAAATGCTTTACTGCAGGCAAGCATCTGGAATGTTTCACCTTTTTTTTTTTCCTCCCTCTTCCCTCCTGTACAAATACATTGAAAAGACACACATTCATTTTTAATACACAGTCTGGAGGGCTTCTGCTTTGTCCTTTACCCTGTCTGAAACCCTAACATCACTGGACACCAGACAACCTTTGCCAGGGCCTCTTTCCTGATAGGCATAGCAAAAAAATGGTGAGTTGGTGTTCCTTTCTCTTCCCCCTCCATGCCGCCCTTCTGTGTCATTATCTAGTTTAAACTCAGCCCTGTACACCTTGGGTAATTACACACTGCCCAGAAGATTAATTGCAGACAGTAATTTGGATAATGGTCTCAGGTACGAAGCCTACCATGCCATGGAGAAGGCACAGGAATCAATACATTTCTTTATCTGTACAAGTCCGTGTCTATAAAAGTGCTTTCAATCATACCCTAGAATATCTGAGAGGTGCGGGAGATTAACTCTGCTCAGACACTCTCAAAAAGCTTTCTGTCCAAGCCAAAATATGCAAGAGAGCCTTTAAGAGGACCTCAGTCATGGTTTGTCACCCTCTGCCATGCCATATGAAGTTGTGCTACAAAGTAAACTTGTGGGGCTCTAAGTTAGTGCGTATATATATATGTACATACATCCAAATATATATATATATATATATATTTACACACATATATGTGAGTTTCTGACTCTACTGGCTCTGAACACTGAAAAGAGTCAAGTCCACAGTCTCCCTGGTTGTCTCAGCAGTCACTGGGGAGAGATATCCTCCTCCCTTCGGTGTCTGGTAGAAACATTGGGTGAGCTCCACCTCTCCTGGCAGTGCTTTTGCTCTCCCCATGGGACTGGCAAGGGCCCTGTGTCCCTGTCTGAGTTAATTGCCAATATTTACAGCAGATGCATCAGGGCCTATGTGTCTTTCCAAAAAAGCCTATCGGTTTTATGATTTTTAAAGTAGCTTTGTGTTCTAGAGATCTGACTTCTAGGCCAGTTCTTGTCCCAGTTTCAAGATTTTCTAGTTTCTGCTCTTAACATAACAGAGATCCCCACGTGGAACAAGTACATTCCTCTGTCCCATTGCAACACCATTTGAGCTCAAACACTCATGTTAGAGTGTGAGGTTAAAACTGAGGCAAACACAGCTTCAGCTGTTATCCCACTATTTATGGTTTTAATGACAGAAGTGAGAGGACTTGTATTTGTTTTCCTGCATGTCACATAGGACTTGATGTTAGTTAGAGGCATAGATTACTCTCAGGTCTTGGAGCAAAACTCAATGTCTCACAGCAGCACAGAAGACGTGAACCTAAACACATTACTCGACAGAGTGCATTTTCCCCTCAGAAGGGATTTTCTATCTCCAGGTTTTGCCTCTTTATTTATCCATGGACTACGCAGGCTGGGATAGAAACAGAATCAATCTTACATTCAGCATCTCTGGTGTGCTCATCTTCAGATTTTTAATTCATCAGGCTACACTGAAAAAGAAGTTCATATAATGTTATAGCAATGTGCTCCCACCTGGAAGAAAAGCAGTTTTGGAGCAGGACTTTCGATATCTGTTTTACAAATCTATATTATACCAAGCAACATAGATTTGTTGTATTATCAATAAAATACTAGTCAAAACAGCCAGTGAAGTCTAGAATACCATTTGTTTTGTCTTAAAACACACACTTGTATTTGTAGAACAGAATAAAACCCTAGACTCTGTTCTCTATACTGATTAGGTCTTCAATGCCCATGGCTTACATTAGAAACCTGAAATCAAGTGAATTTATCACAAACTTGGTACTACCATAATAGTTATCATGGTAATAACAATAATCATAATAATAACAATAATCACAACAACTGCAAAGAAATTGAAGAGATTTGTAATCGTCCTGATGATTCAGTAGGTGCTTGAATGCTGAATGAATCTTCCAGCTTGTGCCTGGGCATTAAGTGTCACCAGAGTGATTGTTTTTTGGATGAGGGATAAATCTGAGACCTTTCCTTGCCGTTACAGACTGTTATCATTTTATAAGAAATAAGGGTTGACCTCAGGGTCTTTGCCACAAGACAAAGGGGAATTATAATCTAGTTACTTAAATTTCTCTTGCAACTTCCAGGGCAGACTTTCTTTTTGTACCCTCCACAGTTAGGAATTAGCACCATCCATTGAAAAAGCAGTTCTTGTGTGCTATATAGAAAGCAGCAACTTTTCAAGGCTTTGATGCTAAATGCATACACAAACGTGTCCATGGAAATCTGTGATTACTCACACACTCTTCAGGCAAATTCCATTCCCATTTATAGTCACTGACTCTTACTGTGATCACTTTGATGCTTGGCTTGAGAGCATTTATGCTGATATAAGTAATGCAAAAACTCCTGGATGAGGAGCAAATTCTCTTTTTTTTTTCTCAGGGAATAGATAAAGTGCTAGCTACACCTGCTCTAAAGAAAAGCACAGGTAACACCTCCCATCAGAGCACTGAACAGTACTAATTAGTTCATTAGGCATCCCAGCATCCCTGTGGGTTAGGTATGTATTTTATTATCCCCAAGTTAGCAGGCAGGTAGAGCTGACTACCTCAAAGACACACTTATGGTAAATGAAGGAACTCTAACGCCTACTCCTTTGTTCTACTGGGTAAACAGGCAATAGTTCAAGGTAGCTTTAGTTCCATATCCCATTATCTTTGTTGTTTACTGTGTGTCACATGGAAATGCAACAATAATGTACCAAGTCACTTTTTTCCAGTAGTGAAAATAGGGATTGGTGAAACCAAGTATCTTCCTGTTATAACAAAGGCAGGATTTTTGAATATTTAGGGCTGCTATTGACAACCCCCTTTGCTCCCCGTGATCATGCACCTTTCCCTGCAAGGCTTGAAGGAAAGCATGGTGTGACTTTGAGAACAAACCCGAGCCTTTCCAATGCAGCCTGCATTGTACACATGTGTACACAGTATATGAGCTGGTGCTACTAGGGATAAGGCATCTGGAATATCAAGTTCAGATGGCTCAGAACCAGATTGAGCTCATAAAATGAACATTACCACAGCCACAAAACTAACCGAGGTAATCATGTACTATTTAGACAAGCAGCAGCATTGCCCTTTGTGAAGGGCTTTGGAATGTGCAAGTCAAGTGTATGGTTGCATAAAGATTGGGGATATTACACCCAGAGAAATCCTCAGAAGACAACAGCATCATTAACTATTTACATCGTGACTCTACCCATTATCACATTTGACAAACAGTTTAATTTCAAGGAGGAAAAACAAAAATAAAAAATAAAACAAACACACAAAGACACAAAGAGGGAAAGAAGAAAGCTGTGCGTCAACAAAGGCAGCTCAGAAATGAAAAGCAGGCAAGATGTCAAGCACCTCGAAGGAGAGAAATGGGAAATAAAAGGTTCTGCTGTTTTCCCTGTTCACTTACTTTCATTTGGGATAAATCATTACTATTTATCAAATTTAGAATTTATTACAACGTGGCATTAATTTGAGGACATGCACAGAGGAACAAACAACCTTTACTCTCATCCCCTTTCTTCGCAGCAAATTGAACAATCACTTTCAGCAGTGACAACAGCCAATTTTACTCATATATGAGCAGTATATATCACACCCAAAATATCCAAGTAATTGTTAGATTGAGTGTTTATGATATATAAAATTAGCCCAAAGGATAATTTGGTCTTTGTGTGACTCAGCTGCTGTGTTCTTGACCAGACAAGTTTCATAATGTAGCAATTGCTTGAAAAGGCTGAGGGCATAGAAAGCTGAGGTGATTTTCCTGACCATTTAAAAAGGCTCAGGAATATGTACTGAACAACTGATGACAGCTGATGTAGGAAACACAAAATGCCTGAGCAATTGCAGCCATTTCAGTTAAGGTCAGAAGACTCCTCAGGAAAAGTGGATTTCTTAAACATGAGCTGTACAGTTAAGGAAATTAATTGCATTCTTTTCTGTGTCAGACTAAGGTGAGAATACTTCTTTTTTTTTTACATCAGCAATTGTCAGAGCTGCCCAGATGATCTGCTGGGCAGCTCAAATCTTGATTCAAATCTGCCATGCAAATTCAGAGCTAGGATGAGAGGAAGCAGACTCAAGTTGCACCTGGGTAGGTTTAGATCGGGTATTTAGGACAAGTATCTTCACTGGAAGTGTTGCCCAGCCTTGGCACAGGCTGCCCAGGGCAGTGGTGGAGTCACCATCCCTGGAGGGATTTAGAAGATGTAAAAGGGTTTGATGCTTGGGGACATGGGTTAGTGAAAGTGCTGGTTTAGTGGATGGACTTGATGATCTTAGAGGTCTCTTCCGGCCCAAACTATTCCATTATTTTACCTGGATAACATGCAGATCTGAAGAGTGAGCTTTTCAAGAGCTGTAGGGTAGTTCAGACAGATCAATGACAACATGAAACTGTGACCAACAGGCAACATTTTCTTTTTTAATCAACTCAGCAGAACACTTTGTCAATAATATAAATATTATTTCTTTAGAGATGAGGTTTCTCTAGGGAATAATGTTTTCATTGTGGGAGAGGGACAGTTCACATTGCCTTCGGTAGATCACAAAAATTTTCACAGCTGCCAAATTATATAGCGTCATACTTCAGTCCCATCAATTGGGGATAATATGCAAACATCTCCTTACCCATATTCTAAGGGCGAAGGTGTGAATAAAAATGTAAGCTGTTATGTCAGTCTGCTTTTAAATATATGATATACACACAAGAAAAGGAATTAAGACAACACACTTTAATTCTGTCCATTTTAGTATGTCATTAATTATTTTCCACTGCATTTTTCATTTCCAAAAGGAGACTACCTGCTTAGCAAGCACTTATTAAATGCTCTCTTTTTAATTCATAAAGGAAAAACAGTCTCATATGTTTATTACATATTATTCAACTTTTATTTTGAAGACAGATTCATTTATTTCTTCCCAAGCTTTTCAGCAGTTCTCAACAATATACCATCTGTCTGCTTTGTAGGCATGAATATATTTAACTTCACAACAAGACTAAAAATGTACTCTGTAGGTGGGGATGTTGAGGCACAACGGACTAAGTTAAAAAATGTTATTTAATTTCTATGGTGTGTTTTTTTATGAGAATAATATGACCCCATCTTTCCTCTAAGTCCTTTAATGGTCGTGACTAGCGGTCACAACAACTTCTAAGAGTTTCTTATACAGCTCCACCTCAGCTGCCCCGAGAAGGAAGATGAGCCAGGAGGTGTAGGTAAACCACCATAGGTACTGGGGGCCAAAGATGAGCTGAAACGTGGCTCTGGATTCATGAGCAGGGGTCAGACGAGGATCCTGACTGGAGCTGGTCTGGGCCTTGAAAGCCCATGACTATCCACAGGGTTCAAAACCAAGTTGTAACCATACTTCCCATCCCTTTCCACAGTGGATTTCACCCTGCTTCTTTTGTCTCTATTCCTCATCTCTTTTAAAATCTGTCTGGCCCAGGCACCCGTTTCAGAGTCCACACTAAAAGTCAGATTTCACGCCGAGTTACGACACCCTCTTCATGCTCACGGTATCCCCCAGGTATCCTATTGTATTCCAATAGATTAAAATTCTCTTTCACACCAAGCCCATAGAAATTGTTTTCTTCCTACCCATCCAGACCAGCTGACTCCTCATATCAACAAAATCTTTTGCTTTCCTTTTGACCATCTTTTTTTTTGTCATAGAATCATAGAATATTCTGAGTTAGGAGAGACCAGGAAGAATCATCAAAGTCCTGGCTATGCCGAGGACCACCACAACAATCCCACCATATGCCTGAGAGCTGTCCAAACATTCTTTGAGTTCTGTCCTGCTTGATGTTGTGACCATTCCCTGAGGATCCTGTTCCAGTGCCCAGCCTCCCACTGGGGGAAGAACCTTTTCCTGATATCCAACCTAAACCTCCCCTGACAGAAATTCATACATTTTCTATGCACCCAGATCAGAGTACGGTAAAGCAGTCTGAGTGGAGATGATTTTTTTTTTTTTTTTACTGCAACTACTAAATTCTAAGATATCTTTGCTAAGCAAATAATTTCATTTTGGAAGAACCTACAGTCAGTCAAGGAGAGACTCCATAATAGCAATATGCATACACATGCACAGATATAGACATAAAAAAACCATCTATGAACAGCTACATTGCACAGAAAATTTAAATTTGATCATAAAAGTTGTCAAAATTATTATTAAGAACACATGGGAACTTTCCAGTAGGTGTTGTCATCCTCACTGAGGATATTTTAACCAACGATCCTCACTCTATCTAGAATAGGTTCCAAAGTTAATGTGAGAGATAAACAAAATATGAAATATGCTTACTTTACGTGACATATGGAACTCCAGTTCTATTTAGAAGAGCAAATTTCTTTAATCTGGATTTAAATATTAACAGACTAAAACTTTAGAAGATTACATTCCAAATTTTCATATATTCATGCATAAATGTAGGCATTTAAATCAGTATTTATATAGCTAAAATATATCTAAGAGTTCTTAGTACACCATTTCCCCCATCTTTTCTGCAGAATTTTGAATAGGGTAGTGTGTGTTTTATTTCTGGTTAATAATAAAATAAAATAAAAAAAAAAATACAGCCTGAAGTTATTTATAAAGTTGAGAAAAATTTAGGAAAGAGGTTTGTTCCAAAAAGCGAGCAGAAAATAAAATATTTGAAGGTTAAGCCCTTTTTTACAAAATTCACTTTTTTTCTTTTTAAATGGCTTTTGAACTTCACTACTGACTCACTATCGAGTCAAAGAGAAAAAACATTAAATATAGTAATGATTTACCATAACTAATGCTCTTGCACACTATATGGTTGAGAAGAATAGGTGATCCTCATTTTCTTTTCTTTTTTTTCTTTTTTTTTTTCTAACATAAAAAATTATTTCTCTGCTCATAATTTATTTTCCTTTAATTTTTTTTTAGCTTACCCAGGAACAGACCTTTTTCTTACTTTCATAATTCTCGTGCAATTAATCTGAAATCAGATGCTGTTTTGAAAAGACATATTCAGAAGCATGCCAGCATTTTAAATGATGCTGTTTAATATTTTTATCTTCAGGAAAGCATGTGGCAGTGATAATTACCTGAATTTGATGATCTGCACAGCTAACACCACCACATTATTCTGTGTCAGTGGTATAAAGAGTGCCCCCACCGTACCCTGTGAAATGTCCTATTGCAGTAATATCAAGCTGTCATGATTTCATAAAATGTAGATTAAGATTTGTTTCACTGTCATTCTTTGGATACTAATCAGGGAAATCTATAGAATTAATATAAAATAAATATTTTTTTCTAAAAATGCTCTGCAGAACAGAGAAAACACAATTTTAGACTGTGGGGCTGGTTGTTTCCAGAACTCATCTTGGAACAGGTGAGACTTTAAAATAAGCATCTTAATTCAAAAAGCAAAATGAAGACAAAATGACACAACATTTCAAAAGGCACCCAATAGTTGTTGGGTCTTTTTTTTTACCTAAATTGATGCCTTGAGCTTGCTTCCTTGACATGATTCTGCAGTGTCTTTTCTCCTGCTTGACTAGACAGATAGGCCATGTCTCGTCTGCTGCAACTGCTGTTATATGGTATTTATTTTGCTGTCACTACACATGATCTGGTTTAATCTTTGTGGACAGCACTGAATTCTATTAATCCACCTCTCCAGACACGGAGAGGTACTGATTCACCTGAATGCCTGTATTCCAAACATACAGAAACCAACCCATTAAGCTGTTCATGAAAAAGCTGAACAAAAGACGTATCAGAGTTTTCTTAGAAATAATCCAAATGTTTCAGGTGGAAAACATTACAGGGACTTATTCAAAGCCTACTGGATTGACTGCCACTATACTGAAGTTAACACACAATAGATATGAGCACAATTCCTGTACATTCCTTAAAAAGGAATTCCAGTGAGGCAAACATTTCGAACAAAGTAAATTTTATTATTCTTCCATATTTGCTCTCCTTTTTTGGGAGTTAATTTTTTTCTTCCTAGCTGATGTGGAGCAGAAAGTCATAACTTCAGATAATTCAGGAATAGAGCCAAAATGTCACAACTTGATTATGAATGAAATGCCATCTGGATTCCACATTCAGGCTGATCAACAAAAGTAACTAGAACACTCCGTGCCTCCATACCCATCTCTAAAGCCGGCCAAATGGTAATAAAAATGACCTTCCAATAAGGTTTTTTGTTTGGTTTTTCCCCCCTTTGCAATATTTCTAGACCTCTGTTAGATACTAAGACAAATAATGTCATACTTCCCCTCATAATACGGCTTTATGTGGTTTTTTTCAGATTGGACAAAGGACTTTAATTGAACTATCTTGCCATTTTCCCACAAAGCTAGTTTTTCTCTGACAACTTCTCACAAATGCTTTTTTACAAAGCATAGTTTTGTTAAAGTTAAAATGTCATTCCTTTTGCTGAAAAATCCTTATATTTATTCTTCTTCTTAGATCTTCCACGTTATTCCTGGGTCACACTTCACCTTGCAGAGCCTCATATGTCCCACTAAACCTTTCAAAGGCACCACAGTATTTTTTTTGTAGGGACACTTTTCTTCTTACCATGCATGTGCTTGATAGTGTCTCCTTAAGATTCCCTTTTAGTGTATGCTAGAAGAAGTTCTTGAACTTGTCCACAGCTATTTCTAGTTTGTCTCATCTTCATCAGTCTGTTTAAAGGAGCATAAAATGTCATCTGCCTCATCCGTCACCATGTGTGTATTAATGTATTTATCTGATTCACTTCCTCTTGCTCATCTAGGCTTGATGCAATTCTGAATCTTTCAGATCTCCTAATTTATTTCAGTCACTCTTCAGGCTTGCTGAAGTTGAATTTCTCAGGTGAACTAGTCTGAAGTGATGTCATGCTTTAGCAGTTCTATAAGCAATTATCATCTTAATAGCCTGTAAGCCCTGTTTTGTATACTCTCTTTTGGTCTGCAGCCAAGCAAAGAAATCTGTTTACTCCCAGAACTCTTCACTTTCTTTATGGAAGCAGGAAAAGAGGAAAACCAAACAAAAATTGGCAAAAGAAACCTGTTTTCACTGGATAGTTTGGCATCGACCTTTTTCTTTGATGGTGACCGATGGCAACTGATCTATTTCATTCCAAATAACTTGAGTAGTACATCAGGTTTATGTAGTCAGGTTATGACCTCTTTATCTCAAAGTCTTGACCAAGTTGAGCTCAACCCTGTGTGAAGCTAGAGAAAATCATTGAGAAACTTATTTAAAACTTTGACACTCTGGCTTGGGCCAGAGAAACTGGGGATATTTCACCTCACTTAAGTGTAGGATATTGACCCATGGGTGTTTAAGATCCCGTCCCTGGAAGTGTTCAAGGGCAGGTAGGATGGAGCTTGGAAAAACCTGGTCTAGTGGAAGGTGTTCCGGCACATGGCAGGGGGCTTGTGTCTTCGTTTGATAGACAGGTGTCTGCTTAGGAAGGTGGGAGCCTTCCTTAGAGCAGAGAATGTGAATCCCCTTCCCTCCAAATTATAACTTTAGAATCAAGGACTCTCAGGCAAAGGTATGGGAAAAGGAATAAGAGGTTTTTTTTACTAGTATCTATAATGAGGTAAACAATCAGTAACAAAAAACAGTAAACAAGGTAAAAAACAGTAAACAAAACCAAAAACTCTGGCGAATGTCTCTGGGCTGTCAGGCACTTTCCCGTTGGGTGCAGTCACGGTCACGGCCAGCAGGGGCGCTGTTGGGCTCCTAGACCAGCAGGACAGGTGCGATGACTCCCGGGAAGCTGCAGATGGCGCTGTGGCGCGAGGTTGGATCTGTGTCACGCACGTAATGGCCGACGGGCTGGAGCAGGGTGGAGCGCAGATGGACAAAGCGCAGCAAAGAGATGGAACGGCCAGGTGGGCTCACCTGAGCCAGCCGGCAGAGGAGGCAGCAGGAGCTCCACAGCTGTGGCAGGCAAGGCGTGGGGCGGCAGCAGGCAGGGCGAGGAGCAGCAGCAGGCGAGGGGTCTCGTTCTGCTGCAGCACAGCTGGGAAACGCAGCCTCCTGGAGGGTAGAAGGGGCTGGGATCCCGTCCTCCCCCGTCCCAAGTGAGAACTCACCCAACAGGTAGAGAGAAATACCAGTGCAAAACCGGGCCTTTTCTGCAGTTGCAGCCAAAAAGCAGAGCCGCCTTTTTACCCCTGCTCTCTCCTCCAAGAGCTCCGATCGAGTGAGTGTCCCGTTATCAAATCTTGCAATCTCTTGTTCCCCTGCCTGGACAGCCAAAAGGCTTTGTCTCCTTTGTGAGCGTAGATGGCCCTTAAGTACCGGTCATTAGTTGCTTAGCAACAGAATGGGAAAAATTCCACTTGCCCCCCCCCCCTCCCCCCCCCCCCCCCCCCCCCGCAACCGTCCACAGCTTGGAACAAGATGATCTCTAAATTCCCTTCCAACTCAAACCATTCTATGATGATTCTAAGCCTTAACCTCCACTGAAGCAATTTTTTGTAGTTAGGAGATAGGAATCCATTCACCTCCAGAGAATGACACTCTCTCCATAGAGAAGGATCGTCAGTGGCCAGCTCTGAGCAAGAAAGAATAGGAATTATCTCAATAAATATATGTGCCTATATCTGATGAAACTTTTATAGATTCTTTTATGGAGCTAACCAACATGTCTGTTATGTGGTTTGCAGAGACCTTCGTATCATCTTAAGCAGGAAATCTGTATTTTGTCACCTGGGCTGCACTGTAAGCTTTACCAGCTGTATTTACTAAGTCCATTCTATGCATAAAGAATTAACTTTAAGTGAGATGGATCTTCTCCTTACAGAGCAAGGCAAGGAAAAAAAAATCATTAGAACCATAAGCTGGATTTTTGATATAAAGCACGTGGAAAATTAAGGTGGGATGGATGTGATTTCCATCGTTAACAACTCAGAGAATTTTGATTTTCAACAACAATTAACACTAAAATAATTACTGAAGGGAACTCTAGACTCTGTGTGTTTCCACATTTCCCAAGTCACCTTCTAATTTGTTGTCGTTTTCTTTCCTAGTCAAACTTGGAATCTTTCCCCCAAAATGTCATGTTTTCAGCAGGATAGAGATTTCTCCTGTCCTCACACCTTGCACATAGAGAAAAACACAGATGTGAGCTTCAATGCAATTATCAAGAGTTCTAAAATATAAAAACACTGATTAACATTCCCTTTTCCAGTGCTCGTGATAACTTCTACTAGAGCGGAGTCCTTAGAAAAATTTGACAAATTTGCGAAATAAAGAAGAATTTTATTTAAATTTGCTGGAGATGTTTTTGCTGGCAATGGAATATGCCATGTTAATGTGTCCTCTTTCTGCTGTTTTTATAATACTACTCTGGTGCATCGACTGAAGCTGACCTGAGAGTTTCCATGATACAAACACAGCCCCCTGTGTGAAGCAGTGAGCTTTATTTATAGTGACAGGATGCTCTTTGTGCTTTTTTCTATTTCTGTGTTACGCACACAGATTTATTTACAAGTGGAAATACAGCAGTGACTACCCTTTGCTGCCGACAGCAGATGAGCTCTGCACTTTATTTAACTGACTTTGTGTCAGCTTCAATTTCTTGACTGCTTGGAGTACAGGTTCTGTTGGTCCTTCCAAGGTATCCTTTGATCTTGCTCTGTGTTTGGTTTCCTGCTTTACCTCTTGGGCCTGTGGTTTGCTGCAGGACTCCTTCCCCCACCTCCTTCCTTTGTGCCTTGAAAGAAAACAAGTACGCCATCACATGTATTATTTTACAGACTCCTATGATCATAGACGAAGGGGAAATCAGCTCTTCCATTACAATGTGCATCACTGTAGCTCTGCTTTGCAGTCATGTCAATAGTAAATAACAATTCATTTTTAATAGTTTCAACACAGTATAGAACAAGACATGACTTTTCTTTACAAAAGGAGGAGAGGTCTAATTTTCTGTTGTATCAATTATTTCCTGAACACTGGGCAAAGTCGAATGGGGGTGAAGGGGACTAAATTCACGTTGGTTTATCTCTGTTCTGGAATAATGGATGGATTTCCCAGTTGCAGGAAGACATTAGATCTTAGGGATATGCTCTTTCCTAAATCAGGAGAAAGGAGAATTACCCTGTTTCTATGGTGTCTGAAGAACTCCTGCCATATTCCCTTTCCTTCTTCTGATGCAGGTTAAACAGGGCTAGCCTGGAAATGTTTTGTAGCTTGCAATGACCATGGAAACTCCTAAAGGAATATTCTCTGGTTCCTTCTTCCAATTACTCTAGTACACTCTGTAGGGTAGCAAGGTGATAAAAAATTATCAGAGTTCAGATGCAGGCTCTGTTAATTGAAGTTCTAAATAGAAAAAAATGCTAAAAAAGTAAGTGATAAATTATGATAAAATTATTCTTACGGGTTTGGTAACAGAAAAAGAAAAATCTAGACTTCTCAGCCATAAAGCACTTTCCTCATATTCCAGAAAGAACTCAGGAACACAAAATCACAAGCTTCTCTAACCTTACAAGAAGCTCGGACATGCTTTGGGGATAACGTCCAGCAAACTGAAGTTTAAAAAACATCTAATTTTCTAAGTAATTCTTCTTAGAGTTCCTCCACAGTTATTAATGGGAAAATAAAGCATATAATTAATGTACATATTTATATTTTTATATGCATGTCTGTCTGTATATGTGTCCACTTCTTTGGACCATTCTCTGTGTTCAATGGCATATTTAACCACAGAATCTAAGTAAGAAAAAACAGATATTCTCATTACAATGAAGAAATGGGAGAACTTCACTTTTAGTTCAATGAGCAGGAACATACTTAACAGTGGATAAATAATAAAGGCCATCCTCTGCCTAAACTGTGCCTTGTCTCCTTCCATACACAGCAGAGCTGTCTGTGATCTGTGTGCAGAGCCTACATCAGTGCCAGTCAGGTCCGCGCTTGTGTGAACTAGGCAGGAACAAAAGAGGGCTACAGATACTGGAACTGATAATTTGATGTAAAGCCACAGCCAGTAGGGAAGAAGTGATTTTGTTTTGTGTTAGATTTTTCAGTGTTAGATCGGTGGACTACACAAAACAAAATCATTTTTTAGGTCTAGTCTGAGGCGGCTATGTATGTGTGTCATAAACCACTGTGCCAACCTCAATAGACATCCTAACAACTGCCTCTCATATTTTTCATCAGTTATTTACATAGCACGTTTTTAAATTATTATGTTTTCTGGTTTTTGGGGTTTTTTAAAATTAGATTAGGAGATAAATTGGCTATAGAGGATAAGACTGACTGAGCTACACAAGTGGTTTTTATTATATCTTGGGGTATATCCCAGCCATACCTTGACAACCTTTTATTTTCTTTGAACTTCGTATAAAAGAAAACACATGTAGAGAGATGGAAATATGCTGCAGAATGATTCATCCAGGTTCCTGACCTGCATAATCAGTGCACCAGGTCTGCTGAGAACATCACTGAGCTCAGCAGTTGTTGGAAACAAGTTGGGTTATAGAAATTTAGGACTTCTCAGACACTCTGTGAATTAAATTACTGTGATGTAAGCAATCACTGAGTGATGCCTCAGCAACTAGGAAGAATCATATTTGGAGAAGACAGATGATGAGAGAGGTGATAGAAATTGCATCTATGTACCATAGAAATTAATGAAAGAAATCCGGAGGAGGTATGGTACAGAAAGACAAAGGTCATATTCTTTTTCTGTTTGAAGTCACTGACCAAATTCAGGCTGACTTGAAGTTTCATCATTCCTAAACTTAGCACATTTTCAGTCCATGTAGAAATGAACTCTATTAATGGCATATAATTCCTTTTCTTTTTCATGTTTTAATTGATTGTGTCAAGGGAGGATACAATTGCCAGTTCAAATGTGACTGCAATATTATAGGGAAAATGTGTTCACATTTAATCAAAATTAAATCAACTGTAATAAAAGTGAGCTATATAAGTTAAAGTGGAATTGCATGTCTGTATTCCAAGGATGTTCTACATTTTCAGGAAGTTCATATCCAATCTTTCTACATTTCTGTGCTTAATCATTTAATTGCAAGTTTCTTTTTGAGAGTGCAAAACCTGGAAAATCTTTCTCTCACCAACCTCTTCCAAAGCCCAAAACATGACTTTGAACAGCATAAGCCAACAGTCTAATAGGATAGGGTAGTTATCTGTGCATGATTCCAACACAGTGCCTGGAACTAAAGTGGAAACCCCTTCCTTAGTGGCTTGACATGCCCCTGACTGACTCTGGTCAGCAGGCTTTGTCTTGTCAGAGTTTCTGATACAGGTCACAAAAAACAAAGCATGGCTGGGAATTGAAGGAAGCCCTTGGATCATCAGACTCTTTCTGCTGTGTTCTGCTGCCTGTTCAAACCACAGTCCTACTTTGAACTGCTGTATAGTCATCCTGCACATACTCACGTGGGACTGCTATTGCCTTCCTCACACTCTCAGGCCTATTGTCTCAAGCCATGTCATTACCAAAGATATTTATTTCTGAATGTCTTGGTTTGAAAAAAACAAAGTCAGAATACAACCTGCCACTCTGTTAGAGTGGTACCAGCAGTCCAGTTAAAAATGATAGCTGCAGTCCCGTTGGAGTGATGGATGTGGTCTTGCTGAAATGGTGATCCTGTGGAAAGGTCTCGTCGGTCTCTGGGGGTCCAGTGGTGGCTCCTGAGCTCTTCTCCTCTGGGAATCCAGTGGAAAAGGTAGTCCAGTGTTCCAGAGTCTCAACTTACATTCAGGTAGGAATGTTCAGTTCCACCCCTTTGGGCGGGGCATCCCACAATGGGTTGATGTAATCTTATGAGTCACTCCTGGAGCCCTTGATGGCCCATGAGCAGAGATAGCCCCCCTGATGGTGTTATCAGGGCTGACTTATGCTGAACATAAAGAGCACTGCCCCACCTGTTTTTAACAGCTTATGGAGATGGTAATAGAATACATACTTTTGGTTACACCTTCCATGTAACCTAGGACACTGAAGTACTTTTAAATTTTCAAATCTATTTAATTTAACATCACCCCAGAAAATATGATTCTCCAGAGAAAATATAAATTCTACTTATTGATACTCAATGTGACCAATTTTCTTATTAAATCCTTTGTCACTACTTCAGTAGCTCTATTAACCTAAAAATCATATAAACAAGAAGAGTTCATTTTCTGTTCAGAGCCCTACATTCCCAAGAGCTCTTTGCACAACATAAAACTCTGCCTTCCTTTCAGGTATTTTCAGTCTTTTCCTGAGAACTTAGGCAAAACACTTTTGATCTTTATAAATAAAACAAATACTTCCAAAAGGCTGCACTCACATGATTTTTGGTCTCTGCAGTCCTTCATGATGCTTCTTACAAAGTCACATCACATTTTTCAGACTCTTATGCAGATATCTCACTCTTTTGTCTGTGTATTTCAAGTATTGGCAACAGTTTATGTTATTTTCTTATTGCCAAAACTTGAATTTTTGTCTTCCTGTAATCTTTAACTCGATAAATTTTATTGGCTTTTTCTAAGTTTAGGTCAGAGTGCTCTAGGACTCTTGTCTCACTTTTCAGTCTTTGATTTCTACTGTAATCTGATCTCCCATCGGAGATTCATTGAACTCTCTGAAATTATTCCAACCACTCATGAATTTTTTCCTCAGCTCTGTTCCAAGGGATCCAAAGTTTCTCTCCAAAGTCTTCTGTGAAACCAAGCTCTTTCAAAAGTTAAATTTTTTCCAAGATCAAAAAAGTCATCAAATTTCTTTAGTCCTTTTTGAGAGGTACCTTACATTTCTTCATTCATGTGTAGAATATTCAATTAAATTTCTGGTTGTAGCTGCTATTCTTTGTCATCTATGCACCCACATTTTTTACTTTTTGCTTTCTAGGTGCAATTATCTGTCTGTAACTCTATTCTATGTAAATGTGGGGTTTTTTATGTGACAATTAATACAGAATAATCAACAATCAACACAAACTACTCTGAATAAAATCATGTAAATTATGAAACATAACAGGTGCCAGCCTGTTAGCTTTGGGAGGGTATTGTGAGAGGCAGGAACTTGTGTGTATAACTTTGTTTGCCAGCCCATCAAACCTTCCCAATTAATCAGAATGTTCAACAAATGTAAATTTAGAATTTGAGTCTTTGAAGGGCAAAACATCCTTTCATGCATTAGTATTCTTAACCTTACAAGACCTTAAAACTGTAAAGTATGAACAGAATCATGGGCTTATGCATTCATGCAAATGAAAGACTATTAGACATCAATATAATTTGAAAGATATATAAAACCACTGTTCTACTCTACTGTTATTACATCCAGTAATGAAATATGGCATTCAAGAAAACTGTAAGATAATTAGACTGAGTCCAAGAAATAGCAACAAGAAGGATTAGAGATCTAGAAAACACATCCTATGAAGAAAAATCATTATATCTAAAGCTGTTAGATTTTAAAAAGGGAGATGTCTGAGAGGAACATGGTAACAGTCTCCAAGTACCAGAAAAGTAAAGGCAATTTTCATTCTCTGTATCAATGGACTAGAAAAAAATGGGCTTAAGTTTCAGTTTGATTAGATTTCTGATTAGAAGGTACACTGGAGCACTGTTGTTGATTACTTAGTAAAGTTGTGGACCCTCCACCAATGCAGATTTTGAAGAAGGTTTAGATAAATATCTTTTGGGAAACTACATTTTGTCTTAAGAGGTACAAATATGTTATATTATTACTTTTCAATAGTCTTAGACCAGCCAACAATGTGGCTTTTCATAGGCTTCATCTGCTTTGCAAAAGTTTTGCACCTCAGGGTACTCTCTGGCTTCTGGTTCAAGTGCTTCAGCATGATTTATATGTACACTAAACAAAGGCATCTGTCCTTCTGCAGTAAATGCCATGTCCACACGATTTGTAGGTCTTCTCTGCACCCTATCTGTGCTCCTGTATAGCTCGAAGATTACTTGTGTTTGTGTGTTTCTGGTTTATTTCACATTTAATGTATCTAAAACACTGTTGCAGCCCCTTGCAGTGTGTCTTTTTACAGTATGAAACTGAGACCAGGTGTTATGGCCCCTAGAGAACAGCAGGAAAACACATGGCACCATCTGAGGATACAAAGCAGAACTGTATAGGGCAGAAAGATCAAACCAGTACAGCCTGGTCCCAGAATGTTCCTCCTCCCAGGTCACCGTTGGTTCCATCTCTGAGCTGTGGTAGTCCAACACAGACCCAGAGAGCTACAACTGTGTGATGAGGTGGGTGATGCTCTGTAGATTAGGATTGGCTCTGAAGAGCTCTGCTATGAGATGTTTTGTACCCTGCTGTGGAGATCCTGCCTTTACTGACTTGTGTGGACTGCTGAAACATCACACAAATATACACAGAGGTCTACAGATCACACAAGTTCCACAAGACCCCCTCCAAGTTTATTTTTTATGATTCTTTGTTTAGTGCGATAGATTGTGTGTTATGAACCTAACTTGATGCTTTGATCCCACTTCATAGTGATAGGCAGGAAATGGTTGTTTGACTTCAATTCTGCCTTGGATGATTTTTTATGCATGGCTAATATGTCCCCTTTAACTAAAAACAGAAAAATTATCCTGATTCCTAGCAAAATGGTTTTTCAATCCATGAGAGTTCAGGATCTCTGGGATGCAGAAATTCACATCCACACCTCCCTCCCTTCCTGTGTCTCGTACATTAGCTTTACTGGAGGGTATGAGAGTAAGAGCTGTTTGGATTCCATTCCATTTGGATGGATTTCACGGCTGCCATGCACAAACAATGCGGAGGGAATTTGTACCTTACAGCATCACCACTATGGATCCCTGTGCTGCCTCCTACCCCGGCTGTGCAGAAAACACAGTGACGAGAGCTGCCGGCAAAGTTTGTCTGACAGCTTCACGTGGCCTCACTGCGTGTGAATGGGCGCCTGATTTTCCTGCTCTAAGGTTGATTGAAATCATTCCCTCTTCTCAAAATGATTCAGTCACTTCACAGCGGTCTAAGCAGGCACTTCCCAGCGTTTCCACTGGACTCACCATGTGGCAGTGCCTTGGTTGTTGCAATGTGCAGCGCTCCATGAAGGCTTGCTTTTATCTCCTTACACCAACATTGATTTGCAGCAAACTTTTTCCCCATTGCCCTTAGAAAAGGTGAAGTCAACAGCATCCCACGCTGAATCCGACTGCTCTTGCTCAGGATGTGAGAGCGTTGCTTTGTAATGATCATAATAAACAGAGAATCTCCCGCTAACATTTCCAACGCACCATGCGGCTTGGCATTTTCAATATATATTTAAAACAACAAACCAAGACAAGCAAGTGCCTTTCCCAGAAATTGCCAATGTATGCTCCGAGATTTCTTGCATTTTGCATTGTGTCAGTCTGTGTCAGAGGCTTCAGGAAAGGTAATATAGAAGATGAATGGAAGTCTATCATCGCAGTGCCAAGATGAAAAAGTGACAGCTCATAATGAAAAGAAAAATAGTTTCCATTTTGGGCCTCTGTAAGTAAGAAAGTGACAGAGCCATGGGAACTGTGAGGCTGAAAAATGGTCCCTTTGACAGACATGCCTGTAAGTGAAAGTGCATGGGATATAATACTAGCCATAATATAGGGAATAATGATTATTTTAGGGATCACATGATTTTGAATAAATCCTTGACTACTCCATGGAAAATGAAACTGAAAGAAAACTGGGAAAAACTGTAGTTTCATTTATGGAATAAATGACCTAAGGATGTTTTTTGATCTCCATATCTGTGATTGAAGCCTGTGAAATTACTTTGGATATACGCAGGGTAACCAAAATGAGAGTCAAGAGCTTCCTGTAAACCTGAAATCAGATGCATTGCTCATTTTTTTGAAAAGGCAAAAAACCAAATGCTGTAAAAGAAGGCTCAGGATGATGAAGGTGAAGAGTTTGGTTATAAAATCTTTCATAAAACTTCTTTTTATTAAAACAAAATATGACATTTGCTTTCATATGAATAGAAATATTTCCTATTTATGGAATTGCCAACTAAAACAACATCTGTAGGGGCGAGTCATGCCGTGTAACTTAAGGCTTATATTAAAAGTGCTGCAAAATGCTGCATGGCATCCTTATTTTCTGTTTAAATGAGTGCATAAAGTCAGTTTAAAGTAACTTGAGGCTGTTAAGTCCCCATATATCAACATAAGGCTTTGTTCAGGTTTCGATGTGTCTGGTTCAGAACTGACTCTGGTTAAACCAGTGTGACATCACCTGATTGCCGAGGCCTTGGGGCAATATTCACCCCTGTGCAGAGGGCCAGCAATATTGAGCTTAAAAGGGAATTACATGGTGTGTGAATTCCACCCTAAAGCATATTTAAAATAGTTTTCCCTGCATGGCTTCTTTCTTCACTAGCTTTCCTCAGGAGGAAAGGTTAATAAGGATAATACTTTCTCCTTCCACATGAGTGTCTCTTTCAGGATCTCAGTGAATTCTGAAGTTCTTAAAAAAGCATTTATAGACTTTTATAAGACATTGCATTCAATTCTTTTTGCAAGCTCTTTCAGAAAAGTAAAATTCTAACAATAAAAAGGAAAAAGAGCAAATAAAAATTTTGCTCAGATTTTCTGTTTGGTTTTGGGGTTATTTTCCAGACAAGAAAACTGAGGACCAAGATGGATCTCTGTTAGGAATACTTTGTGCTCATTTAGTGCCTTATCTTCATGTAAAAATTAGAACCATCTTGCAACAGTTAAAATCAATGAGAAAAATCTGCTAACTTCAACTGGAATAAAATTATGGTCTAGGGAAATTGCTGAAAGTCACACCATGCACAGTGTGAGGATTCTTTACTGTGTGAAGATTAGAAGCCAGCTCTTTGCCATCTCCACAATTGTCTTTCTAGCTTTAAGGGACTTTTAACATAGCTAAACAGGGAAGGAACACGGGTCCTATGGTCTAGCATTGAAAGAATTTAAACTTTAAGCATGAAAAGAAATTTTAGGCTACTTAAAGAGACTATAACTAGGACAAATGGGATGAATTTAAGGAAAGAAAAGGCTGACAGTTAGGGAAAAAAGCCTTTCCTAGCAGTGAGGACTATTAGACTGCAGGATAGTCTCCCAAGGGAAGTGGTGAAAGCTCAGTTTCTTGAGTCATTTAAAACTGGACTAGACAAAGCACTCTGGAATATACTCCAGGGAGCAATCCTCTCTTGGCAAAGGGATGCACAAAATAACCCAATAGATCTCTCCCATCTTTCCTTCCTGTGATTCTCCTATTTCATAAAGCTCTGTGATTGAATGGATAGCAGAAAACTTTAACCCCTTTTTCTGAAACAGAAAGCATGTTTGACAAGATATTGTGAGAGGAAAATCCTCTAGCAGAGAAGAGAAAAAGCTGCATTTTTCATAGCAAGTTATCAGCTTTTCTCTGTTTAGGGTGAAGAATTGCAAAGGGTGGTCCAAGACTGCCTACTGGATGGCTGCCATTTTCAGTACAAGTCAATGTTTGTGTCTCAGCTTCCCTAAAAACTCCAGTGGTATAGATATCACTCAATGCTGTGGGGTTTTGGGGGTTTCTGGGTGGGCATGGGGAGGGGGGCTTTGTTTTATTGTGGTGTTTTGTTGGGGTTTCTTGGGGCGTGTGTTTTGGGGCTTTTTTTGGTTGGTGGGGTTTTTTTGCTTTTTTGAGGGTTTTTTGATTTGTAGTTTGTTTTGGGTTTTGTGGTTTTTTTCAGGTTTTTTTAGTTGGTTGGTTGGTTAGTTTAGTTTTGGGGTTTTATTGGTTGGGGGGGTTGTGGGGGGGTTGTTTTGTTTTTTGGGGTTTTTAGGGTTTTTTGTATGTTTGTTTTTGTGGGGTTTTGTTTCGTTTTGTTTTATAGTTTTGGAGCAGTTTGTAGGTTTTTGTTGTTGTCGTTGTTGGTTGGTTGGTTTTTGTCTGGTTTGGTTTGGTTTTTTGTTCTTGTTTTTTGTTGTTTTTGTTGGGTTTTGGGGTTTTTTTTCCAAAAAAAGGATGCAACTAAATCCCTGACAGCTGAATGATTGTCCTTTTAAAACAGGATTGAGTGGTTGCTTTCAGCAAGTTGGGCTTTGATTACACCACATCCCTGCCGAGGTTCATGCTGAGAAGGAGCTACCATCCCTTACCCTTCCGTGACCCAGGCCCTGAATCAACGTTAGGAGCTACTGCGAGCAAGGAGATATTACACTCCACTATTCCCCTTCTCCCTCGAGCAGGTGGGGAAACAATGGCCTTGGCTTCTGCCTTGCAAGACATCAGCCAAGGGCACAGAGCAGGTGCAGGTGATGCTGTAATCTGCTGCTGCTAAAACCATAAATTTCCTGCACCTCCAGCACCAAGGAGAAAACTGTGTGGCTCTGCAGGGAGAGGGCAGGGGAAGCCAGGCTCTGAAAAAAATTCCAGAGGTGATCAGGCTTCTGTGCAACTGTTCAGAGAGCTTGGAGAAACAATTTTTTTTGCCCTGCATAGGAGTTAAAGAGACATTCATAACATGCATGTGTTTTTTTCAAAAACTCCAACTGTTGCTGCTGCTCTGGACCGCACTGTGAAAAGCTTGATGCAAAGATCAGCTCATCCCTCCAAGGCTGGAGAAGGCAGCAGAAGAAATGGCTAGGAGTTGATCACCAAGATGGTACAAAAATAAATGCATTTATTGTACAAGAATATATTATTACTTTTTATTTCCTCTGAAATTTCTCTGGACCCTCCTGTCTCAATGTCCCTGAATAAGAAATCTTATTTCTTGACTTTCCATATCTTGACTTTCCATATATGCTCTTTCAGATAAAAAGAGCATAAAACCTAGCTGTTCTGTGTCAGACCAAAATTCCATGTGTCTCAGCATCAGAAGACAGAGGATCGTGGATTAGGATAATGGGGTGATATGGGATAGCTGAAGATGCCCTGGAAAATGTAAAGAAACACAGCAAACACACAGTTACACTTCTTCAGTGTATCTCCCTCACCTCCTGCCGTTTCCTGTTAAAGCTGCACACAGAATCATAGAATATCTCAAGCTGGAAGGGACCCATCAGGAGCATTAAGTCCAGCTCCCTGCTCCTCACAGGACTACCTAAAATTAATTCCTATGGCTAGTGTCAGCCAGATGGTCCTTGAACTCTGACAGGCATTTCCAACACTTAGTAGAAAAATGAAGCTTTTCTAAGAATTTTTTGAAACTTTGAAAAAGTTTAACATCCATAATAGCGCTGAGTAAGTATTTCTAAAGACAAGATGCTTGTACAACCACCTCTTTTTGAAGCTGTTAGTGGCTAACTCCCTTTGATTCTTTTCCCACGATTTTCGCATGGTAAAGCATGTGATGGTGGATAGAGCAGTATGTCAGCTCTGACTACCTCAAATTACAAAATTTCTTATTTATGAACAGAAAAGTGCTTAAGTTTGCAATTCTAAAAACTGTCTTTTAGAAAGAGGATTCTGTTTATGGCATCCATAGCTAAAATAAGACAAACAAGTCCCAGTTCTAAACACATTTGCAGATATATCTTTCACACAAGCATGTGACTGAGGAAAGAGTCATTTTAGTAATTCAGGTGCCAGTGGAGAGTACCAAAGTGCTGAGAAAGCACTCATGGCTTAGACCTTGTCTTGCTTGGGAAGGCAACCAGGCATGCAACTGAAAATTTCTTCATCTGAATTTTAAAACATACAGATTTCAAATGATTACTTCTTACTTGAAAAGAAGAAAGACTAAAGGATAAGTCTCTTTCCTTTTTAATCTGAGAGGACCCTGGTGACTCTGGATGACATTTGAACTTCCTAAGGTTTTTTATTCCTTTCCTGTCAATGGGGCAGGAAGGGTCTTCAGCAGCTCAGGAAAACCTCTACATTAGAAATATCCTGATTAAAATTTCCATTGGAATGGAAATGTTTTCTCAAGAGGGACATCCACTCTGAAAGCATTTTCAATAACCTCTCTGGGATAAGATTGCACTGACATTCTCATTTCATTGTTATTTTAAAATATTAAATTATAGTTTGCATGACACTCTTCAGCTTCACTGTTTGAGAAACATGCACTGTAGCTAGTTCTCTGTTGATCCTTGCTGTTCTGACAAAACACAGCAAATCTGCTGCACTCTGTTTGTAAGGATTAGAGAAATGCTGCCCAGAACCAGAGTTGGTAATTTACCAGGAACCTGAGCTTCACATTGGATTTGCGCAGAGCACGCATCTGTTACAGAAACCTAGCCCTCTTTTTGTCTTCAAAGCACTCCGCAAATATTGAACCAAGCTGAATATTCCTTCGGAAAAAAAAGAAAAAAACAACCCCCCCAAAAAAACATGGGCAACTTCACTGCCTTTGCTGTGTTATTGTTGCTTTGTGTTTGGGTATTATTTCCATGTCTGAAAGAAAACCAACATTACAGCTCTTTTTTCCCAAAGTTATCCAAATATTGAAAACATTGGGTAAGATCACATAAGGAAAAGTATGCTTAAAGCAAGATTAAAATAACTCAAAAAGTTGTGCCTCACTGCTATAGACTCAGTCACCAAACTTCAGTTTTCCATCCGTGACACAGAGACCTGGCTGAAGACATCTCAGCTTGGTATCTCCAAGACTAAGAGGGTCTTTCAGTCCTGGGATTTCTTCCAGCTGTCTTTCCAAGTTTCCTGTTATTCTTTGTAACCAGCAATCTAAAAGGTTGGCCAGATCCTGCAGTTTTGGCAACCTAAAGCCATTTCGAAGTGAAGGGGAGGTTTACCAAGGCAGGCTCTGAGTTCACCTTCTGTCTGCTGATGACCTAGGAGCAGCACACTGGACATCTCCAGCCTGCCTGTTCTGGAAGAAAATCTCTGTTCCTAAACTTTGAGTTAGAAAATAGATTCTATGCCACTTGTGGCAGCTGCAGTTCGTATGGATGATTGGTTAGAATGGATAAAAACAGATTTCCCAAACCAACTGTATTCAATGCAACATATTTTTCATATGTTTAATGGAACAGAAATTTTTATTTTAAGAGGCATTTATGAGCACTGCTAGCTCTCTGCCTAGGGAGTGAAGACCTGGTAGGGGGGAGAACTAGCAGGTGTAAGGATAAAATTAGTTTTATCACAAAATTGGAAAGGAACTGAGATTTTCTCTCCCTGCTTCTGCTCTTAGTCACCGATGAAACACAGTCTTTAGGCACAAATACATCCTCCTGTGCTCACTGTTTAACCCTTTTCTGGGGAGATCAGGCAAAAACACTTCAGTGCTGGCACAAGCAGCTCAACAGTGCTGGCATCACAGCCTTAGATTTGAGCCAATACCATTAAAAGGAACAATTCTTCATTATCAGTCCTGGAAGCTTCCTCCATTGCAATCCGTGCTTCAGAGAGTCAGGGAACATTTAGTTTTTCTGTGGTGAGTCCTTGCAATCCTCAGCACAGGAGAAGAGCCACCCTGTCCTCTGTTTTCAAACCCTGGCTCCCAGGTTAGTTTTAGGGAGGATTCAACACTGCTCCCACTGTTCCTTTTTCCTTCCATTAACTGCAAGATTATGAACCGGAGATTGAAAATAAAACCTGAAAACGGCTTTTTTTCCTGTTGCAATTCCTATTATTATGATTTTGTGGAACAAAAGGAAGCTATCAGAGCTCTTAACTTTGTCTAGATCTGGATCTTGTCTCGAATGTACTCCCACATCACCGTTAATGTCTCCTTGCAGTCGTGGAGGATGAATTCGGAGAGCATGAGCATCAATTTTTCTTTTGAAAATATAGTTAGGGGTCCATTTGCCCATGTTGCAAGGAGATCAAACAACTGATTTCAATGAAAAAAATAAGTCCAGCTTTATCTAGAGCCTTGTAACTATGGCCAACATCATATTCACTCTTACTGTAATCATTTTTGCCCAAAATGTCAGCCAAGGGATCCTATTAATAGAGACTATCTCAGAATTGTACCATAATTTCTGTCTTTTGTGAATTTGAAGCAGTGGTAAAAGCTCATTTTCATGGTAGAACCAACAAAATTATTCCTTCTCAGTCAAACTCTGAGAAGACAATTTTAATTCTAAATGTTCAGTCCTCCAAACAGAGGGAAAGGGTGAGAAAGAGATTACTTGTGCTTCATTCCTCTTTAAAGCTGAAGATCAGGTTGGGATAAAAAAAAAAAGGTTTTCATTCTAGATTTAATTAATTTTACGTGCTAAAAAAGTACACAACTCCATATAGAAAAATAGAGAAACAATTTCTAACCAAATTGGAGAATAAACACATCAAGAGTGGGAAAAATGATGCCTCCCAGCAAGAGGAGTAGGAAGGAGGAAGATGAGTAAAACTCCCTGAAAATAAAAGAGTAGATAGAAATTGAAAGTGGTATGAGATGGATAAATAAACAACAAGGTTACAAGTTCACAAGCCCACCCTACAGGCACTATTAGGACTTTAATTTGCTTCAATCAGCAGCATACGTGGTGTGTGTTTACTTCAAGGGGAATGAAGTCGATTTTCTGCTTCTGACTAAATATGCTACCAACATATCATGATGCCTGGCCAAATTCACCAAAGCATGTCTTTGCTGCTCTTCACTGGATTGTGTTCAGAGACACTCGTGGTACCTTTTAAAATACTTTAATGAATCTGATACTCATGAATGGTGCTGAAATGACAGCCTTGGAAATTGAAGTCTTCTATCAAACTACAGAACTCGCACAGTATGGATGAAAATACTGCCAGGTTCTGCCATGCTATCCTCTCAATGTGTCTCAAATTTAACCTGGAAAAATTATTTCTGGTGGTAGCAGCACTTCAGCCTCAATGCCTGGTCATTTCTTCCTACTTCAGATATAGTTGCCAACAAGTGTATGGATTATCTCGGAGATTTTATACTGCAGACAGAAGCTGGGCAAGACATTTTCAACAGAATTATTTCTTATCAGAAAAAAACAGTTGCATTTGAATCAGAGTGTTTTGGGAAAGTGTTAAAACTGCAACATTCTCAAAAGGCAGGTGCTGAAACAAAATGCTTCTTTTATATATTTCATTTATTCTTCTTTAGAATTACACATTGCTTTAATTGTATTATTGTTTTCCATGTAATGTGTCTTATATCATGTACCAGACTTTGCTATTCTTGAAACGAGGCATTTTGTCTTATTAAATTTAAGAATTGCAGTGCTTCTAAAATGAGCGATTTCTGAATTTCAATAGCAAGGCCAATTTCAAAATGGGAAAATTTATTTTGACTAAAAAATAAAAATTAAAAAAAGCCTAAAATATCTCCATTAATTCTTTTTTTCTGCTTTTTCTCCTCTTTAATCTTTTTTGGAAAGGGAAGAGAGCAGCCCTCTTTCTATGTACTCTATGTCAGACAATAGTGAACTGGGAAG
This sequence comes from Acanthornis magna, assembly GCA_036785705.1. Lineage (NCBI taxonomy): Eukaryota > Metazoa > Chordata > Aves > Passeriformes > Acanthizidae > Acanthornis > Acanthornis magna. Next base: position 4,148,449 of record JAWUZG010000173.1, on the reverse strand, counting down.
CTGAAGGGAAAAGAGACTTTGGGGAAAATTTTAAGTTTTGTTTATGCTACAGCATTCAAGAATGTTTTGGACATATTGGAGTCTCATGTCAAAGTAGAAGGAAAATAGTCTTTGTTAGTATTACAAATTATTTTCTACTATTTCACAGCTTTACCTCTGTCCGGAATGCTCTAATCTGAGCTGGGTCTAGCGATGGGAGGGGGAGGAAGGGCTATGATCTCTCAGCGCAGAGAAGAGACTTCAATTTCTGTTTTCCAAAGGAGATTATAGCAGGAAAGGAAGAAAGGGTGGAGGACAGATCCCACTGGTGCAGTCACAGAAGCGAGGGTGGGAAAGGAGGCTTTGCTGAAAGATACACAGGATGAGCAATGAGAAAGTTAAGAAAACCCTGAAAAGACCAGCATGCTGATTGTGCAGCTCTTCTCTTGAAAAAAAAAATGATGTCATCTTAAATGGTAGGTTGGAAAAAGAAACAGAAGAAATAATCCCTTAAGGAGGTGTCTGAGAGTTGATACAGCAGACCTTTACACAGAAAAACAATGTTTGTGGTGTGTACCAGCTGATAGCTGTTCTCTCTTCTGACCTTTATCTTCAGGTGTGTGGACAGACCTGAAAACTCACTCGTGGCTTTTCCGTTTGAGACTTATCTTTCTTTTCTACTTATCACATGCCTACAAAGCAGTACTCAGCCATTACCTTCATCACAGATAAAAGTGTTACTGCGTTTTCGGTGTCCTCACTCTCACTCCACTTGATTTCCTCATATAGATTGATTTCTTCAGATGACGTACGACACATCATTTTTGGGTTTTTTTTTATCTTGTAAAACCTTATGAATCTGCCAGCCATAATTTCATCTGACCAGTTTCTGAAATAACCTGTTCTGTGAGATGTCATTTTCAAAACTGGTATAATTCTTGCCTTGTGGATTTCAGAAGAGAAATAATCAGTGAGCAATTAGTTAAAAAACAAAACTGGCATAAATGGTCAGCACTATGGGCAAGACTGATTCATTTTAACTAGAAGTATCTCATTTGCTCCATTTTGTTTCTAGTCCTCCACTGCCCAGGTATTGTGGGTACCCTGGTTTGAGTAGGGTCTGAAAATTGAAAACAGACTAAGCAAGAAGGCTAGCCCTAGAACTGTGTTTATTACACAGCATTTTTATCTCAGATGCTCAAAAACTATTTCTTACCTTTGCCCCTCCCTAGAAACAGGTTTTGAATATCTTTGTTTTTTATGAGATACAGACATGGCTGCCAGCACAATAATGTTTTGGGACCCCATACCATCTGGAAGAGTAGATGCCATGGTCAATTCCTGACTAATCTTCTCAGGTCAACTGTGAAAAACTGACATTGTGCCATCAGGAGCATACCCAGATTTGTTTTTCCACTCTTTCAGGTTTTAATGACTCAGGCTTGAGCAGCCTTCTTCATTAGCTCGTTAGGTACAAAGGCATCTCAGAAGCAAGGTCACAGGCCCTGTGTGGCTTTTATCTCCTGGCCAGATCCTCTCTTGCGGGACTGTACAAAAAAAAACACAAAGAGGGCTAGCATTTTGTTGGGTTGGTTGATTTCTTTTTTGTTTAATTTCAAGAATTAATGAGAAGCTAGTGTCGCAAGGTCGTGAATAAACTCACTCCAGGGCTGAAGAGGGGTAGGATAGGATAGGATAGGATAGGATAGGATAGGATAGGATAGGATAGGATAGGATAGGATAGGATAGATAGGATAAGATAAGATAGGATAGGATAGGATAGGATATCTCATATTCCCCAAAATTGTTTTCAGGCAGCTGTACCAAAGGGATTGAGGGATGGTGACTGTGCAGTTACAGAATTCGTGTGCCAGGTCGGTTCAAGCACCTTTGACACAGAAGCTGAACTGTGCTCAGGACTGATGGGGTCTGTTCTCACAGCCACATGGAGTCACCACCCCTGGAAGTGCTCCAAAGGTCTGTGTGTGTGGCACCTGGGGTAGTGGTGGGCTTGGCAGTACTGGGTTAAAGGTGGAAATTGATGAACTTTGTGGTCTTTTCCAACCTGCACAGTTCTCTGATTGTACAAGTCTAGGACCCCAACTGATTGGCATCGCTGTCTCCCAAAGGTCCAAGCCATGTCACTGTTTTCAGAGATAGTTGTACATTCTACAAACTGAAAAGAAGCTAAACTCCTGTACCTGCTGTGTGGGGTACCTGGAGCTGGTCTGGACCTCCTGGCTCAGAGCTGCTGATTTGATTTGCCAAAACCACTGCCTCAGACTGGTTTTCTCCCACTTAAACCCTCCGTTGCAGTTCCTGAGCCAGCCCAGTGGCTCTGGAGCTTGGCTTCCCTCCTTTCGTCTGCTGCTGCCTCAGTGATGGTTTCTGCAGAGCCTCCTCTGGGCTCGTGGCAGAGCACCATGCAGATAAACTGTGTTTTAAGAACTTCTCCCCCTCCAAAATGGCACCCAGATCACTGTCAATAAGCTCCCTACTTTGGACAGGGAGTGCCATCATCCTCCCTTAAGGACTGGGAGTCATTCTCTGCCTCAGGTTGAAGGAGATGACAATTTTTAATCTGGAGTCCTCCATGGGGTAGCTTTTGGGGTCTAGCATTGCACGACTGTGCGCAATATTCATTTTCTCTATTTTGAAGCTATTTGTAGACTCTCACTCCAATGATCTATAATTGAAGTTGTGCTAGACCTAAATTAAATTCAAAACTAACTAGTAAACAGGTTGTTTTGCACAGGTATTTCATGCATGCAAATATCTATAATTATGCAGTAGTGTGCGAAATTCATACATATTTAAATATATGGCAATAGAGATCATGTTAATCCTTTCAAAACCCAGGCTATCTAAGAAATGGCTGAGTTAACATTACCTTGTTGTTCAGGAGCAACCAGATTATTTTTCTGCATTGTTATGTTTCTTAACTTGCCATGGTTGTTTCCTTTTTCCCTCTGTCTGTTTCTCGTGGCTGATGAAACCCATGCAGATCTGAAAAGCTGCAGAACCGCATTGTCTGCATATTCCTTTTGCTGCTTCTCATCTCAAAACAGTACCTCCTGGCACCTGGAAAACCATCACAGATGCAGAACAGGTGATCTTTACAGAATGCTATTCAAAGTGAGCAGCCTGCCAGGCCCATAGACAACAAAACACACTGCTGACTCCAGCTGGAGCGAGCGATTACTTTGATAACAAATTAAAACAGGCTCAGAAATTGGAAATGAAGGAGCTGTGCAAGGATGAATAAACTCCTCAGATGGCCCCAATTTTGTGCAAGTCTATCCAGCACATGTGCTATAAATTGGTGCTCTTCATTAATAGCTACTGTTTAGACACTAACATCTTTCAAAAGGACGAATCAGGATCTGTCTCCTTCCACAGTGCTAACTTCCATCCTGATTGAGGAGACTATTTTCTCTTAACATGTTCAGAGCACTTCCTTGGGATCTTAAAAATTCTTTATGTGTCATTTTGCTTCTTGCATATGCAGACAATTGTAATGCTCAATTTAAAAATGTTCATATATTTTCTGTCTATGGGATTTTTACAGCACTGGATAATTCCTGGATGATTACTGTTTTTAATAACCACATAATTACTGTATTAATCAGAACTGTCCTATTGGCTTTTGTGTGACACAGAAGGGCAGAAGCAAGATAGAGATAAAGATATACTGTATTTAAAAGAGCCCTGAGACATTTTTTTGAGTTCACTTTGCAACATGGCACACACAGAGGTCAAAACACAGGAACAACCTTAGCAGATATCAGAAGTCCACGGAGCCCAATGCCTTTCAACAGTAGTCAATTTGCAATAATTGAAAGCAGGTATGATATGTGGAGCTATCTCAAACGACAGCTAGCAAGACAGAGAGCTAACATGGGAATGTCCAGGGCTCCAGGTAAATGAACTGGATCTTGTGGCGTGAAGGGGCACATAAACACAGATGAGGCCCATTCTTCCCCAATAATGTTTTTAAATGTTTTTAATGTTTTTAAAAATGCTTAATTGTTTTTGAAATCAGAAAATAATAAAAAAAAAAAAGGACAGAAAATCGCTACAGGTTCTGTAGGAAGAAAATAAGTGAGTTGCGTGGGACAAAAAGGAAAAAAAAAATAGCAAAAGGTAAAATTTTCCAAAATATGATGCTTGACTGATTCAGTGCCTTAAGGTGAAAACTTTCCTAAAGTTGGGTGCCCTTCTTGTTTGGTACACTCAATCCAAAATTTCTCAGATGGATGCATGTGTCTACACAACAAAATGCTTTGATATGTCATAGAATGGCCTGGGTTGGAAAGAGCTTCAAAGATCATTTAGTTCCAACTCCGTGCCACTGGCAGGAGCATCTTCCAGTAGACCAGGCTGGTTAGGGCCACATCCAACCTGGCCTTGAACCCTTCCAGAGATGGGGCAGCCACTGCTTCTCTGGGCAACCTGTGCCAGGGCCTCATGACCCTCACAGACAATAATTTCTTCCTAATGTCTAATTCAAATCTCCCCTATTTCAGATTTAAACCATGCCCCCTAGTCCTATCACTATTTTCATGCATAAGAAGTCTCTTTCCTTGTTTTTCATAAGGTCCAGGAGGGTACAGGGAGGTTCCCCTGGAGCCTATCCTTCTCCAGGCTGAGCTCTCCTGCTCTCAGCCTGTGTTCACGGCTCCTTTGTCTCAAACTAAAGGGGCAGGGAGGAGAGAGGGGTGCTGAGCTGGGTCTCTGTGTCCATCCCCAGGGAGCAGAAAGGGCAGAAGCACATCACACTGAAGCCACAAGGACTCACTGCAGAAGAGTTCAGTTTGAAAAGCAGCTTGAAATTATCAAATACAGTCCCTAAAGTATCGTCAGTTATGACTAACAACATTAAGGTGTCCTCTTTACATATAGGGAATGAAAAGCAGTCAGAGTTTTTAATTCTAAGTCATTACCTTTACCAGTCACTTGTAAAGATTAAATTTGTCAAAGACAAATTTCCTTTCTGTTTTTGATATCTGCTTGAGCCCTTTATATTTCTTCTTAGGATACTTGGCAATGCTTTTTCCCAGCTGCTCAGTTTTACTTTACTGCAAACATACACAAGCAGACAAGATGCTCAGTGTTCAGTATCTGAACCCCACACCCAAGAGGCATCCTTTAATGGATGTGAACCCTGAGAGGAAGGTTACTTTCATTAGTGGGATTAGGAAAACATCCCCTGGTTTGGTTTGATCATCTCCTAGTTGGGTCTGATTGCATGAATCTGAAATGGAAACAGCATCTCTTTTTTTTTTTTTTTTTTTTTTTTTTTTTTTTTTTTTTTTTAACTGACTTTGATGGACAGATCCTTTTTATAATGTACAAATAATCTTTGTGACCCTGATAAGCAGGTCTGATGATACTCAGCTGAGTAATGTACCAGAACTGAAATTTCCATCTACTTGATGTTTTGCATAGGGCTTTTGATGAAGTCACTGTCACCTGCTATTAACTTAATATCAAGTCTTAATAGGGTCCTTTTCTTTCCATCTTCACGCTGTTGGGGTCCGAATTAATTACTAAGAAAAAAAAATCTTCACATAAATCCTTAAGCTTCACAGGAAGGAAAAAGTTTCCAGTGCTAGTTGAGATCTAATGGCTTATTAGAAATGTCTGTCTCAACCAGACATTAGTGCTGCTCCTCCCCTTTCATGTACCTTTCACAGAGACACTTGAAAATGTGCTTAACTTTAAGCTGGTGCATAGTTAAGTGCAGAAGGATATCTGATGTATTTGAAGTTAAGCACATGCTTAACCAATTTGCTCAATCACAGACATATCCTGGCAAGAGAAAACATCTTCTTAATGTTTCTTTATGTTGTGTCTCCATCCACAGCCTGTCTGAATTCTCTCATCTTTGCTTTACCTCGCAAACAGGAACTGGCAGCTTTAGAGAGATTATCAGGGAGATTGACTCAGAACTGAAGGGCACATCATAATGGAATCAGATTTACCTACAGATGCTAAAATCTTTATCCTTGGAGACTCTGCATGGGCAAAAGGTATTAAAAATGGAAACACTCTTTCCTTTTTAAAAGGAGCATAGCTCTAATGGTGTATATATCTCAAATATATATATCATATATATATCAAATTACGGAATATTAACAACTGTAGATATATTGATTTTAGATGAGTTACTTCACTCTAGTGGGTCTTATTTTGTGAAGAGTTGCATTTCTGCTAGGGTCATGCAATTAAAATTATCATTAATGGTCGAGGAAGAGGAAATAATTTTATTTTGCTTGTGGAAAAAGCACACTTAAAATATAAATTTAGATTGCAAAAATATTTTACTATTGTTCCCTCCATTCCCCTCAATGCTCTAATGACCAGGGATTTAAAGGCAGCTATAAATAGCTGAAGTGTGCTCTAAGCCTTTCCTTTTTTTTGTGCATTTCCAGGTATGTTGTATATCTAAAGAGGAAATGAGTGACAGCCCAGTCTGCAGCCTGTTTTGTAGAAATATATGGCAGGTTTCTATTATGAGGTATTTACTGCTTCTCAATTCTGTGCTCGCTTTGGGGGTATGTTTGAATTACATGCTACTTTGCTGTAGAGAGGGATAATTTCACTGAAACTAGTGGAGACAGGCTTGCTGGCAAAGAGACTGAACTTGATAATTTTCCCTCTTATCCTGGTGATACTATTCATTTGGCATTTTGCAGATGGGGAAATAGAGACATTGCTATGCAGAGGGGCTTTGTCGAACTGTTTCTCATCTCTCTTTCAACACCCCTTACATTATATCAAAATAGGAAATTACATGTTTAGAGCACTCTGTCTGTTCTTTGACAAGCAATAGTATCTCCAGCAAACTCTACAGAGTCTGAGACCAGTAAACACATCACTTCCCATAGAGAGAAACACCCCGGCTCCTACAATGGTGGCTTCAAATCAGGTTTAAACCTTTCATGACATGATGGGGGCTACTGGATGTTACCCAAGTGTAAATAAAAGGTATTGAGAATTCCTTTCTATTAGAAACATAGCTCCTCAGGAAAATGGGGTTTGCTATATGGAGCAGATGACACCCACATTTATTTACTTTTTTTCTGGTGCTGCCTATTGGGGCATATTCTCTGCTTCAGTACAGAAGTTTAATTCCCTCTCAAATAAGCTGCCAAATGCTGAAAAATACCCCTACAGCAGAAAGAGGCAGGCTGCTTTGAATTCAGCCTTGTTGTCTCGGGGCAAGGCTGTCATTCCCTGCCCCAAGACCTGCTCAGGAAGGTGTAGGGTGCTGAGCAGGGGATAAAACACAGCTCTGTATCAGGGATAGCGCTGGACAATGCCTTCTCTACCCAGCTCTGAGTGCACAGACTCAGCCAGCAAGCTGCTGCTTCCCACCGAGCTCAGGACGAGCCAGAAATCTTAGCTGGTTTGGATATGCAAAGAGTCCCTGGTTTTTCAGGCGCACTCACAGAAAATTGTCTTTTCATTGTCCCTGGGTTGTTGCAGTGTCAGCTTGAGCCTGGTCCCATCCAGCTGCATCAGTCAAACGGAGCTCCACAACATGACATAACCTGACACAGCTGACACAGCCAGGTGTTACAAACCAATGGACACCATGGTTCACAAACTATTCAAATTGCTTTCAGATACATATCCTACCTCTCTGCTCAAATCCTTCCCAGCTGTCTCTTTTCTCGGCTCCATATGAGTCAGGCTTGGAGGAAAGAGAAGTGGGGGGGGGGGAGAATGGGGGAGGAAAGCAGGCAGGAGAGAAAACATCCTGCCTGGCAAAAATAAAAATTAAAAAAAAAAAAAAAAAGAAAATTACAAAAACTGAATTCTTGCAAACCGCATTGCCTGAAAAATTAACTCTTTGAGGGAGGGTAACCACACCCTTGGAACCTCTTTCAGCCTTTTTAGGGGAGGGTTGTAAATATATCAGCTGTAAATGCACATCCTCTAGATTAAACATTCATGTTCTGGATAAACATATAGATATATATATATATATATATATATATATATAAAAATAATGATAATAAAAAAAATATTATTAATAATGTTTTATCATCGTCATTATTATTATCTTATATTTATAAGAAGTCATAAAATTAAGGAGTTGGAGCATTTCCACAGTCCTGGAAATAATCAAGCCTAGAAGCACCAGAGAGAGAGGCAGCCAGAGTGGACATGGACATCCACCCATGCCTGGCCACATGCAGTGCCTGTAGAAAGTTGTGTCCCAGTGAAACCAGTGAAGAACTATTGTTTGACATAGGAACTACTGCTTGACAGCACTGTCCAGGGGTAATTCTGGTCAATATCAAGACAGGCCACCTCCATTTTGCAGAGCAGAAAAGGTTGCAGAGTTGAAGTGACTTGATGAAGGTCACACAACAAGTCCGTGGCAGAGTCAGAAATTCAGGCATGAATTTCATTATCCAGATAGCCATCAATCACCTTGGGGGAAGGGAGAGGTTCAAATGCAAAAAGAATGACTGGATACCCAACTTCTAGCGAAGGTCAGTGAGAGCGGAATGCCTCATGTCTCCCATTACCACAGAAATCTCCCCCTCAGAATATAAGTGCTAAAAAAGGCCACCTCCCTTCTGAATATAAATCTCTGTGATTCTCTTTTGCTCTTAATTATAATGGTCTGAAGCAGGAGAAATAGGTTGGCAGTCAATGAATTTACACCTCCTTAGTCAAAGAGCAGAATTCACCCTACAACCTTCATGTCTCTGCTTTAATGTTTTGTCAAAAGCAAGTAAAAATACGGGTGAAACCAGCACCCTAGGCCATTAAGCAGCATTTCTGACTGGTCTTTAATGCAGCATGTGTGAGAGAGCCCACAGTCCTCCCTCAAGGTTTGTGCTCCTTTCATCTATTACAGACGGTCTCTGTGGGATGCATCTCTCTGTTCAGATTTATTCGTGAGCAGAGAGGAAGAGAGAAAGAGGGCGACACTGAGAAAAAGAGAGAAAGAGAAGGAAAGAAAGAAGGAAAGAAAGAGTGAAAGAAAGGGAGAAAGGGAGGAAGAGAGAGAGAAAGAAAGAGAAAAAGAGAAGAGAGAGAAAGAAAGAGAGAAAGAAAGAGGAAGTAAAAGAGTGAGGGAAAGAGAGAAAGAGAAAGAAAGAGAAAGAGAAAGAAAGAGAAAAAGAGAGAGAAAGAGATAAAGAGAGAAAGGGAAAGAGAAAAAGAGAGAGAAAGAATGAGAGAAAGAGAGAGAGAAAGACAGAAAGAAAGAGAGAAAGAGAGAAAGAAAGAGAGAAAGAGAGAAAGAGAAAGAGAAAAAGAGAGAGAAAGAGAAAGAGAAAAAAGAGAAAGAGAAAGAGAGAGAGAGAGATAGAAAGAAAGAGAGAAAGAGAAAGAGAGAAAGAGAGAGAGAGAGAGAGAGAAAGAAAGAAAGAAAGGAAGAGAAATAAAAATAAAAAATATAAAAGTTAAACCCCAAATGTCAGTTTCTCTGATTTTGTATATGTATCTCCTAAAGAAACACAAAGAAGTGAAACAAGCAGACAAAAAGCCCCAACACCAGCATTGTCCGTGGAGCAGCTGAGCCAGCCGAGTACAGCAAGCAGTGTACAGGTGTCCTGTGCTGCTTTTATTCATTGTATAATAGGTGCCTACTGGAATGGGAGAAAGGGCATGAGAAGCTGTCCTTGTCTTTGCAGAGCATGAATAGCATTTATCTCAGTGCAGTGGGCATCGCCAAGTTGGGTTTTTGTCAACCTGTCAATTCTTTTTTTTTCTCTTTTTTTTTTTCTTTTTTTTTTTTTTAAACAGAAAGCAGAGTTCAGTAAATAAAGATAAATGATTGTGCTCCTTGTCTGCAGACCCTGGAGCTAAACTGAACAGGCCTCTTATGGTTTGGACCTGCTTCATTGACTGTTCAGACAGCCCAGTAATACGACAGATGTACCCAGCCGTTCCCTCTTCCCCGCTGTCCATTAGATTATGTTCATTTTGTCTGAGATGCCATTATAAGTCTCAAGGTCAAATAAGTCACAGAGAAGAAAGAGGAGGACTAATTTTTTTCCCTGCCGCCCTCCCTGCATAAGGACTCATTCACAACTTGCAAAGCACATCGTCTTTTAAGGTGCACATAGAGCTCAGCACAATTTATTGAAATAAAATGCAGGTGTAACATTCACCCGGAGGCCATTCTGGCACGACAGCAGAGGAGACTTCTCAAGAGTGATCTGGGCTGCTTTCCTAAATTTCTAATGAATTATTTGTAAGTAAAATACATTAAGGGGGAGCTTTCAAAAAGAGGAAAATAGGAAGAAAAAACCCCACAACAAATGTACAGGAAAGCAGACTGCAAGGTCTGAAGGCTTTTCAAGGGACACTGGGCAAGCTGTCACGCAGAGCAGATGCAGATGAGATGTGGAGATGGGAGGGGAGGAAGGAACAGAAGCACTGATGTAAGAGTACTAAAGACTCCGAAAACCCCAGACTTTTTAAAAATGTGGGAATTCATTTTATTGTTGGATGCAGCAGGATAAATGTCATCCCAATGAAGTCTTGGTAGTGACTAGAGATCTGCACTGTGCCTGTAAGAGTAGAACTAAACCATAATAAATCAGGGACTGAATTTCTCGTCTTTATGGAAATATTTCTATTCTTTAAAGAAAATTAAAGAATGCCCACTGAGAAACCCTAAATATGATTGCTTATGCAGTTAGCATGATTTTTGTTTTTGCAGAGCTTGGTTTTCAATGAGTGGAAAGAAGTCCATTTATTTTTGTTACTTTTGAACTGTGTTGATACATAAAGTTTGAGTAATGAAATTTAGGGTTAGGAAAGAGGGTTTTGTTTTGCTTTTCTAAAATAAATTATATTTGCCTTTTTTATTCACTTTCATTGATAGCAAGTAGTGGAAAAAAGAAAGATAAATATTATTTAGGGAAAAACATTCGATAATCAGAATACCCATCACAAACAAACAAAAAAACCCACAAAAACCACCCCACAAAAAACTGTGACAATTTAAAGTTCTACAGCATTTTAATGGTCTCAAAATTGACTTATTCACTATGTCTGGGAAGAAGAAAAAGCCTGTTATTCAGATTTTGCTGATCAGTCATCAAGGAATACAGAGGTTAAGGGACACAGCAAACCTGAAGCTGGTTGATTCCAGCGGAACCTGGAACTAATTCTGCTTCTCTTGTGTGTCACATTTAAATCCTTCTGCTGGACAGGCTTCCTCTTCAGACTGAAGAGAGGACAGACATGAGGCAAGCAAGCTGGATCCGGGACACCTCTGAGTAATTTTATTTTTAAAAATTAAAATAACAGGTTTTTGAAAGTATGTTCAGGAATTAATTCATAAGGGCAAGTCCTGATGACCAGGGCACGTTAGGGGAACCCAACTTGACCCAAAATCCCTTGGTGTTCAACAGCTCAAAACACCTGACTCTCCAAGCCTGGCCCTTTAGGAAGTCAGAGTAAGAACCAGGCAAGTATAAAGTGCACAGCGGTGTTTCAGAAGAGGCGTATAAACCACTATATTTAGATCAGATTTAAGTAACTTTTAAAGTCTACTAAGGCTCAGTCTTACTTGAAAGAAAGAAAAAAAAAATCAAGCACTGAACCGGTAGCGTTCCCAGAGAGAGAATTCATACCTGTGGCACGTAGAGCCGCTGGCTCGTGCCCACGCTCCGCGAGGCTGCCAAGCGCATCGGGGCAGAACTGCGCTGGAGCGCGTGGGGAGCCTCAGCCCCTGCTCCGAGTGCGCCAGACAGAAACCAGCTCTTGCCCAGAGCCCCACAACAGCACTCCTCTGTAGTTTGAGCTAATAAGTCTTCCTTTGTTAGGACTGTACAAGCAAAGAAGCCTGAGGGAAGCACGAGGAAATGCTGAGCAACTGAGACGCTCCCCGAGGCCAGCCTGGCGCTCCGAAAATCCAAAAAGGCAAAAGCAGCTGCTCTGCCCTTTCATAGGTTACCACGGCCATAACCCCCCATGATCTGGTCAAGACATTGCTCTTCCCTCTTTCAACTCCCCGTGGGAAGTCTTAACGTTCATTTCTTTGCAAGGCTATTTTGGTCTTTGCAGTTACATGCTATGGTGATGAGAGTAGATTATTCCTTAGGGGAGTGAGGAAGGACCGCTTTGTAGACACTTTCCTCACCCTCTGCATGCAAGATTAAACACAAGTTGATATGAAGTATGCAGGGTTAGAAAGAATAAAGCCATAAGATTTTTAAAATATGAATCCACTCAAGTGAAACATAGACTAAAGTCTTGCAAATGCATTTTTGAGTGTGCTGCATTACTTCCCCATCGAGAGTTCTCCACATGATCCCTTGAGATATGCGGTCCTCTGAAGCCTGTAAAATTATTCTAATCAGCATTTGCTTAGCACTTCAGAAGTTCTGGCAAACACAAGCTAATTAATTCTCACAGTTCCCCCAGAGAAGGAAGATCTCATTTTGTTGATGGTAGCACAGAGGCAAGGATAGTATAAGTGGCATGCCCAGGGCCATATTTTGGGCTGGTGTCTGGCACAAAATTAGAAGTTTGGGACTATCTACCAAATCAGGCCAACTCAACCCTTCCATGACTCAAGAACATCAGATGCAACCCAAGGTATCTGATAAAATCAAATAACTTTGTAGTGCCTTGTGCTTAGCACTGGGTCTGACAGTACTTCTGCCTGCAGTTATTCAAAGGAAGATGTATTTCTTCATCAATTGCACGGGGAAGTTGTGCACAAACTGGAGAAACCTAAAATGTGGAGATGTTTTGGCTGGTAGAACTATATCCATTACCTTTGCTTCAGGGCAAACTATGTGAGACAGAGATTGGGAGGAAAATAGTGGGAAAGGCAGGTTATGCATCATACTTTCTTTTGATCAGCTTCTGCGTTTTATATTTGTGAAAATAAATTGGGTGGCCTTTGTGCTTTTTCCTCTTGGTATGTGACATAAACCAGTGGAACAGGAAGCAAAATATATGGAAAAGAAAAAACAATCATCTTTCAAAGTTGGGCTGGATGGGGATCTGAGCAGCTTGGAGTGATTGAAGATGTCTCTGCTCATTGCAGGAGAATTGGAGTAGATGGGCATTAAATGTTTGTTCTAGCACAAACCATTCCATGATTCTGCAATTCTGTGAAATCAGGAGACATCCAGAGTGTGAAATGGAGGACTGGAGGTATGAAAACCTCTGATGGATCATGTTGCATAATGTGTATCATATTATACCGAGATCAGGATCATAAATTCCTAATTTTTAGAAATGTTCAGAAATATTAGAAAAATAAACACAAAGTAAAGCTCCCATCAAGATGATATGAAGTAAGGGCCATTCACAACTGTTTGTTTATCATTAATTTGTTCTAAAAAGACTGGAATAGACTGGTTAAAGTTTGTCAAGGAAATGGATTTCCTGACCTACCCCAACCCCCCACATGTTTTTCAAATAACTTTCACAATTTTTACTAAACAGGCATTGAGGGATGCTCTTTGTGAGTAGATAGTTGAGCAAAGATTATCCTCAGTGTAATATGTGTTAATAATTCCTTGTTCTAGTGGCTCAATGTGACAAGTGATTCCTAGAGGAATCTCTAAGAACTGCATAAAACAGAGGATGAGAATGGTTAACTAGGCACTGAAGTTTCTGGGTACGGAAAAACATATCCCTTTTGGGAAAGGGAAAGGGAAAGGGAAAGGGAAAGGGAAAGGGAAAGGGAAAAGGGAAAAGGAAAGGAGAAAGGGAAAGGGGGAAAGCAGAAGAGGAAGAGGAAAGTGGGAGAGGGGAAGGGGAAAAGAGAAGGGGAAAAGGGAAGGGAGGGGAAAGGGAAGGGAGAGGGGGAGGGGAAGGGGAAGGGGAAGAGGAATATTCTACTAATGTTTGCATTTAAATTTGGGCTCAAAGTTAGAATTCTGAAAAACCTATATTATAATTATCTGGGAAAAACATCTCTGAATTGTTCTAACCCTTTCAAAGCTTTTATTCACTGAAACTTTCCTTTTTTAAAAATCTTTATCAAAAAAAGAGACTAAACAATGTAATTTCTACGCAGTAATGTTGTTTTTATGGCCCTCTATTTTTCAAAGAAGCAAGTCAATGAAATCAGCCCTTTTCTATCAACAGTTATCAATTAAATACTTTTAAGGGGACAGGGTCAGAGACAGACCCATCATTTCTTTAAACTTCCACTGGTAGGGATTATTGTGATACCACTGGCTTCCATTTGCAGAAAACCCTGTAAACTTTGACTCACTTTGTTAACACCTTTTTGCAGCTACAAAAGCCCTGCAATAAAACTAGACTGGAAAAAGAAGAAATATGAAAAGAAATGTAAGTGCATGAAATGAAAATTATTTTCCCAAGGCAGGGTATATTAAAGGTTGAACCAAAGCGTTATCTAAGTTTTCTGGAACTTAGTGCTATTTCCATTGGATTGAACTTCTATGTTTTGTTCTTTATCTGCATTTTTATTTCTATGTTTTCTTTTTACATTTTTTCTTCTTTTTTTTTTTGTTTCTTTTTTCCCCCTGAATACACCGGGAAAATTAAAAAATTGCATTCTTACTCTTTTGTTTTATTCTACAGCAGCAGTCAGACCTTGCTGAAATGTACTGCCATGTGGTGGGTGCTGTCCTGTAATGCCTGTGGTTGGAGCGTGGAGACAGGGAATGCTGTAATGCATGAAACTGGAGTGTCTTCAATGCGTGGGACAACATGAGAGAAACTGGAAGCATTACACTCATCCCCATGAATTTCCAGTTTAAAATTTTGTGTGAGTACTGTCCCAGGGCCTAACAGAGAAGGATTTCTTTCTCTCTGATATTATCCCTTTCTCAATTTCTTCTTCTTATCCCTACCTACAACACTAAAGAATTCCTCTGCCTCTTGTGGTATTATTTCACCTTTATGATGTCACAGCTAATTACAACTGGCATATGGGAGAAGTTGGATTTTGTAGGGATGATATTTTGCTGCAAGTGGCTGCCAGGAGAAAAGTCCAGCCAAACCAGGGAAATTAACTAAACAATTTTTCTTTCAACAGGGGTGAATGGCATTTGATGGAAGCAAAACTTCAACAGACTCATATTAGGAACTGAAAAATGATCTATGTCTCAATCTTTTGAGTGAAAATTAACGTCAATGAATGCTTGATGCATAATAACTACACAGTGTTTTCTTCATTATGCCAGTAGTTTATGAATCCAAAGAGCTGCACTTACATCATGTAATTTGTTTTCCTAAGATGACTCAAAGAAGAAAAATGTCAAGTAATTATATACTTGTTAGTCTCACGAATTTTCATTCCGGGCTCAAGATGAAGACTAATACAAGAATTTGGGAAATAGTCTATAATTTCTGTTCACTTATTTGATGTAGTTTACCTTTATTGCTATGGGGTTTTAATTGATAATTCAATAGAATATTTATATTCTGTCTTGAGTTTGCTGCACTAATTCTATTAATTCCTGGAGTGGCTACACGACATTCTGTTAGAATCATTATTTTCTTTTTAATAGAACATAGCAACAGACAGCA
Source organism: Acanthornis magna (assembly GCA_036785705.1). Classification (NCBI taxonomy): domain Eukaryota; kingdom Metazoa; phylum Chordata; class Aves; order Passeriformes; family Acanthizidae; genus Acanthornis; species Acanthornis magna. The sequence goes on along the minus strand of JAWUZG010000173.1, from coordinate 4,132,969 downwards.
AGTGATTCAGCATACGGTAGATTGTTCCATTTATTGAAAATCAAGATACTGTATTTGCTCTATTACAATAATGAAGTTGATGATTTCCAATCTGTTTAATAAACTGTTTCTGCATTTGAATATTTATATTAAATCAACCAGCTGGTGAGATCACATCAGTGTTTTTACTCAGAAATATATACCAATTATTAACACTGAATATATTATTTGCTTTTTTTGCCTCAGACAAGATCTCAGGGTTTTTATGGCCACCCCATGCAAAATAAAAACTTAGAGTTCAGCCTTAGCCTTTTAATTTTAAAGTTCTGACTACAGATATTTACAAAACCGCATAGGAATATCCCTTGGGGAAACTGAGGCATAAGGTAATCATAGAGCAGATGTCAGGATGGGACTTCAATCCTCTCTAACCTCCCATACCATCCTACATTTGCCCTTAATCACTGGAATCATTGTTCAGTCGCGCAGCAATCGGAACAGTCTAACAGGGGATGGTGTGATGTGATGTCACCAAGTCCATTCGCCCGTGACACGGCGCTGTTGATCATTACCATGCTTTACATCCAACCCCCTCCATGGCAGGGGGGCTGGAGCCAGGTGGTCTTTAAGGTCTCTTCCAACCCAAAGCACCCTGTGATTCTGTGATCTATGTGGGCAGGTTGTCAGTAGCTTGCAACCAGCTGTTGGTGATAAAATGTGTTAAAAATCCTCGTTCTTCACTTCCTTGCGCTCTTGGTGCTCCAATCCTACTATTGACTACGTGCACCTCACCCTGGTGCTGATCCGGCTTGACAAAACCTCCTGTGCCATGGGTTTAAACATAGGACTGCTCCCATGATGAAGTATGGGTTTTGAGACTCGAGATGAATGCAGTCAGCGAAAAAAAAAAAAAGCCAAAGAGGCCAAACGTTGTTGGTAGATGTAATTCCTTGGGTACGTGGTGGTTTCCACCACTGAAGGATGAGCCAGCTGGGTATGCAAGAAGCAGATATGATTTGTTTTACGCAAATTTGCTAAACAAAAGAGATGCCAGCAGAGTAATGGTGAGTTTTCAGCAAGCCATCAGGGGACTGGAAGTAGCAGGAAAATCTTATTATATATGGATCCATAGAGAGAAATGGCAGAGCAGTGTTTCGGTCCTATTTCTGTGCCCTTTCCAAAGGAGCCTACGGACATACAGAGGGGTGGAATTGGCAGAGCTCTAAAGAAACTTAATAGGGCTATAGAAATTACTCCAAAAACCTACGGGATGTATTTGAGAGTTATGTCTTCTCCACAGGTTCCTTTGAACCATCTCAATAGAAGTATATTTCATTGTATGTTTGATTTTTACAAGGTGGTTTAAAAAATTATATGAGAAAGTTTGTAATTTTCTATGAAGCCCTATAGGATTTTTCCATAAGGGAAATATCTCTGTGTATCTAATACATGCAGGATATTACACTGCACAGGAATTCCTAATGAAAAATTTAACTCTTGGTACTTCTTTAAGAACTAATGAGAGAAAAACTGTTCAGGAAAATGTGCAAAGTATCCAGTAAAGTGCTACCCTGGATAACACTGTGACTTGGGGAAAGAAACAAAACAAAACAAAGGAAGCAGTCTGTGAATATTTAAGAGTTGATCTTATGACTTGTCTCTGTATTGACATTTTCAAGCTAAAAAACATTTGACTAAAGGAAAATGGCTAGTTCTCAGCAGCAACAGCAGCATTCTGCCAATTTCCTAGCCTAGAGGCAGCATGCAGAAAGAAGTAAGAGCAAATGATGTATACTTTGATGTAAGGTGTAACCTGGGGGGACTGCCAGCCAAAATGGGGGAGGGAGATATGAAAAATTAAAATGGAACAGCAGAATAGGTCACTGCCTTTAGGATGAAGTTTAATCTCGCAGTACCATTAGTCTTAAGAACGGAAGGATAATGGGGAGAGGGCACCAGAAAAACAAGTGACTCTTTGTTCTGTTGGTTTAAAATTGCTTATTTTATTTGGATTCAAGTGATTAAGGGAAAATGCAGTCTCTAACTATAAGAGAGATTGTTAAAGAACGTTTGGTGAGTTTAAAAAAAAATAAAATAAAATAAAGTTCTTTGTCCCAATTAGATGAGAAGTGTTTTCCTGGTAAAAACCACTCAAGAAAACCTGAGGGGAAAAGAGGGAACAGGCATAATCACAGTTACAGCTCAGAGAGTCAGACTGAAGATCAATCTGGGAAAAAAACACACACTGATTTATAGCTTCACAGACAAAGGCAAATGATGGGCTGTGTAAATCACATCAGACACAAATTTACCATTATTGCTATGCAAAACTAGGAAACAACAGTCAGGATGCTGAGGCTGTTAATGGCAGCCCTAATCCTATGAAGACTCAGCAATGTGCTGATGTAAATAAATCTACTGTCTTGAAAATGCCTCACAGGTTTAAAGTTAAGCACATGCTTAAGTATCTCAAAGATGATAGCCCAAAAACCCAACTCATGTTCTCTTTTCCTAACCACCAAGTTAAGAGTCTCTATTTTCCATAGCAGAGTTAGTGTCAGGGGACTGGGGTTTTTTTAGCCTATGGCTGAAAAAAAGGGCATTATCATAAAAATTAAATGGCTTGGGAAATCAGAAGATAGATACTAACCATTTACTAAACTTGTCACTTGATTAACACAGATTCTTGTTATGGTAAGCCAAACAATCCGTCTTAGAACGGCTTGGAATCAGATTCTTCCTCACACAGGAGGTGCACGACCTGGAAGGCAAAAATGCAGAGTTTGGAATCCACAGAGGGCAGGAGCATGATATAGACCCTGAGTAACCTGTGCTCCAGCACAGCTGCAGGACGACATTTCAACCTCCTACTAAAGCCTGAAAGAATGCTTTACAAAGATCTTACATGTGTCCTGCGGAGGAGGGAGGCTGGTCTGGTTTTGCTTTGGAAGCCAACGGGACCTACCAGATGCAGGGATATGCTCACCCAAATGTTTCTGGTGATCTTCTTCAAATGTTGCTGGAGGGAGTGGCAGCCAGGATCATCTGTGGAATGAGGGCTCGTGGGAGGAGTTGAGACAAGACTGAGTGGGTTTCAGTATATCTTGATATGACTTCTGCAAGCCCTGGTGCATAAAGGGTTTCGCTCAGTATGTTAGTATGTTCAGGTGAGCTTTCTTACTCCATAACATAAACTGAAGACACTTTAGAATGAAAATAAAGAACCAGCATCTCCACCTGTTGCCGTTACTCTGCTAAACCAGGTCTGCTGACGTCTTCTCACTGGTGACCAGGGACGGGACCCAAGGGACTGGCGTGAAGCTGAGCATGGGGAGGTTTAGGTTGGACATTAGGTAAAAGTTCTTCATCCAGAGGGTGGCTGGGCACTGAACAGGCTCCCCAGGGTTCTGGGCACAACACCAGCCAGAGGCATTCGGACAATGGCCTCAGACACATGGTGGGATTGCTGGGATTAAGTGCAGGACCGGGATCTGGACTTCAGTGATTCTTGTGGGTCTCTTCCAACTCAGGGTATTCTAATATTCTATGATTCTATGCTCAGTTCTAGCATGCTATGAAGAAAGGAACATCATCGGTTGAAAGAAATGCTTGAATTATCTCATCTGTGGTGTTAAAGTGGCCTTGGAACATCACAGAATTTGGGAGGGTTGATGCCCAAGAGGGAGGGTGTTAATGACACACTAACAGTAACTGCATGAAAGGGCAGAAGATCTTTCTCCATTTGCTGCCAACCTAATTCAGAACTGATTTATTGTATACAATTAGTTTGCATTCAGTCTCTCTCCGAGCTGTGAGGCCAGGCAATGATGTTCCTTGCTGCCTGCACACACTGGAAGAGGGCCCTTCTTTCAAAGACCACTGAAGCTCTCCCAGCGTGGTGGGTATTATCAGGGTTGTAAAGATCAAGGCAAAGGAGGTGGCAAAATTCTTCCTGTGTTGTCCAAAAAGTTTCATTGTGCAAAACTTTAATTGCCTTTCCGAATAGATTCTTCAGGTAAAATTCCAGTCAGCTTTCACACTTAACAAAGGAATTAACTCTTGCATTGCAGCCTCTGCTGTGACAATGGATGCTTTGTTTGAGCTGCCAAAAAAATTATGGTGCTTACTGTGCAGCATTTCTCCCAGTGTATGAACATCAATATTATCCTGCCTGAAAGATTTCAAAGTCCTTTCTAAATTTACTCTCCAAGATGTCCTTGCAATGCTCTGTGATTATCAGCAATCAAAATGAGATAGTGCATGGTTTATGCCACAGCAGCTTTCCTTGGGACACGGACCACAAGATCAAGGAACTCTGCTGTTTCTGCCCTCATCATCACTTGTGTTGCTCCACCATCTGTGGGATGGGGTCAGGCATCACAGCCTGGCTGCACTCATCGGTGCAAACCCAGAACAGAACAGAGCACAGGTGCCTGCTGCCACAGACAACTTACAACGCACCTCTTAGGTTTATCTAAATCTTCAGACTCACCTGACTGTAAGACGAGAGACAACAGATGGAGGCTGCAAACAGATGGAGAAGCACAAACTAGCAAGGAGACAATCATGCTAATTGTAATGGGCAAAATGCACAGCACACTGGGTGCCTTGCCATGGCCATTACCCTGCGTCATCAGCAGGGAAAAAAAGGCATGGGAAAACAGCCTGTGCAGGGCTGCAAGGTGCACACTCAGGATGCTTCATTTCGGAGTATTTAGATGTCTAATAACATCAGCAATATCAGGGGTCCCTATAAAACCAGTGGAAAGAGACAGGCAGCTCCAGAGAGGGATGGGTTTTTAAATAAAAACATTTCAGTAAAAGTGCCTTCCAGAGGTGTTTTCTCTAGGCTGTCAGTGGCACTCAGTAGTCAGACAGGCAAGGAGACAATTTTTCCTGTCTAGATGTATATTTTAAGGCCTAATTTTTAGTAAAACAAAACCAATCAAGCGGAGAAATTAAGACCAACAGCTGCCAGTACCCGATCCTCTTCACAACACTGCAAAGAGTCACCTGAAAAAGCTGCTGAAGCAGTTTGGGGTAAACCTTTCAAAACACAGAGAATAAAGCTAAGGAAAGAAATGTCACTCCTTCAGCCATTCCATGGGTAAAAGAGATTAATAGGAATTGTGGTACACATACACACGCATGCACACACGCACATTTATATCTTTCCAATTAAGAAGGAAAAATATAGAATCTGCTGGGTTGAACAGGAGCACTAGTGAATTATCTAGTCCATCCTTTTGCCTGGGGCAAGACTGATTTAATTATCTCTAACACTTTTCTGATGGATGAGTGTCAAACCTTCCCTTGACTATCTCCAATGAAGGTGATCTGACTACCTCCCTTGGGTGACTTGCTTCATTGCCTTAAATGTACTAATAGTTATGAAGTTTTCCATAACAGTCAACCTAAATATTCAGTGCTTCATTTAGAACCTATCACTTCTTTTTTTTTTTTTTTTTTTTTTTTTTGTTCTCACTGACTAATGAGGATAATTGGTTCCTCTCCTTTTTCAGGGACATGCCTTTATGTGTTTATGGACATTCATCATGACTCCCTTTAGTCTTTTCCTCTCCAGACAGGACGTGCCTGGTTGTCTGAAACTTCACTGGTAAGAAGCCCGAGGCAGAAAGATGAACGTGTTGCGAAAGGCAGAAATACGGGCATTTTTTAAGGTAACGAGGAATACTGGGCATTTTGCATTGCCAGAGATTCAACAATTTTCACAAATATGAGGAATGTGAAGCCAAACCAGGAAATAAAACTGTTGAAACTAAAACGAGCTACAAATGCATATTAGCTTGCACCTTCATGGGAAACCATGTGAAGGATTCTACCAAGAGATGGCACAAACAAGGGTTCCACCACATCCCATAACCATGTGGATAAAGACAGGGATCTGTTGCTCAACCTCATAAGCAGTCAGCTGAAGAGCAAAAGGGAATTCCCAAGGATATGCTCCCATCTCAAATAGAGTTTGCATAGCTAAGACGAGTTGTTTTGCAGCCCTTCCACCTGCTAGAATTTACCCTGTCCTCTCCTCATCTCTGATTTAGTCTTGAAGAGCAGAAAATAGGCTCTTCACAAAGAGCTATTTAAAAGGTTAAAAAGGGGAGAGGGACACCATTAAAGCCTTCTTTGTATTTTATTCTGTCATGAGAGTTCGCTGTCCCTCAGCCTATTCAGTCTGAAATGGCATCAACACTCCATAGAGGCCAATTCATTCTCCTGTTCCTGAAGTGCAAACAATTCATAGAATAAAACAGCACCAGAAAGCAAGAGGAAAATCTCTGTGGGGCTGCCAAAAGTCTTGCTACATGCAGTGAAATCCCCAGACTTCAAAACAGGAAGGAAGGGGGTTTACTCAGACCCTGATGGATGGTTCAGGCACTGGACATGGAACTATCTCAGAGGTATTTAGAGTCTTTGTGTCTACGTGTAGAGATTGCCACGGTACTTATTGTGGGTTGGGTTTTTTTTCCACATCATTATTCCTGCTTCATGAATGGTAAATTAAGGTAAAGTGAGAGTAAGACCAAGATTTTCAGATGGACTTTTCTTGATTTCACAAAGTTTTTGACAATCAGAGGTACTCAGGCTCCCAAACACTTGAGAAGCTGAGCTCTAGCCAGAAAAGCCCTGGAAAATCTTCCTACTGTAACTTAGATTATTTCCACTCTCTCAGACTCTCCTTTTAGCAAGCTACCACTCCCACATCATCAGCAGCTGAAAGAAAAATGTGCTTACACCTCCAGCATCCCCACATGAAACTCTACAGCTTAACTGAAACTGTCAGCAAAGACTGGGATGGAACTTTTCAAACGGTGAAAGGTGAACCATATCAGCTGACATGGGGCTGCATGTGCCCTCTGATACCTGTGCGATAATAGTGCCTCCTACTATCTCTGCTTTTTCATGTTCCTGAAAGCCAGGCTGAAGTACACACTACTGGAAGAGGACTTAAAACCACTGTTTTTATGCAGAACAAGCAATGTTTTGGCCAGGGGCGTATGGCCACCTCTGACAAAGTTGAGTTCTAAAACTCTGATGCTTGTCCTGGCAGGATCCCTTCCTCAGGTCCATAGCTCTTCCCAAGTCTCATAATCTGTGATTCTACTGACCCAGGACCAATTCAGATGTTGTCACAGGACGACTAAGTACCTCTGTGAATAGATTTTCAGTGTCCAGAAATAGGATATCACAGAGAGGACGACTGAAGCAAGGTGTTCCTAATCCCATGGCAGTATCCCAGTCTCTGTACTTCCCTTGCCCTGAAACCAGAGATTGACCCCATCCATTCTTTCACTCCCAGAAGTAAAACTACTGTTTTGAAGAGGTTCTGGGGCAAACAAAGATGAATCCTCTACCTTATCAGACACTATAAATGGCTGCTTGGAAGTCTTGAGAGATTACCTACAGGCTGGATATCAAAGCTTCATACTGAAGAAGCAGCACTTGACTGTTGACATTTGTTATTAATACTGAAGAGCAAAATGCTGGTGGTATTTTTATTTGGTATTTGTATATCCCTAATGCCTCATCTGCTGCATCCTGGGCTCTGTCCTGTTCTCACTGACGTCAATAGGGGTCTTGCCAGTAGAAAGGAGGCTCCCCATTGGCTATTTCTCCAAACACTCTATGAATCTACTCTTATTTCTCAAGGCTTATCTGATTATGATTGGGAAAATCATTTTCTTGGGTTGGCACTTGCAATGCCCTGTCTTTATTGAGCTTGAGTCAGGATCAAAGTGTTGTTTCAGGTCTTGCCTTGCCTTATAATGAAGGGCATTCAGTAGTGTTAATATCTTCTTTTCTAAGACTTTTATATATAAATCCAAGTACATGGAAATTCTTTTGACAGTGCAGGCAGATACAGTCTCTAGGGCCTTTCTTAGCTAGATCCTTTACCTACATATCTTCCCACTCCTCCCCTGGAGAGAGAGGGAGGATGTGTCATTAAGACAAGTCACACAGATTTTTTTTTAATAAAAACACTTTCACTGCTGTGATGTTTGAAAGCTTGAACAAGAACATCAGCTAAAACATATGACCTGAATGAGTCAATACTAAGAAAAAAAATAATGGCTTGAAAATGGGAAAGAAGCTTTGAGACTCCAAAGACTTGTGAAATGGAATTTTCTTTCTATAAAAGTGAGTTAAGTGATGGGAAAAGGTGACAGACGAATAGTTCTGCAGGCAGATGTTCCCTGTTAGTCCCCAAGCATGACTAGAAGGAGGAGCAGTTGCACATTTTTCCCTGAGAGTGCTTGACCTGAGGGCTTTCGCTCTGCTCAGAAATGTCAGTACCTGATAAGTGGTTTACTGTCAGATGTGAGCCCAGTTTTGGCTTCTTCCAGAGACTGTTCACTCATTTCGGTGAGGACCAAACAGTAGAAGCTTCCAGAAAGCAGAGATCTGTGAAGACCACCAACCATTTGGTAGAAATTTCTGTGATAACTGCTCATATCTGTGTTCACTTGGGAAAGGTTTACTTCACTAATTGATAAACATTCCCTTCCAGAGGGTAAAAAGCATTGTAAGACGCCGAGTACCATGACACAGGAAGGAGAGAAATTCTCTGACCATTAAAACATGGGTCTGAACTCCAACGTATGTAGGTTTTGTTCTTAGATAATTAATTCAGATTCCTCTAGTGATCTTGTACCTTTGCTTCTCTCCATCATTGTCCATCATCTGTTCATCAGTGAGGACTGTAACTCCTCTGACACCTTGTGAACTTGGGCTGTAAGAAAATCAAATGTCACTGGCAATAAAATGTACTGTGATGAGCATTTTATCTTGGACTTATCATACCTGGATTTTTTTGGCATCTTCTTACACTTTCTTGATCAAACACTGTTTATTTCATTAACTCAGCAAATAAACCAGCCTTCATTTCATCCACGTGGTTTCACAGATTTCCTAGATCTCCCTTAAAAGCCATTGAGTTCGGGGACACTTGCACGAGCTCAGAACAGCAATGTTTATTCTCAGGTCAGCCCAAAACTCTCCCATAACCTCAAAACCCTCAGTCCATGACTGTTGATTAATGGAATACAATGAGTACTTTTAATTAAGTGCTTGGAATGCCTCACAGATTCACATCCCCACAAATGAGTAGGACTTCTGAACTTTCCTCTTTCCTTCTAGAAATCCTTAAATAAACCAAGAGCCAAGGATAGCAGCTCAATCTTCTCTTAATTGCCAGCAAACATTAATGCTACCTCTGAACACTTTCAAATGGCAGAGAAGTTTTATTTTGATGTCAACCCAACACCATGTCTACCCTCACAGTAATTTTGGAGCATCAACATCTCCGTCATTCTTGCAGCTGCTGGAAATCTCTTTGATCTCTACAGCAATTCCGAGTTTGTCATTTCCTTACTTGCTCTCATGCTTTCCCATAATCTCTCTTCCAGATATGTCAATCAACAAGACAACCAACACAAAGTTTTTTTGCCCTCCAAATCTATTTTAGCCTCTCTCAACCTTACTTATACTTGTATATTAATTTAACGCATCTGGGGGATCTCTGATGCATGGATACAACAACATATTTTTCTTTTTTTTTTCCCTGTTATCCAGCTTGCCCTTGTTTTTCCCCTTTGATGTGTAATAATGAGGTGGCACAGGGGAAATGTCTTTAATCAATTGCAGAAACTTATAGCACTATCAGGATTGCATGTATCTCAAAACACTTTATCACTGTCTCTTTCCAGCGTTCATAATTCTGATGTATCTGGTGTACCAGTGTCATGTCATTCTATTACATTAAACAATCTAACATAACAACTGAACACAGTGAAATGATTAAATGCTGGCCTGCTTCAGAAAATATAAAAAGATAATACACTTGCTTTCATCTGAGAAAGCTGCTATTAGTTCACTCTGTGGTTTCACATGATTAGAGGGAGAACTAGATAAGCAGGTAGACAGACAGACCAAACAGGAGCACACTATGCTTGGGGAAATGCAGCTCAGGTTCCTCAGCTTTGGTTGTCCATTTGGACACATGAATAGAAGCAGAAAGATTTCTTGTCTTTTGTTAGTTACAAAAAAGATGGGAGATCAGAAAAAATTTCCTTCATGTCTCTGTTTCCACGGTTTTTTTATTTGTATATGAATATGTTTTACATTTTTTCCAAAAACAGTAGCTCCTTAAAATCTTCAAACCCACCTTATGCTCTTATACTGCATCTCGTCTTACTTTAGATGTGCTCCCAATGAAAGTGATTTTGCTGCAGTCAAAAGCCCAACTATAACTCACCTAGCCACCTTGAGTTAGTTTTGATTTAGCTGGTGGTGTAGCACTGCATGTCAGAGCTCAGTTGCACTACTGTCACAGTATTTATTTCCCCCCTTTTCCTTTCTCTGGCAAGGTTTATAGCCCACACCAAACCTCAAGCTACCATGGCTACATGGCTGTTGTAGCTGATAGCCACTTCCAAGCTTGCCCAGAGCCACGGAACTGCCAACCAGGGCTTTGTCTGCAGAGGACACATGTGAAAATAGCTTTAGTGTAATTTAACACTCAAATAAACATTTCATATGGGCAGATTCTAAGTATGGATTTATATGCAGGTAGTAATTTACGTAGTTGGCTGTGGTGAATCCAGAAAATTTCAGGAATGCCATCAGGCAGGAAAGAGGGTTGTGTTATATATGAAAAATTTCTGTCAAAGGTTTATGTGTACTGTGTGTATTTATTGCCCATGAGAGTGACTGACTCCAGTATAGGCTTATTCTGGACTTAGGGTCATTACTGACAGCCTGGGGGAAAAAAGAAAGAATAGAGACAAAAATTACCTATGTAAAATTTTTTAGCCCTCTAATTGTTCACTTTCCTAATTCTTAAACAAATCAGCTCTATCTGTTGGGTCAAAAATCTCATCTGACCACACTTTCTTACACACTCACACACCTTTTCCCTTTCCTGCCAAACTCCAGCCACATTAACCCAACAGCAGCCCACAGTCATTTCTTTGTTAACCTGTGTTTCCTCACTGTGACTTGGTACATGGTACACTTTCTCAGCATTGGTCTGGGAAAAACAGGCTGGAAATACTAAGAGGACAAATGCAAATATTCTGAGAAGGGAAAAAAATCTTTGCAGTATTCGACATGGGCCCACAGGGAAGCCAGAGAGGAACTCTCAGCTAGGAGCTGTAGTGATAGGACAATGGAGAATGGGTAAAAATTGAAAGAGAGGAAATTTAGGTTAGATATTACAATTACAATTTTTCATTGTGAGAGTGGTAGGACACTGGAACAGGTTACCCAGACAGGCTGTGGATTCCCCAGCCCTGGTGGGCTTCCAAGCCAGATTGAATAAGACCCTGAGCATCCTGGTCTTATGGAAGGTGATCCTGCCCATGGCAGATGGAGTTGGGACTGAATGACCTTTAAGGCTCATTCCAACCCTTAAAATCTTATGATTCTGTGACTCTATGACTTCCTTTCTCTTGAGGATGTCTCTAGGATCTTTGAGACATTTCTTAAGCCCTTCCAATTGAGAATAATTTACAATTAAAGAATTACCTCTTATAAAATTGGTAATTAAAACCAGTCTGGGGTTAACAGCACTATCTGTAATCATAACTTAGGGCATTTATTCTGGACTGGAAGATGCAGGGATCACAATTATTGATGCTGTTTGGTTGTCGATGGCTTTCTTTAGCGCGGACTCCATGGTGGGATAAATAAGGTCAAGCAGACCAGGTATTGTGGGCTCAAAGTTTGAGTGACTAATGAAAGAATAGAGTTATTGATTCACACTGGGCAGAAGTAATTTTTGTGTTAAAACCTTGGCATCCCCATTCCTTGAAAAGCCAGTTGCACTGTGTCATCCAAGAGTGTCTGATGTGCTGCTGAGAGCATGCCCAATGCCAGTCACTCAGAGGACTATATCTTCCCCAAAAAAATATTAAATTATTTTATGGATTTAATAATGCATATATAAAAATACATATACCATATAAGAGATTTGCTGCATTAGCAGCAGCAACTGATTTCTAGCAATCTTATCTCTGGGTCATCTTTCATGTATATGTACATACAATACCAATTACACTCCATAACACTTGAAATAGAACCAGTAAATGTATGTGTAATTCATCAATGAAACGACACAGATTTTTCTAGTGATGCTTGACCCTATATTTTTCTTTCCTCCTTCTGCTTCTATTGTGTTCATTCATCATGTTATAGATCCATTCAAATCATAAACTCTTGAGGGTAAGATTTGTGTCCTTAATTTGTTTCTGAAAAACCTTGGTTACTATTATATACATAATAAAGAACAGCACTTTTCCCCAAACCCATGAAACCCTCAGTGCAACCAAAACCAAGGTCATTCACCTGTCTGAAACTGAATCATTGAAGCACAGTGGCCAAGCTAAGATGACTAAACTGGTAATCAGACTTAAAAACTCCAGCATGGGGTGAATAACACAGAACCAAAGCTCTGTAAGTGATGTAGTATTTTAATCACTTGTGCTCAGACATTAAATAGTTCTGCAATATAATTCACCAGTAAATGTCTCAGACCTATAAAAATTTCAAAGAGCTTAAGCCCCACTGATTTCAATGACTAAGAAGACAGAATGTCTTGCGGATGGAGATCTGTAATGGAAAGCTGCAAACTTGGTACTCTAAATATGCCAAACGAGTGAGTATTTGGTATAACAGTCTAGCACACTGTCGTGGACAAGTCCCAGGTTTATTTTGATTTAATACCTTTGTGAGTGAGAACAGAACTAGCATTGTTCATTTTGACCAGTGACAGACCAAACGGGGAAGGAAAGGTGTCTGTGCAAACTTTACTACTTTCATACTCATAATTCCCTGATGCAATTCCAACCCGAGGACTGCACATCCTGAAATCACCCAGAGGAAGGCTGCCAGCAAACAATGAAAGGATGAGGCTCAAGAAAGAAGATGACAGGGAGGAACCTTCGCTTTGGTTTTGTAAGGCTCCCACACCTCTTTCTTAACCTCCTGTTAAGGACTACGTCTCCTCCCACACAGAGAAATTCTGCTCGGCAGTCTGGTTTGCCATTTTTAAATCAATTGTCACTTGTGAAACAATAATCAGCTCCCACAAAATCTTTCCCCTTGTAACTGCAGTAAAACGAGGTGGCTGTGAGACATGGGTGTGGGATAACTCTTCAAAGCTTTGTTATGAAGCACCGCAGAAAGAGGTTTTGCCTCCCCCATGCCCTACTCACACCTTCTGTAAGCAACTGGCAGCTGAAAAAAGGGGGGAAATAGGGACAGAAGAAAAAAGAAAGTGGCTGAGGTTTATTCCCTAAAAAAAAAAAAAAGTCCACTATAATTAGAAGTGAGTCTTTTTTTTTTTCTTTTTTTTTTAATTTTGGCAGCCTTTATCAGGCTTATACAGGATTGGCAACCTGAAGTGAAGTGTATCAGGTATCTTGTTAATCATTCATGTCATATATATCGAGTCACACCATTCACTGAGTCTCCACATGGGTCAAATTAACAAACAAACAAAAGACAAACATTGAAACAAAATAAATGAGTAAAGTATGAGCTGAAGACAGACGGCGTTAAGGCAATAATATTTTCTTTGTGGTATCACAATCCATTGACAGCTACTGAACTTCCTTAGCCTAACAGCCCTGACTTTGCCATCCCATTAAAAAAATTGAAAAAGATAGTGAAGACAAACAGACAGCTGTACCAACAGGAAATAGACAGTAAGACATTATGGACATCTTGATGTATGAGTTAGCAAGACCACAACAGTATATATACACCCAAACAGTCCAGAATGAATTTAAAAAAATATTGTTTTTTCCACAACAAACCCAGAAAAGATATCCATCATCTTTAGAGAATGGTCACTCTGACAATGAAAGGATCTCGTTTCCTAGAATGTCTTTCTGGGATGACTTTTGTTCTCTTCATTTTTGCCGTTAGCTGGTGCCCAGTATGATGAGCCGATTATGAACTCTTCATTCAACTAAGAGAACACCTAGATGACTCGGTAATGAACAATATAGGGTGGTGGCTCTCCCCCCCTCCCCCTTTTCTCTCTTTCTCTCTGACTCATTTTCAGGATTTCTTGTCTGACCTTGTTGGACAAATTTTATAACTCCACCGTGGAAGGTTACAAGACATCAGGGCTTTTAATTCCAAGCGCAGCGTTTCCTCACCCCACCAAAGTTAGCTGGCAGTTCCAAGAAATAAATGACTTTTGCTGGGCTCTTAAATAATATGATTTGCATGCTTGAAATGAGATCACCAAAGTAATTGTAGAATATTGCTTGCCATTACAGTCATTAAAAACAGGCAGATGTAGGATCATTCTCATGGAAAACTTTCCTGCTGGGTTTTCATGGAGATAAGTGCACAAAATCCACTTCTGAAAAGATGTTGAATAGAATGAATTTGCCATTCACTGACTGTCTGATGATGATTTGCTTGTTAATTGGGAGTTTAGGCTTTAGAGAAACCTTAACAAATGTGATTGCTAAGTTCTGGAGGTTGCCTCCTTCTTTGCAAGCCGTGTTTACAGCTATAAATTCTGCTTTCATTGTAAGGCATTTTAGTAGAGATTTGTCAGTGGGGAAATACAACATTACTCATTTTTATGGAGGGACTTCCAAAGGTATTTGCAACTTCATTGCATGGCAAGAATGTGTTAATTTAATTCATAAAGGTGTTTAACTCTGTGCTTATTTTTAAGCACAAGCTTAAATCTTAATGTTTTAGTGATTTCAGCAAGTGATTAGATGTGAGCAGTGTTTTCGCATCCAAAAATGTCCTAAAACCCTATGTCACATGCAGCTCATTATTTACCTTTGTGGGGGGAGATACAGAGAAACAGAGACATACATCAATAACTAAACTTGGCCACAGAATATTTAACCAAATGTCTACTCAGTGTTACATCTGGGAACCAATTGCCAGACACAGAATCCCAGAATGGTTTGGATTGGAAGGAACCTTAAGGACTATCCAGTTCCACCCCCCTGCCATGAGCAGGGACACCTTCTACTATCCCAAGTTGCTCAGAGCCCCATCCAACCTGGCCTTGGACACTTCCAGGGATGGGGCAGCCACAGCTTCTCTGGGCACCTGTGCCAGGGCCTCCCCACCATCATAGTGAAAAATTTCTGCCTAATGTCTCCTTAAAAGATAAAACACTGGTTTGAGTGAAGGAAAAAAAAAAAAAGGGGGAAAAAAAAGGAAAAAGGGGATTATAATTGGAGTGAATTGCATTGGAGATTCACACTCCCAAAATAACTGCTTAAAGCTGGGAAAATGGAACTTACTGAAGACCACCTCTGCAAAGAGCCTTTCCAAACCAGGAGTAGAGGGAGCCGTGGGCTGGCTCTGACATTGCTTTGCTCCCTCTAAACTCTGCTGCACCTCATGCTGTGTGCATCGCAGCAGAGTGGCTGGATCCTCACCCCACACACCGGCCTCATGCTCCAGCAACAGGCTCGTGAGTGCCTCCCAGCTCTCTCCCATGGCCTCAAAAACCTTTTCAGCTCTGGAAAAGGGATAGGAGGTTTGGAAGATATGTCTATAAGGTATCACATGTGCCAACACAGCAGAGATTGATGAAAGCAGGAAAAGGTCAGTCAAAGGCAGAGGGTTAGCAGAGGCAAAACTTCTGGATTTCTTGGCAAATTCATCTCTTCATCCCTCTCCTTCTGTAAAAGAGGAAACTAAATTCTGAGCTACAGCACCACATGTCCCAGGGTACAGCTTCCACTGCAGAATCCCTCCTCACCACTGGCTTCAGGACAAGTTCAGTACCTGGATTTTCTCTGGGATTTATGGGCACAATGAATAGTTCTGCCTAACGGTGACTTTCCTGCCCCTCCCTGTTTTTTGAGGTGGAGAAACTGAGTCTCAGGGAGCTGAAACAGCTCACCCAAGGTCAGTGAAAAAGACAGAGGCAGGACCCAGGAGTCCTGCTTGCCCCTTCCCTCTGCTGTAACCACTAAATCCCCCAATCAATAATGAATCTGTTACAGCAGTCTCATATTATACCTAATGTCAGGGGGAGAAACAAAAAAGAAGAAGAAGAACGGAAGAGAAGAAGTTGTAATGAAAGCACATAGGATAGAGATACACATTTCTCTTTAGAGCAATAAATCTTTCCAGAAGGAAGTTGGTTAAAATTCTTTACGTTAAAAAAATGAGGTCCACGGGGACTCCAAATTTCAGTTCGATTTTTAGCTGAGGCATTTTTTTTCTTTATCAAACACTTGGTGCTGTAATGTGATAAGGGCCCCATGCAGACCATAAAACTAATTTATCATCTGTAAGGTGTACAAAGAAAATGGTAACTGCCTGCTTGTCTGCTTGACATATGAGGTCATTTTTGCCGCTAGCTTTCTAATACTGAGCAATTTTATCAGCTATTTATATACATTAATTGTAGGCACCCATATGTTCACCGTTGTATTTAATAATGCATTGCATTGAATATGCATTCCTTAAGTTTTAGCATGCCGTGTGCATCTTTTGTTTAACTGTTTGGTTTGCCTATTAAAGCCCATTATCCAGCTCTACCGTGTAACCCTTCCTGTCTCGATGGGGCTTATATTTTTTTAAATCTTGTTCACCATGTTGAAAGTCAGTGGTGTGAACAAGGCCACCTCTCTCATCCCGAAGGAATAGCAGCAAAACAAGCAAAAATCGGGGCCATGGTCCACTTAATAATACTAAAAAAAAAAAGGATTATTCAATGAGTCTCTTTCCTCGAGGGACAGCAATGCATTCATGCGCTGTGGTGTACACACAGACATGCCTCTCTATCAATATGGGAAGGAAATTAAACAAGGGGCGGATTCTGACGCCAGCTCAAACTACACCAGAGCTCCCGACAGTGGAAATGAGAGCAGGAGCTTAGCTAAGTGCATAAAACACCACAAACATCTGCAGAACCCTCTCTGAAAATGGCTGTGGAAGGAGGAGGACTTTACCCTCTGCCATGAACCCCTGCTTGGGTCTAGAGCCACACCGTGTATCATACACATGAACTCTGGAGTGTCCTCATCCCTGCTGACAGCTCTCCCTACAAGAAAGTGGAAATCGGGGAGAAAAATCCAAGTATTTGTAGACAGCAGCTCTGGGAGGGACTGTTTCTTACCAAAGGTCCCTTCTTTAGTGCAGCTGCTGATTTTCCCTTCCAAGTTCCTACACAATTCTGGTATTCTTTTGTGTCTGATCTAGAACAGCAGCAAATATTACAGACCTTTTCCAACTCTTTGAAGCTGGATGGAGCTTCTGGAAGGGAAGGACTGTCCATTCCGTCACATTGTAACTTGGGAAAAGAGAGCTAAACACATGTGGGAGGAAAACAACGTTATCCTGAAGAAAGATTCTGAAAAATCAGGTGCCTTCCTGTAAGAAGCCCAAACCTGTTTCACAGATTCAAAACTTCCCGGCAGCTGGTCTTATCAAAATGGTGCTCTGAGTATCACACCCTAAATTGGGTGGAGAAAATCTCCATTTCTGCCTTTCCAGGACAGGATGAGAAGCCCTCAATCATGTATCCTGTGCACTGTGCTGCCATCAGACAAAAGGAGCTGTTGTGGCCTCAGAGATGTACTCTGATGCTTTCTACAGATCTGAATTTTAAACTCCTTCTCGTATTTCCAAGGAGCAAAGGAATACTATATATCGACAAACACTAGTTTTCAGGCAGAAGCAGATTCCTTATGGCATTCAAAAACATGTCAAGAAAAACATTTAGGGGGGAAAATGTTTGGTATTTATGATTTATACTTTGTTGCCTTCCTTCAAGTCCTCTTAAACCTGAAAATCCAAAGTTGCTCTTTAAAAACTTCACAAATTGCATCTCAATAGAAAATGAATTTCCCAAAGGCTAAACTTCCAGGTTTTGTTTTTGAAAAGAAGATTCTCTGGCAATTTTGGCTGTCTTTGTAAGAGGTTTTTATTGTCTTCCACCAGGTAATGAAAAGCCTAAGTGTAGTTTGTGGGCAACAGGTCTGAAACAACAGAGATGCTTTTTGACAGCTGAGTACGTCGGTGATCCTTCCCAGAGACCACGGTAAGAGCCTGTGAGTGCCTCAGAGCTGCACTAGCCTTCAGCCTCGTATGTCAAATTCGAGCAAACTTCTGGCTTAAGTCTGTGTGTGATTAAATGATGAAGAGGAACATTCTCCTCCAGGCATTCTGTTTAGTGTGTTAAAGGGCTTTTCATCTAAATATTTTTTTTGTTTCATTTAGTGTCCGTGAAAGGTGCTGACAGATAGCCTCTGCCTCCCTGCAGAATGTCTGGAAAAGCTTCCAGCCTGTACTGGCCCATCCATGTTTCTCAGCATGACACACAGGTATCCCCTCTATGGAGGAAAATATATTCTGGGCACTGTGCAAGCACAAAATTCGTCCTTGGGTAATTATACTGAGTTGCTATCTAGCATATTTCATACTAAATCTTGAAGCATGGCAAGAACGAGCATCGTGATTCACTTGGAAAATAGAGGGATGGGAAGGGAAATGTGATCAGTGCAACAGAGCTGGGCAGCAGCACCAGCTAAGGCATGGTTTAACCCTTCCTGAATTTTAACCCCACATCAAATTTGCACTGGTACTAGCAAGGATTTGACTTAAATTCCCCTTCTCTTCACTATCTTTTGCTGAAACTAAGCTTGGCTCACACCCATGTAGTGAGTCACGTGGGTCAGGGTTTATTCTGTGCTCCCACGGAGCTGACAGGACCCTGCTGACCCAAAGGTCCCCTCAGCTCTCACCTTCTCTCCCTCACTCGTGCAATGGTGGTGGGCATGCACCCCTCTTCACTCCTCTGCTCCCACATCCTCAATCCACAGGGCTGGAATTGAGGAGGAAAGAATAAAGCTTTCCTGGCTCTCCTGCATAAAGCCTGAACTGGAATCTTTGCCACAACCTCTCTATGTCCCAGAAAGCAATCTACAAGATGAGCATAATAAATAACTGTTAAGAGGATTCTGCAGTGTTTTTAGGTAGGGAATAATGAGAAGTCAGCATTGGGTGTTTTTAAGTATGATGAATCTTTAACAGCGGCTAGGTTAAAAATTGTTAGGAGGAAGAAGAAAAAGGAACTGTTTGTCTCTCCCAAGCTGCCAACACCAATAACAACAACGAGGCTGAACAGAAATGTTCAGGAGATGGTGCATTTCAACACAATGCCCTGAAAGAAAGAAACACCCTCACAGTTTAGTCTCGCAGTTCAATTACAGGAGACCTAGCAATTTCCTAGTTCCCCCAAAATACATCCTCTAAATGCAAAACCAATAATTTTTATTCATTTTATTCTTTTTGTCCTCCTTCTCCTGACTCCTGTCACATACCATTTTCTAGATGTCATGTACATATAACCAACAGCAGCTGCCTAATTGTATTGACGCTTTGACCTCTGTCCCTAAACGATCAATTAAAGGGCCTGAAGGGACAGGGGGCAAGATTAGAATGAAGGGCAAGGCCTAAAAAGCCCCTTTCTCCCCTCTAAGGCAGAAGGGCAGCTTCTCTATTGTTAGATCTCATGGTTGCTCCAGCCCCATTACCTCTCCCCACCCTCAGCAGTGAGGTCTTCTGCAGAAGTATTGATCATGCCTTAAATCCTGCTTCACCCACAGAACTGGACAGGTGAGCCAACTGTGATGAATTCTTGATGTTTTAAATCAAATTTATAGGATCTGTCTGCACCCTTCCTCTTGGCCCTGCCTCTGACTGCTGTGACACTATGGTCAGGGATATTGCAGGGGATTTAACACTTTGGCACCTTCTGTTACGAAAGGCGAGGATTTGATTGGTGTCAATCATTTTCCAACCTGTCACACGGAGTTCTCAGCCAGCAAACATTTTAAAGACTGTCTTAATGAACTGGCTCTGCTCCTGTTGTCACCTGTCACTTCCAGCTCACTGCCAGCTCGCTGCTACTCTGGTCCTCTTCTTTTGTGGCTTTTCTATCCTTCTCCTTCCCCTATTTCATTCCCAATATAAGCCACAGCCTTCCCCAATTCCCAATCCCTTCCTGAGACACCCCATTTCTTAAATCTCCCTTTATCAACCCCATGCTGATAAATAAAGAGGTAACCCCAACATCTTGGAGCAGCATGGGCTCTACCCCAAGCAATGTCTCTATACATAGGCTGCTCTTCTCCGTGAAGTTCCCCAGCATTTTGGTGGAACTGCCTCAGTAAAGGGATAATTATTACTTGTTTTTAGAGTTAAAACTAGCATGGAGAAAGAAGGACACCCAGATAGCTTTCCAACACCTTAGTTCAGCATTAACTCTCACCTTGGATGATCAGTGGCTGAAAAAATGATTTCCCAAAGTAAAAGTTGCCAAGTAGATGATCTCAACAAAAGCTAAAACAACAGAAATGTCTCTGAAAACAGCAGTACTCTGCAAAGAGCAACCAAAACACTGCTACAAGAATGGGCTGCATCCATCTCAAATGGGACATGACACTGGTGCAAATTTGGGCAGCTCTCCAGGCCTTCCTTCAGTAGCTGCAGCAAGCCACTGTACATACACAGGGATACATAAGGAAGCTACCGTAGCTACAGCTTGTATTTGTATATAAAGAAGGTACAAACAAGGCAGGAAAATTAAACAGGAACTGGAAATCTATTTCTTCCTTGTGAAGAATTCCAAAACATAGCTGCTCTTACACAGGCTCCAAATCCAATGTAAACGTCAGCTGTGGTGACACCTGCTCATCTCCTGGTAAGCACTGCTTGTTTTTCCCGGCATATTTGTCATCACTCCTGATTTTTCCCGGCACATATTTAACTTCTGTCGGGGTCACTGACGGCCATTGCTCAGGGAGGGCAGACTGTGATGCCTGTGGTGAGCAGGGAGACTTGAGTCATTTTCGGGGCTGTAGGAATAACCAAAAACAATGTTCAGCTGACTGGCAGCACACGTCCTCTTCTCCCTAGACCTCACACTTGACTTTTAAAGGTATTAGGAGAGATTCTCATCTGGTGCAAATCAAACCAGTGGATTTGCATGAGTGGAGGATCTGGGAAGCCCAGGTATGGCTTCCTTTACACTGGTGGAAATCAGGGGCCACTCCACCACAGAGAGCTAGGTAAAATGACAAAAGAGGGCTAAGAATCACCCCAGCCACCTTCTGTCCTCCCCCGTGTGAAGGCAGTGCATGAAATATATTTCACTCCTTCACCTGATATGTCATCTGGCTGGCAGGTGCAGAAGCAGCATCACTGATCAACTCCTGGTGCATCTGTGTCTCAGTGTTTCATTTTCAGCATTTCAGGGGAAAATGAAATGTATCAATGTGCATAAACTCCTATTAATGGGATGTACTTCTTCAATTTACACTCAGGCCTTGAAAGTGTAAATATTTTTCTACTCCCTGTTTAGAGTTTTCTGTGATTTGCTCAGCTGTGTAAATTGCTGGCTTCTCCATGCACAAAGTTGTGCACGCTATTTTTAAAGTCAGCTTTTTATGACAATGTGGTATTTAGAACAGGGATTTGGGAGGCAGGACTCCTGGAGCCCAAACTCGTCCTCATTCACAGCAATTTTACAGTCGCATAACTCCATCCGTTCCAGGTAAGCCAGTCTGTGTCTCCAAGGTAAAAAAAAACAAGTCCTGCTGGGTCCAGGTGTGTGATGGTGGCTGAAGTTTTTTGCTTGTCTATGCCTCAGTTTCCTGGGTTGTAAAAGAGGATTAGGAGGTCAAGTGCTCCTGGGTGTGACCAGGTGATTTCCATACCCATGCTTCAGCACTCCTAGAGAAATTACTGCCCAATACAAAAGAACTTTTGGAGGCAGTAAGGTAATGAGCTGTTCTTGTGCCACCCTGAATCTTTTGATCCGGGTTTCGACTGGAGGAAAAAACAATTAAATGAAGAGAAGAAAAGAGAAGTCATGAAACACCCTTTATCTCCCTTCTTCGTACAGGTATTTGAGTGTCAGAAACCTTTGGCTTAACTCAGGTGTCTACAGACCAGCCTGTGTATTTCAAGAGAGCAAACACATCCCAGACCAGGAATTGCTTTTGCACCTGGCCTTTGGTCAGGAAAGCACCAGACACTGTCTGCTGCCTGTAGGGCAAAATCTGCTCCTACTGAAGCCGATGGCCAAGCTTCCTTTTGCTACAGGAGTACCTAGAAACCACAGAAAGGAAATAAAAGTGAGCATTTCTATGACACACATGAGAGTCAGTACAGAGGCTGGCTGAGTATTTCAGGTCTAAAAAGCAATATGAAGATACTATTTCCAGACCTAATGTGGTCACTGCATAGACCTTGGGGCAGACAGTACTGTGTCTCGTTTGGAGATTCACCCACTGAGGAACAATGCAGGCGTGTGGAGTGGCTCAGTTGTCTGATGGGCTGGGGGATGAAAAAGGAATATGTTGCCAAATTTTAGAAAAACACCGTGATAGTAGCGCACACACATGCACATATCTGCAGGTACAAGCAGACATGAAGACAAAGAGCTTTGTGCCCTCCCGTTGCTCAGGGACACGGCCACAGCACGGTGTGCCTGGACCGTGTGGCCAGAAGGGAGGGTGAAGAACAGATGTGTTTGTTCTCCTTAATGCAGCCCCATTAGGTGAGAACGGAACCAAATCCCCCGTCTCATCTGGCTTAAAACACTTCATCTGCCTTGAAGTATTTGGGAGAGGGCGTACTGCCACAGAGGAGCTGGTGGCAGAAGAGCACTGCCCTGCTCTGAAAAATGAGAGGAGCCTGCCCAGCGCAGGGGGCTGGCCAGGAGACGGCAAGGAGACAGAGGACTGAAGTCGGAAGAGGTGTTAGATAAATAAGGTGCTCCCGGTGGAATCCATTACCGGCTGATTAGGAGAGCTATTCGGGTTATCAATATCCAGATAAAGCACAGGCTGTGAGGAGGAACTCAACCATGAAGGTGGCCTGCTGCTGCCTCGCCTCCGGAGCTGGGAGGACCCGGCTCCGATGGCTTTCTCTGGAAGCACCCCTTGCTCTGCTCTGTCCCACACGAGCATGAAGGTCTCTCTGCAACTGAGGTCCCTGGACCCTTGAAAGGAAGGAACTGGCAGGATGGGGAGAGCAGGACAGGCTGTCAGTGGGGCAGGATGAGGACACAGCTTCCCCTGTGCCCCACTGTGAGCTGGGCGACTCTGAAGGACCACAGCATAAAAACCACAGCCCAGCGTGCTCTAGCAAGAGCCAAGAGCTGCGCCAATTAAAAGAATCCAGGTCTGACTTTCAAAGAAAACAAAAAATTTAACATCCTGCTTGGTCCTTTTGTCTGATTAAAAACCACTGACCTGTCTGGAGCAGTTGATTTAAGGACACAGGAAACAAAATTGGAAGCAGGATTACTTTATTTCAGCTAGCTTTAAATAACAGTGCAGCAGCCACCCCACCAGCACAGCCCTGCCTAGCAGAGCCTGCTCATGCTGCTCCCTGTCGCAAGATTTGGGAACTCAGGGTGCAGCAGTGAAGCGCCAACCTCACAGAAAGCTCAGAGTGGGGGTGTCAGATGGCATTTGAGGTCACTTGTAGAGGTTTGTTCAGACAGCAGTCTGGGGGGGTCAGCTGGCCCTTCCTGTGGGCACTGCTGCCCCACAGCACAGCTGATGGGGAGAGAGCCCTCCTTTGCCCCAGAGTGTGGAGCTGATGGGTCCAAGAAGCAGGTGAGTCACCTCTGCAGTGGCTTGCTTTGGACATGGCTTGTGATGGATGACTCAGGTCTGGTTGGTGGTGGCACCCCCGCTCCGACCCAGCTTTCAGAGAGCACTCACCTCACGAGGGACGATTGAGATCCTGTTCTGCTGGTTGATCCCCTAAGGCTGTAGAACCTGTACTCCTCTCTATGGGTTTTGCTTTATTTTGGCACTTTCAGGGTCCCTGTGCCTGCTGCACGAGGCTCCTGCCAGCTCTCCTTCCCCACACTTTGCATTGCCTGCTTGCCTCTCTGTGCCTCGCTGCCCCCATCCCTGTCTGGCTCACGGCTCACTGCACTGTCCAGCTAAGACAGGCAGGGTCAGCTGTTTCCAGCTGCCTGATTCTGCTTCTTTTTTCCCCCTCTCCATCTCCCAGGCTCCAGTTTTGCTCCAGTTTTTTGCCCTGAAATGAGTGGAGCAGCCTCAGGTTCTGCAGCCCATCTCCACCATCTCAGGGAGCCTTCCTCCCCTCTGTGCACTGTCCCCACGGCACAAAATCATGCACCAAAAATCCCCGTCCTCCAGCAGCAGCTGCTGGGATGCTTTCTGCCTGTATCCCAGGCTGGGAGCACAACAGCAAGAGCAGCAGCATTTTGGAGAGTCAAACGATACACAGAGAGCAGAGGCTCTGTGCAACAAAGACTGCGGCACAGGGAAGGAAAGTTCAATACGTCTTTATTTTGGGGCTCTACAGCTCTACATTCCCACTGGTCCTTCCTCCTCACTGAAGCCTTTTCCACACCCTCTGTGCTCTCTGTTTATGTTCACCTGCTACCCAATTAACTCCCCGTTTAGCTGTGCACCTGCAGTGGCTTTATCCTCAGACCACTGCACTGGAGCCATTAACCCTCTAGATTGCATTCAGCTCTGAAAAATACCCATCTGAACGGCTGGAGCATTCATCTGTGAATAGGAAATATGCTACAGTAGTTCATGGCTGGTAAATATGTGACGGGGGGAAGAGAGATTATGCTTTATTATCAATTGACTTGTGTCGCCAATGGGCTTTCTGTCATAATTGACTAATGCCACCCAGAGTGATATGTACTTCTGCTGATAGCTGCATTACAAGTTAACACTCCAGCACAGTATATGTTTTCATTCAATCTCTATAGGAGAAACTCATATATGGCATCTGGCAATGCCCCGAGGGAGGAAATCAGCCGGCTTGGGACCTAGTGGAAGGCACTCAACTACAAACGACAGGAGAGGAGGGAAGAATTGGGAAAGTCAAAGCAAAATTAGTCAGAGGAGATTTGGCATTTCGCAGCATCTCCTGCCTGATGCATCGAACTTTCTGGGAGCAGCCAAAGAGCTGGAGACTCCCTGAAGCTGCAGAGATGCTGTTGTTGGGGTCTGGGCATGGTTTTGGAGGAGGAGGAGGAGGAGAAGGAGGTAAGGAGTGGAGCTGTAACAATCTGTTAACTGAAAAGCTGCTGCAGAGGGTGATGCACGCAACGGGGGATAAAGGGCCAATGCAGAAACAGGTCTGGAGAGGGAGAGAGAGAAACTTCTGTGTGGGCAGGAGGGGCTGAGGTGGGGAGAGGAGGCTGGAG
Source organism: Acanthornis magna (assembly GCA_036785705.1). Taxonomy (NCBI): domain Eukaryota; kingdom Metazoa; phylum Chordata; class Aves; order Passeriformes; family Acanthizidae; genus Acanthornis; species Acanthornis magna. Next base: position 4,107,753 of record JAWUZG010000173.1, on the reverse strand, counting down.
ATAACATCAGCTCAGAACAAAACCTGCTGATTGCAACCTGCTTCTCAGAGAAGAGAAAATTAACCTTCCATATCTCTCTTAACAGAGAAAAACTAAATACTCGGAACCAATGGCATGTTTGTCTACCTTCTCCAAACACACAATTTTGCCTCAAGGGAGCCTCACAACCTTGTCCTGTTGTCCCCCTCTCCAGGCTGCAGTAGTAGGGACCTCACTACCTCGGTCTGCTGCAATACCCATCATAGAGAAGGGGAAAAACAAGAAAAAAACAAAAGAAAATCTGTATCATCACTGGGCAAGGCATTGGCTTGTGCCTCAGTTTCCCTCTGCACAAGGTGGGAAGCATTCACAAAGCTGCTTAGGTACCATTGAAAGCTCCAGAGTCTCGAATGACAAGTTCTTCAGAAACAACTGTTATTATGGACTGGGAAAGCACCCCGAAGAAAAACAGGAAAAGTGTTTAAGAATGCTTTGTACTGGCCTGTTGAAAAAGAGAGCAAACTCCGTATCTATTTTGATGCTTCTTTTCCCCATCATTCCCTGGCCAGAAGATGGACAAAGCTTAGGGACAGCACCTTTGCACTATCAGGTTTATTTATGACAGCCTGGACGGAACCTTGAGCAACCTGGTGCAGTGGAAAGTGTCCCTGCTCATGGCAGGGGTGTCAGAACAAGGTAATGAGATGATCTTTAAGGTCCCTTCCAACTCAAACCATTCTCTAATTCTGTGTTTCCCTCTTTCTGTTTCTGTGTTCCCCACGGTGTGATCTCAAACTTTAGGACACTCCACTGTCCAGCTGTGGCACTGCCATCCCTCAGGCTGCTGCAGATGTCAGGGCATTGTGCAGGGAATGCTCCCCATCTCACCCCACGGCCTTCCCTCACCAGCCCCATCCCTTCACCTGAGCACAAACCCTTCCTCCCCAAGGAACTCAGCCTGCCGCCCATCCCTGCTGCAAAAACCTCTGGAAAAACTTCTCAGCACCAGCCTCTCTCTCTCCCCCTGACCACATCCACCCACAAACACACACACACACGGTCTTATCTCTCCCATTGCATGCACAGAGCCAATGTTGGCTTAAAAAAAATCAGGCCAGCTCTGCAGCAGATGGAGGACTGATACAAAACCGTGCCGGTCAAGTGATCCCCCCCCTCCCCTTATTCTCTCCCATTCCTCCCCAATAAGTGAGCAACAAAGAGGGGGAGAGGGAGGAGAGAAATGGCCCATTTTCCAGCTTGTGAGATGATTAGCACTGAAAAAAAAAAAAAAAAAAGTATTTGCTGCACCAAAATATGCCTGGAGGTTGTGCAGGCACCAGCTGCCATCTAGTGGAAAGCTGGTCTGGTTTGTCACCATCAGACACTGCCTCATTTACCTCCGCAGCAGGAGGTGAGGGAAGTGTGTTCTCCTAAATGTGTTAACTTAGCAGTGTTATACACTAGAAACAAATTAATATATAATTCTTCTGTGTCTTAAGGTCATTACTGCCGAGGCATAAATTAATAGAGCTATTCCAGTTAATTCATTTTGGCATTTGCTTCTGCATGTCTGAGCACATATGTGATTGGGGCCTTCGTCTCCTTTCCGCTGGTGGAAATGATGAAGTCCTGAAAGAAGCTTTGCCATATTAATGTCATTTTTAACCTAAAAGTCAGGGAGACGTGGGCTCTGCTGCCTTTTTGCCTCTCGCACTCCTGTGAGGCAGACTGCAAGCACAGAGTTACTTTTCGAACAAATCCAAGATGAAACCGAAGGACACAGTATTTTTCCTCACAGATGTGTGTGTCCTACGTTTAAGCAGGGCATTAGAGCACTCTTCTGAGAATAGCAAAGAAGGCTGTAATGCACATTATCCGATCACGGACGCATTAAGCTGTCCTACAGAAATATAGATGTTTTCCTTTCAGATTGGAGAGAGAACAGACATAATCAGTGGAGAATGAGACTGCAGCTTTAGCATCCTTTTTGCACTTCTTTCATTTCCCTTATTTTCTTCATGGGGACACATCCTGCAGGGCATCATGTACCCCAGACACTCGGCTCGGCTGTAGCTGCATCCTCTGCTCCCAGGAGGAGAACAGGGAGTTTGCAGGGCTGGGCCATTACCTGGGGATCTCTTTTCTTCCTGTGCCAACACTGGGACTGTTTCAGATAAACATATTTTGTTGTGGTTTTGCTTTGGGTTTATTTTTTTTGGTGTTTTTTATTGGTGGTGGGGGTTTTTGTGTTTGTTTTGGTTTTTGGGGGTTCTTTTCATAGTTTGTCCTTTTTTTTTCCATGAAAATATGAAGGGGGGATATTTTGGTAAAGGGTAGAATTTCTCACAAGACTCATAGAAAAAGAAAAAGGGTCTGGCACTGGCTCCACCAGCATGCAGCTCTGTCACACAAACAGGACACACAGCATCAAGCCTCTGCATTTTTCAGACAGAGAGGAAACTTGAATCCATCTGCAAGAAGTGACAAGAACAGTCTTCTTTTTTTCTTCTTTTTTTTATTTCTTAATTTAAAAAAACCAACAAAAGCAAAGTCCTCAAAAATACTCCACAAACTAGGGAGCAAAAAAATATTATAGATGCTCAATTAAAATTGTTTCTCAGACTCTTACACAATTTTTTGTAAAGGAAAAAACAAATCTTTGCAGTAAAAATATCATTGAAGTGTCTGCCTGAAAGATTCTTTCGCTAACCAAAATGTCTCCTGGATCAAGAGAAAGTATGAAAATTGTGTAAAATAGTTTCAGGCAGGTTTTTTTCATGTCCTCTTGAGTCAAAAGGACTGTCACTAATGCATTTATGTATTTTCTTCTCTCTGTTTTGGTGATCAGGGGATTGCAGCACCTAAGGTCTATGCAAAAAGTGCTTGCAGCAACGTGCTTGCTGCAAAACCACCATGAACTTTATTACTGTTTGTACTGCCAGCTTTGTACAGATTTGAATTATTTGGGCAGAGATAGACCGCGTGGGCAGAAGGCAGCAATTTAAAGTGTCCCAGGTGCAGCAGATACTGCTGAAAACAACAAGGGTAGGGGACTGTACTGATCCTCCTCCTGTCTGTCTAAAAATGGTGTAAACCAAACTAGGTCCCATGGATTGAGGCTGGGACCCCACAGTGATGCCTGGGACAGCCAGTGGTGCCTTTTCCACCCTCGTTATGCTGCTCTGCAGACAACCCCAGCTTCCTTCTTCTTTGCAGAGACCTAAATCACCCCAAAAGGCTTTTGCCACCCTGGCACACCCCTCTCCATGAGGATACACATCCCCATGTGCTGGGACAGAGCACAGCCTTGCCACATCTTTTGACATCCCTTGGGGAATCTGCTGTGGTGCTTCTGCAATGAATTTCGGGTGAATCTCCAAACTCAGTCAGTTCTTCCAAGGTAAATTCTGAAAGAAGCAACAAGAACACTGAATTCATAACACCCTCATGAGGAAGACTTGTGCTGTTCTCTGTAGCATTGCAGCGAAGTGTCGAATTTTGCACAGTGAAGGTAGAAAGGGTATGCTGAAATCAAGGCAGAAGAGTGCTGTTTGCTACAATAACATGCCTCTGTTTATGTAAATGAGCTCTTGCTCTGTGTCTACAGAGGTGCATACATATATATGAGTGTGTGTTTGCATGTGTGTGCTGCGTTTTTCTTTTGGTTGAGGCTGTGGGCTCAGTGCTGCTAATAAGAGTTTTGTGTTTTGTTGGGTTTTGTTGTTTAGTTTTGTTTTTGTTTTTGTTTTTTTTTTTGCTCTCATGCATTTCACGCCAGCAAATTCCTGGAACAACCTGGGGTCAAACTGCCCAGGAAAAGCAGAATAGCAGTCAGATGTGTGGCATTGTTCTGGTCCTGACCCAGCCAGCAGAAGGAAACCCTTCAGTGCGGGTTTGGCTAAGGACAGGGGAGCACCAGGGCTGATGGGCTTTGCAAATCCTTGGGAAGGCAGATCCACACACATAATGAAACCCGCTGAAATCAAAGCCTAGAGCTTCATTCTTCAGCTGCAATCCCTTAATCTTTCAGTCTCCATGGGGCAATTACTGTTTGGGATTAAGACTAGAACCTGAAGGATGGGGGAAGTAAAATGAGTGTGTTAAAATAAGGCTCTCGGAGTCAGAGGGAAAGGGAGAGAATAAAAGACAGTGATACATGTCTTGATGGCACACTGTCATTTCAAGGGCCAAATGTCTTCCTTTACTCTTCCTCATGTGAGAAGAAGACAGGAACCCAATCCTGCATCATTCTCTTCTTAAATAAAAAATATGTTTTATCTGTGTGGAAAGATGTGTTTCTTCCTGTCAATAAGTGTCAGCAGCTAATCTGAACCTTTCAATAAAACAATGCCATTAAATAATTTAACCTGGGAAGAAACACTGATGGCTGTGAAATAATTTATGGATTTCAGATGTGTCAAACTTTAAAGCACTGAAAGGAAGAAATATGAGAAATGGACCAGCGTGAGATTGCCGAGCAGAAAGAAAAGGAGTTTGTGAGATTCCCCCACTAATAAAAGAAAAAGTGTTGAGGATGAAGAGCCACTAATTCTATATATCACATGAAAAAGTACATAAAGGTAACATGTATAAAGACAGAAGATATACTATCTATAGAAAATTCTAAGACCGTTTAAAAGATGTGTAAGGAAATAACACAAAGAGGTGGAGTGTTACTTGCCTGATGCCTGCATGCAATTGCTAGTCCTCTGAATACACATTAAATAAACACATCACAGGGAAAGCAGAGTTCACTAGAACAGTGGGTTTCAGCAGCGAGTTAAAGGTGACATTGCAAAAGAAAGTGACAGATGATGAAAAACCAGCTATTGCATACATTTAAAAAAAATAAGAAGAGAAAGGAGGAGGAGTGTACTTAAATAGAGCTGGGTATTGTATAGTCTGTTAACCTTATTAAGTAAACACACTATTTAAACCCCCTTGGAAAAATGGGAATAGAAGGAAAACAACAGACTGAATGTATGTTAGCACATGGATCTGATACTCCAGGGCATTTCCTTCTTTTTCTCTCTCTCTTTTTTTTTTCCCTTCCCTTTTGCTATTTATTTTATTTTATTTTCATTTTCATTTGGCAACTTCTGCATTCAAAGCCCAGAGCTTGGAATTTCATACCTATTTAACACCTGGTTAAGCAACACTTAACCATTGGCACCAGCTGACTGCATCCCCATTAAGCAGAATTACTCTCATCATAGACATTGGAAATGGAAAAGACCTACCCGGTCATGTAGACCATTATACCACAACCAGTGCAGGATTGTTCCATTTAGTAGGAAAAGAAGAAGGATGGGCTTGTCAGGGGATGATGACTCAGAAGAGTTTGGTTCTCTTCCCAGCTCGATCTTAGGCTTCCAGAGCGACCTCCAGAAAGCCACTTAACCTTGTTGCGCCTCAGTTCCCCATCTCAGCAGCAGCTTCCTTTCTTCCATCTCCGCATTTGTCGTATAAGTTCTTCAAGGCAACATTTATTTGTACTTAGGTGTGTTTGCTGTCGGTAATAGAAAGGCTCCCTGATTTCAGATAGAGAAGGAAAGTACAGCTGGGGCATCCATAATAGCCTGTGCTCCCTTTAAGGCTTTACCTCTGAGTAATAATGTGGGTTTTATTCCTTTCCTGAACAAAGAGAGTAAAAAGAAAGCAAGGAGATAGAGACAGATCAAAGATGACCTTTCTTTTGAATTATGATCTCTTTCTTTCTTAAAACCGATTTAACAACAGAAATTATAAGCTTGAAATCCTAAGTGATTTCTCTACATGAGAGTCCTTTTCTCTTAAGGTCTCCCCACTTTTACATTCAAGCCTTTTTGGGGCCACCACGAGGTGCAATCTAGGACTGGAAAATGCAACTGCAACATCTGTCAGCTAAAGAAATCTCTGCAGAAGTCAGACAGTTGGAAGACTTACTACAGTCCCTGAGTTTATGTTAAATAATTCATATGCTAACACTTTCCGCTGGTAGCAGTCACGGGGAAATCCCAAGCTGAATTTAACAAACAAAACAAAAGTTTCCACTCACCCCTCCTGCCTTCTAATGGCATGTGGCCAGAACAACTCGCTGGCAGCGCCGGGTGCGCTGGGATTTGGCTGAGCCGTCACCAGCACCACCTTCTGCCCATGCCATGGAGGAGCCCGAGCTGGTGTGCAAACAGTGCCTCTGCACCCAGGGCAAGGGAAAGCCAACGGGAATATTTGGCCAACAGAAGTATTTGCTTCTGTGGAATCACCTGGTGTTTCACACAGATGTGCAAAGCCCCGTCAGTTCGGCCCCAGCCTCGGCAGCTGCGAGGTCATGAGCTGGGCTGTCCTTCGCTAGGATCCTGTCGTGTCACATCTGAAGATCATCTCTCAGTCCCTCTCCTGGGCTGTGCTACCAGGTGATATGACATCAGAGAGGCTTCTGGGTCCTTTTCCTTGATGTAGGAGTGAGCTGAGACTTCTGAGAAAGTCAACAAAGGCTGCTGGCTTTGTCTTTTGCAAGGAGGAAACTTTCATATTTATTTTATACCGATGCACACAGTCACTTTAGAAAGAGATACTCTTTTTGGGTTGTTTTCTACATGATGGGATTGTTCTGCATGCTGACTGACTGTCGAATGTCTAGACTAGTCTGTAGGTGGAAAGAAAGGAGTTATTTTAAAAATAAACCTCACTCCCTTTATGTTGTTTGGTTTTTTCTCTCCGTACAGCTAATCAAACAAGTCTTATTCATCAGTTATTGTTTGATAGAGGGGAAGAGGCTAATGGTAGAGGTAGAGGTAACTTTTTAAAATGTTAATTAAATTTAAAAGGATATTGTTGTTAACATTAACACTGCAAGGACATAAAGGATTAGTTCTCTCCGTCTTGGAAATGTTAAAATACAGATGAAAATTTATGGGAATATTTATGTGTATATAAATAATGTTAAATCTAATAGCTGCTCATTAACTTTCGTGGTTTTATATCAAGCTCAGAAAGAGATCATAAAGTAATATGAGATCTTCTAGAAAAGGACAAGATTAACCTACCAAATTCTTTGCCTTCTAACTTAATGTGTCAAGCCGAAGAAGCCAGAAACAAAACAGTGCCCTTCACACTGCAGTGTCCTTTATTGACTTTTTTTTTTTTTTTAACTTTTCCACTTCTTTTGACTAAGTTAGAGCCTTACAGCCTTTTTCCCCAACTGGCATAAAATGATATCAGACCCACTGCATGCAATGATATATGCCTCTGCCTTCAGTCAAGAGAAAGTACATCACTATTTTATTGGATGCAGGTCTCAAGAGCTCATGAACTCAACAAACACCCCTATAAATTACTGGAAAGCCACACCAAAGTGTAACAACAATAAACTAGAAATGGCCTAAGTGGCTTTACTCAGCCAGACCTTCAAATACTACTCTGTATGAGATTCCCATGCTGCTTCCTTGCTCATTGCAGCTATTACCACCTTCTGTACAACCAGATGTATTAGGTCACATGCAACAATCTGCCCGTGCCTTCCCCACTCATGAAACATCCTTAAAAGAGTTATTTAAAAAACAGAGAGGTCGAGCAAACAAATTTTCCGTAATGCAACTTTTACTTAATTGCAGGTTTTTCTAGTATGCTGAGGAAATACGCTAAACAATTTCCTTTGCAATCTGACATCCCACACAAGAGTTGGGTGAAGTGGTGATGAAGATGAGGTTCAGAGCCCACGAGGTAAAGTTTACTTTGCTAATGACTTCACTGCAAAGGTGAATGTGCAGTTCATTACTAATGCCCACCCCCTTCTGAATTTCTTTGGCAAGATTGTCAGTGTGCACGTCAATTTAACGCTGATCCTGCTGTTTAAAGCATTTCTAATGTGAGCACATGTCCAATAGCCAGTAGAAATTCCACTGTGAGTGCATTAACTCACGTCACACCTTCTACCAAGCACCCATTATCTGGTGTTGATTTCCAGTCACTCCAGACTGGAGGCAGATTTAGACCAACTATCTCAACCGGAAAGCTATTCATCAGGGACAATGACAGTGACCACATTGCCAAAACTGCACTTTTGGGGTTTTCCAGCATGCTCACTAAACTGAAAGCTGGAGCCTTCTCCATCTCCTCCCTGACACGGTTTTGAGCAGCAAGAATGTTGTCACTGAACTATCTGGAAACCATCCCTTTTAAATGGCTTCTCACACCTGGCTTCCCCTGAAAGCTTTGATACTTATTGCTTAGAAATATTGGGTTTCTAAAGCTAATTGTTGCTGATGCTTATATCCGCAGAGTCTCTGGGAAGGAATTTATAGCTTGTTTGGTTTGGACTTCCACGTCTTCCCATATTAGATTATTCTACAGTCTTTCCACTGAGAAGTTATTTTGATGTTTATCTTCTTTCTCTTAATTTCAACCCATTATCCTAGTTATTTCCCCCTGGGGTAATTTTGTTCCTCCCTGGGTGTTTGTGCTGTTCAGACATTTGCAATGGGCTCCCTCTCCCCCTCAGATGTTGCTCAGCCCTGCTGTGCATATTGACGGCTGTTCTTGTAAAACTTTCCTTGTAAATCAACCCCTCCAGCTCTCTAATCATTTTTGCTGCACTTCTCTGAACTCCCTCCAGTTTGTCTTCATCTCGCTGGTAATAACTTTGCCTATGTGTCATTTGGCATTTTCTCCTTATCACATTCCAGCAGAGCATCAAACCTTTTGCCCTGTTGCTGCGTGCTGTTGTCAGGTAGACTGGACTTGAATGATTGACGTAATCCCTTAATTTGCCGGAGGGGCAGTTTTAGATTTTTGTAAACCAGTAAATTGGTGATTTGAGCCAAATATGATGCTGGGGAGGGGGGGGTTATTCACTCATCTTGTCTAAACAAAACTGGAGCTGATTTTGTGGATTTAAATCCAGGGAGCTCCTGGGTGTTTTTCCCTGCCGTTTCTGATGTTGGAATAAAACATCAGTGCTAATTTGATGGCTTTCCAAGCAGAAATCAAAATTCAGAGGAAAAAATCTTCCTTGTTGCTGGGTCTGGGAGGCTTCGTTTTTGTCACTGATGGCAGAAGGTGAGAGAGACACAGTTCCAGGCGAGAAGAAGCAGCCCCTGCACAATCCCAACTCTCCAGTCCTGTTCCCAGCCATTCCCTGAAGTACAGTCCAAGACGGAAAGAATTGTCCTTCCCTGTAGACACGACTTTGCTCGTTCTCTGTCCTAGAGTAACAGGTCTCTGTTGGCTTCAGCCTCCTGCCCTCATCTCAGTTTTTCATTCTGCCATGATTGTGCTCCGACTTTTTCAAGGCTGCCTTGCTTTATTCATGGAAAACAATCCCACTCCTGGGCAGATCCTGGCCCATGGGGTCAGGGAGATGGAGGAGTTTACATGCTAAAACTTCATGTTGCATCATGAAGCACATTTTAGTGTGCACAGTTGGTTCAGATGTCCCTTGAATATCCCTTCCATGTTGAGAGCTTGCAGCCTCCTTACCGTGGTTTTAAAAACGCTGAATTCTCCGAGCAAAAGGTTCCTATGACAAAAGATTGCCTACCTTTCCCATGATTACATTCCCAAAGGTGAATGCCAATGTGTCAACAGAAGGAAATATTTCTCCTGCTTTCTTCAATAATTTATTGGCATTCACAGCTTTCCCCTTCATGATGACTGCTCCTGCAGCTCTAAGAATATCAGCTCCACTGAGAGATTGAAATTTACTTGTCACAGCTCTCCCAGGCAGTTACGAATGGTGTGGTGCAGGCAGGCTCCTGATTAAAAAAATTAGGGACAGGATGCAGAGCAACAATACAGCTGCCCCACCCCAGGAAACTTTAAAGGCCAGCCTAAATGCAGATGAACCATTTTGAAGGTAGACAATTTTATCTCAAAAAAAAAAAAAAAAAAAAAAAAAAAAAAAAAAAAAAAAAAAAGCCCAGAATCCATTCTTGTATCCAGCTGCCTTCCAGCACTGAGATGTAGGTATGGACTCATCATCTCCATGACATCTGGGTGGGATGAATTTCTCATTTTGTGCCTCGACCCATTCATCTGCTGGCTTTTGAATGAAGAAATGTCCCAGTGGGGCTGAATTTGTCAGAGTCAGTGACTCTCAGTGGGTTGCACTCAGTTTTGTGACCCAGATCCCAAATTAGCAATCATGAAAGAGAGAGTGAACCATTTATTCAAATTCATAATTCATTATTAGAAGATGCTTGGGTGCAGTCTTGGAAATGGTCTCATAAGTGCCTGCTTTGAGTAAATAACTTTTTCTTTTTTTTTCTTTTTTTTCTTTTTTTTTTTTGCAGTATCCCATCACAACATGGACCTTGGGTTCAGAAACCTCATAATAATTCCAGCTCTTTGACAGGAATAACATGTCCTGCCTTCCCTGGGCACAGCCCATCGCCCTTAGCTGGCGATCTCAGTGCTGGACAGACAGAAACCTGACCAGAGGAGCCCAGATCAGCCCAGAGTGTCCACCTGTGCTGACCAGCTGAAAGCTGCAATTCAGGAGCTGCAGCAAGTTATGAAAGGTCTTAGCCAGCACTCACTGCACACAAATGTTCCTGTGGCACATCAGAAGTTAAATCAATTTTAAGTTAACATCACAGCAGGTCAATTTTATTTATCAGTTTGGCTTGTGTAATTTTGTCTATACATGTTTTCCCAAGAAAATGATGGGTTTTTTAGTTAAGAAAGCATTTTCACGATTTTTTGTTATACTGAAAGATTGTGTTTTGAGGGTGATTTCAGGGGGGAAAGGAGGTTGCTTGCTTGTTCAGGTTTGTTTTTTTTTTTTACTTTAGGGTTTTTTGGTTTTTGTTTTGTTTTGGTTTTTTTCTGTTTTGTTTTATGAAGGCCAGAAGAAAATAGTTTCTTAAAGAGGTCTCCACTTAGTTCAAGCAGATGAAATTTGGAATTGATTTGAACATACTTATTTAGCTATACACCAAGTTCTCCAAAAATCCAATTACAAATAATTTTAGAAAATCTTTTTTTGATGAAATATAAATGTAATATTGGTTTAATATTTTCTTTCATAAAAGAAAAAAAAAAATCCCTCTTGTCATTAGCTGGCCATTCTTAGCACTTTCATATCTCCTCCCCCTTCTGTCTCTGTGCTTCCCACTCTCCTCATCACCACTTCAGTTCCAGGCTCCACCTGTCAAAGTGCTGAAAACTTTAAATTAGCGTTACATGGAAAACAGATGTCCTTCTTCATTAAGCACATTGCAAGTTTGCAACAGTTCTTTTTCTGCTTTGAATTGAGTCTAGCCCCTCTCCCACCCTGAAAATAAATAAAATTTCCAGAGAAACATAATTTAAAAATAAGACAAAACAGAAGTTTTGGTCAATAAAAATATTTCTGACTGTAAATAGAGATTGTTATAATTTGTTTTAAGAACACTTACATGCTTAAAATATTGTTATACAATAACAGTGAGTATCCTTGTGAGAAGTTACTTTGAAGTAATAAAAAATGTCTCCTGTTCTGAAAATTTGAGACTAGATTGCCTGCACTTTATTGAAAAGATGGATTTCATTTTTAACTGCTCCATCAGCATGTCATTTTACTGACTTCAGGTTTTCTGACAAAAATCCAGCATTTTGATCTGATCAGCTCTGCATACAACATTTAAGGGCGAAGAACCTTCCTTAGAGAGTTTTCTGACGCAGGATACCATGGGGAACACAGGACTGGCAATGCATAGCTCACCCTTAAGGTGTGGTGAAAGCTGGACAGGGACAGGTTGTCCTTCCTTGTGGACAGCTGCCTCAACCCCACTGCCATGGCCAGTGACTGCTTGCACAGGGTATTTCAAAAATAATGGATCATTTCTGTATCTCAGAGCAGCCAGCCACAGATGGGAGCTATCATAGCCCCTTCTGCAGAGCCACAGGGAGGGAGACCCAAAAACAAGCCCCACCCTGACCCTTTGGAAGTGCTGAGCTCCTTTGGAGAGCTGACCAGACCACACCTCACTTTTACACAGCAAAGAGATTTCCCAGGATATTTCTTGCCTGGGAAACCACTTCACAACCCAGACAGGGACCAGGAGCTCTTTCTCAGCACTGCTCGGTCCCAGGACATAAATCCTTATGCTTGAAGACTTTAGCTAGCCTCTAATTAACGAAGCTGAGGCAGAAACTTCCCTGTAGGCCAGTTATTCCATATCTGCATTCTGCAGGGTTTCTTGCTCTTGACTCTGAAGCAGCTACCAGGGCCACTCCTGGGGAAACTCCAGGCAGTGGCTCAGACCCCTTATCAAGTCTTAATATGAAGCTCGGGATCCCACAGTCCTTACCAGAGTCTGGAAACCCCAATAATTTACATTACAATGTCCACTTCCCACCTGCTTCAGAGATAAAAATCATCAACTACTCTCCTTTTATTCTCTTTCCTTTCCTTTCCTTTCCTTTCCTTTCCTTTCCTTTCCTTTCCTTTCCTTTCCTTTCCTTTCCTTTCCTTCCTTTCTTTCCTTTCCTTTCCTTTCCTTTCTTTCCTTTCCTTTCCTTTCCTTTCCTTTCCTTTCCTTTCCTTTCCTTTCCTTTCTTTCCTTTCCTTTCCTTTCCTTTCTTTTCCTTTCTTTTCTTTTCCTCTCTTTGTTCTTCATCTTTTTGTTGTTGTTGTTGTTGTTGTTGTTTTTTATGAAAAAAAAGCCAGGTACATCATAGCAAGAGTAGGTAATTTGGCTCCATTTTGTATTTAGATTTTGAATTTTCCTCTGTCACAGAAAGGATTTTTCATCAGAGACTTTGGATGCACGATAGCTGCGGGCATTTAATCTGCAGAGGCGCTCCTGAGGATACACGCTGCAGCATCTACTGTCTTTGGTTTTCATCCAGAGAGAGAAGACAGAGGTGAATTTGGAAGGGATCCAAAGAAAGAAAAGAAAAGAAAGTGGTGTTCCTAATTTCACACATTTCTGTAGCTGGAATGTGTCTTGCAGGCAGCAGGATGCCATTAATGTCTCCATGGCCCGGGGACGTCCCTTGGCATTTAACCTCAGCTATTCCACTTACTCCATAAACACAGGACTTAAATTTCCAAAATGTCTGGAATATATATTAATTCTTCAAAGAGGTATGGGTAAGGAAATGTTTCAATAAATATGCAGCATGCAACTTCTTCATCTGTTTTACTATTTAGATACAGATACAGATACAGATAGAGAAACATCTTATACTGTTTGAACCCCTTATTTCCATGGTACAAAAAAAAGAATGAATCTCTCTTCTCCTGTCTTCTCTTCTTAGAAACATGCAACTGAAGTGATACTCCCCAACGGCAAAGTAAACATTTCCATGAATCAATCATCATAGAATCCCAGAATGGATTGGATTGGAAGGAGCCTAAAAGATTATATAATTTTAACTTCCTGATATTGGCTGGAACACCTTCCACTAGACCAGGTTTCCCAGAGCCCCATCAACCTGGCTTTGAACACTTCCAGGGATGGAGCAGCCACAGCTTCTCTCGACAACCTGTGCCAGGGCCTCACCACCCTGACAGTAAAGAATGTCTTCCTGATATCTAATCTAACCCTATATACTTTCAGTTTGAAGCCATTTCTGCTTGTCCTATCATTCCATGACCTTATCCAAAATCTCTCTCCAACTCTCCTGTAAACCCTTTTGACCACGGATCACCCTGGAACCTTCTCTTCTCCAGACTGAGCAACCACTGCCCTCTCAGCTGTTCCCCATGGCAGAGGTGCTCATCCCTTGGAGCATTTTCGTGGCCTTCTCTGGACTCACTCCAACAGGTCCATGTCCTTCCTGTGCTGAGGACTCCAGAGCTGGATGCAGCACCACAGGTGGGATGTTACAAGAGTGAAATAGAAGGGCAAACAGGCTCAAGATGACAGAAATTTTAAGAGCTTCAATTCCAGACTGTTTCATGAACAGTACAAGGCAAATTTAAGGCACACAAGCTCTAGGATTCCCTTAAGGTTTACTCTGATTGTACAGAGTTTATCAAATGTCTTCTGGGGTGTAGAGAGCATTCTGGCAATGGGGATGTTATTCTCAACCCATTTTTGCAGATGAGAGACTTAAGTCAACCAGATACAGCTGGACCTGATGATTCTCCATTCCTGGAAGTTTTCAGGGCCAGGCTGGATGGGACTTGGAGCAACCTGGTCTAGACAATGGTGTCCCTGCCTATGGCAGGGGGATTAGGACTAGGCGATTGATAAGGTTCCTTCCAACCCAAACTATTTCATGAGTCTGTGATTCCATGATATATGGTTGGACTCAGTAATTTTAGAGGTCTTTTTCAACCTTAACAAATTTGTGATCCTAGAACGTTATTACCCAACTCGTGTAGCCTTTGGCTCCCAGCTGGCCGTTTCTCCAGGCCTTGTTCCTTTTGCAGCAGAGGTGGCCTGTCTGAACCCTGGCACTGCAGAGCAAACCAGCCTTGTGAGGGATTAATCTGAGATGCTGGGATGTGAGCTAGAGAAGCTGAAGTGGGAATTCACATCCTCTTGTGGTTCTGGGCATCAAGGAGAGAAAATCTGTGGCTGAGAGGAGGGTGGAAGCACCTAAATCACAGCACAGCATGTCTCAAGGGTGCCTTTGTCAAAGCAAGCAAGCAGTTCAAGTAGCTTGCCCAAGGCCACAGAGAAAAGCTGTGTCAACGATGAGCCCAAACCAGACCCCAGCCCAGAGCTGCACCCACAAAATTCCGCCTGTGAAGGCAAACCGGAGCTCTGGAATGTCAGTGTGAGCACGGTTTCACTGCTCCTGGTGGTACAAATCATGTGAGGCAAAGCTGGTGACATGATTTGTGCAGGGTCTTCCAGAGAAGAGCACATTGATTCCAAAGCTCTTGCTTCAAAATATTTCCCTGATCCCCTTTAAGCCTTGTAATGAGCCTGTCTTTACTTCTGCATTTTGTTACTGCTCACTTTTCTCTTGAAACTTATTTCTCTTCAACAGTAGTGGCCCCAAAATTACTGCTAATTTCCTGCAAGAAATTTATTCTTTGAAACATACAGCATGGCACTTTTCATTTTCCTCTTTTTTCTACTTTTTTTCCCCCTTCTATCTGAGACTCGCACTGAGTCTGTTGAGAACATATAAGTGTAGCTGCTTTTGAATGCTGCAAGGTAAATGCTGAAAATGACAGCTTAAATGGAATCATTAAAGCAGATGTAAGTATTATCTGAATGCTTCTGAAGTCTCCTATGCACAGCAATAGCGTCTTTATTTTCTCTCCTGATGCATGCACCTTTTTAAAGACAGCTGACAACCTATTATTTTTTTCTTTCTCCCCATTTTCAAGCCTGAACTTATGGACTACATTCATATCTTAAAGCTGTAACCTGTTTGCTAGGAAATGTCTGAAAACCTGGCCAAAACAGAGGCATGGTGCAAAGGTGACTGTGATAGTTATCTACTCTTTTTAGGTTACTAAGCAGAAGGAAAGGCGTATCAAAATGTTAACCACTGGCTTATGGGAAATAAAGCAATGTGCTCCTCATTGCGATTAGACAAAGCACACAGATTTGGTGGCTGCCATGGACTCCCCCAGTTGCAAAATTTTATTCCCAGTTAAGGTGGGATTCATCTCACTTTGCTACCCACTGTGGAAGAGGTCACTGCTACTTCAGATCTGCCTATATGCAAGGTAAAGAGAGTCCTTTCCATAAGCTGGTTCACATTCCTTTTCTTCAGGGTGGGATGAGTCTTCAGAAGGCTCTTCTGGCCTCTAAGGAAGGGAGAAGGAACTTTCAGAGGAAGTTCATACAACCATCCTGTGCTAGATGCTGATCCCTCAGACGGTGCAGTCTCGGCGCCATCAATCGCACGGGCTGATTTTTGGGTTGCCGCAAGCCCAGGAGCTGGCACCACTGCCAGCTGAGCTAATCTACTCCGAGCTTTGCACTGCCCACTGGCACTGCAGCTCTGCTGAAGAACGGCTGCCCGGGGTGTTCCGCAGCTCTCAGCTGCTCCATGCTGGAGCAGCACCAAGTCACACACTCAGAAAGCTCAGGCAAGAGAATAGATAGACTATTTGGCTTTGCAGATGCTGTGATCTCCCCTTGAGCCTGAGCCCATGCCTGTACAGTGGCCAGATGGAGCTCCTCTGAGGAGCTCTTAGTCCATCGCTCTGCTCATGCTTGAGAGGCACAGCAGAAAGTTGGAGGCGCAGGGTAACTCCTTTTCCCAGTGGTGCAGATCACCCCAGGGTGACACACAGTGTCCTGTCTGCATCTGGGAGAGGTAAGTGCAATTTTATGGTGTTTAATCTGAACAGTGCAACTGAACACTGGTCTGGAAAGCCCATCACAGTGCTAGTACAGCATTGAGCCTCAGCCCTGAAGTGATTTAGTACATTAGCCCTGCCTGACATTCGATAACCTCAAATCAGGGTACACGTGGCATGAACACATGGAATGAAGCATGTGCAGGTGTCTGTTTAATGGCATCCACTACGAAAGACAAGAAACAGCAGTAACAAATTAAGCATCCAGATTCACAAACTCAACGGCTGGATGGATAACACCAATAACAGTAACCCCAGCTCTCTGATTTCTAGGTGACAGACCCTTGAAGTTCCCACTCAAGACACTCAGGATGGTCAGCCAGGACCTTGAAGTGGTAAGAAGAGGGAAACAAGATTTCCATGGGTTTGACAGTGCAAAGCAAACATACTGTGGGATATTTGAATTATGGGACTTCTGGTACAGTCCAATATTTGCTTTGCAACATTTGAAGGTGTCTTAGAGCTCTCCGGGTTACTTGTGGATTGGCCCTGGCCCTCAGCTTTGGGATGACAAATCCTTTTTTCCATCTATTTCTGAGAAGTCCTGAGCGAGTGCTTTGTAGTGGCCAGACAGAGATATTTTATAATTGCTGTTCTTTTTTGGGACTTAGCAGACTCATGCTCAGCTCCCTGGCTTTCCACAAAGCCCTTGCTGTTACTGCACAAATCGGGAAAGATATGTCTTTAGGTGTTTTGCTAATGGGTGCCAGGTCATGAAACTGTAACTCTAAGACACCTAATTTTTTGACATTCAGACAGCCTGAAACCTGAGATTACAGAAACGTGTAAGTTTCATTTATGTCATGCTTGGAAAGGATTTTGTTTCCTTGCTTGCTTGTTGTTTTCCAACAAAGCAAAAATAGAAAAGAAAAAAGAGAAGAACTTAGAAAGAAAGCTGAAATTCTGTCAATTATGAATTATGTGGAGATCCATGCAGGCATATGTTTGACACTCTTGATGCCCTGTATACTCACTGGATCTGCACCTAAGGAACTGGTCTGTCTGAGAGGTTACATCTATATTTACTGAAACCAGCAGGTCCTAGAAGCAGATTGCCTTGATTCTGGCCCTGTACATTTATATTGTCCTTGCAGAGTCAGATATCAGTATATATAGATATCTGATTCATAACCTCTCCTGCGCCTCACTGAAGGCGTTGGTTTAGGACCTGGGTGGCCTCGATTTTATTATTAGTGCTTCCACTGGCCTGCTGCTCAGCAGTAGGTAAATGAGGTCATCATTTTGTGACTCCATTCCCTTTTGCAAAATGTAGATAAAAACTCTTTTAATCCTGCTGATGAAAGGTGGTATGATGAATAGCATTCTTACCAGCCTTGCCTTCCTTATAGTAGGGGTCTTTGTGAATCCATTCTATTAACAGCTCTAAGGACCATAGAAATCCCTATATAAATTAAATACAAAACCTTGGCAGTGCCATGAAACTGCAATTAGGAAATGAAAAAGCTATAGTTTTCAGAGGAACAATAGACTTGCCCACATTGCATATCGTGCATAGATTTAAGTATGCATTTAATAGTCTGACTGGTAATAAAAATACTATATAGATACAATATGTTTGAATTATTATTGCTATGCTGGAAGATCCACACTGTTTCTGTACCCTGGCTCTTGTGTGCTTAAATTTGTAACTTCACTGCTACACTCTCAGACTTGTTTGCATTCAATTTCTTTGGGCTTTCTAAATTAGATATGTACGTGATGCTCTGTGTTAAAACTAAATCGATTCTTAATAGTCATGTGGTGTTAATATTAAGCCAATTAGGCTCAAATTAGCACACACATTTATTTAAGCAAGACTCTGATCTTGTAAACAACTTAAACATGTATTTTGAACTCTGGCTTAGCAAAGTTCCTAAGTACACCAGCAATATAAACCCTGTAAAACATAGCTCAGCTGGACAAGTTAATTACTGAGGCAAACTTGTGGCACAACAGAGAAACTCCATGAGTAAATGCTGTCTTGGGTTAAAATAAAATTTAAAAAAATAAGGAATAGGCAAAGTTAAAACTTCCAAAAACTTCTTTGGTAGCTACAGATTCAGAAAACAATATGTACACACCTGTGAATACATTTGGGTGTTTTCTCTGAGATCTAGCAGGAAAAGGCACACTAAAAGTGATTCAGTTCTTGGTGAAGTGGATATTTACCAGTGGATCAGAAGAACAACTCTGGTTTTCACTGCTCAAATCCCCACCAACTCCAGCAAGAGCTCAGACACAGAGCTCACATGCAAACTCTTATATGTAGACACAGATGTGCATAGACTCTTTTTGGTATCCAAACTGGGAGTGGAGACATGCCTGACACTGGATGAGGAGTCAAAGGAAATTTCCTCTGAGGAACTTCAATGATTCCACTCATGCAAATCTTAAATGTCAGCTTTACCAGTGAAGAACAGGTGTCCTTGCGTGTTCCTGAAATCACACACGTGTTCACAGGTTCAATTAAATCTGACCTCAGCAGGTTTAATTTTAGAGTGACTAACATTTCTAGATGATTAGAATTTATACATCCTTCTCCTATCCTTTTTCCAAAATATCTCCTCCCTCTTTGGCGAGGTGCTGCTGAAACTTTCAACATTGAAGTTTTAGACTTAGACATATAATCAAGTTGCATTGGCTTAACAAAATTCCATTCACCTGCCAGAGTGGCTGCTCCCATGATAACAGCTGCCTAGATACACACATGCTCACAGCTTTATCTGGACAGGAGATTATGTGAGATGGCTCAACAGTGCACAGCATTGCCTTAGGACGGGCTACTGGAGTCCTGTACATCTTTTGTTCCCTCAAATACAATCGTTTTCTTATCCAAGATGATGGCTGTGGAAGGTTTGTATGAACAGCCCCTGTGCACGGACAGCAGGTACACAAAGACACAAACCTGAGAGGTGGAGGAAGATGAAGTTGAGGAGCAGGTTTGCTCAGGGTCTGCAGAGGCAGAGTTTGTCCCTGCAGTGACTATTTTCACAGCAACACACAGCTGCAGAGAGGTACAGGTAGGGCAGCAAGGTCTCCAGCTGTGTTTTTTGTCTTCTCTAGCTGTGGAAGCCTTCGGGAAAGTAATAAGGCCATATACTGGCCCAAATGTTTGTGGTCAAGAATTTGTGCCCTCAAAAAGAAGCAGTGCATAGCCCTGTTTTATGACCACTAAAATGAGCAGCGTAATTCATCCAAATTCATTCCCAAAGTAGTTCTGCTGCAGCCTGCGGAGAATGACTCTGGATGCATTTAGCCCATAATCTTCCTCCATCAAGATATGACTATACCCTCCAGTGGGCAATAAAGTGCTTTGGGGCATCTAATTGAAAGTGTGACGGTTTTACACTGTTGGGAAGCAGCAGTTGTGGGTGGCATGTGCTCCACTGGCATCTGAGGGTAAATACAGCAGGATATGTGGCAGTCTACAACTGGGAGCTACATTATGCATGTGCTGGGAACAGCAAGCCAGTGCCACAATGCAATTATAGCTTTAAACCGTGCCCAGTGTGTCTGTTCGGCGGCAGTAGACAGACAGCTCCAAATCATTATTTTTTTTCTGCTTACTTAGCTTCTGGTGATTAGGTTCCTGTTTTGCAATTGTGGTGACTAAACCAATTAAGGTGCAATTTAAAGAAGGAACTCATAAATACTGTACAAAGGTAGTATTGACATAACTTTATAAAAAAAAACTTTATTAAAAAAAAAAAAAAAAAGAAAGTGGGGGTGGTGGGAAGAGAGTAGGCTAGGTTTCCAAACTGAGCAATCCATTTTAGAAGACTCTGCTATGTGCAGTAACTTCTGCAGTATGAATAAATATGCATAATCAAAAAGGGAGCACAGCTCGCTTCTCTCTATTGCTCATTTGATATACCTCTTCATGTCATATCCACTTTCACATAAACAACACAATAATAAAACATCTGCATTGCTAAATAACACTACTGTGTTCTAATTCCTCTGGAATGACATGAATACGAACATCCTACTCCTGTTTATTAGAATTTATTGATGACATGAGTGTGTAAAAGCAGCAGAAGGCATAATTAATCCTGGTGCAGCCCCAAGTTACACGTCCAAACTTGACAAGTTTCACTCTTGACTTGCATTAGTTTCCCTTGACGCATGGTAACATCAAGGGCTTTGACAAGGTACAGATGTCCTGCTGCAGGAGTGGCAGGAAGGCAGTTTGCTCCTTGGTTCCAGCTTCTGCAGAGGCAGAGGATGGGTTATGGCTCAGCAAGGAGTGGTGGGGGAATAGGGAGCACTCGGTAAAAAAAGAAAATAAGAAAATAAGCATCCCTTAGCTCGAGATAGCAAACAGCACGCTAATGAAGCTTACAGATGATGTTCAATTGGGACGACTAGTGAGCCACGTCAGGGCAGAGCAATAATATTGGCAGATTTAGAGAAATTAGAAATAAGAGAAGAAAATAACAAAATTAGATCAATCTTGAGAAAGACAATTTGAAACACAAAGGCAGCTGGAACAAAAAGCTGAAAGCAAGCTGTAACATTGAAATAAGTCTAGAGGGAATAACGGATGTGAAAATAAACATTGTTTGCAATGTGATGTGGCTATGAAAACAATGGCATATGTAGAAATCTAGCCACCAGTTCACCTTATCTATCCCCAGGGAGTTGGTGGAGTCACCATCTTTGAAAATGTTCAAAAAACAAGTATACATGGCACTTCATGGTATGGTTTAGGGGGCAGGGTGGTGCTTGGCCAAAGGTTGGACTTGATGATCCAGGAGGTCCTTTCCATCCCTAACGTTTCTGTGATTCTATCCCTTTCCCAAGCCACAGAATATATTAATATTTTACAGCTCTGAGCCACACAGTTTGGGATTTGAGGTACATCTTTAAGAGCTGAAGCCTGTGATTTTGGATCCCTGTGTCTTCTTTCATGATCTTTGAGGCACTGGCAGGTCACCAGACCTCTAAGGGTACAGCCGTTGGGCCCTCAATCAAACAAGCTGCTCTCAAAAGGCCCATATTCTCTCTAATTTTTTACACCTCAGTTTCCACTGTGCCCATGGGGACAGAGCTGGAGGCACAGGCATGACTGATAGGAGCATGAGCAAAACAGCACTGCATGTGTATCTCCCAGAGTGATGACTACAATGCTCACTGGAGAAGAGAGGGACAACATTCAGTGATTTTTTTTATTTACCTCATCAGTTTTAACCCACAACTCTGAGAAAAGAACTTTGCCTACTACAGACACATGTTCTGGAAAGGAAACTTTGCAATTCACCTGTTTTGCTTTTGTGCAAAATTCATCGAATTCTGAACACTGCCGTATCAGAAAGCAAACAACCCTCAGACAGCTTGGGCATCTTCCGTTCAACATTCATCTGTCCTTTCTCCAAATCACTCCTTCTCCCATCCAGGCTTGGAAAGACCAAACCAAGGCTACTCTTAGAGAGCACTTTCCTCCTTGAGGCGCATGGACATTGCTTCCAAGAGGACCAAATATTTTAACTCCTAAGCTGTTGTGCAACCAAAGTGCCTCTTTGCTGCTGCAAGGCTGTGGACTTCACTCAGAACCCTTTTTCAAATGCTGCAGAGCTGAACATTGTTGAACTAACCACAGTTTGGTAAAAGCTGTAAAAGCTTATGTTGCTTGTTGTGAGACCTCCTGACTCAAAACTTTGCCATGGCTAGGGCAGCAATTGTTCCACAAAAATAATGTCAGGAAGCAGTATGTGTTTGTATCTTCTGTATGTACATATACAAGTGAGGAGGATAGGCACAACTGAGACTGTAGGTTTACTCTTGGGCAAAGACTGTCAAAAAAAGTTTTGGAAAAGTAGAGGCAATTCAGAGAAAAGCAGAGAGCTGGAGGAGTTGAATTATGCGTAAAAATATTAAAGTATGTACCTTGTAAAAATTGTGGTTTTAGAAGGGAAAAATCCCACATGTATATCCCCAGGAGATCTGTCCAAGCACCTATTTTTCCTTTTCTTTTCTTTTTTTTTTTAATGTGTGTACATTCTTTTCGCTCGTCTTCTGCAAAGAAATGCAGAGAACAACTTTGAGCACCTTCAATCAAAAGTGCATTTATTTCAAAAGCTTGTGTGATGATTAATATCTGTCTGCCCACAAGACACTTCATTCATATGGGATTCATATGGGAGATTTCATAAATTTAACAAGGGTGCTTCTCAGAATCTTCCTGTCTCTTATGAAACATTATTTTAATATTTTCGTTTCCAGGGAACTCATCTGCTAAAACTGCAGCACCTATCTTCCCTGCCCTAGACAAAATGACAGCACGATTTTGAAGCACACAATTAGAAATGTGAGGATATATTGCTAATAGATGCATATACTCCTGATATATATATGTTTATACTTGTGTACATCTATGCCTTAGTAATTGCCAAGCTCCAGTGCCAGCAAGAACATCTCATCAGCTTAATGCTGGTGATGATAGGATTGAGTGTTTGTGGGGAAGAATCAGGGGGAAGGCCAACAAAGCAGATCTCCTGGTGGGAGTTTGTTATGTACCATCCAACTATGACAAAGATACAGACAAAATATTCTATAAACAGCTGGGAGGAGTCTCACAATTACTATATCAAAGCACAGCAGAGAGAAGCAATCTAGGAAGTGCACACAGCAGCTCAGCCTCAACAGCAAATCCCAACTTTGGGATGTAAAAGAGATTGACACAGACAACCATGGGACCACGGAACAATGATCAGCCTTTCAAAGTGTTTTTCCCCAAGTCACAGAAGACCCAAATCTTCAGTCACCTCTTCTTTAGATTTTTCTCTATTTATCAAGTTGTTTATTGTAAAATCAGTTCATTGAGAGTAGAGCAGAGATGTGCCCAATAAAGGTATTTAATTCCTTTTCTGGATTTGTTCAGATGAAGATCTCTTGTCATCCCTCACTACAAAAGAAATTTTACTACATCCTTGGTCCTATTCTTTGTCTAACTCATTTAAAATACGAGCTTTCATGGGAAGGGATTGGTTTTTATTTTGTGTTTGATATGGTGCCTAGGAAAACTCATCTTTGCTTGAGTCTCTGGCTCTGGTCTTTCGTGCTACTAAAGAATAATAAGAAATAGAAAGGCAAATGTCTTTTTAAGACAAAATTTCCTGCTCCTCCTCATTCTGAAATCCATAGATCTCACTTTGCATAGCATTTTCATAAACAGAGAAAACTCTCGATAGCAATGAAATAAAATTAAGATACAGTAGTGCCCCTCAGAACACCCATCATACTTTCAAAATAGACCATTCACTTACTGCAAAGGTTATTTCAAGCTAAGAATCCATTTATTTGAATGTATTTCCATTTTAATCAATATCCTTTAGAAATGGTCTCTTTCTTAGTCATGTAAGGTGAATTCATATAATTTTAAGGACATGTATTTCTTTTCTAAATGTTCTTATATGGCAAGGACATATGTGAGATTGGATTTTCACCTCTGGTAGATATGAGTCAACAGCATTTTCTTTACCTCAGTTCAACAAGAAGATGAGTGCCGGAGGCAAGTCTTTCAGAAGAGGAGACATTTCTAAAGCACCTGAACACTGTCGTGACAATCCCTCGTTTCCAATCCCAAAAGATCTCTTAGCAGCGCTGCAAAATCTTCCTTTCCCCCTGAAAGCCGAGACACCTTTCACCAAAAACAACTGAAAGGCTTCCATTAAGTTCAACAGATTTTCAATCATGGTCTTTTCCAAGATGAGCGCTTTCTTTTAATGTGTGAATAGAAGGTAATTACCTTTCATTACACCAAATGTAGCAGAAGATGGGCAAGTAGTTTTTTCTGCCTGGGCTTGTACATTTTTGTAACATTTTCAAAATGCTGACTTATGCACACAGTTACACTCGAAACACAATTACTTATATATAAATCTGCATTTGTGTTTAAATATCACTGGTAACAAGAACGCTTCTGGTAACAAATTTGTTTATCAAATATACATCAGAAAATGGCACATTAAATAAGAAAATGTTCAATAAAAGATATGCTCAGCATTTTTACAGACAGTCTGGGCCTCGTCCAACAAACCCTGACGTAAAAAGAAACGCTATCATTAATGTCTAAAGATCCGGATTAAACCCATAATGGGAAATTCTCAAATTTTTGCTTTCTTTACACTTTTCAAGTGCACCTTTTCACTTCAGGACTTGCATGTATGCATCTACGTACTGAGCTCATAGACTGAAGCCAAGAGAAGGACTGGTGTGCATTTCAGGGGAGTAAGAAGAATCTTCTGTTCAAAAAGTGAGAGCACCGCAGATTTTTTTTTTTTTTTTAACGTGAGAGGCCTCTGAAATTTACTGTTGTGTTAAGATTTCAGGGGGATTATTAGTTTGATGGCAAGGAATGCTCGAGGATGACACAGATGATCAAATTTATGAAAAAAATCATATTAAAGAACAACAAAGAAGACTGGGACTCAGCCTGAGGAAAAAGAAAAAAGAGGGGATATATGCTACTGGTCTTAAAATCAGGGATGATAACATAGCAAAGGTAAGCAGAGAAAGATTTCATTTTTCTTTTTAAGGCTAGAATTGAGAAGTAGCAGGTGAAGCTACCAGATGGCAGGCACAAAGTAAATAATAGCAGGGGAGGGTAAACCAGCCTCGGAGATAATTCTGTCTGTTCCCTGAGTGAAAAGGGAGCCCAAAGTCAGAGCGCAGTTACTAAAGAAGGATAATAACTTTTGAGAAGCGCTGGGACATCCATATGGAACCATCCACACAAGACCTATAGAAGAGCAGTACCTCTCTGTAGCAGCAGCGGAGGGTGGAGGAAGATCCTGGAGCATTTCCAGTGGTGCTGGAATTGGGCCCAAAGCGCTGCACTTTGAAACTTATCACTTTGTGCTGTAATTTCTTTGGGACTGCTGGAAATCTCAGGTGTGAATTCCAGCTCTGCACTGTTTCCCATTTCTGGGTGGCAAATCACTGTCCTTCAGGTTTATTGAGGTACCCATGAAGCCATTCTTTAACACCGGGAACAAAAATAGGAAACAACAGGTGGGTGCAGGGAATTTGGCAGCATGCAAAATCAGCACGACAGGGAGATGATTTTTACCTCTGTTTATAGTACTGGTGAGATTGATATCAGAACACATTTGAAAAGATACTGAAAAATTGTCAAGTGTGCAGTGAAGAGCCAGTAAAAAATATTAGAGAGTTTAGAGAAATGCCTTGCAGTGAGAGATTTAAGCAGCTCATTCTGTCTAGCATATCAAAGATGTATTTTAGTGCAACCTGAAAGTCAAAACTGAATGATTCAAAATGGTAAAGTCAAAAAGCAGCAGCTTTGTTAGGAGGCCTAACCCTCTTTCTTGATGTGACAATGCATCTTAACACAATTACAATGATTTATTTGTAGGCTGGGACAAAGTTACATGGCCCTTTCCTAAATTTGAAGAAGTATACATATATATTTATACATATGTGATGCTTAAAGAATTATAAATATGTAGTACTAGGTTTAAAGGAACCATTATTATTTTATTAAATGTTCAATTTGATGAGTTGTTGGGGTTGTCGTTTAACCCTAGCCAACTAGAGCACGACACAGCTGCTTACTTCCCTGTGCCCCCAGTGGGATGTGGAGGAGAATCAGAAAAAGGTAAAACTCATGGGTTGGGATAAGTACAGTCTATTGCTTGATAGAAAGTAAAATACTTTAATAATAATAATAACAAAAACAACAATAATAAAATAAAGAGGGGAGAGAGCAAGGGAGGAATAAAACCCAAAAGAAGCAAGAGATGAACAAGAAAATTGTTCACCGCTCACTGGCCAATGCCCAGATCAGCCCCCAAGCAGTGATCAACCCCTCCTGGCCAAATTCCCCCAGTTTATATACTGGGCATGAGTTCTGTGATATGGAATATCCCTTTGTCCAGGTCTTCTGGCCATGCTGACCCTCAGCTTTATGCGCACCTGTTCATGGGCAGAGCATTGGACATTTAAAAGTCCTCGACTGGAATGAGCATTTCTAAGCAGCAACTAAAAGTTCACTGTGCTATCAACATTATTCTCAGACGAGATCCAAAACACAGCACTGTACCAGGAACTAAGGAGAAAATTAACTCTATCCTAGCCAAATCTAGAATAAGGGGAATTAACACAAATTCAAAGGCAATTTCTGTTTCTTCACAGAGAAAAAAAGAAAAAAAAAGCACATTTTTATTAAGGAATGTTAGTGTATTATTTTTCCTACTATCTTATAGTCAGATAATGTATAGAATCTGGTTTCCAAGACCAGAGGAACTGACTGAGCTTTCTTCTCTCACCTGTATTTATCATCATGAAATTCACAAGGATAACAATTGTAAAATTTCTTGAAAAGCTCTATCAATGTTATTTAGAGGTATCCAAGACATTCAAAAGCTTTAATGTAAAAGTAAGGAAAACATGGATAATTGTCCTTCTCTATCACTCTCTGAGCCTTGTTCCTGCACAGCACCCCTACAGTAGTTTGGTGTCCCTGGCTCCTCATCATCATCTGCTCATTGTTCATTAATCAGCTGCATCTCCACAGGTGGGGGCCAGCAGCAAAAGCAGTGCCCTGGTAGGAATGGCTCTCACGAGATGTGAATGTTGCTTTCCTCACTGTGAAACAATGCTGATGGCAGAGAGAACCTCCAGCCACTTTGCTACCGTAAATTCATATTGCAGCTTTTTTTCTTTTTTGTAGAAAATGAAATGAAAGCTAAGCTCCTTGACACTCTTCAAATGGCCTGACACAAACCAGGCCTGATAGACAAGAAGTACAGCCATGAGAACATGCAGTCTTTCCCTATCCATGAGCTCCTACCCGATGACAGAGCTCAGTTCCATGTGAAACACCATCTGCCCAACTTAGTGGAACGAGCTCACGCCTTCTCGCACCTGGATACATAAATATATTTGCTTATTTGTAAGTGTGTTTTATTTAAATGCAAGCTTCAAATAACAGACTCATAATGTGGCTGGTATATAAATAGGAAGGTGGTTTGCATACAAATATAGCAGGACTATTAGAGGTGATCATTAGTTACTAATATAAGCAGTTATTTGAACATTAGCATACTGTTATTCATAGCAGAATTCATGATGCGTTTAATAAGTAAGTAATAGCTTCCTTAATAAACTTAGGGGCATAAAAAATCCCTGTTCTGTAGCTTGTCAAAGATGGACAATGACATTAGTGACTATTAAGATCTGAAATTTTCTAACAGTTATCCATATTTAGATAAAAAAGAGAGAGACATGAGGGTATTTTGATCTATTTCAAATAGATTTTCCATTCATATACTTATATTAAAAACTGATGAAATTAAATAGGCAGAAAAGAAAATCAAAAGATAGGAAGAAAGTATTAAAACTCTAAAGAAATGCTAAATACCTCCTCCCAAAGAGCAAAAGTAATTAATTCCCTATTGCATGTGCCTTAAAGGATTATATATTCATAAACTGCCAACTCAAAAGGGACTATCCCATCAAGTTATCAAACCAATCAACTATGACAGAAGCTCATATTTAAATCTCCCCTTACCCAAAACCAGGAGTGTTACTCCACCAGTGAAACTGGGGAAGGAGAGGCTGTAAACTTACCTGATTGCAGCCAAAAACAAAGCCTACTCCCAATGTCATGATGTCTTCCTGCTCAACACTTTCTCATTTCTGGTTTTGTCAACATTTACAAAAAAGGACAAGGAGACGAGGTGTCTTGACAAAGCAACAAGAAAACAACTTTCTCTCCTGATGTTCCTTTTAGGACAAGACCAAGGCCAGTTTTGGTCTTCAGCCACAGCTCTGTGTGATTCACATCCTGGTGACTTAACTAGGGTTAAACTCACAAGTTAGACACTTCCAGGGATGCACCCATAGCCCAAGCCATCAACTTAATGGGCATTAGGAGATGTCAGCAAAGCTCATTTGAAACTTATTTTTAAAAACTCTCCTATGTGATTGTAAATATTGCAATTTAATTTATTTTCAGTGTTTCCAATTAGATTCCAAATGATTTCAAGTATGGCAGCTAAAAAGAAAACAAGCTTGTTTGGGTTAATGCTGACAAATAATGAAATTTAATTGTGATTTAATGTTCCTAATGCTCATTGATTAGTTCATTCAAAAAACTCCTTGAATAACCTCTTTTAAATTACAGAGTTTAAATCGTTTTCTTTAGTTTTCTAGGACTGCACTTAGCTCACCCACCTCCATTAATTCCTATTGGTTTCTGGTTTTCTTTACGTACTCTTTTATAAGACTCTTGCTCATCTATAAATTATCTTCGTTACCCAAAATCCACTGAAACCATGCTGATTTGAAGAGCAACATTCACGGAGGGCAGAGTGAAAAGGAACACCTGTAGTGGTTCACACAGTGTCAAGCCTCCAGGAGGAGCTGGGCTGGGAGGATCACCAGAGGCCAGAAAATCTTGAATTTGCAGGAAAGTGAATTCAGGTAAAACAGGAAGTTGGAGGTCAGTGGAGACTTCTGAGTAGCTCCCTCTCTTCTGAAATAAATGAGTCTATTTGGTTCTGTTAAAATAACCCGAACAAACCAGCACCAAAAAAACACAGACAAGGAAAAATCCTTCCCCAGCATAGATACACAAAGAGAAACTCTTGCAAAGTGAAAATTTGGTTAGTTGCTTTTTCTCTAGGTTTTTGGTTTGTTCTTTTTTGTTTGTTTGTTTGTTTGCTTGGGGTTTTTTTGTTTTGTTTTTTTTTTTGTTTTGGAGTTTTTTTGTTTTTGTTTTTGTGGGGGGGGGTTGTTTGGTTTAGGGTTTTTTGTTGTTTGTTTGTTTGTTCAGCTTTTCATTATTTTTCCTTAAATAAAAATTCTCATTGTGAATCCCAGATTTCCAGTAATTCTTCTGCATTCCTTCCTTTTAGCTTTCTCAAGTCATATCAAGGGACACCACATACGTAACACAGCAAAAATTGTGCCTGAGGGGCCTTTGGAGGAATAAGTTTGGGCCCCACCATCTTTTGTTACATTAAACTCTCTGCTTTACAAATCCTGAAGACAAGATTACTTGGCGCTCCACAGCTCTTTCCTATTGCATTGCTAAAATGAAATGTCTCAGTGTTCTTGATATGAAACATTCTGACATTATCAAAATGCAAGGAGAAGATTGAAATGAATCATTTGGACTTACTCCCATAAAAAATGTCACTGAAATCAGCACATTTTCACAAATTTTGATTTGGGCAAAGCTGCACATACTTTTTTTTTGCCTTGGAAAATTATTTCATTACAAACAAATGACCAGTTCTAATTACAATTCACTGAGCTTTTGCTCCAAAAGTCAAAGCTATTAAAACAGCACTTTGTATGTACTGGGAAACAGATTCTGTCTTACAGGTTGCTATGTAAAATATCTGACTCCCCCTCAGAAGGGCTGGTATTTGATGTCCCTGGGACTGCAAGCCAAATTTGTGTCTTGCCTTTAAGTGGCGTCCACAATCGGTAAGAAAAAATTCAAGAATCTAATAAACAATTCAAAGGCAAAAGGTGAAGGGCGCATCCCAACCCTTTGAAGAAAATTACCATTGACTTTTGAGTTTAGTTCTGGAAATGGAAAGCAGGAGCTACAAAGCTGTGTCTGCACGGCACTGGAGCCTGAGCAGAGATCTGAGACAGGACCAATTGAGCCATCTTCCGAACCAGAGTCAATACGGCCACGCCAGAGCAGCCCTCTGTCCAAACTGATTAGGCTGTTGAAAAGCTGGATTTTGTAACTTTGTCCATGCTATTAAATTAAATGTGCCTTAGCCCACAGCGTGACACGGAGGCCAGCTGGCACGCAACAGCTCACATCAGTATTGAATCCTCCATCCCCCTGCAGTGGGTGACTGCCCCTTGGGAGGGACCCCTGGCCCAAAATTAACACCCAAAAAGAGTTCAGGCATGGTTTCTGGGAGCGCCTGCTTGCTTGAGATGAAAATACACCAGCAATTTATCAGTGCAATTTATCCATAAAGCCGCAGTACCCAACGTTGTTTAATTTAGTAATACAAATACAGCAATTAATCTGCCTGTGTGACTGACTGAAGTATTTGTACCTTTTAATGAGTGAATATCCCAGCCTTTCCAGGGTTGTGGGACACAAGGCCTTATTACTCTGCCCATAGCTTGAGAGAGACCTGCCTGGTGTCCCTCTGAGCCCTCAGCTAGTTACAGGGCTCCAACACCAGACCTTGCTCATGACCATCCGGGGCAGATGCTAATACACATCTCCCATCCCAGACTATGAGGGGCTCACATTTCTTTTAAAATGGCTTTTCACTATGTCACAAGCCGCTTATTTTGTGTTTGGCCCTTCAGACAAATTCCTTTCCCTGGTAAGCTTTGGTGGTGTTCTTGGTTGACAAGGACCATGAGTCACAGTCATAGAGAATCTTGGAGTCCAATCATTAACTGTCACATTCACAACTAAACCATGTCTTTAAGCACCACAAATACACATTTTGTGAATGCTTCCATGAATGGTGGTTTCACCACTTTCCTGGGCAGTCTGTTCCAACATTTGAAAACCCCTTCCATTAAGAAATTTTTCACAATATCCAATTTAAGCCTCCCCTAGTACAACTTGAGGCCATTTCCTCTTCTTCCTTACTACCTGGGAGGAAAGACCAAACTCCTGTCTGTCTACAGACTCATTTCAGGGAATTGTAGAGAGCAATGATGAACCCAAATCAAGAGCAGAATTCTCAAGGGAAACAGGATCCACTTTTACCCTCCCTCCATAGTATTGCCTCTTGCTGTCAGGGCCAAACCAACTAAAACCCCCTAAGTCTGTGACTCACAGCCAGAGAGGATGTTAAGCTTAACTGGCTCATGCTGTCTCTCCCCTTCCCTGCATCCCTCCCAGCGTGGCAGGTGCAGCCAGGGAGAGCAGGCACCAGTCACCTCACAAGCTCCAGGGATGCACACTTGGAAATCAGTAATATTGTGTCATAGAGCAGAGCTGTGAATAAGACCTTAATTGTAGCATTTCTGTGGAAGAACCAGTAAATGAGTAGCAGGGATGGCAAATAAAGAGGAGGTGATGAACATCAGCAAGTGACTCTGGAGAGGTGGGTTGAAGAGCATGGCTGGGTGGGTGAAAGGGAAAGAGCTGGGAAATAAGTTGATAAAAGAAACCTTTGTGTGACACTAAGGAAAACTCTGTGAGAAATTAAAGCCCGCACAAGAATAAAGATGAGTAAAGAGCTCCAGACACCCAGCAATGCTTCAGTTGGGTGTCTGGAGTCTTTGACAGAAGATGTGATTCATCAGCTCCCACACACACCTTTTTTTAAATATGCATGCTCATTTCAACAAATGTGAAATTTCCAGGAAAAGAAAGAGCACAGCGCACCCACACAGCCCCGAACAGCCTGGTGTGGGCAAGCTGATGCTGTGCTGGGGACGCTGGCCAAGCGTGGCACAAACTACTGTGCCGTCTTCTGTCCTCCTCCCAGGGGTGGGCAAGAGGGAACATTTCCCTCTTCCCCTCCCTTCCACAGCTTCACTTGGAAAGGTCTGGGCTCTCTCTTCTGTGGGTTGGGTGATTCATCTTTTGCACATATACGAGGGAAAATAACAAAAATATATATATCTATCTCCTGCAGGACAGCTAAGATCTGAGGTTTGGTGGGTAGATCAGCATGCCTGGAGGTACAGAAGGCCTTTGAATAACTATCCAGGGGGTGCTGAGAGCCTGCCACATGCTGCAAAGCTGTCCTCTGCCATCCACAACTTGTTTCTACAGAAAAAACAACCCACAGAAAATGTTTCAGAGCTCATAACCACAGGCAAAGAAAGAGTCACACAAACATCTGATATGAAAAACATGTGGGATCAGATGTAGTAACACCTGACTGAACCTTCAACAATCTCATATATCAGCTTCAGCAGGTGAAAACCAGGCACATCCATGATGACAGACAGCTCAAAAAGCCAGTAACATCAGAAATATGAGTGTTAAGCTTTTTCTCTTTAAGAATATTTGACCAACATTGATATGACCCCTGAACCCTCTCCTCCCTGTCACACCACTCAGAGTGCCATGATCCCTTAGAAAAAGCCAACTTTTCCACCTTTGTCCCTCATAATCTAGACACAGGACCAGTAATTTAAATAAAATAAAATAAAACAAACAAACCCTATACTTAAATAGGTAAGTAAATACAGTTAAATGCTTAGCCACTTTTATACTGCCTTATTCATGCTTGTATAAATAATTTAATAAAAACCACTATCAAAAATAACTGAAGCTGCTCCAGTCTTTTCATCTTCTTGAATCTCATGCTGCAAAATTTAGGGATCTTTGACTCAGAATTTATGTCTGACTTGCCACCGAGTACCATCACCTCTGTTGGTGAGAACAGCATGAGTTATCACTCTGACTATGAACTGGACTAGATGACCTCATAGGTCTTTTCCATCTGTGCTTCCTGAAACTCTATTAAAGGCCGCTGTCAAAACCCCACCTTAGTGTACACTGCCAGGAGGGGAGGGGGCATTTCGGTTTGCAGTCAAGGCACAAAAGTGGGATACGTAAAATTCAACTTCTATCCTTCCTCCTATCCCAGCTGATACGGGTGTGGATATAGATCAGCAAGAGAAAAAGTAATATTCCTCAAAATAACTTGGTGACTTAGACCCATTTTCCAAAGAAAATGAGATATTGAGAAAAGTCAGAAATGTTTTTTTCTTCCTATTGCCAACCTGGTTCACACCAAGAGACTGATAGCTGAGTTATTATGGGGACAAATACTTTCTTTCAATAAGAAAAAGAGATAAATTAGAAGAGATAATTGGTTTAAGCATCTGTGTCGTAAACTCAATATATTCGCTGTGTATGAATTGTGTTGAGTGTGGCTGAGAGTTTGAAAGCTATGGACACGAGTAAGCCCACCTTAATTGCCTCCTCCCTGGATGGGGCACAAAGTCAATACTGCCTTTTAATAAATTTGAGAGAGTTAAATATCCCAAATACATACCTACGGTAGGTCTCATACAGGATAATATTGTCAGTATAATACAGTATAACACAGGCAATTATTTTTTCATGAAATCACTGAATCAGAGAATGGTTTGTGTTGGAAGGGAGCTTAGAGAACATCCAGTTCCCTGCCACGGGCAGGGGCAACTTCTACCAGAGAATCTTCCACCAGGGAACCTTCCACATTTTTTTTTTGTCCAAAATGTATTTGCTGCAACAAATAGGCTTCATGTCCCTGGGCCTGAATTTCTCGCTCATACCTTTATGAATAAATTTGGAGAAAGGTCACTTATGGCTTTTTCTACAAGGACCACTGACCAAATCAGCTATTTGGGGTGTTTGGCTTCCAGAGTGAGCCAATCTGTGGACAAAGCCAACCGCTGTCAGACACCAAAGGCAGACATCACTTCTTGCAGAAGTTGAGGGCAATTCTGTGACTCTACCTCTTTCATGTCAGGATTTCACAGGTTTGCATTATGGATTTATGTAGGTCCTTAAATCCACCAAGAGGGGATACTGAAGTTTCTCATAATGAGATAGGTGGACAAGTTAAAAAAAAAAGAAATTTGGAGGAAAAAAGAAAATATTTTCTCCTTTCTCTCTATGTTTCAAGGGCTTACGCAGAGTTCAGATGCCTCCAGATTATAGCAGAGGCCAGGTGGAAATTGTGATTTCCATCTTGGAATGCCAGGGAATGTGAGTGTCATTTAGACATTTTGGTTACAGCTCACATAGATCTACACTGCACATCACACTGCAGAGGTCTAAATATCTAAATACACTGACACACTGTAGATATCTAAATTCAGGTACAGGCACAGACACCCAAACCCTCACTCAGCCTGAATCCCATCCTTAGGAACCTCCAAGGAGAGATTGCAGTGGAGGAGGGAAGGAAGGAGTGGTGGATTTTGCCTTCATGGCACTTAAATTTCCTCAGATATACTTCCTGTGTTTTTTAGAAATCAGAAACTACATTACTTTGAAAAACTGGGGAGGTGTTCCCCCATGCCTTATAGATATCTAATGGTTTATATCTGGAAATCTCCAGCAAGGCAGCAGCCAACGTGCACCCATATTTCTGGGGGTTTTACCAGTCAAAGCTATA
Organism: Acanthornis magna; assembly: GCA_036785705.1. Taxonomy (NCBI): domain Eukaryota; kingdom Metazoa; phylum Chordata; class Aves; order Passeriformes; family Acanthizidae; genus Acanthornis; species Acanthornis magna. The sequence continues at coordinate 4,073,448 of JAWUZG010000173.1, read as the reverse complement.
CAAGAGTTAAACATTGCTGTGTATTATTTTTAGTTGCCTTGAGATGTGTACAGGAAAAAAATACTAAAATATAGGACAATGTGTTGCAAAAATAAACACTTAAAAAAGAACTAAATGAAACTGTAAAACAGCCCCATGCATGTGATTACCATTTCAAACAGGGAAAGACTGACCCATTGGATACTCCTGAGAATGCTCCTCCATGGAAAGGTATTCATATTCATATATATCAGCATTTGTAAGATCCAGCACAACATTGGGGTCATTTTGTTTAAAATATACTGTGAACTCAGCAGGATACATCTACTTTATATTAGTCTTGTGGAAATACTATAAAGGGCTTCAGGGGGCTTTTTGTTTTTTTCTGTTTTTACTTGGTGGATAATTGGGATAAAACTGAACTTGTGTAAAAAAGAAAGCAACTCACAGTAGAAAAAGCATAGTATCCGAAGATGCCAAAAAAGAAACAGAAGTCTGAAAATTAATTAGGTAGTTTTAAGGAAATATTTACTAAAGCACCCCACGATGTCAATATTTCCTTTATCATTTTATTGCAGTATGGTGTTTTTATTTCTATTCTGGCAACATGAAAATTCATATTTTGATACTTAATACAACCACAGCTCAGGTTCCAGATTAACTGATCGTTTTTTGGGATTGAGTCAAGTCTGTTCACCTTGCACTGTCATTAAAGAACATGCAAAGCCAGGAACTGGTTTAAACTGATCTGATTTGTGGCATCTTTCCTGCAATTTGTCATTCCCCTTGCACAGATGCAAATGACAAAGGAAGGGAGAATCAGGCCCTCTGTGCTGACAAAGGGCTCTTATCTTCACAATGTTTTGCTAGCTGATCATACTGTTTCCTTGTCCTTTCATTTAAGGGTCATCAAGATAAAAGTGTTTGTTTGACTTCTTTTTTTCTCTTCCTTGCTCCCAAGCCCGTTATACATAATGTTCCTACTAAGGTCGTACTGTGGTTCCCTAAATATGCTTCTGCATGGCTTCATGGGCAGCTCTGCTTTTATGGTTTTGATTAAATACATAAAGAAATAATGTTAGGTCTTCAAATAAGAAATACAGTGAGTATGACAGGGATCTTAAACACCACTCTCTCTTAAGTTCCCCTTCACAGTCTTTCAAACCAACATAATTTGGGAGGATGCCCCCCTCGTCTATGCCATTTCCTCAGGTCCCCAGCCCCAGCTCTGTTTTGAGACAGAGCAGAAAGGATTTGTCTGAACGTGGTCTTACAGCCTCAGCATCAGCATCTCATACAATCTGAGATCAGAACCTGCTACAGTCATCTGTTTACTTTCTTTCTCAACTTAAATAAAACAAGAGGGGGAAAATGTTCAAACGAGATAGCTCCTGCTTATGTGAGCGATTCACAGGGAATAAAAATAAAAATCTATTTACCTTCAACCACTTGCAATGAATTATGAATACAGAGGTGTCACCAATTTGCATAGAGCACATACACGCAGCTCATTCTTGCTTAATCCTTTTGCTTGAGCTTTTTATTATTTCTTATTATTATGAATTCTAGCACAGAAGGCAATTTCAGCACCTGAACTATTTAGAGAGGAGACTGATTATGTTATTATGGAGAAAACTGGTTTTTATCAATTGATTTGGGAAATTCAGGCTCAGACACTCTCCAGTTCCCTGGTCTCCCATCTTGATTACAGTGACATCCCGCTCAACTTACTTTGATTCATATTTCTGTGGTATCAGCCATTCAAAGCAAAGCCGCAAAGCAAAGAAATGAGCTACCATTAGTTTACCAGAAACATTTCAGTTTCTGCTCCTTGCTTCTTTTATTCCTTGTCTACCTACAACTTTTCCAAGGGCTCAGTTCCATCTTCTTTAAAACTGCTTCTGTTTGGACGCAGGACAGCATTGATGCTGAGGAAAAGCTGGGTACAATGGAGTGAAAATGCAAAGTATGATTCTCCTTCTGAGGGCAGAGATTATTACAAGAGTGCTTCAAGCTAAGAAGGCTGGCAAAAAGGTATTACTGAGGTCCCAGGGCTTCTTTGTAGAGAAATTGAAGGTTGCATCTTTGCATGTTTAGAGAGGAGAAGGCTGGGAGTGACCTCTCTGTTTGATCACCCCTGGTTCACTGGATTCATGACCTGAACCTTGGCTGGATTCTGCTGTCTTTGACTGCAGTGATGGCATATGCATGTAGCACGAGGATAAAGAAGAGAGAAGAGTTTAAAAATAAACCCCAAAAGCAACAAGAACAGCAACCCCCCCACCCCCAAAAAACATAGTATATGATAAAAATGAGGGAAAAAATGGGAGCAGAGGAAATACAGATGGAAAGAGGCCTGAGAGGTAGAGGGGAACAGCAAAAGGCAGGCATAGTGGAATTGTCACTTGAATGAGGCTAAAAGGAGAGATGAGGATGTGAAAAGAGCCTGCAACTTGTCAATCTATAAGCAGAGGAATCAGGTGCAAGAGCCACGAAAACGTACCCATTGATCTACAGTGCGAGTCATCCACATCAGTAAAGTGGGAGCAGAGGAGGACGAAGCAGATGAAGAGAGCAAGATAGATCGAGAAAATTGAGACCAGAAAAATCACTTTTTGGTTTAGCTCAGGCCAGGAGGTCACTAATGGCTTTGGCCAGGTGGCTTTCAGCAGAGGGGAGGAGCTGTGAGCCAGCAGAGAGGGGATCAAAGGGGAAAGCAGGAGGAGCAGAACTTAAGGCAAAATGAGGCATGCTCTGGCATTTTGGAGAACAGCGAGGGAGGGGTGGGAAGGCAAGAGGGGTGGGTTAAGAGGCAAACGGAAGGTGCAGGGCATCAGGGCAGCACTCAGTGATGCTGGTACAGAGCCATCCTGAGGCATCGCTACCTCGGAAGAGCCTTCTGTTCCTTTGTTTCTTTTAACATCCCCAAGACTTCCTCTCACTGGAAAGGGGGAAAAAAAAGTCAAACAAACAGAAAAAAGAGAAATTATGACTGGCAAAGCAGGAAAATTAATGGCATCAAGCAGAGCAAAGCACTGTCACGGCCCAGAGCTCCGTCCTGTAATAAGTGAGTGGCCCAGATGTCAAAAGGGTTAGGGCATTCCCTGCTGACACAGACAGGCTCCTGAGAGGGAAAAACATTTTGTCCTCATTTACAGCATGCTGGAATGGGAGAGGGGGAGAAGGAAACGAGGTAGAAGATAACTGAGAAGTAAATTGATTTACATTTAAATGTTATGTTTTTATTACTATTTTTTTTACCACTCCATGTGAAATCTCATCCTTTAAACTAGACAAACCACGGTAAACTATTTTTTATACTGTGGAAAAAAAAATGATTGACATTCTGAGGTAATACTTTTTAAATTCCTCCAATTAAACAAAGCGAATTTAATTTTAAGTTTAATTAAAAGGAAATTTAATTAGAAAGAAGATTAAATTTTAATTAAATTTCTCCAAAATCCTTATCCTTGCCTTTACTGCTAATATTTCTCTCGGAACCAAATCCCTTTTTAATATTCTTAAATTCTATTCTAGTAAACTTCCCCTTTATATTAAAATTATATCTGCCTGGATGTACTCGCTACCAGGGAAAAAAAAAATCATTGCCCCTTTTAAAATACTTGAAGAGTACACCTGAGACACAGAATAACTCAAGAGCGACCAGTGGAACATTTGGATATGCTCTGAGTGCGACATCGCTAAATTAACCCGCCTGCTGCTGAACACTCTGCAGGCAGGGAAGCATCTGTGTGTCACCAGACACTCCTCTCTGCTGCTCAGCACACCCATGATGTCTGTGCTGCTCAGCATTTCCTGTGCTCTGCCTGTGCATCCAGTTTTCTTCTCTTCTGCAGAGTTTTTCTGGGTGGGTTTTATGCTTGCTTGTTCGCTTTTTGTGTTTTATTTGGGGTTTTTTTTCATGGAATGGTTTGGGTTGGAAGGGATCTTAATGATCATCCAGTTCCAACCCCCTCTGCTATGGCCGGGGACACCTTCCACTATCCCAGGTTGCTCCAAGCTCTGCCCAACCTGACCTTGAACACTTCCAGGGATGAGGCAGCCCCAGCTTCATTGGGAAACCTGTGTCAGGCCCTCACCAGCCTCACAGGGAAGAATTTCTTCCCAATATCTAATCTAAACCTTTCAGGTTTTCAGGATCACAGTCTTTCAGTTTGAAGTTGTTCCACTGTGTCCTACCACTGAGGACTGAGTCAAAACTCCCTCTCCAGCTCTCTTGGAGCCCCCTTAGGCACTGGAAGGGGCTCTAAGGTCTCCCTGGCATCTTCTCCAGGCTGAGCAGCCCAAGATCTCTCATCAGCTCTCTCTTCCATCTGGTCTAGTCTGCTGAAGCCGTTTGCCTCAGCCACAGCACCCACAATGGACTGAGTCAAATCTGTCTTTTGCTTACCCTGTGATATCAACTCCACAGCAGACAAAACTGTCTGGTGCCACAATGCTTCTGTAAAGGCTTGCAAAGCTCTGCCTGCTGGGTACTGCATCAGGAGGCAGCTGGAGCCCCCATGCACCCACTTTGCCACCAGACTGTGCCCCTGAATCTCCTAGGATGTGTCTTCTGTGCTCAACCCACTGATGTGCAACAGCAGGGACTGGACACCCCTCAGCAGACACAGACTGGAGGCAGCCATAGCCAGGCAATGCTTGTCCTGAGCCACACTCCCTCAACTTCAATTTTGTTCTTTTTCAAGCAAAGGCAACCACGTCCCATTGCAACGAGCAGGTGAAAGGTGAGCTGGATGTGAGGGGGAGTGGACAGGCAGGATGGCACTTAGGGTAACTTTCCAGAGCATCCCTGTCAATCATCCCCTGATACCTAAGTGAGGTAAGCAGTCATAGCTGCTGTCCACCCCCGTGACCCCAGAGCCCAGCATAGCCTGGTGGGTCCAGCACAGGGTCACAGCATGGCACAGCTGCTGTGAAACTGCGTCAGCTGGATGTTTGTGCTGGGGGCAAGGGGTGGGAGGATGAGGACAATGCCAGCCAGCACTGGCCCTTGAGCTGTGGTCAGGGTTTCTGTCCCCAGGACCTTCCACACTCGTTATGAGTATGTGACCCCATGTCCCTGAGAACAACCCAGGTTTATTTCAACACGTTGTCATGGTGATCACTAGTCTTGCCAAGGGATACTGACTTGCAAAACATCGTTATTTGTATAGTTACTCTTACAGGTAAAACCTCATCTGCTGGACTCATATGCTATCTGCCTGCGTCAGCATCCCTTCTTTAATAGGAGTCAGGACCAGACACTTCAGAAACTCTGTAACAGGCCATTTACAAAATCCTAACCATAGATGAGGCTTTTTCCACACACCTGTCAACTAGAATAGACACACTCTAAAAAAAAAATACAGCAAATATCCATGAAACCCAGTTTTTCTTTAATTTTTTTTTTCTGACAATAACCCGCATGGGATGCCAAGTGGTGCTGAACAGTATTCATCAAACTTTTCGCAGGATTCATAGAGTTTCCTTTACATTTCAAGGGGATCCAAATAAAATGCAACTTCCCTGCTGATATTAAAGAGGACGTCCCAGGAGATGCCATGTGTGCAAGCCAGTCCCAACTGCCTCACCTGCAGCAGACCCATCACTGTCCCTCATACCACAGTCTGCATTTTTAGAACTCCTCTAACAACTACCTGCCTACTTTGACCACTTCTCTTTTACTTGTTGACATTTCTGAGGTCAGTCAGCTTGTTCCTGAACAGCAGTTTTGGGGTTTTGGGGGGTATTTTTTTAAATTAAATAATCTTTCTATGTTCCCTTACTCTAAAGTCATCTATTTTGTCTCTGAGGGCATTGTGCTCACCTTCTGATCTTCATGCTCTCCATGTCTCTCTCCCACACACTGCAAAAGTCAGCAGGAGCTGACCTTTCTCCTCACCAGCTGTCAGACCTGGCTGGGGCTCCTGAACAATGGAATTATTGCCTTGTGGGGCTTTTCCTTTTGTCTTCCCCATCTATCTGAAAAATAAACATGGACCAAATGACAAAAATTCATCCACTACCAGTCTGTGCTGCAGGCAGTTACACAGTTACAGAGATTGGAAAACACATGGAGGAAGAATTGATTAAAATATGGTGGGCTAATGGCATTATGCATCTTATTTCTTTCACAGATGTAGTCCTAAAAGTATTCTAGGACAGGCTGGAGAACATGGTGAAAATCTTGTATTTGTAATGATTAAATTGTTAACATTATGAAATTTTATATTCTTCTTTCTGTGTGCCACTGTTCATTTCCAAAATCTGTCTTTTGGGTGGAAGATATTTTTATAACTAGCTTCACTTACAGTAGGATCAACACAGATAAGGCCTAATAGACAATGTTAAGATATAAATAGGAATGGAAACAGGCAAAGAAAATAACATTATCACATTTTTAAAGTGAGAAACTGAGGTATAGAGAAATCAGCTATGGAGACCAATTACCTGAAAGTGCTCTCTCCAGTTAATTTAAAGAGTTCCGCAAAATTCACCTGGAAAATCTGTTACAAAACAGTGAATTCAACCTTGATTTCCAGAGTCCTAGATTGCTACCTCAAGAAAAAATAATCCAACTTTTTAAAATGTAAAACAAAATTAAGAGATAAGACAGAACATTTGTACTGCCAATGGAAATACTTGTACAAATATGGTATCATATAGATGATGAAATCTGATGCTGTCTAGATGCAGTGGATAAAATCATTACACCATGATTCAAAAATGCAGCAGAAGAAGATAACAAATGCTTATGCTTATCACCCATTAGATGTTCCTTCTGAGAACCTGGTCTGGGCCATGTTTTTAGCCAGTGGATGTTGTGACACAGAGCTGGGCACTCCTCACATGTCAGTGTTGTGTTATGGTAAGCTGTGTCTACAGATGGCTTGCTGTTTGAGAAGGTAAGGCTTTGAAACAAATCACAACACACATGAAACTGAAAACAAAAGCCCAAGAGCATAGTATATGTCTCCATTTAGTGGATTTGGACTTTTCCAAGTGATAAACCCAAGCTGTAGATCAGAATTCATCTGCAGAGGAGAAGGGACACAGGCAGTGCTGGGCTGTGTGAAGCCAGTGGTCAATCTGATTCAGTATGCCCCCCTGGTAGGGACAAAGGAGGCATCAGAAGAAGGTTCAAGACATTTCTCTCATGAGGGAACTTTCCTGCTTTCCCACAGAAGGTTAAGGTCTTCTCAATCCTGGATGTATAAGGATTTATTTCCTTTCTCTTGCTCCTGTGGAAAGAAAACTGTTCTTTACTGTTTAGAGTATTCTGCAGACTATCTGGTGAGTAAGGAGCTTTCATCACATAGACACAAAAATAGAGAGAGTTTTATGGGGTGTGTTTCATTCCCGTTGGGTGCCCACCAGCCATGACTACTGCCCTTTGGGCCACACAATCAACCTCCTCACTCATGAAGATAAATGTCGTATCAGCCCTGCAGTAAGCCATCATCTATTCTTGAGAAACAAAGAGAGTATATAGCATGACCTTCCTTGAAATATTGGATCTATTTACACGGGTTTGCGTGGACCACATTACTTATGAGTCACCAAGGGGAAACTGAGCTCCTTGTAGATAAAGCGATCAGTGCAAACCACTGTAAATAAATCTGAAATTTCTATGAAGGTCGCACTGTGTCTGATTTATACTTCAGCACCCTATGAAATAATGTTGACCAGGTAAGTGGTTTTCAATTATTTTTTTTATTCACATAAGAAAAGGAAAAAAAACCCTGTTTTGTAGGATAAGGGACTACTCTATTTTTAAGTGCATCTGGTTAGAGAGATGACACATGCCCAGGAAGTAAGTTATAGTCTGGCATAAGGCTAAACATTCCCAGACCTGATTCTGCCACCCTGACTAACCAGGATGACTTGAATGGGCATACAGGGCAGAATCAAACCCAGCAGCAGCCACAGATGATCCTCAGACAGTTTGAAGCTCCATTTCCCTGATTAATCTATACCTTTGTTTTCATTATTAACCCCAGTATAGGTCAAGCCTGAGCAAAACTTCTGTATCACTAAAGTAGAGGCTATCATAAGCACAGACTTTTGGTCTTGCAAGGTAAGAAATGCTCCAGTGGCCATGTTATAGGAGCGAAAGTCAGGAATGTTGTTTCTGACATTAATTTGCTTTGTCACCGGCTTCACTTCCCCTTCCAGCTTTCATCTGACCTCTCTGTTAAAGCAGGAGAGTCCCTGACTGACTAATTGATGCAATCAGGAGCAATAATATGAGGACTCCATTTTAGGTTCAGGGGAGTCTCTTGGCTGAAAGTATTCACTTGCTTCAGTTTGCAAAATCAGACAAGAAATCTATGAGCAGATTCTCGAAGAATATTGATAGGTTTTCTACTTGCTGTCCGTAATGTCACTGGAAGGTAAAAATGGTATCTAGTAAGTGAACTTGTTCACCTTGTATCTCCTTCTGAGCCCTAAAATGCATGTTTTAGTATTCTAAAGAGGGTGAAATAAAAACTGTTTTAGAGCACATGAAGTTCTCACAGGAAGAAAAATATTTTGAGAATTACAGCAAGGTTGAACTTGCCTGGATTGTTACTCATTCTCACAGAAGTTTTACTTAACACAGTAGAAAGTCAAGTTTCTGGAAGACTTTAGAGACAATAAGCTGCCTCAGCAATCACAGCAGATGAACTCAAAATCTGGCAAGGCCAATGATGTTCCCTGGAAAAAGAGAAAACTTAGAGTTACTCCATGACTCTTCCACAACTTCAAGGAAACATGCCTTCTTTAAAATTTCCTGGAAAATGCGCTCAGCACTCAAACTTCAACCCTGTTCTTAAAGTTCTAAATAAGATTGCCTGGTTTAGAAGCTGGTCTGAAGAATAGTCTTCCAGAGAATCTAGTTACAATAAAGTTTTTCTAAACCAGACTGAGATTTTAAAAACAAATTGGTTAATTTAAACCTGACTGGGACCAGCCTTTTGCCAGCCTCAGCAGTTCTGCCACACCTCAGGACCTTTTATCAAATCTATGCCTCAGCAAATTTAAATGCTAGTTTAACTGCTAGTTGTTAGTTAAATGACAGTTAATTACATCCTTGTAGCTCAGATTAATCACTTTAGCATATGAGTAGCTTACACATTGGACAGGATGTATCTGAAATGTCTCTGGAAAAGCTGAGTCAGAGCAGCAGTTTTCCCTTCACAGTGAAACCACCTTTCTGCCCCACCAAGGGCAAACCTGAGAACCCATCAGCTCTCCGGTGCCATCCTCAGGCACAGGAGGTGGCTCAGCTGGGCTAGTCACTGCCTTCTCACGGAAAGGACTGAGAACAGCCTCAGGGCACATGAGAGTGGCAAAAGCACTGGAACAAGATCCCTAAGGAGGTGGTGGATGCCGCATCCCTGGAAACACTCAAGATCAGGTTGGATGGGGCTTTGAGCAGCGTGGTCTAGTTGAAGGTGTCCCTGCTCATTGCAGAGGTGTCACACGAGATGGCTTTTAAAGGTCCCTTCTAACTCAAACTGTTCTATGATTCTAGCAGATTGGAGCCTAAAAACTTATTAAAATAGAACGATCACATTAAACAGGTGGGGTTTTTTGCTGCTATTATTAACACTGTTATGATGGTGTCAGTTCTTCTCACAAGTACCAGACAGGAAGAAACCCCAAGTTGTCCTAGTCCTTGTGTAAGCTCCAATCCACTCCTAGAACACTGTCATTTAAACTTTACAGTTGAATTATATCAAGTGATTGCTATTTAATTTGTGTGTAATGGCTTTGGAGTAATTGCACTGCAAAACCATCTATGCAAAATATTAATTTATATTTTTATTTATTTCATTTGGCAGTTGGTTTTTCTGCCCTCTCTTCACCCAGATTTATCAGTAGTCTGGCGACCCTTAAAGACCATGTGAGAAGTGGTACAGCCTTGGCAAGGGCTAAATCCTAGCAGAAAACTCTCTGAAACTCACTGTAAAGCTCTCCCATTCTGTTGCTCCACAGACCCTGCTTCACCATCTGCCTCGTGAATTAGATTTTTTGTTGCTGTATTTCACAGGTTTAAAAATATGGTTATTATGATCCATAAACCAGCTTTCACAGAGATTATTAATTAAGTCCCAAATATTGTACCGACGTGCTTTGTGAAATATGTCTCCAACGTCAGAGCACTGCTGCTGTTATGACCCATCTGCATAATATTATCTCAGAGTGCTTAAAGGCCCCAAGTTCTGTGTTTGCTGCAGGGGATGGGGGGAGTTTTGTTTTGTTATCCCTCGTAGTCGTTTGAAAAGTAAAACCTGGAGCCTTAAAGTCAGGTAGGTGAGATAAATTGAAACGGATCTTATTGCTCCCAAACACTCTCCTGGAAACAATGGCATCTTGACATTTTATCAGTCACTCATGCGGTCATTCTCAGCGGTATCAGCCAGAGCTTGAAGGATAGAGCCGTAAAGAAAGGATTGTCAGCCATAAACATTCCTCAAAACCATGAAAGCCACAAATGAAAGCTTAAGTAATGGAGGACGGAATACCCTTGATATTTCAACAATTACCTGCAACAACAGGCTTTGTTCAGAGCTCTGGCCATTTTTTCAAAAGCCTTTAGTTGTCATGGCCAGAATAGGATAGGGGGAAAAAAAAAACCCAGAAAAATGGAAAAAAGAAAAAAAGAAAAAGAAAGAATGAGAAAGAGAAAAAAGAATGATCAAAAGCTCTGATGTGAAAAGATAAACTTGAGTGGCTGCATATATGAGGAAGTTTATGGAAATTTTTCATTTTTTAAAAATCAAGATTTATTGCCAGATATTAGAATTATTAGGCTGGTAGCAAGATACTTCTTTTTTTTTTTTTTCTTTTTTCTCTGAGAGATCATTAGAAAGACATTCATGCTGCTGAGCTGTTACCTCTCTGGTCATTTCTGATGTCAAATTACAGAAGAAAAAAATGACACTTGCAAGCACATGGCAATTTGAAGGAGCTTCAGTAACAGGCAGAAGCAAGCAAGTGGAAAAGCAAAAGTGAATTCAACTTCATTACACTTTTGGAAAAATATCATATTTATGTGCAGGATTTAAAAAAAAGAAAATCAAGTTTTAAATAGCCTTTGTGCCAATATTTTAGCAATTTAGAGCTCATAGAAACTAAGTAAAATGTAGTGCTTGGTATCCAAGTCAACCCAAACTCTGGAGGCAGCAAACATGAAAGGTTAAGTGCTCTAGAAATTGCATTTGTAGACTTTCTTAACTTAGGAGATTAATAGTTACTCAAAGCAATGGATAAATATTAGTAAAGGACCATTAGCAGGGAAAAACACATCAGTGAATCAGAGCTCCCCAGCTTATCAGATCAATTTTAAACAGGTTTATCTTGGACTTTTCCAGCACCTTAATGAGGAACAAATTGGTTTTTTACCCCTTTTTGTTTCCTGAGATTTTGTTGACTTTTTGTTGTCAGGTATATCCAACCATTAATATAAACGGGTCAGTGGCATAAGAGCATTAATTCACTCTCCTTGCAGGTTCCTGAATATAGTAATTTTATGAAAGTTCCCTTTTATTACTCTGCTCATGGTTACCTAAAGTTTAAGAACAAATTAGTTATTGTTTTTTAATGTTTCCTACAAAGGAAGAAGAGATCAAATAATGAATGTAAATATCTCCAGAAACAAGAGACTAGGTTTTTTTCCCCTTTAAATATATACACATATATACATAGACAACAATGTGAACAGCTAAGCTGCAGATTGTACACTGGCATGAGTAAGCCCATGGCCAGAAAGAAAAGAATCATACTCTGTGTTTGCAAGCAAATATTGAACCAAACAATTGAATAGGAAAGCTTTGTTTTACCTTTTAAATCTCCAGGAGGTTTTAAAAAACAAAACAAAATTGAACCCAACCAAACAAACAAAAACCACAAAAACAAACAAAAAACCAAACCAAACCAAACAAACAAAAAAAAAAACCCAAAAACAAATGAACAAAATAAAAACAAACAAAAAAAAAAAAAAGAGGAGATTGATGGAGAGTGATATTTAAAATACAGTCCTTGCTAAAGCAACAGAACACACTACTTTATTAACAGCAGAGCAGAGAGCAAAGCAAGCGCTCTCTATTTTAATTGTTCACTTGCTCATGTAGAAACCTGAGTTCATCTGAAATGCTCCAGGACATGCCCACAGCCCCTCACTGTTATTCCAAAAAACTGCAGGTCCCCATAAATCCTAGACCATTTCTGACACGGTGATGTGGATCTCTTAAACACCCAAGATTGTCTCAGATGATTCAAAATACCCAGGGGAAAGAAACTGGAATTAACTTGGAGAGCTAAACCTTCTAAGACACGCAGACATCTGCCTCTGGGCCAGGCATCTCGTTGTCTATTGACTTCTGTGGGCTTCAAATGGCATTTGGCACCTAAATGCTTCTGCGAAGATGACTACAGGATCTTTTTCCCTGGGGTACCTCTGTCTGGAGTACATAACATTGCTCTGCAACCTGGGGGCTGGGTTTTGCTCTTGACCAGTTGAGTAAATCTCAATGATCCATTACCTACCTTTGCTTTCATTTGGCATTGTATGATTTTGCTGTATTTAAATCGCTGCCTGCAAGACTGAATTCCTCTATACCACTCTAAATGGAGCCCGGACTCCTTTGGACACTGTCAAAGGCTGACGTAACTGATTTGTTTCCATGGCCTTTGGATTACAGTTTGTCATTTTGGAAAGGTGATGGAAGCTGTTTGTGCCCTGAGGTGTCTGTGAGATGGAACGGAGTTACCTTGTGGACCTGCAAAGTCTCATGAAGAAACTTGCCCCACCTCCATCAGCACTTGTATGTCTCCTGGAGGAGGGACATCACGCAATCCCCTTCTACCCACAGACCTCACAGACCGCGGACATCTGCTCATTCTCCTCCCTTAAATTCCTGGCCATATAAACCTGTCAGGATCCTGCAAAAATCTTAGTTTACATAAAGCATAACTTTTCACCAAAAAATCTTAACAGGTTTTCACATCAACAGTTCATTTTATACATAATTTTGTTGTACAAGGTCTAACAGGTTAATTCAGAAATGTTCATACCAATTGCAGCTGACAAGTAGATGAAGCTGCCCTTATACATTTTTTCTTATAATCAGCATTGTCTGAGTTCTGCAAATAATGATGTTGGCAAGTTTAGAAATTTAGTTAACAAGATTTCTTTCAGATTCATATATTCATCCCATTTCTATGATAAAAAAAAGTTCTTTTTGTGTGAATACTTCACGTTTTTATAGGGAAAAGAACAGAATTACCATGAGGTTAAATGTTGCAGTATAGGTCTAAGCAAGTTGAAATACAAAGCAACACTTCTACTTCCTCCAATGAAATATGCATTTTATCTTCCATGAAGACTTGTTTCTTGCTAGTCTCTGTCAGCAGGAGCCATCAACATAACAGTGTTTTGCTGACCTGTGAAAGAGCTTCTGGTAACCACTACTCAAGAGCTCCATTAGGATGGAATCATTTAAGCTGATTCTGTAACAATGTGAAACTTTTGTAAAATGAGGTTAGGAGGTTGATGCATTTTATATAACCAAATGCAACCATTTTGGGCCTGAACTTGTGAGAAGCTGAATAGTCGCAGCTTCCATTAACGTCACAGACATGCTCAGCATTTTATAAGATCAATATCAATGAAATCCAAAATCTTAAGATAATGTTTTAGTTACAGTAATAGCAATGAAAGTGCATAGGAATTTGAAAGCATTCCCGAAATAAAAGAAACAAAACTCATGGCATGTTTACTTGTTACTGATGACAGTTTCTAGTTAAATCTTTGCTTTGTTTTTGCCTCGCCCTGCCTTACCATCCTTCCCCTTTATTTTGGAATACCTGCTAGGATACATAGTAAAGCTAATCTAATTCATGACTTAATATTTTTTTTTACACTGTTCCTCAACCAATCACCAAGTATATTATTTTTTTAATAATTACCTGGACAGTTCTAGCTTTTAATGAATACAACATAACACAGTCAGCCCATTAAACATAAATGTAAAGGCCAGTACCCAATGTAGATTAATCAGACCACAAGTCTAGCCTAAAAATAATCACATCCAATTCCCTGGGTTTTTTTTCAGGAAAGTTTATTATTTAGTCATATATGTAAATGTACTAAACACTGTTACAAACCTTGTTGAGTCCAGTTGCCTCTTACAGGCAGCAAGCTCCACAGCCATATTCCTCCAATAGATAAAATTTTTATCACCTTTTCCATGCTATATACATTAATTTATAGTTTATCCCTATTAAAAAAATCTTGATGATGCCATTAATGCCTACAGAATCTGAACCTATAGGGATTTTAAGTCTTTTTCTGGAAGGTGTTCAAGATGCTCCGTTCCTACTGACTGCAGCAGGCCTGAACTGAGTGCACCAGGAAGATCAGGGCTAGGATACCTCCAAAAATTCCATCAGTGCAAGTTGAAACAGCACTGCTAAGAAGCAGGTAAAATAATAGTTTGTGGGAAGTTATAAACCATTTCCCAAAAATATCCTTTCATCTTGAAACTTCTAGTACTTGAACACAGAGATCCCTCCTCTTTCTCAGGCTATTTATCATTTTTAGAGGCTATAAATTATACACACCGAGCACCAATTTTATACACCAACAACCATAACAATGCAGTTGCAAAACAGAACACTCTGAAGGGTATGTTCCCCTTTCAAAGAGGATAAGGAAAAATAATAATGCAATGCCTAGGTCTGCAGTAACGTTTTCCATTCAAAGACCTCCAACGGTTATAAAGGAGTCATTAACCTCATTAAACACCTGCGATATAGGAATCTAACCATTATCTTCACTGCTTTCCATGAAGATGAAGATGAAGAGTGGGGAGGGTATCCTAATGTTTGTGTACCTTAAGGGTAAGTTTTACAAATGTTTTCCACTCTTGCTATGACTGGTTCAACTTCCTCAGTTTTAAGCAAATTCAGGAGCAATATATTGATTGTTCTGAGCCAAGACAGATTACATGATATATAACATGCTGACAACAATGCTGGATAGATCAGGCTCCTAACACCAACTGACTGACTGTTGTTAGTATTGACATTAAGTTAATTCATTGGGAGGAAAAGTTGTACTACAGAAATCAAAAGTGCACATCACCACCTTCTCTCAAGCCAGGGATTAACTGATGGAGTCTGGCCTCTCCCATTGCCTGGAAAGGAGCATGACTTTCTCCTAGGAGAGTTCACCACAAATTGGAAGTGGGGAGTCACCCTCGACTCCGTGCCAAGGGGGACATCCTGAGTGAAGAGGGCTGAGCAGCAAAGCCAGGGCTGGCAGGATGCTGCACCTGTTTTCCTCCTGGATAGCTCTTGATGATCGCCTTTTAGCTGAGTTCTGGATCACAGAACAGAGCTAACCTTCCTCTAGTCACTGAAGAGTGACTATGACCTGGGAGTGACTAAAGCCTGAATCTCTATTCAAGCTTTCACTCCTGTCTATCTGGAAAAGCCCAGAGCTGGGCTTGGCAGCCTGAGCTTTTGTTACATTCAGCAATGATTCAGTCAGCAGCATATGGAGCACTATTCAACCCACCCAAACCTGGGTACTGCAGTCTGAATGCAGAGCTGAATCCCACTCTGTTTTACACTGCTGCTGTCAGGAATCCATTTTTTGAGATACTGAGATGCCAGAGCTGGCTGTCTCAGTCTTTCCCTGTATGTTTATAGTCTGTGTGACATTTTGACTCCTGCTCTCACTTTATTAACAGTATTTTTTTACAAAGTTTCCTGGGCAAACAGGCCTAGAGAGGCTCAACTGCTTACTTGGGATCATCAGCACAGAAACAGAATCCAAATAATCTGCATCTTCTGCCCCCAGATCACCAGGCATCACCTACACATGTGGAAGACATGTTTTCCACCAAGAGTTAGTTTATTTTCCAGATAAAGTCTTCTCTGAAATATCTCTGCGGTCATCTCCAGAGTCTGGCTGTCTACATTTGAAAATCACTTATTGACACAGCCACTGGCACAGGGAGGCCTTGCTATATTGTTGTATTGCTGTATTGCTTATCTTTCAACTTTGCTGCCTTTTCTCTTTTTAATACTCCATCTAGATTCTTAGGAGATTACAGATATTATATATTCACACGGAAATATATAAACTAATGCCATTTCTTATTAACAATTAAGAAATATTTATTTTCAGACAGTACTCAGGAGGAAGTTTCCAATTTTTGCTTTACTTCATAACCATTATGAAGGTCAGTCTTTGTTCACCCTTGTTACCAAGTACACTTCATGATAAATGCTAAAAATGCAGCTAAATGCAAAATGTCTTTTACTTTACTTTTTTCAGCAGCTTTTAGTTGGAGAGATGTGGGAGAGATGTTAGTTCTAGACATTTAGGGAGTTTGGGGTTGAGGGATGTGAGACATCAGTTCCTCAAACTCCAGCACAGCCTTTGTGGTAAGAGCTGAACATGCCATGAGTCAGAGCATCCCTGAAGCACTGAACAGGCAAGTGCGACCAAAGATGAGTAAGGAAATGCCCACAGAGGCACCTGGCCAAAGGTATAGGACAAGTCAAGGGGAGAATGAAACACGGATCACAAAGCTTTCGTCTTCTGCTAAGCATTCTTCCCACAAGGTGAAAAGGACTTGAGAATTTAGCCTTTTTATTTCAGTGCCTATCACCACACGAGACTCTCCTACCTGTTTTCCAGCTTAATTATATAGTTTTGAAATTCTTGAGGTTTCATCTGGACTCTCAGAAGACAGAATGAGATGCAAAACAAAATTAATCATGAGAGGGAAAACCCATTTACTTTACCCTTTCTGCAGTGATGTGCACAGGAAATGCATGTGTCATCTGATGATTTTCTGTGGAAGGCTACACTACAATTTTGCACTGCGCTCTTAAACAAAATCTTTCTCTCCCTCCCACCCTCCAAATGCGTATAAATCTCAGAAGTGTGTAGTCCTTGCTCTTTGTAAATATGCTTACCTGGAATATGAATTCAAGTTTGAGCATGTGCTTTGCTGGATCTGGAACTCACTTTGCCAAGAGGATGCAAACAAGAACGTATAAGTGCTGACAGTTCTCCAATGCCATTTCCACAAATCCTCCTCCAGGGACAGATAAATAATGAAACGACTGAATGGGAAATAACATTAAAGCATCTCAGCCTACAGAACCACAGGATATGCACCAGACACACATGGGTGAATGTTGAAATGCTGAGAACATTTAGTAACACAGATAGGACTTTGGGAATCCTCATGCTTGTCTAGGCTAACTGAAGCGTAAATCTGGAGTAAATGGAGCAACAGTGATGCAAACTGTCATAACAGATTGAGAACCAGACTCAGAGTTCTTACTATCTACCAACATGATAGGAAAAATCTTCATCATCTCTATTTCAAGGCATACTTCTTGATATTTCTCTTTTGAATGCCTACTCTGCTGTTTTAGTGGCACTGAAATGCAAAATATTCATCTTATATTTTCCACAGCTGACGCCCATTCTGCTAATTAAGTTATGCAAGGCTTGACCCAAATGATTCCTCTCTTTTGGGTTGGTTTTTTTTTCGGGGGGGAGGGGTTGGGGGGGATTTGGTTGCGGTTTTTTTTTATATTTTTATTACTTTGTTGATATTGGTAGGCAGTCTTTATGTCTGAGGCTGTCAGTGAGCTGAGTTTGATCAGGCAAATCTTTACTCCCAAGGCTGTGCTGGTGAGCTAGAAAGGTAGAGCGTACTCTCCGTTAAGTGCATTAAGCAAAACAGCATAACAGCATGCAGCATTTTAGACTTGTAGCCTACAATTTCCCCTCCTGCCCATATCAGGGAGATCTATTATCCTGCAAGCACAGGGTTTTTCCATTCAGTGACCATTTCCTTTCCTATTCATTGCTAAAATGCTATTAACCATTTCAGCTACTGCTAAGAATTGAGAGGATGTTTGCAGAGGAGTGTCTAAAACTACTTGAAGACTGTCTTCCTGAGTGTTAAATTTCCTTAAAGTCTGGGGTTTTTTTATAGAATAGGGTTATTTAGCAGGTATATTTAGATCCCTCTAACTATAAGGGGACCATACACCACTGGGAATGCATACATGAATTCTGAAACTTCTCAGACACATCAGGTCTCCAAATCTGAGGAATTAATGCTTTTATTGAAAATAGTTACTTCAGCTTTCTCTAAGCAAAAGACAACTGGAGGACCTACAGTCTCGTGCTGCAGTCATTAGGCTGTGTCATCCTCCTCTCCCACTTAAGGGCTTCTTGTCTCCTCTCTTCTCGGCCAGAGAGGTGCTCTGATTGAAGACAATGACATCAGTGGCCCAATTTTCTACTGTGGGCTTTAGATATAACACATCTCTTTTATTCAGTACCAGGCTTTTTTTTGCTATCAAGCAAGCCATAGGCTCCTTTCTAACATGATACATGTTGTTCTATGTGAGTTTTTCTGATTTTCATGAGAGACCGTCCCACTTGGACCCACCTTTAACAACAAGAGGCAGGAAAGGGTCTTAAGCCCCTTAAAACCAGCTTAAAAGGGAAATGCTTTTCATACAGCAGCTCTTCAACTTTCAAATGGTTCTTGCTCATTGTGCTCTGATCCTATTGACGCTGAATGCTCTCTTGCTATACCTCAGTGTGATATAATGGAAGGAACACCATGTGGTAGTCTGCAGAAAAGTCGATTAAACTAGCAGACATAAAACTGCAAACAGCTTTTACGCGTCACTAATGGACTGGGACCGCTTGGCTTTTATGATAGCTCAGAAAACCTTACACACCTGAGGTGCTGTAAAAATGAGTAACAGTTAAAACCAGGAAGAAATGTAAAGGACAAGGTGCAAAGCTAGATGGCTTTTGGCATGAGCTGTTCAAGTGTCAGACCATGGTCTGTTTACAGGCACAAACAAAATGAGCTCTCCTTCTCACAGGAGAGCTGCCTTCATCCCAAATGTATCCTGGAAACTCGGTGATCAAAAATTTGACTATTAGCAAAGTCCCTTTCCATCTGTTAAAAAGAGGCAATGGCTTTGGTCAAGAGGGACATTTTAACTGTAGGTTCAATGTTTGGCTAACTAAGGATGAGATTCGGCACTTCTCTCAGACTTAGGAGAAACACTGGTCATTAAATATTTCCCCACATCATGTCTAGCTCTGGCTGATGCTGCCTGTCTTTCACTTTCAGACCCTCAAGGCTTTTTGCCTTGCCACCCTGTTGCAACACGTAATGTCCACATGGTTCTGTCTCTTCTTTTAGGGCTCAGGACTCAGAAGGACAAAAGTTCTGTCAAATCCTTTTCTCCTCTCCTCAACCGGCAGACACATTCCAGTGTCTGCTAATTCTCCAAGACAAACTTAACAAAGCAGTATCAGAGAAATTACAGATTTCTATAAATAATGCTGAACATTGCAAATGATATGCCTGAAAAATCACTTGATCATTAAACAAGAGAAGATGCCTTCTGTAGAATAAATAAACCGTGAAAAGAGAAGGCAAACTTGCAATTTAATATTCATAAGGTCTGAACTGCTCAGGAAGATCTTGGCCAAATGTGAAGACACTCTGTGTGTCATGCACTTTTGACAGATGCTGTCCCCAAAGAAAAGCTGAAGCCAAGTCTGACACCTGACTCATACCAACAGGGAAGACAGAGAAATCTCCAATGCTGGCTCAACTAGGCAGGAGACAGCAGGGTTTTTTATGGCAAAATCTTTTGACTGTCATAAATTTTCATGATCTGTACCTGGATACCATGATGAAAGGTGATGGATTAGATCCATTTGTCATTATTAAGATTCTTGCTCATAGTTGGAGGAAAAAAGTTAACTTGCAGATAGTATAGCTCAATAAAGTGGAAACCACATATCCTAAAGAAAACCAACCCTAATTGCAGAGCTTTGACCTAAAATGAATCAGGTTTGGTCTTAACTGACTGAGCACCAAAATGTATATTCTATTATTTTTTATCCTGGTGTGGTAATTAATGTAAGAAATGTTTCATGCCAAGTTAACTTCGCCTGTAATGTCCTCAGATTAAAGAAATTGGAAATAGCATCTCTGTCAGAGTGGTTGCACAGTGTTCTCATCCCCTGAAGGAAACCCAAGCTCTGCTGATTAAGAAGACTTCAGCTTTTGATCATGAGTTATTGGATATCGACCCATCATTCAGTCAGGGCTGCAGACTGACTGTCCTGAACTGAAAGGCTTGGAATCAGATCACATCCAGGGGGAACAGCTCTCCAAGCAAAACTTCCTTCTCATCTAAATCAAGTCTGCAAATAGCAACTCACGTTTGTCAGACATTCATCAAATGTGACATGCTTCATGGAGCCAGGCCACAAAAACACAGGAACCTGTCATAATAACCTCATGCAAGACAGTAGACGGTCCTGATGCTGTATGACATGCCAGGGAGCAGATATCGTGCTTCCCGAGCAGGTGAATGTAAAACTCAATCTTGTAGAAAGAGAAATTGTCACTCATAAATTGGGGGGGGATGGGGGGAAGGTAATAAAAGAAAGAGGGAGAGTATCTGATCCAATTAAAGTGTACATTGATTACTGTCAGGTTGCAGAAATGCTGACACTCAAGGATTGATCCTGCTTGAAGATGGTGCATGAAGCAGTAAGCCCCAAAACTGGGGGCGATCGGTCTTTCCAAACCCACAAAAAGTAGATGCTAAGCCCAGGCACAAAAGTTCTCCAGAGTTAGGCATCTCAACCTATCTCTTAAAAACTCTACTGATTTGGGAATGGATTATCACTATTTTTGTTATTGTTCAGTACAGAATGCTGTAATTTAGATCCTCCTGCAGCAAAGAGCTGCCTGCAAGACCCCAGGCTATGCAAGGAGCAGCTCCACCAAAACACTGCAGACAAGATGCGATGGGCACTGTTTGCCTAAGCCCAGCTGGCTTCAACAGTGAAGCACAACTTCATCACGGCGCAGCACAAGGGGCAGGTTTTGAAATACAGCTGAAATCAACTGTGAAAGAAAGTGAAACAGAAACTTTAAAAAAAAACAAAAAAAACCAAACCCAACCAAAACCCAAAACTTTTAGCAAAACTGCCTCCTTTTCAAAATTAGAGAGCGAGAGAAAGTAGGTTTAGATTGGAAGAAATTTTTGGCTCTGTGGGTGGTGAGGCCCAGGCACAGGTGTCCAGAGAAGCTCTGGCTGCCCCACCCCTACAAGTGTCCAAGGCCAGGTTGGATGGAGCTTGGAGCAACCTGAGATAGTGGAAGATGTCCCTGCCCATGTCAGGGGGTGGAACTGGATGAACTTCAACATTCATTCCAACACAAACCATTTTGTGAATCTATGAAAATTCTTTTGCCCCCTAATGATTTGTTACTTCTGAAAATTTTCCCTTTCTTAAGGGAAAATTTTCCCTTTCTTCACTCCCTTCACCATTCTACCTTTATATTCCTTTTTTCCTATTTTCAACCTCCTACTAGACTATTTTTTCCATAATGAAAGCAGAGATAAAATTAGAAAAATAAAATTACAGATAAACACTTTTAAAGAAATTTTCATGACAAAAATCTCAAATAAGCAAATATTAATCTGTTTTGGAAAGACATATTAAAAAAAATCTTACTTAAGTAGATTTACTGGAAAAGTCCTATAGTCAGTAACAAATTCATTTATTTTCTTGTCATAAAAGAAAAGAAAGATGGATGGGTTTGGTTCACCCAGTGAGTGGTTCAGACACCCATTGTGTCCAGTTGTGTCACATCCAGACACATCCACAACACTCACATGTGGATGTTTCAGTGTCACAAACAGTATAAAATGATATCTACATTTATACTACTCTAAGTGCATCCCCTTGGGTCAAATTTTATCAATTTTCCTTGTGTCAGTTCATTCACCTTCCAAAAAAGGAAACTAATATGTCTTGTGACCACTTCAAAAATTCTATTTAATCCAATTTAATTGGCAAAATTATAGACATAAAATATTAAAATACATGGACCTATATATTTAACATATTGATACATTTTCGATCAGTAGATGAAGCTTTGCTACATACCAGAAAAATATTCCAACTGACTGGCCAGAAGGAATGTAAAACTAATCCTTCCCCTGGAAGAAATCATGACTGTTCAACTTTGACTTACGTCCTTTAGCAAAACAGATAATCGCTGAAGTAGGTAATAGCTTAAAGATGATTTTTTCATGTAAAATAATAGATGTCAGTAGTTAGCAGGTAGAAATACTTTCCCTTTTGATGGTCAAGTTCTAAATTACTGCAACAGATATTTCATTGGCAACCTGTGATGGTCAGAGCTCGGTAACAGTGCACATCCAGTTTATGCACTGGATGTTGCTGCCTGTGAGCTTGAACTTACAAAAACCTCCCACAACTGCAAGGCACTTCAGAAAAATCTGCACATAGAACTTTACACAGGCATACCCCTCTTCCTAACACAAGACATAAGAGGTATTTTATACCATGACAAAAAAGTGATAAAAAAGCCCCCCTGGATGGCTGAGAATTTGCAGCTGGAATGAGGTGGTTTATGATTAATGTCCTGTGAGGAGGATGCTCTAAACAAAACATTACTTTGTATTGCAAATAAATGGGTCTGCTAAGTGCTGTCTAAATCCCCCCAGGTACCAGTGGCCCACAGCTCTGAGAAAAATGCATTTGCAGAGCACTTAGTGTCAAGAAAGCCCATCTCTTGGTGCCAAAGGGTTAAGAGTCTCTCCAAATCAGAGGATAAACTCATTAAAATGGGCCATTACTGGAGAAAGAAGAAGCCCCAAGACTCCTTCCCCATTTCTTTGCCAGGTTAGCATGAGGAACCAAAGAGCACAGTACAGGTTTGAGTGCACATAAAACAATAGTAAGCTCCGTAAGGAGTGAGGATTCCAAAGTAAATAGAATACTGAAAGTCAGCAGAGGCAAAAGTTAACTTAATATAAAATACTTGACTCTCAGGTAAGGCATTAAGATGCTGTTTTGGCAGCCAGAACTAATAGCAGGCTTGCTGAAAGGGTATTGGCTTCAGAAAGAAGACAAATACAATCCTAATCCCTTTTTCCTGCCACACACTGGAGATGAGTGAAACCCAAGGGGGAAATTCTTATTACAGAAAATAGGTGCAAGTCCACAGGAAAAATTAAGTCAACTTGACAATTTACAAATTTCCTTTCAAGCATGAAAGGTGGATGAAAACAGAAGGTTATTTTTAAATCCAAACCACAGTATTTTGTATCTGTTAATATCACTGCCAAAGAATAAGGGACATAGGAAAAGAGTCCATAATGAACACAAGCTTCATTTCACTGGCACAAAGCCAGGACAACATAACTTTTGTTAGACAAGCAATATTAGAAAATCTAATACCAGGAAGAGACATTTTTCCTTCTTCCCATCAGGGGCAGTGAGACCTGGCAGTTTATCCACAGCTTTCCGGGTGAAGATGCAAACCAAGGTAAAATCTGCTTAGCCCTGACTTTGCTGGGTAAGGAATATACAGCACAATGTTCCTCAGGAAAAAAAAAAAAAATTCCTCTACTGCGTGCTTCACATTCCTTCTGATTTATTCCCCTGCAGACAAAAGAGGATTAGGGATAATCAAAGTTTGCCATCAGCATACCTGTACTATTCCACAAATGAAAGACCTTGAGCTTTGTGGAAAATACCCATACTGTTAGGTGGGCATCTGCTTGACTCTTATGGACCTTTAACACGTGTTTTGAAATGCTCAGGCATGCCAGGACCTAGCAGTACTAAATCTTGCTTTTGTAGGTGGAAAAAATTGCAATCCATGCTCTGTTACAGTGAATTGACCATACAGATCAAATTATATCCTACCCACTACACAGAGACAGATATGCTCCTGAATCTTGGGTTCAAATGCTCCCAAGTCCCTTCTGGCATCCAGAAAGTTACACTTCCACTGTTCATTTTGGGGACGGAAAATAAATACCTCCCTCTCCAAATGCATTGTGGTTTGGGTGTACAACACAAGCATGATAGAATCAGTGAAGATTGTACTTGGGGCAAAAATAGCTGGTTTGAGGATGAAATGCCAACTGCTAAAATCAGATCTTTCCTTGATGTTCCAAAAAGTGGTTGCTCGGCTTTTTTTCCCCCATCGTAGATCCAGATGTCCCTTCCTGTTGAGTGAGGAAATCAAAGCAGACCACTCTGTTCAAGTTGCTATATGAGCTCTTAGCACACGTGGTTGCAATGAAAGTGCGACAGGCAAGGAGAAAAGATCAGATGCTGAGGAGCAGAGAGATGCCGAACGGGAAAGAAACTGCATCTCAGGCATTGAAAGAAGGAATTTTACTCTTCTCTTGTAGACCTTAGAGGAGTCAAAGGGACATGGCAGATGAGATGAGAGAATTGGTTTGGAAATTTGCTCTGTTGTTTCTCACAGAGATCACATGGGTGGAGAAACATGTCCAGTCCTAGGGGCAGTCTGTGAACTTATGGATGAAGCTGTGCAGCGATAAATCCCTGGAGGGAAGAACATCCATTAAAATTCTGAAATGGAAAACATCACAGAACCTCATAAATAGACAACATTTAAAAGTCTCTGTCAGCAGATACTCTGGATTATCATCTGCTACCTCAGATAGCAAAAGAATAACCAGCCAATAAATACAACAAATATGCCCAATCACAAAAGATGCTACAGGAAATTTCCACACCAAAAGAGGAATCCCTCTAGAGGTATTTTTTAAAATTTTTTTTCCCTATATGACTTATAACTGAATATAATATATACCTATCTTAACTAGCATGATGGGTCTAGTGTGATATTTAATAAGTTAATTACATAATTGGTACCATGAATTACACTGTAATGCTATTAATATACAAAAAGAATTTGCAGGATAGGGACCTAAGCTGCTACCCCACAAAACTTACCCCAAATCCCTAATTAATTCTTTTTGTAATACTGTTCTGCTTTGACAGCACAGAATTAGAGGTTTTCTTGGTGAGAGACCTATATGACTAACTGTATGCATCTATAAATATTCATCTAAATAAACATATAAGTATCTACAGATGAAATCTACATATCTTTACATGGAGAGATTTGAGCCAACATTAAAATAAAGCTTCTTTCCAGCAATGTCAACAAAATTATTATAACAGATGCAGATTTCTGGAAATTTCAGTTGGTTTGAGCTTTATGATTTTTTGGTACAGATTAATCCTCTTTAATTTTATCTATTTAGTTAATTTCTCTAAGTTAGGTCTTGGTCACCTTTGTATTTCTCTATAGTTGAAAGTGAGAAGGAGATGAAGATGTTCTTTCAGAAGGGACTCTGATCTTTTTTGGGTTGAATCACCCTCTGGTGGTGCCTATTTCATCCCTGCCCAGGCAGCCAATATATTGAATTACTAAGAATTATTTCTTACTTAGCATGTTGACTTAAAAAAATGGAGTTGAATTTGGTCCCTAGTTCCAAATTCTTTGATCAGCCAAATAAAACAATGTTTCCCCTTATCTGGGGTGGATCAGTAGAAAGGTGTTTGAAGACAGTGAATTTAACCTGGTTTGTGGTTGACTTCATCTTGGGACAGGCAACAGGAACTGGTGACATCAATTTTAGAGGTGTCAGCCCAACATGACTGGCCTCAGATGACTTTGTTACAAATTTTGACAGCTGAAGTCATATGCGGTGCTCATCTCACTCCTCTTTTTAATACAAGCATGTTTCCACTCGTCTGGATAAATCTCAGATTTCCTTGAAAAATCATACCTTAAAATTCAAGCACAGCTGGGAGGAAACAGTGGTTTGGTTTCTTTTTTTCAATCTCTTACAAGACTGTACCTAACATTTAGGACAGAAAATGATTAAAGTGTGAGCCAAACACCTGGGCTTCATCAAGATAATAGGAAGAGGCAAACATCTTCAGAGGGCAATTAATCCCCAGGCTCGGTCTTGATTTTGGTAAAGTAAAAGTCATTTGGGGGTGGGTATGAAATGTAGGAATGTCTTGCAACAGTGATAAGTAGAAGGAGAGGTGTTATGAGACGAGAAGAGTGAAGGCAACAGTACAGCTACTAAACATCTGAGCTAGGGGGGTACACACTGGAATTAATCTCATCCAACTTCATGCACTTAAAAGATCACCATCAGGTCCAAGGTAATCCGGGCTCTTTTCTAGTTGATGGAGAGAGTATGACCAGAGGGCCCATTGGTATCTCCACTATTGGCAGCTGAAACACTCCTGGCATGTGCCAGCACTTGCCATCAACTTTAGCAAAAACCTTGATAACTAATTGCTAGGTGGCTTTCTTTTAGTCAACTTACGTGAGGTGAGATGGATTCCATACCAGATATTTCCTATGGAGGCAAATCTGCTTTATTTAAATGTTGAGTTGAGAATAGGACACAGTCCTTCAAAAATTCTTCTGTGCTTCAGGCTCAGGAAATGTAAAGCCTGGAAAAAAAGTATTAGCACACCTAGTCTAACCACTTGGATATCATCAGCTATTTACTGCCACACAATTATAACTGCACTAAACCCAGTCAAATGCTTTTCCTTAAACTTAATCTCTACTTGGCTACATTTACGTTTCAGTACTGGACTGAAGATATCAAAAGCAAGAGAATTTCCCTCATCTCTGTAGTTTGTTCTGAGAGTTAATTCCCTTCTCCACTATAAATGTGCACCTTTTTTCCCCATTTGAATTTGCCTGGCTTCCAGCCACTGACTCTTGTTAAGACTTTATCTTCAAGATTCAAGATCCTTTTACAACCCAGCATATTTCCCTTAGGAGGCAACTTACACATGGTCACAGAGGAAATATATAACAGAGCAAGGAACCAAACCTTACACTCTGAAATCTCAGGATAATGCCCAGATCATCAGCTCATCCATGCTGCTGACAGCACTTTGGAGAACCGGGATGGATAATGGTTATTAATGCAGCATGCAGAAAGGGTTTTTACAGGTGAGACTGTGAGAAAGGACAGTGTTACCTCTGTCTCCTCCAGTGATATACACTGCATGTGGCAGCTGGGGCACCACAGAAGAGACCTGGTTATACAGGACACAAATGTCTCAGGATCTCAGCAATGTATGGCTCTGGCCTCTCATGAGACAGACTATTTCCCACATTTCTGCTGCAACCTGTTTCTAGCCTAATAGCAAATGTCTGCCTTGATTGTACTCTGACTTCCATGAACCAGACAATGCTCTCTGCAACACTGCGAGTAGCAGGTGCCCCTGAGCCTGATGTCCCTCATCCTCTTCCTCCAGCCTCCCCTCCTGGCATCCTGCGGTTATTGTGGCAAAGACACATGAAAGGGCACACAACTTTTATGGGAAGTGGCAAAATTCATATATGAGAAAGCACCTTCTCCCTCCCTGGAGCTTCACCTTGATGCTGTGAACTGAAGCTCTGCTCTCTCTCTGCTGCAGCCCCACATAAAAAGAAAATTGTTTCTCATAAATTACTTCAGAAATGCACATTGCATGTTAATTGTAAAATAAACAGTTTAAATTCATTTCATTGAGCACAACATCAGAAAGAAAATGAGCCAACTGCAGTAGATTATTTTTGTTGGATAGGTTTCAATCATCTTTACTGATGCCCTTCATTCTTCTGCTGATTAACATCACTAAAAATCCCCATAGCAAATTTCATCTGAGTATCTAAAAATAGAGATATTTATAACTTAGCTGTTTTTGTCTCACAGTTCTCCTCCCCCTTTCCTCCTTGCATTTCTGATCAGACTTATCTCAGAAATATGTAAAACATCCATGCAAGGACTATGTTCGGAGAGGAATCTGGGGACATCACCACCTTCTTTTTTATCTGAACCATAGATGGCCAAAGGAGTAGGTTCAGCCCATTCCCATTTGCTCTGCCCAAAGTTGTCCCATAAGACTTTTTCTCTCAGCTGCTTATATGAACAGTGCCTATTGACATTCAGATCCATCCAGGTTAGTAAAGAGTTCCTAATTAGACTGGTTAAACAAACCAAGCTTGCTCTCACCAAAAAAAAAAAAAAGAGCGAAGCAGACAACATGAATAGTTCATCCCACCGTCCAGCAGAAGCAGAAGTGAATAGGTGGCGCAAGACAGAGAGTAGCATCTTCTTCAGCTACTTGCACTACATCCAGGAGATGTGTGATCAAGGCATTAGTGCAAATTCTCATTTGGAATAAAAGTGCCACAGCTCTGCTGACTTCACACCAAAAAGGAGGAAGCTGATAAGCTGGATGCAAAACCAGCAAGTTTCACAAATCTCAGAGATGGGTGGATGTCACCCTTCTGTGTTTGATCTGTTGTTCGACATCCCAAAAATTAAGCAATTCATGTTGAAGTCAGAAGTCTACATGTTGAGCCTACATGATCACTTTGTAGGTTGCAAGTCATACCTTAAGGCACAAGATAACTTGAAACTTAGCCCAGGCTTGTTTAAAATTCCGCTCAGGTTCATAGAACTACAAACCTCAGTTAACCCTGTGAACTTGGCTCAGTTTTAGGGTTTGAACAGTCCAGGTCTAAACACAATTAAAATACTTTTTCTGCTTTTCAAAAGCAGCCTGGGCAACAACTGAAAGCCTTGGGAAAAGTTCCTCTGCATAGGAAAATAGCTAATGCATCAAGTTATGGTTTCTTAATGGCATTCAATTAACACATCACCGTTGTTAGTTGATTAAAAATTAACTGTGAATACACATTTAACATTTAGTACTTACAAATGTTCCTTGATTTATTAAAATTGTCAGGAGTTAAGGAGTCTTGGGATAAGCAAGGAATATTTTCTTTGCCTATTTTGGTAACTCTGTAATGAAGCAAGCAGCTTTTAATAGAGAATTCAGACTTGTTGAAAACTTTTCCGTAAAGCACATTATAAATCATTCCTCATATATTAAACACTCACTTTGCTCAGTTCATGTTGCTTGTGAAAGTGCCTATTGAGTACCTGCCATTGCACTGGAAGAAACCCCCTACTTCAGAACTGCACAAGAAGGGAATTTGTTGGTAAAAGCATGTAAGAGGTTCCTCTCATACCAAGTCTGACAATGAGAAATCTCCACACTTACATTTTGGGTTGCAGTATGGCAACAAATGCCACTGCGGTTTCCCAGTGTCACTGTTACGTCAACAAGGCAAGAGGTGACACTTCCAGCCTGTGGTTCGGAGCAAGCTGGTGGAAAGCCATGCTCAGGAGAAGCACAGCCAATGCTGGACATGATGAGCATCCTCCATGTGGAGGGGTTCCAATGACTGGCAATCCTACCCCACCTCTGAAGTGACTTACAGGACCACCTCTGGCAGACCCATCGATGCAGCCAGCCTGTGTTCCCTATCATCCGACATCAGTGTAATTCCTCCTGTGTGGGATCTTCCTAAATTTGGACATGTCAGTACTGATGGTGTATACTGGGCTGGCTCTGACTGCATGTGCAGTTACAGCAATCACATGTTCAAATAGACATTTAAGCCTCTGAAGAAATATTTGTACTCACAGATGTGGCTAATGTGTTTATTGAACCAGGTCCAGGCAATGACAGGCATGAGGACACTGCGGAAATAGAAACAGTCCAACCAAGAAGCAGTAATAGCAGTGCAAAGAGCTCAACATTTCAGCTAAAAAAGTCAGGGAAAAGAGGACTTTCCTCCTACCTGAGCACTGACATTTCAGGTCTGCCTGCTTTAGTCCGTGATTGTGCCGCTCTGATTAAGTGACATATGGATGCAGATCACGAAAACAAGACCCCTACAATGTGAGCATTTGGTCACCCTGCTCGTGAGATGCTGACAAAAATCTCTTACACACAGAAGTTGACTTCAAACACTACAATTTTCTCTCTTTGCCCTGTCACATTGTTCTACCCCCAGTATAAAACAAATGAGGGAAGAAAAAAGAAAAAAGAAATTTTAAAAAAATGAAAAAAAGCAAGCTTGATAGCACTTTTTATCACATTCCCCTCTGACTTGCTCCCGGGGAACACAGCAGTGTTTTTCCCTAGTTCTGCACCTAATGAAACTCTTGTCATGATGCAGGGATTAATCTGATTATTTATTATTTGCATTAGGATGATACCATCTGCCCTTCCTTCCCCTCTCTTCCCTTCCTCCCTGAATGATTAGGGATCTGTTGTGTTGAGCAAGACGGGCACTGTGTTAAGAAAAGGCAGTTATCCCTGTTTCAAGGAAGGGAAGTGAGGTGGGGAGAATTTAGTGATTTAGCTGGAGTTTGCTGAAGCACAGTCAAAAGCATCCTATCTATTTCTGGGGGCTCCGTATCAGGCCCTAAGCATAAGCCTGCTCTGCATAAAACATCACTGTGAAATAGAGATTTAAATTGGCTCTGAAATAGCTGAGTGTCTGCACTGCAGCATCACCACCTGAGGAGAGGCCAGTTCTGGCTGCCCAAGCAGACTGGTCATCCCAGCTCAGCGCTGGTAAACCGAGGTCCTGCAGCCTCCTCATTCAGAGCTGGCTCAATGTACAGCACTCCAGGATCTATCAAGCACAAATGCACAGGATAACCTCCCTCAGCTAGCACAGGGAGCTAGCACAATGAGAAAACATTTTCAATCCTAATACATACTTTACCACCATCCTGTCTCAAAGTGTATCTGCCATGCTGACAAAACAGGGTTCAGGATGAATGCTAAATAAGAACATTGCTTTCACTTTTGCCTGTTCTCAAGTCTTCTGCCATATTTATCGTGTCTCTTGTCAGGCCTAAAATTCTGGTTTATGAGAGATGACTGAAAGGAGACCTCATCAATGTGTGTCAAGGTCTAGAGGGAGGTGTTAGAGGATGGACCAGGCTCTGCTCAGTGGTGCTCAGCAATAGCACAAACTGAGGCACAGGAAGTTTCACCTGAACATGAGAAAAATCTTTAATTAAGAATCCTTGAAAACCTGTGTCATGTGTGCACTAAAAAATGAAGTCTCTTTGCATATCTGACACCCTTGTCAGTTGAAGTATTTTGCTGCCATTATTTATAGACAGTGATGACCAAAAAAAAATCCACCACTAACAACCTTTTTTGCCCAGTGGGGATGCTGACTTTCACATGGGCAAAAGTGCATGAGCTGATAACCAGATCCCCACAGCCTCCCCAGATACACTCTACTCAATAGACTGGTCTGATCTTGCCACTTGCTTACATGAACCACATGCTGCTGCTACCAGCATTTACTGCTTAAGTCTGAGCCTGACATTCTTCAAGGAAATGAAGGGAAAGGGCTTACTCACCCCAATGCTCTTCATGTAACAAGTATGACAGAGCTTATATGCCTCAGAGACAAAGAAGGATCTACCCAGGCAACAAGAAAATTCTGTCAGAAAGCAGGTATTTGTCAGGCTGCGAAATAAAAGGCTCATCTCCACACACACACAGAAGCCCAGAGCATAATAACAGTGAGGGAGGGGCACCCAAATAACTTCAGGGAAGAAATGAGCCCCTTTATGCTTCCTCCCAGAGGTGCCCACACAGGAGCTGCTCTCTGGAGCACCTCAGGGACAGAGAGGGGTCACTACCCAGGGACACACTGTGAGGTGCACAAGAAGAGTGTTTTGAGATAGGATGGAACATATGGGCTATTTACGAGAAGTAAGAAAACTAAAAAGGTGGGAAACTGAGGATCGAAGTGGTTTGGGAGAGCCAAATATGGGGAAAATGAAGGAAAAAGGGATAAACCAGTCAGCTGTGTGTAAATAGAACTGGCCAGTGCTCTTGTCTGGATCCTCTGTGTATGCGTGTGTGTGTGTGTGTGTTTGTGATGGTGTGTGCAAGGTGTCTGTGCCACCCTGGAAGGCGACTGCAGCCTCAGGTCCTCTTATGTCCAGGTGCCAGCAACACGAGGGGGATTGGGATTCACAGGCAGCTATTGGACAGACTGAGTGTCTGAGCCCAGCTCCTGGTGGATCCACTTTTCATCCAAGTGTGTATCTTTTGCACAGATTTTCACCCTGACCAGCCAGAGAGGGGACATGATGGGCTGTGGGTGCTGATTGTGTATGTGCAGAATGTCTTTGAGGTGTATGGATCTGGAGGCATCGCTATATAAAAACAGATATGTTTGTGTGCCTGTGTGCCTGCAGGGAATGCATGTTCTGTCTCTGTACTCATGGGACTTTTGGTGTGGATCTGTAGCGGTCTCAGCTCCCTCAGGCTGCTGAATTTGGTTTTTCCCTAGCAATATTTTCAAGCCACTGAAAATGCAGGTGTGTCATATGCAATAAATTCAGCAATCTCAGTATTCAGTATCAGACTTTGGAGGTTTGGAGAGGCTACTATATCGTAATGCTCTGTTTGATAAGCTTTGCCAGACAGATCTAAGGAAAAGGAGAAAAGGAGGTACCTTTGGACAGTCCTGCCAGGCAGATGGACAGGGGAGCTTTTCTTTTCAGTTGAATGATCCCAAGCACAATTGCAGGGAACAGTTTATGGTGCAAAAGGAAAGATAATAAGAATCTAATGTGGAGGAAATTTTCAGATTAACAACTGTCTTCTCACTCTCTCCACAGGCTGATATTGCTTGGTGCTTTCATTTTCTGTTACGCTTTACATCCAAGCAGACTGTGATCTCTCTTGATGAAGGCACTGAGACAAAGAGCAGTTGGGTGCCTAAATATCTCTGAATATCTCTATGGACATAGCTCTGAAGACCCTGAGCATTCAAAATTCAAAATGGGGTTAGATTCCTCCAGCTGCAGAACAATAACTTTTATAGCCCTTTTCCCCAGACAGTCTCAAAGCCTAGAGTTTGAGACTATAATGAGAAGTTTAGAGCAATTGAAGTCTCTTATTTTATATTCATCTGAATGAGGACAGCCTGGAACCTGGGATATTTTTCGTTTAAATAGCTAGACCTTTTCTATCTATGAAAGGGGCCTTGAGTAAAGTAAGGCCTTGTGCTGAACTTGAAGACATCAGGGATGGTTCAAGTTATACCTATCAGATTCGGAGGCTTAACTTTACCTAATTCCTGGATCTCACTGGGATTTAGGCACAAGTTAGTCAACCCACTGCTCAGATTTAGGGGTGCCCAGGGTGTATTTTCAGGGTAAAAGCAGAGAGACCAAGAGACTTATTATTCCCATTGATTAAACAGCTGCAAGGTGGTATGGTTTAGACAGCAATTTGAGAGCATCTTTGGCACCAAATTCCCTCTTTGAGAGTGTTCCTGAAATGAATTTATGAGCAACAGAGCAATGGGCTTTGCAGGCACTGTCTGCAAGTGGAAAAGGTTTCATCTAACCTAGTTTTTCCCATTTCATCAGGTAGCACTGAACCTTCCAGGGACAGAGGTAAGCAGAAGGGACTCCTTCTGCAAGCTATGCAGCATGAATTACCATCTTCATGGATCTGTCTCTCTCTTTCTCCTGTAAGAAGGAAATTGGATGTTCAGCTTAAAATAAGAACATGGAAGAAAAGATGGATCTTGCCTAACATCACACTCTTTCTTCCCAAAGCCCTGTCCTAACTGGCACTGAGTCTAAACCATAGAAAACTCTGGGAACTGACCACTCATTTCAAAATCTTATTCTATAATTGGAAGATGTTCACTAGCATGATGCAGCTTGTTAATTATGAAGCATTAAACATACCAGGCCAGATTTTGACATCTTGACAATGATGGCAATCTTGTATACAAATAGTCCTGCTGTAATAAATTGGACCATTTGTGTAATGGGATCTACCCAAGGCTACGAGTGACTCTGTGAATCCAAATCTGACACCTAATATTTATAACAGGGGGTTAGATGACTCAGGGCTTCGTAACAAAACACAGAGTTTTTCAGCCTCCGGCTACCTGCTTTAATCTCACTGCTGTCAACCGTGACAAAAAGTCAGCACCACATGACAGCTGTTCAGAGACATCCTAATGAGCGGGTGATGTTGAAGGTCCCGGTGGACATCACCCCGGGAAGCAGAGCTGCGCCCTGGCCCCCCGTGCTGGCATCCGCAGCGGAGGAGCGCTGGCCTCCGGGTCAGGGTCAGAGCATGTCGGGTGGCACAAAGAAACCAGCGCTGCCGCCATCCTGCGGCATCTGCTCCGGGAGAAAGGCATGTCTCGGCACTCTGGGCACAGCGAGGACGCAGCACCCCATCAGCATGCACAACCAAAAATAATCCCTCCCCCTCGACAACTTTGGCTCACCAGTGAGGCCTAAACCATGTATTCTTCAGGGAGCGCAACAAACCCGGAGACCATAATTAAAATATGTTAATCTACACTGGGCACTTACCCATGGATAAACACTTCCATTTGGCACAGTTTCCTGCAATCTTCTGAGATTTGTGACTGATCTCAGAACCCCACTCCTTTCCCTTTTGGCATTTTTGGTCTTACTTTTGAGCCAAAAAGAAAGAAATAAATAAAAATAAATAAAATTCGAAGCAAAAGAGAAAGAGAGGGAAAATGACACTCTTTTCCCTCATAAGCTTTGTAATTCTAGTTGGTTTTTACTGGGGGTGGGGGAAGGCTGTCGCTGTGCTATGTGTTCATTACAGCCAGGGGAAAAAATGAGGTTGGCTCCCAGTTTTGCTTATGTTGTTAAAAGAGTCTCTGAAGCTGCAGTTCTGGAACAGGTCTCCTCTTTCTTTGAAAGCATGCTGTTTGATAGACTGTCATTTGTCCCCTCCTTTCAGAAGAGCCAGCTGGCAGCTAAGTGCTAAAGCCAGTGACTTGCATGTGTTTTTCTGACATTTAACAAATGGGAACAGCTTGCAAATCTGCATTAACTCACTCTGTCTCACAAATAATCATCGGCTACGCGGTGTAGACATTCGAACATTAGCGCAAACACAAAAGGGAGCGGGAGTCTGTGGGAAAAACAAGTTGGCAAATAAAAGATGTTTCAGTAAGGGACAGATAAAGCTTTTTGGTTCAGATGGAGGGTTCGGATATAGCTCCTGAAGATGGGGGGTGGGCGGAGGTATGAGAAGAGCGTGATGAAGGGAACTAATCCTCTCCCTCGATCCGCAGGGCAAACTATCGGATTTGCACCTGAAATTATAGTGTCTTTCCCCACCATTGACAAGTGTTTATCACTGGAGCATTTTCATTCTGCAGCCTCCACCTGAGATAGTCTGAGGAAAATACAGAAAATGCACCCAATGCCTCATCAGTGTTTTTGTGTGGGAGCTTATGGATGTCCCCAAATTTTTCTCTTTGTAAATTAACATAAGAGTCTGCTACTAGCATCATAAATACTACGGGATTGTTCAGATAATAAAGGAACATGGATAAACTCAAAACATGATCAGTTCTGAGGCTAAAATACAGCAAGCAAAACATTTACCTTCTAGGTTTATAACAGAGATTTGGACTTTTCACTTGAAAAAGAAAAATTACATACTGAATTCCTTTAGCCTCTCTGAAAATTATAGCCACTGCTTTCAGGGAGTGAAAGACAAATCCAAATGTTATTTCATCTTAACCTCTCTTTATTTCCCCCTCCTGAAGACTAAGAAAGGCTCATGCTCAAGTAACAATGTGGACATTTTCCTCTAGTGTAAGAATACCCCTTTTCTTTGTTGGTTCACTCTCTTACAGGCAATGGGGACAAATGAAGCGCACATAAATTATGGGAGAACCTCACATACAGCCCATACAAGCTTGTGGTGATTATCTTCCTTTGAAACAACACTCAAGCAGGACTCCAGCATTTAGACCAAAACACCTCTCTTACTGAACCTAAGGACTAAGTCCTGTGCCTGGGAGTCATCACTCACGGCACTTGCAGGTACATCTCTCAAGGCTGTGAGTAGTGAGTCGCAGTGCAGAACTGATCCCCCTTCTTGTGCAAAAGAAACT
Organism: Acanthornis magna; assembly: GCA_036785705.1. Classification (NCBI taxonomy): domain Eukaryota; kingdom Metazoa; phylum Chordata; class Aves; order Passeriformes; family Acanthizidae; genus Acanthornis; species Acanthornis magna. Next base: position 4,037,692 of record JAWUZG010000173.1, on the reverse strand, counting down.
CCCCACAACAATGGCTCGGTTATGATTTTCAGAAAGTACCTGATGGATTTGAGTGCAATTAAAAATCATTTTGCCTAGTAGAATCAAAATACTTTGCATTATTGGTAGCTGGGAAGGAAGCATGCCTTGGCTGCCTCATCTAGCATACTAACATTTCAGAAAATGTTGGTGTTCAGAAAAAGGGTGACTGCACCTGTATTTCTAACATAATTTAACCAAGATGATATAAACTATATACTATACCACTTTGTCCCTGAATTATCCTGCCCCCACTAGTCACAGTTTAAAGTACAGATTATATGCCAATCTTTTACTAATCTCACTAATGCCAAGAAAAAGAAGCCCAGGATCAAACCTTTTGCCACCTTTCCACTAGGTAAAAGTCAGCAGTCTGTAAGACCCCATGAGGACACAGCCCCTCTGGAACCTGCCTGGCCTGTAGGCAAAGCCACAGTGTGCTCAAGACTTTGTAGACAGATGGACCCTTCTTCCACTGGGAGCAAAAGCAGTTTTTTCCTGGGTGTGCAAAGTCTGTCCCCGAAAGAGCAACACCGCCATAGGTGCTGGCTGGCTGGCTGTGTCTCCCCTCACCTGAACACCTGCAGGCAATTTTTGGGGGGGTTAAAGATTCAGGTTTCATTGAATGAGCAACCTGATCAAGTGGGTAGCATCCCTGCTTGTGGCAGGGAATTGGGACTAAATACTCTCTGAGGTCCCTTCCAACCCAAACCATTCTATTATAAAAGGCAAATAAAGAGTTATATTTGTGCTTAGCTACGTCCTGCTTTCCCCCCTCCAAAAAAAAATATGGTCTACTAGAAAAAAATCATCTGGTCATTCCAATCAGCTACAGGAAGTTCAAGACCATGACTGATAAATTATATGCACCATCTCTAATTACTCTGTCATCTGTTTTCTCTGAAGTACTGGGCAATTTCAATGAAGCCTTAAGTAGGGAACACAAGTCACACTTACTTGTCATATAGGCACTGTACTTTGTTTGCCTTTCTGAAATATAAGCACTGCCATTTTTCCTGTAGCATCCATACTTCTTTTTACTACTCCCCTCTACATCCTCCTCTCTCTTCTTCCTTCTCTCTCTTACAACATTTGGCAAATGTATTCCTGAAAAAATGTCCATCTGTAAAAAATAAACAGAACAATAACACCTTGTAGGCATGATGTAAGTGTTGCTTGGATTTTATTTTTGTGCTGATACTTATATATTTAATTAAACACAGTCCTGGCAGCTTTGTAATTGCTTAAGAGTATTCTAACAAAAGCCTAACTGCTGAAGTGGGCAGAATTGCATATTCCTTCATTTTTCTAGCTCTCCTTTAGCATATTCTGTGCAGTGCAGCACTGAATGTATGATTTACTATTGTCCTGGAACAATCTCTGCAAAACCTTACTTCTGATTCCCTTCCCCACCTCTGCCTGTTCATACACATATCTACACATTTTGTACCTGGAGTGGTCCCAAGGGAAGATGTGATTCACCTTGTACAACTACCTGAAGTCAGTGAAGTTTCACCATCACGGATGAGTTTGGCCCCTTCAAGCAAAGCTCTGTAGTGGTTACAAGATATACATGAAACAACCCAAAAGGTATTCTCTCCCAGATTATGAAGCAGCAGATCAGGCAGACAGATGGAGCAGCAGGCAGACAGGAACAGATAGGATTTTCTCTCAGAAAAAGAAATGGCAAATACTTCCATGGCTGAGCTCAGAGCAGTGTAGCTTTGGAACAAATATTTGAAAGGAATTTCAAGGGTTTGGAGGGAAGTTGCAACTGAAAAAACAGATGTTACCAACTGCAAGAAAGAGGAAAATGTTCTCAGGTATGTTTGTGCCAGGTTCAGCTCCTTGACGCTCTTGATGCTACAGGACACAACTGGCCAACAGATACAACCAATTTGTGACTTCTGAAGATGCTGAGGTGGATCTCCTTAAAACATCACGGAACAAAATAAAAACTGCCCAGAAGTTTACTTCTGAGCAACCCTCATCCTAGAAAATAAGCAAATCCCAGACAACACCAGGTCAAAATCAGGAACTGCAGGGTAAAAGTCACATTCAAAAGTTTCTCACATGGTCTCATTACCAAAGCCAAACCTTTCGGTGCAAAGCTATTATGCAAGAGCAAATCTCAGTGACGAGATCAATGCTAGAGTTATTCCTGAAATTTTGTTTTTGTGAAAAATGTTCCTGCTCACAGGGGCTGCCTTGAAACTAATGAATGGACTTTGTCCTCTGGGAGAACTTGTCCTGTGCTCAAGGAGCTTCAGATCAAGCCCAAAGCTGTGGGTTTTCTTTGATGAAGCTTGCCATGGACAAGCAAAGAAATATGAAGCAGCAGACAGAAACTGACCGTTCCTAAGCGAAAGTTCGGCCTAGGTAACAAAGTCATTCGCTACTAACTCTCTGGATCATTTAACACTTTATAACATTTTTAGATGCACGTTTCCAACCTTAATGTCATTCACGGTTGTTTGTATAAAGATATCACAGGAATGTTTGGGTTTGCTTTTGTTGTTGTTGTTGTTGAGGGTTTTTTTGTTTGTATGGTTTGGGTTTTGTTGTTATTGTTGGATAATCAGAGACACCAAACAAATATTTGGAGGGTTTAGAGCTCAATGACACAGAATACCTCAGAGACAAATTGTTTTAGATACTTTTAGAAAAGACCTAGTGGCATATTTTTTTTTTTAGAGAGTAAGAATCAGCCTAACCTTTTCATGTACATTGAGCAACAGTATCGATCCACAAACCTCCAGGGACAGCTTATAGGCAGAAGAGGTCAGGAAGAAATGCTCCCCATTGCACAGCAGGGTGTTCATCGCAAGGAGCCATGGAGAGACATTTGTTATTCACGATTTCCTGGAAAATCTCACTGACCTCTCTCTGCAGTGCTACTCTTTGCTGTAAAAAATTTATGTGCGGAATGAAGCCAAACCAAAGCACCAGATTAAACTACTGAGCCCAGGACAGAATGGAAGAGGTTACCCTGCACAATGAGAACAACAGGTTTGAGTTCATGCCATAAAGTCAGACTGAAAGTCCAAAATCTGCAGCCAAAGTACTCTTTTAAATTTCCAGATAGCCATTGTAATATCATTCTTAAGATGGAAATTCCTTCCCTAGTTTTGGAAATAGATTGTTGTTTCTGGAAACTAGAATGGGAAAAAGAGAGCTGCTACAATTGAGCTGTTGCTTCTTTAGACCTCCTCCCTATCTCTTCCAGCCATTCCAGCCATAGAAAATGTAAATATTGCCAAAAAAAAATCAAAAAGTAACATGCAGGCATTTATGGCTGTGCAGGCATGTGTTTGCATGTATGTGAAAGAGACAGATGGGGAGAGGATTCTTGACCCAGAAGTGTGATTAAATCCAAAGCAGGTTGATAAAGGATCTACTGTAGTAGGATGTATTAAAAAAGAGAGTTATTGTATCTTCTGAACTGATCAAGGTGATAAAGTAACTGATCACACAGAAGAACTGCTGGAACTGCACCCAATTCTACTCTATGAGTAAACAGAGTCCTGTGGCTCATTCAAGAGGCTATAAATTTAGGCTTAGTATTTCAGGTCTATATCTAAACAGTGACAGAACCTCATATCTCCTGATTCATCCAGAAAGAATGCATCATCTTTTTGTACCAATCTAATCAGAAACACTTTTGCCACGTCCATTTTTCTTTTTTAAGTCAAAAACAGGCACAGAAGAGATTTAGTTTTGGGTTTTCTTTCTTTTTTTTTTTTTTTTTCCCTTCCTCCTGGATACGGAAAAAATAAAATCTACCTCGACTTTGCTAAGCCTCTGACACAGATACCCTCACCACACATCTCACAGCAATGCAACTCATTCCAACCCTGTGCTTTAAGTACCATCTAGTGGTTACAAACATATTTGCATTTCTGTTGTTGGATGGTCTTTGGATTCAGATTTCTGTATCTTTTAAGAGATTAACTAGTCTTATCATTTTCTGAAATGAAGTAAAAAGAAATGCTCTTCCAATTATTATTCTCTCCCCTTTTTGAAAGAAAATCTTCATGTCTTTTTACTTACATCATCACAGTTCCACTGCAATATTTAGCAACTTCAAAGAAAAAAGGGCTCAAGAAAAATGTAGCTAAGGTTTTTTTCTTTTACAGATAGAAAATAAATGTCAACACATGATCCTGCATTACCTTTTTTTCAAAGGTTTTTTCCATTAAGAGTTCAACACATATGTCTCTAAATATGCATTAGAGAATTGGCCTTCAATTTGAGCCATTTATTATTTTTGAAAGTACTGCTCCATCTATCTGCCTATCCTATATTAATATTTCTCTTTGTGTGCTTCCCTTTCCATATTGCTTGCCATCTGTTACATGATCACCGAGAGATAAGCCTGGTTCACTTGTTTGATTAGTTATCCTGCTTTCTATGGCAGTGGACATTGGTTAAATGCACCCATTGTGTTGCCCTCCTGATATCAGCAACGTTACACTGTAAACAGGGAGAGGTGATGTCCTCTTTTCCACCAAATTTGTGCGATTCTCTTCTAGCACAAGGCTCCAAATGTCAGTTAAATAATCACAGTCAGTCCCCTTTAAACAATGGTTTGGGAGAAATTAGATTTTGGCTCATTCTAAAATAGACATTTATGACAGATTAAATGAAAATGTTTAAGACACCTGTCTTCTCCCTGATTACAAAGGTTGCTCATCGATACAGGTCAGCTTCCTTGCCATCAACCTCCAGTGATGGTCAAGCTCCTCATAAAAGAGCCTCCAGGAGACTCTCCTCTGCCTGACTGGCAGCCCAGGGCAGGAGGGTACCACAGCAGCCCAAAGGGCCTGAAATCAGTAGGATGAGATGAGTTCTTGCATGCTTCAGCTCTGCTGATGTGCTGTGAGAGCCATCAGTCAGTGCAGCTCCTAGACTGAGCGGATGATGCTGTTTCCAGGCTCCAGGACTGCTCCAACAGCTCCCCAGGAGCCACAGGCAGTGCTGCAAGGACAGCCTAAACACCGACCTGGGCATAAACATCACTAGGTGTCTAAATTCAAGTGTTTTATTTACACACAATATCCCACTCAATACTTCAGTCAGCTAAAATTTGGCAAGACAAACTCCACCACAGAAGGTTACTAATTTCACCTTGTAAGTCTAACTGGCAAGTGATGTGAGAAAAAATACAGACAATAAAACATTTATCATTCTCACTCTGCCACAGCACGGGTTATTACCCTCTCTGAGTTTGTCCCCACAAACATTCAATTTGGTGTTTGTCACAAGTGATGGAGCGGGATCCCACAAAGAAAGTCCTTCTGCTGACAGAAACATGGAAAATGTTTCTGTCCCTGGTTCTCAGTCCCAGCTGCTCATGCCCTCTCCCCCATAATGGAGATTTCCAGCCCTCTCCCCCACAGTGGAGATTTCCAGCCATATTTGCATATAGCCATAGTCTAACTCTGGAGATACCAAGACTATGTGCATGGGAAGAATTCTTATATGACATTCTATAAAGTCAGTTAAGTTCCTAACTGAGAAAAGCACCATTTAAATACTTCCTATTTGACAAAATTTAGAGATTCCCCCTTTTCCTGATTGAATACTGCTCATGCTGCTTGCATCATACATCATAAATTGCTGCCTAATGTTGAGCGGTGAATTTTCATCGTAGAAATTCTGCTGGAGACATTTTGACATGAGCACAAGATTTATTGCTGGGCAGCCAGTGGATCTGATGTCTGTGACGACAGATATTCTTTCTTCAAATGAGTATAACGACACCAGAAGGAACAGGATCAAACTTAATGTCCCTGAAGTCTTTTTTTTGTGAGTTGCAGATATACTCGCATGCAGATTTCAGAGGAATCCCCATCAGCAGAAGCAGGGGCATCACATAGGGTTATGGGAGCAAGAAAAATGTACATGTTTGTTTTACCAGGCAAATGCATCTTGCCTGCAGGGGTGGGGAGGGCAGGAGGGTGGAATGTGGAGACCTGGACTGAAGCTAGTGGATAGATCCTGCTCTTACAGGCAGGATATGGCACATCTGTGGGCTACAGCACATTTCTGTTACGTTACCCAGAGCGAATAGTTTATTACGTATCATTACCTCCAAACAACAGATAATCAATTTGGATGTGTCCTTATTTACCTGGACAAACACTGGAAGGCTTTGCAATTTAATGGCCTAACTGTTTGTTAGAACAAATAGACCTATTCAATTCTGAGATCACAGTCAATCTGACGGTTTATTGCTGGCTGGTTTCTGCTTTTGAACTGTGAAACCCTGATTTGTTTTCAAGGTGTAAAATTAGCAGTAACATTTTCACATGCTAACGGATAAGTCCCTTATTGAAACATATGACTGCACTTGCTCACTGCAGAGTGAAAATAGCCTTGCTCAAAAACCCAGCACAAAGCCTATGGCCTGCCTGAATTTCACACAAGCCCTGAAGTGATACCAGGTGTGAACTGGCCCAGACACTGGCTGTCTGTTCAAGAGTAAATTTCAACTATTAATTTACAGGTTGGAGCAGGAGGTTTTCCACTCATTATTAAATTATATTATTTGTATACAGCTCTGTTGAGTAGCAATGGAGTGCTTGAACCGAGCATGGGCATTTAAAACAGTAATTCTCTGAAATTATTAACCTTGGTAAATCATTCCAAACCCTGAAAAGGGGTGTTAAATCATCTCCCATTGGTTTAATAATACATTCCACCTCATAATCACACTAGTGTAAAAAGCACGAGGTTAAAAAATGAAGGAATACCTGAATTACAAATCTCTGGCTGCAGATCTTCAAAGCCAAATGAGTGAGAACAGCATCAAGGCAAGGAAAAACAGCAAGAAGAGAAAATGCATTTTACCATCTTAAAGAATTGGTTGTTTTCTTCTGTTTAGTTGGGTAGGCCAAACTAAATTCTCAGAATCAGAGAGCCACGATAAATTTTGAAAATATCAAACCAGACTTCAGTAAGAGAATTGAAGAAAGAAAAAGTCTGGCAAATTAAACATCCTGTAAATCTGGCCAGTGTGGAATGAGTTGCTTTTTCCCGTAAAAACACCACCTTATCCAGTAATATCTCAGCATTAATCTACTTGAGAGACCCACTGGAGTTCAGACTTATAAAAAAGACATTAGGATGGACTAAAAAATATACATGGAGTGTATGTGATAAAGGAGATACTGGAAATACACAGTGATGTTCAAAGAGGATTCTTCAAGGCGGCATGTGGGTGTTCCCAGCAGTCTCTGTCCAGAGGACACCTGCACCCAGATATGCAATTTATCTGCACCTATCTGCATTTTTCATTGTTTTTCTTTAACTTGCATACCATTTGTTCCCATGAGGAAAGATAATTATATGGTAATAACATCACTCCCCGCCTTGCTCCTGCCCCTTTTTATTTAAAAGTCCAGTGTCTTTTAATGTCTCCACATAAAATAGGTTCTATATTGCCCTGTTAATTTTAATAGTCCTTCTCTGTAGCCACTCCATTTTGGATTTGTCTTTTTGTGGCCATTAGTGCCTGTAAGTTCCTGTTAGATTTTTTTTGTACTTGCCTTTCCTGTCGTGGCATCACTTTAATGATTCACAGACATCGTACAACTTCTATAAAGCATACGTTTTTTCCCTTCCTCGATAATAACCGATGATCTCTCTTTTTAAACCAGAAATGGCTAAGTTACAATTCCTCCTAAGCTCATGAATGATACCACAGAATTGGTTCAAAAGGAATCCTACTAGCAACCTGAAGGAAAGTCCACATCTGATGCAATGTTTTTATAAAGTCCATTTACATTTTGGTTATCTCACCCTTGGTCATGCTGAGATGGATTACTTTTTATCTAATAAATAATCATTCCTTTAAATCCAATTTAAATCATAGAAACTGGATATAACAATTTTTTGAATTGTGTGTTACTTAATCACCAACCTACAAAGAGCAGATGCCTTATTGGATACATCACAAGCACCTCAAGAAGGTGAGGTTTGTGAGAAGTAAACGCCCACACAACACACAGAACACAACTGCCCCAGTAGCTCTAACTTGTGGGGGAGTATCCATGGACACAGGGTGCTTCACTGCCATCTTCAATTCCCGGTGAGTGATACCATTAACACCTCTGTTTAAAGACTAGATGACCCCATAGTAAAGCTAACACACTGTCACTCAGATTTCCCCATCAAAGAGATCCTAAAGCCTTAGGTTTTTTTTGTTTCCAGTTCTTGACATAAGTGATTTTTTTTCAATCTTTTACTGCATTTTCAATTGAAGGTTTTCATAAAATGGAAGAAAAAGAAGCCACAGTGAATCCTTTTCCTTAGTGCCAATAACATTAACATTGCCATTATCTGATACAGAAGTGAGTTATTTAGCTTTTTACAAAGGCTTCTTGCCTCTGTATATCTGTAAGCGACATAGGACAGGCTTTTACTGGAGGTCCTGAACAAACTTAAGAGAAACATTTTTGGACCAGAGTGCTACAAGGATTTATTCAGTGATTGACTGGGATCCATCTTTAAATTAACTGTGTCTTTATAGTACTAAAATTCTGCTTTTCCATTATTGACATAGCTTAATTGCTTCACAACCAGGGGAAAAAATTAGAACTAAGAAGAAGAAAGAAAAAAGAAAAGCAGAAAATACCTGCCTGACTTAACCACATTAAGCAGCATGGTGCAGAATATAACTTAACAGTCCAGTGAACTGTCAGTGGCAGAAGTAATTGGAAATTGGTGGGAGAGTTCCCTATGTGATGGGGATAGGAGTTTTTCATGCCTGTTTTTAATGGGCAAATAGCTCTCAGGGCAGCTTCATATTCTGTCATTAATTTGTAAAGATCCTTTATAACGTAGAAAAGTTAAGATAGCAAAAAAAAAAAAAATCCAATTACATGTTTAATGACTTGGCATTTGTGGTAATGCTATCTAGCACTAATTCACCTGTTAGAAAACAGTCTATCTTTTAGTCCCTGGGGTTAATAGAGTGCAAAAGCCTAGTCTTATCTGAGGGTGGGAGAAAAGTGAGTAATTTTTTCCTACCAATAAGAAAGAAAAGCAATGACAAAATTGATTATGAATTTTCAACTTTCCTTTTTGAGCTTAGCACTTCTATTTATTATTAAATACTTTTTAAACGAAAATAACAGGTTTCTAATTGCTGGTGTCTGACTGTTCCCCAGGATTTTGCAGAGGCACATGGGACTTTTTTCCCTTTGTAGCCAACATGAGCACCCACTGGAGTAAGGTGTATACCCATATCATGTCACAGGGCTGCCGTGGCAATGCTGCAGAGCCTGCCCTTGAGATCAAGGCCTGCTTCACTTCCATACAGAAATGGGATCCATAATAAAAATGGTTTGATCACTCAATAGATGGACGGGAGGATTTATCCTGGCTTCAGTGGCATGCTCATAACTACACTGAAATCAACAGCGGATGCTCAAATGGGACTAAGAACAGAATTTGTTCCACAACAGCAAAGAAATACAGCTTATGCAAAAGCATACATATTCATTTTCACGTCTTCCTTTATCAGCCACTGCTTTATTTGCATCTCACCCTGAATGAAAGGTTAGAGAAGGCATTTGTAATGAACGCTCCCATTTTAAAACATTTAAATAGTCTGCAGTATAAATTGCATATTCTAACTGACTGCTCTGGTGTGAATGTCTGAGTCCACTGAAAGGAAGAGAGGCAGCATTTGCTGTGTTTATGCAACAACTTCTTTGCTTAATACCAGATTTGTCTGTGTCACAGCTAAATAAGGATTAGCAGCAGAAATACTAAATTATGTTAGAATTCATACACTTTGTCTAGCTCATGTAAAACATGGAAATACTGTAACGTCAAACAAACAAACCAACCAACCAACCAACCAACAAACAACAAAACAATTGTCATCCATCCAGTGTCTAAAAACAGGAGTTTAACACTAAAGATAAGTTCTGTCTAATGCTGGAACACAAGCCCTGAAATCAAGACCTATCACTGCTGCTCCTAACTCCCCTTGTGGTTCATCTGGCTGGAAATGGCTAATGAGGGCTGAATACTGAGCATCCAGACTAATGAAATCCAGTGAATTCTGTAGCCTTGGTTTTTCTGAGCAGGAACGCCCACAACCTGCACCTGAAAAATTTAGGGTCAGTTATGGTTTTGTCCTTAATGTTGGTTGGAGAACAAAACATTGTTGGTTTGTTGTTGGAGAATGTGAACAGAACTTCATATTCCCAGTTCCCCAGCACTTTTCCTCTATGGCACAGAAACTACAAAATCCAACCCACTCTGAAAAATTTGGACATGTCTGGTGCTTAGAGAATTAACACTTCTAGTGTGATCTTTAGTGATGTAGATGTTAGAGAGAAAATACATAAACCTCAGCTAAAGGAGGCAATTCATCCCATTTAATATTGTTTATAAAAAAATGGTTTAATACATGTAGGTCATCTACGTTCCCTTTACAAGCATTTTAGAAAAAACAGGACTGCAAATGGTGGTATACCCTGATCTCACACAGTTACTGAAGGTGAGTGTGATTGTATTGCTCTTGAGTATTACTGTCCCTTTCCCTTGACTCTAATGCAAGGGGAGACTAGCCCAGACTAGGGAAAATTATGTATCACAACATAACAATTTAATTTTAAAGAAAATAATAATCTTATGTTTATGGCCTGAATCCTTATTTGGATTTGGATGCTATGAAAATGGGAGTCTTCTGTAACTGGATGGATGGATGGCTGGATGGCTGGATGGATGGGTGGATGAGTGGATGCATGGATGGACTTAATTTTGTCTTTGCTGTGTTTGTGGGTTTCATGTTTGTTATGTTTTTAAGTTGTTATTATTGTTGCTTCTTATTTGGAACAACCTAAAAGAGATATTCAGCTACTTTGGGGAAGCATGGGGTGCAGAGTCAAACTTGTTTTCCCTAAGTTAGTTGAAAGTGATGTGCCCTCATTCCCATGGCAAGGAGCATTTCCTTTAGTGCAGCTGACAAGTTTTTCAAGGTGTTTCTGCACATCCTGTAGGGAAAGCAAATTGTCATCAAAATTGAAAATTCAGAATATGGGTTTTTTTTTTCCCTGAAGGTCCTTAGGGCTCTTGAAATGCTAAGTAGAAAACTGAGCTCAATGCATATGGAGGAGATTTTCATATTTTAAAAGTCAGACAGAGTGTCAGCCGGCAGACGCAGCAACTCCAAGAATCTTCAAAAAGGCAGAAGCAGGAAAGTTTACTGCTTGTTCGGCGGACACATTATTTTAGCCTGTGTTCTGCAGATTGAGAGGCAGATTGCCTAGGGTCAGAGGGTGACCCTACCCTGCAGCATGAGTATTATTCCTTCCTTTTTTTAAGTGCAAATTTACATTTGGCTGCAACCTGCCTCCTTAATGATGGATCAGCCTTTTGTGCAGGTATAAGCTCTGATTGATGGGGCACGGGGATAGGAGAGGAGAATGGAGAAAACAAGTTTATAAATTTGACATAAGATTTGAATCGCAGCAGGAACTCTGCCAGTCTCCTTAGGCATAAAATTGGACTGGCTGGAGATATGTACTGCATGTGTGATGTTTCAGCACTTATTGCTTTCATTATATCTTTACTTACTCAGTTAACAGACTACTGAACTTGCAAAATTTAGCAGACTGGGTTTTTTTAAAAAAATAATTTTATGATGGGGGCAGGGGAGAAAGAACCAAAAAACCTAAAATTACATAACTACATTGCTAGGTCTTGATCTGGGGTAATTGAATACAATTTACTTGATTTCACTGAAGTTACACTGATTTTCTCTAGGCGATGACCTGACTCAGTATTCCTGTTTGGCTCTAGCTTCCCCCCACCACCACCTTCTGAACTGGCTGTGTTGACATTTCATGTTTCCTATTATTACTATTCCTTCCCCTTTTGTTTTGGGAATTATATGGCTTATTGACTAAACAGCATTAGAAAACGAAAGTTAATGGGCCAAACTCTTCCCTAGTGCAACTTTATTGAGTTCAAGTTACATAGAGATGAATGAGTTCAGGGACTCCTCCAAAGACAGTTATTGCAGAGGCTCATTCTATAACAAAAGGAAAGTCCAGAATTTTGTTGTCTTTCCAACGGAAATTAAATGTTTAAAGAAGTCCAGTGCTTCATATTCAGCTGATGTGATGAAACCTGAGGGTACTGAGCACAAAAAGGTAAAACCATACCTTGTTTCAATGGATTAGAACAAATATTTCAATACTATCAAGAGTTCATTTAATAACAATCTTGTTCATGTCAGCCTGTTCCCTGGAGAGCCCAAGTTGTAAGGCCAACCAGAGTGCCCATCTTCACCATCATTTCATTATTCTTGGAGGGATTTTAAGGGCATGGAGATGAGGTCCATGGGGACATAGGTACAGGAAAAGTTTCGCAGTCCTGGATTAATGGTTGGACTTGATCTCAAAGGTCTTTTCCAACCTAAACAATTCTATGATTTTTAAATTCTATCAATGGCAACTGAGGGCGGAGCAGACTGACTGGTATGACAAATGTCCCAAGAGCAACGTGAGACTGTGAGGATCTGGCTCCTTAAATTAGCAAAAATGCAGAGCTAATCTGGATTCAGCTCAGAGAAAACAGACCCCTATGGCTTTGTCAAAATCAAAAAGGTTGTTTCTAACCAGGAGTTAGCACACTCATCTCATGGTCTTAGTGGACTTTGTAAAATGGAACTCATTGAGACAGACTGAACAGCTAGTGCTGGTAACAGCAAAGGATGGGACTGAGTGGGTGAAGAGATGCCAGCAAGTCCTTGGTTCATTAGAGCACAAGGAATGATGCTCTTGGACAGAAGGCTGGGGAAACAAGAACTTGAAATGTCCGTTTAGTTATAGGGTCACTTAATGAGAATAGGCTGGGCATACACTGGGCTTAGCTATAGAAAAATAGAAAAATATAAAATCAAGTGGAAGATGGACATTGTTAGGTAAAATATCATTCTCCAAACAGAAGCAATTGGTGCTCTGAGTCTTCCAACAGAACTTTATATATTGCTTTTTGTTTTCTGGATCAGGATCCATGGAGTCAGCTTTGTGAGAGCCTCAGCTCTCTGGAGGGGTATAGCCTACTGGCTGAACACTCTCTGTTAGACCTTGGGCAACTACTCCCTGCTCCATATCATCTGCATCCAAATTATTCTAAGCACATTACCAGGACAGCTTTGTTCCAAGGCTAGAACTGTTAGAAGAATTGGTTTTTGGACCAAGTAATAAAATGATGTTTGAATTTAACTCCAAAATAACTATTTCTTATGGACACTTAAAATCATTCAGCATCTACGGAATCAATGAACTTTTAATGCGCTTACAAATAAATGTAAAACATACATTTCCAGAGGGCAAGGGGAAGGAGAAGAGGAAAGAGAAGGTGAAGGGGAAGGGGAAGGGGAAAGGGAAGGGGAAAGGGAAAAGGGAAAAGGGAAAAGGGGAAGGAGAAGGGAAAAGGGAAAAGGGAAAAGGAAAAGGAAAAGGAAAAGGAAAAGGAAAAGGAAAAGGAAAAGGAAAAGGAAAAGGAAAAGGAAAAGGAAAAGGAAAAGGAAAAGGAAAAGGAAAAGGAAAAGGAAGGAGTGCTCTTTTCTAAAACTCCATTCTTATCCATTTTTAAAGGAAATACAACCTGTGCTAACTACTTCTCACTGTGGTTCTGAAAACCTGACATCACTGTGGTATTTGAATAGCAGAAACTCTCTCTGCTGTACATCCAGCATGTAAAGTCTTTCTCAGGATATTACTAGAGGGAAAAAGGCAGTTGCCAAATCAGTTTTGTTCCAGTTCATTAGTGACCGAAAGTCATTATCGTCTGACAGATGCACTAAGGGTTATGTATAGTTTCTAGTTGTCTCAGTCCAGTTTTTAGTGGACAGATGTCCACATTCAGGAAAGATAAAACAATTCTGATAACACAGCTACTTTCAGCAACTTTGCTGAAAGTCTTTCCAAAGAATGTGGGACCTGTCTGAACATCTGAACTGATCAGTCCTCTTGCCTATCAAGGTAGTCCCACTAGCAGAAAATAGATGGTGTATGAGGAATCAGTGCTGTCCTCTGGAAGATGGCATATATTTCTTGGTGGGATTGAGAGGTTACATATTTCTCTGTGGCTATCAGTCGAATGTGAACTGCGAGTGATACTTCTGCTTCAAAACAAGAAAAATAGCTCCATTCCCTCCAAAGGGAATCGTGTCAGCAGCAGACCTCTCTATTGCTCCCACTGTTTTCTTGATGCTTCACCTCATCAGACTTCTGGGAGCTGACAAACTATCAGACTGAAAAACAGAAGAGGGGTGCAGGAGATTGTAATGCATGAGCAGAGCAATGAAGAGTGTCAATCTCATGCTTGCCATATTTTTTTCCAATGACAAGAATGACATAATATCAGCAAGTAACTAAATCTAGGTGCAGCTAGCCAGTTATATTCTTCATGAAAAAAAAAAAAAATTATTTTTCCTGGCATACTTTTTTCTAAAGAAACTGTAAACACTTCCCTATGCTGAGTTAAATTGGTGTTTCAAGATCAAACACTAAGGTAAACGTTAGAGCACTACAGGAACATGTGTCTGGGCTGTCCTGGGGCAGAAAGCCAGGGTCTATCCCACTGCATCCACCAGAAAGCAGGGAAGACTTGCAGGGCTGTCAGGGCAGGTCCAGACCAGGGCATCAGGCACCTCTATTGGAATGGAAATTAGTCTAAGAGTGGGAATTGGCTCAGTGGAGTCCATAGCTGGGCCAGGCAGGGCTGTGGTAGAACAGGTGACTGATTTCTATGGCACTGCTGGGACCCAGAACTCCCTGAAACGGGGTTGTGGGCCCTAAGCAGGGGGGACTGGCCACCATTAAGTCCTAATAGTCCCTCATGTCTATCTCAGCTTCAATCCAAGTCTAGAAGAAACAGATGCCCCTTCCTCTATTGGCACAACAAAAGTCAGAATTTGGTTCACAATGCACTTGGAGCATCAGGAATCTTGACACTCTGCTTTGCTTCCAGAACTTGCTCCCGCTATCGCATGCATGCAATTGCCTGTACAGTATGTATACTAGTTCACTCCTGGACTCCCTTCTGAAATATATCTATTAGTCTCCTTAAAGAAGAAACCCAGCAGTAGAGCTGCCAGGAGAGTTTGTTTACAGATGTGCTGCAGATGAGCAACAGAACGGATGTGCCTTGTCTGAAGTGCAACACTTGGAATAATCGTGCCCTACTTCAAGAGGCCAAATTCAGAAACATGAAACCTCCACAAAGTGCCCTCACAACGTGCCCTAGATGTCACAGTATAAAAACCTTTCTGCAGGCAGGAAAACACTGTATCATAGAATCACAGAACCACAGAGTGATTTGGATTGGAAGGGACCTTAAGGATCCTCTAGTTACAACCTCTTCCTCCTCCCCTCCTATGGGCAGGGACACCTCCCACTAGACCAGGTTGTTTCAAGCCCCATGCAATCTGGCCTTGGACATTTCCAGGGATAGGGCAACCGAAACTTCTCTAGGAAACCCAACCCAGAGCCTCATACAGTGCCTGCCACAGCATCAGGCATTTTGAGCTGGCAAACACGCACATAAATAATCATATCATTTGGCCACAGGAGTGGTCACTGAAGCTTAGAAGAGAGATGGACCAGTTGGGATATGGATGGACCAGTCTGCAGGGGCCAAATCCAGAGAGGGTAGATGTGAGTCATATGAACTGCTCAACTCAGGGGCAACCTAAGGGGCAGCCCATGGTGGCTGCTTTTATCGTTTAGTACAGATGTTGCCACAAATGCCTTGAAGGATACACAAAAGTGGCAGCAGAGAGTAAATCAGAATAATGCCCTTGTCTATTGCTGCTTGTGCTCCACAGGAAGGGTCCATTTCAGCTTTACTGGCTGTAGGTGTGTGGCAGTATAGACACCCATCACCTCCAGCCAGAGTCATGTCAGAGGACACGCATTGCCTTGGGACGTTCGTCACCGCCTCTTACAAGTGCTTCAGGATCCTTAAGTGTGAAAAATACTCTTCCTATCAGCCTCTGTGGCAATATTTGAGAACCTAGGAATGCAAGGTTATTAATATGAGAAGCTTGTATAAAGTGACATTTCTGATTGAAATAGCATCTTTCTTCAATTTTATTGTCAAAAATGTCGCTCCCAAACATTTTTCTCTTATTTTGCCTCATGTAATTTACTTATCCAGTTAGACACACTGGAATCTGAAGAAGTTAGGAGATAAACCACTTCAGAAACGTTTTTTTAAATGCTGACTTCAGATGTGATCACTTATGTGATTTTTTCCCTCAGCTTTTTTTTTCTTTTTGTATTTTAAATAAAGCTTCAATAATGACCTAAAAATCCCTGCAGTGGTGAAATATACTATGAGATTATTAAACTGATACTACTAATTCCATTAAATCAGAAAGGATCTAATTTCTCCTGACAAAAAAATCATACCAAAACAGGTACACACATATGAATGTACTTGTTGTTTGCGCACACATAGAGACATCCATTGCTTAGCTTTAAAACTGTGATATTTGTCTTTCAATCTTTACAGTTTTATGTTTTAAATTTTCTTCATGCCCAAGAACAATATGCTTGTTTATTCCTGTTATGTAAAGCAGAGATTTTATGTAAAAACAAAACAAAACAAACACAAAAAAACCCAAAACCAAACCAAACAAACAAGCAAACCACCAAAAAACCCAAAACAAACAAACAAACAAACAAACAAAAACAAAAAACCCCCAAAAACCCTAAAAAACAAAAAACCCCAAAAAACCAAAACAAAACCAAAAAATCCCAAACCAACCAAAAACCCCAGGGCTGGAACCAAAGTAACAAACAGAAGCCATCAAAATTATGAGGCAGGTCACAAATGAATGGCAGCTGCCAGGGCTGCCAAAACTGTAAACGTGATCAGAAAATGGAGAATTAAGATAGAAAAAGATGGATAAAAGATTGCCTCTACTGTGCAGAAAAATTTGTTAATTTTATTATATTCATGTTTACACTCATGATACATGCCAGCATGGCAGTGCTGGAAAGCAAAGACTTGATTTTAGTGATATATGGTTCTGGGTTATGGAGTTCTCTGGTTTTCTGTTTGTTTTTGAGAAAAAGGAAGGAAAGACCTTCTGGTCACAGCACCTGAGGGGGGAAGATACTGCTTATGTGAAAAAGTCTTCTTCTCTTAAAAGAAGCATTCCTCCCCTGCTTTGGCATCGTCCCTCACAGCTGCTGACTTGCAGGAGAAGAGGACTAGCCGAGATGTCCTTCCACATCCACCTGTTAACCCTGTCCTGCTGTGAAAATGGAAGAGAACATGCTGTTTCCAGGTGACAATTATCTTTTTTTTCTAGTCTGAGCTATGCAGGGAGAGAGTATTTCTGCCTGGATGCTTCCTCAGGACCAATGCTGCTCTAAGTACAGCGAGCTAGAGCAAAACAGCAGTTTTCATACTTTGTTCAGCAGTGCTGGAAAGTTCAGCAGCTGTGGTGGATCACAAAGCACAAAACTTTTCTTTGTCACTGCTGGTTGCTTTGCCTACATAGAGTAAGTGTAGGATAATAATACCTAAATGCATATAGTATCTTTACTTTTGTCACTTAAGGGTGCCCACAATCTGTATTAATTCTCAAAACACTAAACATTTTGTAAACTAATATGGGTATTTACAATATTTTAGTTGTGGGTAGTTTCAGGTTGCCTGTGCCAGATGTAGAATCATCCTGTACTTATATTTTACAATTTCATTTTCTTTTAGGTGGTGATTGCTGATCACCTACTGCTGCTGACAGATGAGGTTTCAGGCAAAATGAGCAAAAAACAAATGAGGAAAAAAAGTACTGCCACAGTCAGTGTGGTGATAACACAATAATCACAATTAATGCAGTGATGTGGTGCCCACATCCTGCACAGGTGGCAGAAGGGCACAGCTATTTCTGCTCAGTCTCCTTCAGAGGTGTCAGTAACGTAATGGGCAAGAAAGGAGACCTATTCAGTGGAACAGCATCCCTGAGTCAAGGACGTCCAGGAACTAAGGATGTAGCAAATCAAGATGTTGATGTATGTCTACATATACATTGCTAACTTGGCAAAATATTCAAGGCCCAGGCATCCGATAGCTGAATGATGCTCATTATAATTCTAAAAGTCATACCTACAAAAAGACCCCTGCCCAGGTGAAGACCCTTTCCTTAAACTGAGATTATCTATCTCGTGTGGAAACAATTAATCACAGTAGAGAGGCTTTACTAGAAAAGTGACTAACTCTGAACTACTGTGTATAAATAATGGCATTGTCGGATGGAGCTCTGAGCTCTGGGGGGAGCCCTGGTCTAGAGGATGGAGCTAGCTAAAGGAAGGTGTCCCTGCCCATGGCCGGAGGCTGAAAGCAGAGGAGCTTTAAGTTCCCTTCCAACTCAAACTATTCTGTGAAGGGTTCAAAAGAGGCCATGAAGACGGTGAAGGGTCTGGAGGTAAACCCCTAACAGCAGTAGCTGAGGTCACTTGGTTTATTCAGCCTGGAGACTTAAGGCAGACCTCATTATAATCTTCGAGATCCTCATGAGGGGGAGAGGAAGGGCAGGTACCCATGTCTTCACTCTTGTGTCCAGCAATAGGATCTAAAGGAATGGCATGAAGCTGAGTCAGGGAGGTTTAGGTTGGATTTCAGGAAAAGATTTCTCTCCCAGAGGGTGGCTAGGCACTGGAACAGGCTCCCCAGGGAGGTTGTCACAACACTAAGCCTATCTGAGTTCAAGAAGAGCTTGGACAATGCTCTCAAGCACACGGTTCCTACCATGCAGTTAGGGTATCCTGTGCAGGGGCAGGAGCAGGAGCTGGACTCGATGATCCTTGTGGTTCCTTCCACCTCAGCATATGCTGTGATTCTACGAGGCTTTTGCCAGGCTCCATCCCCCTCCGCCTCAGGCGGCACGGGTACCATCCCGCACGCAGCTGGGGCCGCAGGCAGCTCATAGCTGAGGGCTGCCGCCTCCACATTGGAGGGGGGGCGGGGGCGCCGCGCTGGCCGGCGGCCATTTTGGTGAAGGGCCGGCACCGCTCCTTCCTCCCTTACTCAAGATGGCGGCGGCGGCGCATGCTCGGAGCGGGCCCGGAGAGGCCGGCGCTGCTGCCCGCGGGCGCTGAGGGGGCGGGCGGGGAGCAGCGGCGGCCGCCGCCATGGGCGAGACTGAGAGGCTTTATTATGTGTACAGCTGCGACCTGGACATCAACGTGCAGCTGAAGATGTGAGTGAGCGACGTCGGGGCTCAGTGGGAAGCGGTCGCTGCCGCCCTGGGAGGGTACCGGGCCGCCCGCCCCTCGGCGGGGTGCGCTGGTGCCGCCGCCCGGCGGTGCCCGGGGACGGGCGGTGCTGGCTCAGCTCCGGGTGCCGAGTCCCCCGACAGCGTCCCGGCCCGCGGGGAGGCGGCGGGACGGGACGGGCGAGGGACCGGGCTGGAGCGGTGCTGCGAACGCGTGTCAGATGTCCCGTGTCCTCAGGTGCTCTAAGGCAGCGAGTGTCGGTGCAGGCGCCCAGAGCCTCTCACCTGTCACAGAAGCACAGATTGGTTTGCGTTATAAGGGGCTGTTAAAGCCCATCCTGTTACATCCCCTGCCATGGGCAAGGACGCCTTCCATTATTCCAGGTTATTCCAAGCCCCGTCCAGCCTGGCCTTGAACGCTCCCAGGGATGGGACAGCCGCAGGTTCCCTGGGCAGCCTGTGCCAGTGTATCGCTATCCTCACAGTAAAGATTTTTTTTCTAATTAATCTGAAGCTACGCTGTCTGAAGCCGTTCCCCCTCCTCCCCCTCCCCCCCCCCCCCTTTGCCCTGTCACTACATGCTCTTGTAAATAGTCTTGTGCGTTCTTTCCTGTAAGTTCCTGTCAGGATCTGGAAGGCCGCTGCTGTGTCACAGTTCATTCCTCAGTGTTAGGGGAAGGCGATGAACTTGTGACACCGTTCCTACTTTTTTCCGTGCTTCTGTGAAGGTATGGTGCTCTTGGTGGGGTGTTTTATTGTAGGAATGCCCAGGTGCTGCAGCACATAACTATGTTCCTACCAGGGCATGTGGAAGCTCTTTTGTTGAAGCTGGAGTTACCACACAGTGATGTAATTTTGGCTTGTTTTTTAATTTACTTTTTTCATCACAGCAATAGGAAGTTTCATGTAGGCGTGATGTAGCTGACTCTAAAATGTAGCGTACCCAGTGGTGGTACATTAAACTGTGTTGCACTTTTCTGGCAAACTAACTTGGAGAATCTTATTCAGGGTTATGTAACTTCTGAACAGGTGATGGTAGTGGAAGGTGGACCTGCTCATGACAGGGGTTGGAACTAGATGATCTTTGAGGTCCCTGCCAGCTGAGACCATTCTGTGCCATCAGGAATCAGATTCATGTGACCTCCTCAATAGTTCATTCCACCAAGCAAAATTATAACTAACATTTTTTTATTTTAGCACATAGAAGTGTATGTCATCCTAGAATGTGCAGGGCCAGTTTCTTGCAAGTAACTTGTTCATTTACTCTGAAGTAGTTTTGTGAAACAAATAGATTTTTGTTTGGTGGAAGATTGATCTTACATGTTTTCCCATCATTACCACCTCAGTTCCTTTTTTGTTTATACACGTGCATCCACAGTCAGATATCTCATGTGCATGACTGTTTTCATTATGGTGTAGCTGAAGCCTGAGCAATTCCATCAATTCCTCCCAACAGTAACATTGTGCAAAGTGTTGCAAGGCTTTATAACCAAATTTTATTTGACCAGTTTGCTTTAGTGAACTTTGTTTTGTTGTGAATTTGAGAGATAATTGACTTCCACAGCTAGTCATACATTTCATAGATCTTAAATATTAAGACTTACTTACCATAGTTGTTTTGGGTTTTGTTTTATTATTTCCAAATTATATTTGGAGCACGTGTAATCTGATGTTTGTTTTCTCTATTTTAATAATAGCAACATATTTCATCTCATTTATTATTGCCCTACTTAAATGCTGTCTGAGAATCCACAGGTTGTACTAGAAGAAGTTACCTCCCCTGAAAAGACAAACAAGTAATTCTTGCCTTCCCTGCTCTGCCCCCCACCCACACCTACATCTGTACGGTAATACATTCTGTGTTGGCTCAGCATTTTGCATCCGGAGTTCTTCTCTGGTATTTGGATTTCACTACCAGCAAGTAATGCAAAGTGAGAATAGCCTCAGTACTGGGTAATCTAAATACAAGCTATGGAAGTGCAGTAGGATTTCTTCTATGGATAGAATGGATTCTCGTTTATTTGTGTTTTCTCTTTCTTCTCCTCCTCCCCTGCCCCCTCCCCCATAGAGGAAGTCTGGAAGGGAAAAGAGAACAGAAAAGCTACAAAGCTCTCTTGGAAGATCCGATGCTGAAGTTCTCGGGACTGTACCAAGAGACTTGCTCCGACTTGTATGTAACTTGTCAGGTGTTTGCAGAGGGGAAGCCTCTTGCTCTTCCAGTTAGGACTTCCTACAAGGCTTTTAGCACTAGATGGAAGTAAGTGACTTGCCTTTTATTTCATATTCCTCATAGTCACTGAGGCATCAAGTTTTTATTTCTATCAGAAAGATTTGTTTTCTGTTGTCTTCTTCAAAATGGCTTATGTTTCTTCAAGTGTCTGTATGGTTAGTGTTATCTTGACAGCACAAAACCAACCTTTTTGTGTAAAGGGTAAGTGATAAAATTCCTACTTAAGTAACTGCTGTGGCCTGGAGTGGCACATATTCATACTGTTTGCTGACAGCCTGATCCTTGCTACTCAGTCATCAAGCCAGAGTATTTTTCTTTTGGTCTGTAGCCTTTTAGTCATGCTCCAGACAGGTATTTGAATGATTAAAGCCCACAGGACAATGGTCCATCTGCTGTAAGAAATTTTTATTCTGAGGAGAATCTGCATTGTCTAAACTAATAGAGAATAACTTGAATTTTAAAGCTTTATGACTAATAAAAAGTGTTTCTCTGCAGCTGGAATGAATGGCTGAAGCTGCCTGTGAAGTATCCAGACCTGCCTCGCAATGCTCAGGTGGCTCTGACCATCTGGGATGTGTATGGACCTGGTAAAGCTGTTCCTGTGGGAGGAACAACGGTCTCACTCTTTGGAAAATATGGGTACACTGCATTTTCTTCTCTGGTACACATTTGAAGTTCACCTGTGAATAGTAAAGTAGCAGGGGTTATGAGAGATATGTTGTTAATTTTTTTTTAAACCAGGTTAACTATTCCATGTTTGAAAAGTCAGATATGTAGGTGATTTATTTATTCCTGACTGTATTTCACACTTGCCGCAGTGTTGTGTAAAAGAAATCTTCTCGTGTGTAACACCAAAATTTAGGCCTTTT
The DNA here is from genome assembly GCA_036785705.1 of Acanthornis magna. Taxonomy (NCBI): domain Eukaryota; kingdom Metazoa; phylum Chordata; class Aves; order Passeriformes; family Acanthizidae; genus Acanthornis; species Acanthornis magna. Next base: position 4,015,314 of record JAWUZG010000173.1, on the reverse strand, counting down.
TTTTCTTTTTTTTTTTTTTTTTTTTTAAGATTTACAGGCTTGGATGTTGAGATGGGAACTGCTGAAATCTCATCTACACCCTTGTAGTGCATGGATGCCAGTACTGATTACTTAAAACAATTTATATAATTGGCTTGCAATTAGGCTGTGAATGCGGTGTTATTTATAGGGAATAAAATGTCACTCAGTAAATCAGCACTTTTCAAAGTTAATATGCTGTGATCGAATAGAGGGTGTGTTCAGTAAATTTGTGGATGGTAAGACTAAGTGGGGAAGGATTACAAGTGTGCGGGAACGTGAACAATACCTGGAAAGGATCTTGCCTAAGTGCTAAGGAGACTGAAAAAATAGGATGTAGTCTAAGGAAGATTATGAGGCACAGGTACCTTTTTGCAATTGATTGTTATTGCATACAGAGCAGGGAGCAGCTGCCCAGGAAAACAGGAAGAGACTTGTAGTTTATAGTGAATCTTAAGTTTTGTGTGGTTCAGCATTATGGTGCTCCTGTAAAATGTGGAAACAACATAGACTACATGAACAGTGTACAAGTATATTCATCAGGGACACTGCTGTATACTTTTCCTTTCCTTATCCTTTCCTTTTCCACACAGCTGGGGTATGTTCTGTTCTTTGCAACCGACTTTAAGCAAGTTTTTGACTACTGGGAGTCTGTATCATTGAATGTCTAGCAAATAGGTGGGATGGAGGAGGTGTTAAGCCTAGTGAGGCTGAAAAAAAAGAATGTAGGAACATTTTTCTAGTGTGTACATAGTGTTGGAAAATGGAGAGAAATAGCCTGTTTTGTCTTGCCAGTGGATGAGAAGTAATAAGATTAAACTGAAGTGCAGGAAAAGTTTAGATTATCATTAGGAAGGCTGCTCTAATGATGCTTGAATGCAGAAAGTAACTGTAGAGAGAGGCTGTATCTCTCTTATTGAGGATACTGCTTTGACAAAAGAGAATGACATTGCCTTAGGGCAAAATATTGAACTGGATCTATCAATCCCAAAGAATGCTGGTAGCTGTTAAAGCGTTGGAACACAGTACCTGGAAAAAGATGAAAATAAATTTAATTTATAAATCTTATTTCCAGCATGTGGGATTGGATGAAGTAGATGGAGAGAAACCAAGAAAAAAATTTTTAATTTTGTAGTTTGCAAATCAAAACCTTGTATTCCATGAAGTGATGGTCATTCCATCAAGATCAGATGGTCTTTCTGATTGTTACTTCTCATTTTTAACGGTTCACTTTTAAAAATGTGCTACCAGTTGTATTTCCCTGAAGTTGTTGGGGTTAGGTGATTAGCGCTTATTGGCAAAGGTAATGCACTTGGTTTCTTGGGGCATCTTTTATGGGTGGATCAGCACAAATATGCAAGGGAAACAGGGTTTTGCAGAGAAAAGATGTGGTCAGTTACCCTGCAAAGTTCTGTTCACTGCACACTTTCAATTATCAGTTCAATTTCAAGCATTGATGGAGAAAGTGGTGTGTGGAGGATTATGGTGTTTTTTCTTTGGTGTGGTGGGGTTTTTTTGGGGGGGTGTTGGGTTTTTTTTTTTTTTATTTAGCAGCTCAGAAAGTTGCTTTATGTCAGTTGACCTTCAAATGCAGCTTAGGTAGTTTTTTAGTTGATTTTCTTTTTTTACTGGCAGACCTAGAGTTACTATTATAATTTGCAAGTCAAGAGGAATACTTTCTGCTTCGTTTCAAATAATAAAACTATGAAGGTCGAGCTTTCTCCTCAGTTTGTGTTTGTACCACCCCACTGACTATGGGAATTACTAATTTTTCTTGCACTTGCCAAGTAAGTTATCTCAAATTTCGCAATTTTCTTCTAAACCACATGTGCCAGTAAAATGAAAGCTGTAGAGGGCACAAGGTGCAAGGCACTTTTGCAGTAGAGTTCAACCCCATGCTATTTTGACGTTTTGGCTAAAGAAGCCACTTCACTTTCTTGCAGCTGCTGCTGAGCTTTGATTCCTGATAGCTGTATTATTTTGAATTTACTGAAGTGATTCTTCTGTTTTCCCTGCAGTATGTTTCGACAAGGAATGCATGACTTGAAAGTCTGGCCCAACGTAGAAGCTGATGGCTCAGAGCCCACCAAAACTCCTGGGAGAACCAGCAGCACAGTCTCTGAAGATCAAATGAGCCGCTTGGCAAAGGTAATGGAATAGCAAGTAACCTTTAAAATGTATGTGACAAGCAGACACTTCACTGGAGTGACATGAAGACAGCTTCCTGTGCTGTTTTCTCACGTGAGAGCTCTCTTCCTTTGGTTATTCAGGTTTTTCACAGGATTTGTACAAAGGAGTAAACTAGATCATATTTAATTGCTTCTGAAGTGTTCTTTAAAAGGGGACATGTAAGTACCTTCAAATGCTCATAGCATTCTGTTGGAAAAACTTAAGATCTGAATTCTTTGTAAAGAGTGAAAACGTGAAATGCCTTGAGGATGCTTAAAGCCAAAATTCCATCAGGTTTAATACTAGCATCTCCTAACATGCTCCTAACAGTAACATGTGAGGACAGTCTGGTTTCTTTCAGAAGCCATCCTTTGGCTTTGAGGCTGTCTGGCGTAGTGCTCGGAAGTGTGTGACATACCTCTATGTTAGAAAACTTAAATAGAATTGAATAAATTAACCCAAGTTTCATTCATTTATGCTCATAAATATGTGTATTAGTATTTTCACCTCCAAGCTTTTGATGGCAGAGTATATTCTTGCCTTCAAAACTACTGTAATTGATCAGAGTATGTTAGTTACTGGACTGTTTTACTAACTGATCTCTGATTATTCAGGTAAGCTTACGCCAAGCTTTCCAAACCACTCAGTCCACTTACTCAGTAAACTTTCTTCTTAATCTTGGTCTCCCAGGTTTTATCCAAACCTTTGTGGGACTCCCAGTGAAAGATAGGTCCATTTTCTCATCTAGCGATTTATGACAGCAATAAATTAATTTTCATTTAGGGTCTTTGTTTTATTAGTGTAATTTGCATTGAATTTATAATGGAAAGCTCATTAAAACTAGCGGTGTCCCATTTCTTGATCATAGTAGAATAAATACCCTCTGGCTTAAGGAATCTCTGTAGACAGACACTAAATATCAAGTCTTGTTTGCAGTTCATCACGTGGTTACAGTGGGTTTCTGAGAAAGGCTTTGAGAGTGTAGGCCAATCCTTTCATGTTAGTTCCGTTCTGCAAACGTTGCTACTCTCTTACTTACACTCTGTAGCTCAAAAAATACAAATAAAGTGGAGTACTTAAGTCTGGAAATAGCTCTCTCTGGTTTAGACTGTTATTTTGGCATTTGGAAGATGCTGCCTCAAGTCTTCTGAGGAATAGGAGGGAATTCTTTCACTTGCCATTTGAGAGTTGTAGTTAATGGCTAACAAAAAGCTAATAACATCACTGGCCCCATTCTTCTCTTTTGAAAGCTGTTTTGGGAGATGGTAATTTCTGAAAGTTGAGTGTTTTCACTGATGTTTTGTTGAGGTCCTTTATAAAAATATTTTACCATCAGATGCTAGGGAAATTAGTAGGGTTTCTGGGTAGTGTGTCCATGGGAGCTTTCATTTGCACAGCTGTTTACACAGCAGATGAGGTTCTTGTGATGTGTCACTCCTAAATGGCCATTGTTCAAACACAATCAGCTTCAGTTTTTCTGTGACTTACTCATCAGTTACTGAATGCCTCCTCATACTACTTGTGTGAAGGTATATTTAAATAAAGGTAAAAGGACTAGGACTAAGTACATTCACAACAAGTTTGTGTGGACTTTGTTATTCTTGTTTTGGGTTTTTTTTTCTGTTTCTTGAACAGGCTTGTCCAGTGCTGTGCTATTGATTGATACCTGGTACCAGAGCCCAAACTAGAGTCCTCCAGATAACAAGTAACTTTTGAGAAGGGCTTGTGGAGGATCTTTTCTTCATCTGAAAGATAATTCTTTTCTTGACATGCTTCTGAACTTATGTCCATATGCGGCTTTCATTACTACAGGGAATTTGTATAAAACCAGTGACTGGCTGGTCTACGAGTTGCATCCTTTTACCTTAAATAACTGATATTGTGGCAAGTCTCCCCTTTCATGTTGAGGTGCCATATGGTTGTGCTCTCACAAAACACATGAATATTGCTAGTAGAATTGCTACTGATGAAAAAACCATGGCTTTACATTCTGGAGGCACAGTGAATGCAGATTTTTTGTGTACTAAGGAATATTAATGGGAAGAGTGTGGAATATTTTAGCATGCTCAAACATTAATGACATTAAGATATTTCTCCCATGAGTGGTATGTTAATTTATTCTAGTTTAACTTAAAGTACTCTTCAGTTCTTTTTGATCCATTCGTTTCCCTCGCACCTTCTGCTGGCTGAATGAAATTAGATAATAATAATGCTGAGATACTATCTATAGGGATGCATCTTACTTAGTAGCAGATGATGAATGCTTCTTTCCCTGAAGGGGATACACTAGTTTTGCTCTTATTTTAAACTTTAAATATTAATCCAAGACAACAGTTCTTCATATGTATGTATATGCCCCCAGATCTTCCAGGTCTTGTATGCAGACCTAATTAATTGGTGTATTATGACTTCTTTACTCTGTAAGGGAGGTTTAGAGGTTTAAGATACAAATAATTTTCTCCTGAAACATACAAAATTACTTTTATTTTCTTTATTCTCTAGTGCAATGAACAAGAAAATGAATTAAGAATTTGTGACCAAGTTTTTTTCCCCAAGACTGTGATTAGATAAGCTTTAGCCTCACATACTTGTGCCTGTACTGTTAAGACATCAGTTCAGTGGGGATTTGAGAGAGAATAATGAATCAGTACAATTGGTGTGAGCTCTTCACTTCTTCTATCTTTATTTATTCAAATAAATCTGGATTTTATTTTTGGTGTACCTGTAGTGTTGAGCTATGGAAGGTCTAGTGCAAGTATCTGACAGACTGTACAGGCTGGACATCTCCCCATGTATTCCAAGTCTTAAATCTCCTGTGTTGTTTTTTTGTACTACTACCATCTCCAGTTGTACATGGAAGCAGCAGGCTGCTGTTGTGTTCTCCTGCATCCAATATCTTCCATTCCTGTCCTCTCGTAGGTCTCTCTGTATATTGCCTGTCCCCTAGATGGGCAGGAAGTGACTGTCAGTGTGACTGTGTGGCCTATTCACATTTAGATGCTTGTGGGTGGGCAGGCTGAACACAGAACAAAGTTAAAGAAATACTAGTTGTAGCCATTCCCCTAATAAGAATAATTTTGAGTGGTGTCTTCACTAGCCTTTTTCAAGACAGATACTGATTTCTTTGAGAGTAGAAGGAACTTCTTGTCTTCTAGTCCTTCTGCATCTCTTGCATTCTGCTATAATTACTGATTTATTTTTTAGAACACTTGTGATTTCTTAGGAGCCAAAAAGATGATCAGCAGTGTGGTCTGCTGCTGGATGTTTCATGAACAATTGTGTTAGTGTATTTGAAACTATAAGTAGCATGCTCTCATCTTCCATTCTTAATGAGTCCTTTAACCAACTTCCTTGCTATTGCTATAGCAATTTGTAAATGTAGGAATAAAACTTGAGCTACTTATCTCATGACTAAAAGAAAGAGAGAGCAAGCTGTCTATGATTTGCTCTAAGATCTTCAGTTGATCTAGTTACAGTCCCAGTCTGGAAACCTGTTTAGGTAAGGCTGACATGGACAGAATTATCCATATGGATAGTTCTTGAAATACTTTATTTTTGTTTGGCTTGGTGAGTTGTACTATATGAAACATAGTAATACAAAACACAGAGTGTCTTTCTTAAATGAGTTTAGTGAAAAAGTTAGGTTCCTGGTTTTGATATATTAAAAATGCAGAGGTGATGTGCTTGGATAATTATTATGGTCTTTCCTGGGATTGGTATTTTAGATAGTAGACAGTTATGGCATGGTTTAGTGGTTTACAAGGTGTGTACTGTGTTACTGTGCATATGCTGTACAAGGTGAGTTTTTTTTCAGTTCCTTTATTTTTTTCCCTCTGATTTCATGTTACTGTCATATAATTTTGGTGTTCTTTTTCTTGCTCTGAGTAATGTAAATGTTACTGTGTTTTTTTTCATGCAGCTCACCAAGTCTCATCGGCAAGGTCACATGGTGAAAGTGGACTGGCTGGACAGACTCACCTTTAGGGAAATAGAAATGATCAATGAGGTAAGTCATTGTACATCAGATTTGGAATTTTGGGGTGTTTTATCTTGCTAATATGAATCTTCACTTGTTTAGGAGACTAACTCTTAACTGTTTGGCCTGTTTTTCTTCAACTGCCAGTGCACATAATAAAGGGAAAAGTAATTCTTTGGAAGCCTAAAGTGGGTTTTACTTTAGCAATAATGAGAATCACTGAATAGTTTGGTTTGGAAGGGACCTTTAAAGGCCATCTAGTCCAGTCCCTCTGCAATGAGGAGGGACATTTTCAATTGGATCGGAATGCTCTGGGCCCCATCGAGTCTGACCATGAATGTTTTTTGGGATTAGGTTTCTACTGTTGCTCGGGACAGCCTGTGCCAGTGCCTCAGCACTCTCACAGTAAAGTCCTGTCACTCCATGCCATTTTCTAAAGTCAGTCTCCAGCTCTCTTGCAGGTCCCCTTTAGGCACTGGAAGGGCCTCTAGAGGCCCTGGAGCCTCTTCTTCTCCAGGCTAAACATCCCCAGTTCTCCCACCCTGTCTCCAGAGCAGAGGTGCTCCAGCCCTTAGGGCACCTTAGTGGCCTCCTGGACTCCCTCCATCAGGTCCACATCTTTTTTTGTGTTGAAGTCCCAGAAGTGGATGCAGCTGTGTAGGGGGGGGTCTCACAGTGCAGAGGGGCAGAGTCCCCTCCCACGACCTGCTGCCCACTCTGCTGAGGAGCAGCTCAGTGCAGAGTTGGTTTTGGGGCAGCACATGGCTGGGTTATGTCTGTCATTTCATCCACCACAATACACAGCTGTATTACCTGTTGCCAAGTGAGCTTGATCATCATCAGACTTTATTAATAATTTGAAATAGCTTAGAGCAAGCACTGTTAGGCATGACTAACTTAGCTCTAGGATTTAGATTGTGATGGGAAGTTTTTTTGACATATGGCCTGTTCCTTGGCTTCAGACCTGTTCAACTTTATTTTTTTAACTTTGGGAGCTCAGAAAAGGCATTTATAAGATTCGAATTAATATTTTTAAAAAAGAGAACAGTCTGATAGTTTAATGTCTGAATGAGGTTTTAACCCTCACTGAGCAAAATCACCTCAAACTGTTCAATTCATTATACTCTTTTGCACCAAAGAAACTTTTTTCCTGTGTTGTGCTCTGAGATTTTTGTTGTCTTTTGTAATTTGTAATTAGTCCTTTGGGAATCAGATTCTTTTTTTAACTGAACTCTGTGTTTCTACAAAGCTCTAAAAGTATTTTAGGGATTTTTAGAAATAAGCCTGTCTTCTTTTTTTTTTTTTCTTTTTTTTCCCCCCCTCTTCACTTACAGTAAAAGTACAGAGAAATAAGAGTTCCTAGACTTGTGCTTTAAATAGAAAACCACTTTGCCTATGCTGGAAAGTCAAGCCATTATTAATGCATTAAATGAACTGAAATTGCTCATTGTTACTGTTTTTTGTTTCCCACCTAGATTTTAAAGTTGTAAGCCCTTTTTCTAGGTAAAGCATTTAAAAATGCACACATGAGCAAATCTTCCTGTGAAGGTGAATAAGATGCAAATCTAATCTTGTAGTCCAAGTTTATTTTGTCTCTTTTATGTCTTTAAAAAGTGACTAGTTTTCTTCAATATCTTCTGTTTTTTTCTTCGATGTACATAATTACAGGTAATGATTTAGGGAAAAAAGCAAACATCAACTACCCAGTGGTCATCTGATTATTCTGCATTGCATTTTTGTATACCTTTAGCCCACAGCTGGGAGCTGCTGATGAAAAGAGGCTTTCATCTGTTAAGTGTGGATGTGTATCGTGAAGTGGGAATGTGATGTAGTAAGAATATCAGGAATGAGGTGGTGTGGTCTTAAGTAGTTCTATGAAATGATTAACTGAATAATTGCTACAACAGCTGATAACCTAATTAATCAGTTACAGCACAAAGGAAGTAGGGTAACTACTGTACTGAGAATGCTGAAGATTGATGGCCTGCAATAAATGATGCACATCTGTGGTGGCTCTTTCCTCAGAGGGAAAAACGAAGCTCCAATTTCATGTACCTGATGATTGAATTCCGTTGCGTCAAGTGTGATGATAAAGAATATGGAATAGTTTACTACGAAAAGGTATGTGCCCTGCAGGCTTTATGGTTGTCTTTAAAAAGCAACATATGCACCTAAAATGAATGGGTTTTTCTGCTGAGATGAAATATTCTGCTGCCGGATAGCAGCAGACAGCTGTCAGTGGCAACTGTTTATGTACATACAAATCAAATAGTATAGATGCAACAAGATTGCAGATGTCAGTAATTTGTGTCATAGAGTTCAAGATTACAGAATTTAACAAGTGTGAGTGATTAAAAACTTTCTGATTTATAGTTTCTTCAGTCATCCAGCAGTACTTTCAGAATATCTGTATGTAAAATTATGACTTAGATCAGGAAGAAATGTACCTGTATTGAGTGGTAACTTAATAAAAGATGAGTTATTAAAACTTTGCCCTGGAGCTCTGCTGGTGAATATTTTCTGTAAAATGAACAAACACAGAAGTTTAGTCTTTCATGCTGAAAATGCTGTGAAGTAATTAAGTAAAAGACTTCTGAATTGGAATGTCTTGCATCTTTTCTTGCTTTGTGTGAAACAGATGTGCAAAGCAATGCCTTCAGGTTTTTTTTCTAAGTTAAAATTTAATGGGATGAAGGATTAACAGTGAGTTTAACAGACATCATTGTGGTGTTGGAAGGTATTATCAGTACTCTTAAGGACCTGTGTATTGTGGAAAGACCCACTGAGATGGAAAAAGCAGTGTATCTATAATCTGGTTTCAAAGAAAATTGTTTCTTAAATTTTTCAGCATGTTGAAATTCATAAGAAGTCAGAAAGTTACTGAATAATGTGACTATGGGAAGGAGAAAGAAGGTAGAAAAAGAAACTGGAGTCTGCTTGAGATCAGAGGCACTAACTTTAAGCAGCATTCATTCTGAGAATTTTGAAAAGTTTAATTCAGTACACAAAATGTTAATATCATGGGAAATGGATTACCAGTATTTCTGTCTATGTGACATTATCAGTAGTTGGCCTGGACCAAAGAGCTGTCATCTAATATAAAATTCTTGAAGAAGGCAGTGAAAAATACAGTAATAAATAGCAAAGAGCAGAATCCTCCCCCAAAAAAAGTCTGAGAAGACACAGGTCAGAATCTGCTTCAACTATATGATATGTTGCCAGTTAAGGCTTGGGGTTTTTTGATTTTCAGGGTGTTTTTTGAGAGTATTGTTTGGGGCTTTTTTGTGGTGTGTTTTTGTGGTTTTTTTGTGGTTTTCTTTTTTGTTTGTTTCTTTGTTTGTTTGTTTTGGGGGTTTTTTTGGTGGGTTGTTTTTGTTTGGGGGGGTTGTATGTTTTTGGGGGTTTTTTTGTGGGGGTTTTTTTGTTTGTTTTTTGGGAGGTTTTTTTTGGTGTGTGTGTTTTTTGTTTTGGGGGTTTTTTTGTGGGGGAGGACCGATTTGGTGTTCTTGTTTTGTTTTTCTGTTAGTTTAGTTTTTTGGTGAATTTTTGTAATTTTTGTCAAGGTGTATCTTAGGCAGATGTCTAGGTTAGCTGTTTAGCATTTCTTTTTGGGGACTGTAGTTGACAGTGTGACCTCTCCCCAGGTTTCAAAATCTTTTTGCCTTTAGAATAGCTGTTTTCGTGGTGCTTCTGTACACTTATCCTAGAACCAGGAGTTGTAGAGGATTGTGCTGTTACGAAACTCTCTTGTGTTAGAAATCACAATGAAACCTAGAACATGTCAGATTTCCCCATGAACAAAATTAATTTATTTACTTCCGTGGAAATCAAGGAAATACTTGTCTGGAGAGCATAACAGAATATGATCAAGATATTGAAACTTTTTACTAAGGGCTCACTTTTTGCATGAGAGCATGCTGTACCTTTCACAGGTGGAAACATACGAGTAAGTGGCTTTGTGTCCTCTTGGCTTTTTTTTTTTTTTTTTAAATAAATGATCATGACATTCCTAAAAATGACTTCTCTCCCTTACCTCCAGCAACCTGCCATCATAGATGAATTATTCCTGATTTACACACATGACTTCTTTTTTTTCCATCATTGTGGTTTTATAGATGTGCGTGATACAGGAAAGAAGATTCAGACCCTCAGCATGCATCTCTCTTTTAACAGATATTTCTGAAGCATATTAAAAGTGCTTGGAGCAGAATAACTATGAATTGGCTGCTCTTGCGGAAATAAAGTAATTGAATATGTAATAGTAGATATTAGAGCTATAACTAATTGCAGTTTGAGGGATTTGTTGTCAAGAAGTAGCTTTCCAGCAAGTTCTTGACCCTTTTCTGACAGCAGTAGGGAATGGTACATAAATTAGTGCCTGTTTTCTTAGTTTTGTCATGCTTCCAATTACAGTCTGCAGTCTATGTATCGGGTATCACCAATCCCAGTGCACTGAGCATAATGAGAGAAGGTTCTGTTGTCACCTGTCTGTGACCGATAGTCGAAGTGGAGATTACTTGTCACAGTTTTGTTGATATATTTGTTTTCAAGTGTTTAGGAAGAACTAGCCTGTTAAACAGCGGCTGATAGAATTTGAGGTTCTTTGACTCGACATTCAATTACAGTGAAGTGAGGTGGCAGTGTCTCTTTCCATGTTCTGTGTTAACTTCATTTTAATACAGCACTCAAGACGTGAAGGATAGGGTCTGCTAGTAATGACAGCATCACTTCTGATTCTCCATTTAGGCAGAATTCATTGTGACTTACCAAGTACAAATAACACCAGCATTTATCACTAATGTATTTTTGTGCAGGTTTCAAGTGAAACGTGTCATTGGGTAAATGATTGCACTGCTGCATTCAGTTTATTAAAAAAGATAAATAGATTTGATTATCAGGGACCTTTGCATGGATTTAAAGGAAGAAAAAGTAGTGTCTACACTACTGATTGTCTGTCCTTTTATTTTTTGTGTGGGAGATGTTGGTACGCATCGCTGTTACTTTAAATGGTGTTTCTGTTAAAGAGTAAGTTAAATAGAACCTCCTTATGTTTTTATGCTCTGTGGCTGATTTTCAGGCAACTACGGAAGAATCTTGCTGTTTGGAAAATTCTGCCAATTTTACGGATGGTCTTAAATGGACTCTAATATTTATATAAGGTCACACACACTGATGTTACTGTAGTGAAACATCTCTAGAGCTCTGTAACACTGCAGTTTAGTGCTGTTTAGTATTGATGTTGCTTTTGTTTCCTGGTGGCAGAATAGCAGGTCATCTTAGGTTCTGCCTGTGCTAGGAAGCGTTGTGGCCAAGAGGAGGAGATTCACTGAGGGAAGAGGCTGCTGAAGGCCCAGTGTCTGCACTGTGTTCTTGTGCTCAGGTCTGGCTTTCATCGCATCCCACATGGTTGTTGGCAGTTGGAATATGTCAAGATTTCCATGACATGAACAAAAGCTGTCTACATGGGCATGATGGGGAAAGACCCTACAAAAGGATGCACTTGGCCAAATTCAAGTGCTAATTTAGGCAGTGGTTTGGTTTAGTAAGTTTATATGGTCAGGGTTGTGGTGCTGCACATGATGCTGTCAAGGTAAAACAGAGTTACAGAAGGGTAGTTAAACAGCTGACATCTTTCACAGGACAACTAATGTCATTGTGCCTTCTTGATGATTTCATTAAATAGTCTGTTTCAAAATGTTCATTCCTGACACAGTAACTCCCACAAATGCTTGGAAAAATTTGGTTTCAGAGCAAGTTTTGGTTGAGCTTAAGGCTTTGTTCTGATATGCAGTGAAACACTGGGAATGGTTTTCCTGGTTCTTGAGCTGAATATCTAGAACTTGTCAGCTTCACTTTTCAGCATGATCTGACTGCATGCAAAGAGTTTAAAATAAACAGTCATTATCATGATTCTTTTGAAAGGTTCCAAAAAAAGTTGCCAGCAATGAGTGTACAAATCATTCTTTTAACATCAGTCTTGGAAAAAAACTCACTAGTCTTCATTTATAAACATTCGGACATGACACACTGGAAGGCTTTGCTTTTTTTTTTTTTTTTTTTTTTTAAAGTTTTGTAAGTAAGCAAGCTTTTGGTAATAGTGCTTTTCTCATTCTCGTCCTAGCAAATTTTGAATTTTTAACGGCTGCCATAGACTTCTAATTGTGGTGTAGGTGCTCCACTTTTAGCGGGCTGAAAGCTTTCCTGTTACAGTTAATGTATCTGTTTGTTTTTTTTCACTGAGGGAAAAATACACCAGTGGGTGTTCCTACTGCATATCCCTAGAGAATCGTCATGGGACTTGGGTGCTATAAATGCCTCAGTGGAGTTTGAATACTTTTTAGTAGCAAGTTAGTAGCTTGTTGCTACTGAAGGTTCTGAACAAGGTGGAAACTTGTCACTGGGACATTGGAATCCTTTGCTGGTTTTATAAAAGGCAAAGTCAGATTGCAGCCTTATTATAGTTTTGAATTGGAGGATAAAGGATTGGTAAATAGAAATCTGTCTGTCATCAGATATGTTTGTGAAGAGAAGGATTGCCCCCACCCTCAACAATTTCATGGGTTTTTCTATAATTTGACTTTGTGAAGCTGCTGTAACATGATGTGAGCATTCTGCCTGGTGAGATAGCAGAGGCTGAGTACAATCTGTCACTGTGACTTCAGCTCAGTTCAGTCTACTGTTATGTAGATGTGATGTGCTGTATTTTGTTATAGTGGAAATACTTCAATACTATTAATTCTGTGCAGTGAGGTCAGAACTAAGTTCATTATTTAGGCAAAATGCTTTTAGAGCAGAGATACTGTAAGCAAATCTCATCTTTGCTTCTTCAGTGTTTGCATGCATGCTTTTTTTTAAAAGACTTAATGAGAAGAGTAACCTGCTTGTGTTCTGGGATCATCACCAGCCACAGGGAGACTGTATGTTTATTTCCCTTAACTGGGAAGGATGTGTGTGTTCTTACTGCTTTTGACTGTAGAATTGTTGCTTCAGAAAGGCATAGGACACTAGTAAATGCAATTAAATGTGTCCTTCTAAAGAAGCGTTTTAATAATAAGAGATATTTTACTGTAGTCAGCAACGCAGAATTTATATAGTTGGGAAAAAGAAATGTTTCTTCAGGGAGGTTAATGGCAATTTTAACTCAAGTATCTTGTTAGTGACGAATGATGATTTTCCCACTTGAAACAACTTCTCCTTTGAAAGTTACCTCTGAAAAGTATAAAAGTAAAGTTATCCCAAGAGGCATATGTGATTGGAAAAGCAGAAAAAAAAAGGGGCTGGGAGCAGACAGAAACCTGAGCAAATTACCTAAAACTACTAACTGAGGGAAATGTTGGTACGTCAAAACAATTTTATTCTGGTCTGAAATTTACAACAAAATAAATGAAAACAGGCTGAGTATAAATGTAGGAGAGCACATGTTATGCTGATCTTGTTTCATTTTGAGTTCAACTGTTTTATTCTATGTTTTAAATGAAATGTTCTTTCATAGATTTTATTAATGCTTAGTTACCCTCCTAAGGTTAAAAAGCACAAAACCACACTGCTGTGTGTCTGGAAGACAGAGTTGCTGGTTTTGTCATGTGGTGGCAGGCTTTTTTTTTTCCTTTCTTTTCTTGTGTCTGTTTCAAACAGGAATCTTTCAGCTTCTCCCTTCCCTTATTTAGGCAGCAGAGGTTAGACTCTTAAGCCTGTAGAACCTCTCACTGATAGGGACACACATATCTTGCTATATTTGTCTGTGTTGAACTTTTATGAGATATTTCTGCAACGAGGTGTTTTTTTTCTAGGAAATTGTTTGGTTTGTGTGGAAATACGGAGCCTAGTTTTGTTTCTCTCTGTGCTTTCAGAGGATACATGTGACAGTAGTGGCAAATTTCTCCACTCACCTGTGTACCAGCCTAGTAATGAGTTGTCAATCTGCTTCTCCTCTGGTGAACTTCGATCTGTCTTGCCACATTGTTTATCATCTGGAAAAAACCAAGAAGAATAATCTATTTATTATTTTCTTTTTTCCCTTAAAACTGTCAAAAGTCAGTGAGGTGCTGTTGCATCATTCTTTCACTCTAGTAGAGTTCACAATGCCTTCATATGATATGTTGGTTTTTCCCTAAAACATGAGATATTTAATATGTCTTCAACTTTTTGTCATTCAGGATGGTGATGAGTCATCTCCAATTTTAACATGTCCTGAAATTGTTAAGATTCCAGATCCCCAAATGTCTATGGTAAGCATGCTCCATAATAATGCCATCTGTATTACAGTTACTGTTGAACTTTTCATAAATTTAGATGAAAGCTTGCCATCTTAAATATTTTAAAATTCCAGTGGAAAGATATATTTGACCAGTTGAGAAATATCAGTGGGTTTGATTTTTATATTTTTTTTCTTTTTCTGCTGCTGCTAGATTAAAATACAAAAATTGATTTAATGCTTATGTTCATCTCCTCCTTTCCATACCTAATGTGCTTGCTTCTGAGGTGTAAGAAAGCAGAGAGGGGGGATTGTTGGCAAAAGGGGTCAGAGGGTGGGAAGATTACAGGGAGCTGAAGAAAGGAAATGTAGAATTTAGAGACTGGTGCAGTAACTCTTGGTTGCTTCCTCTGTTAAAATATTTTCTTCCTACACTCTCTTGTATGTTGTCTTTCATGTAGACAGTGCCTAAGTACAGTTCTAGAAAAGATTTCCATTATTGTGGATGCCAATTCAGTGGGACTGGTATTGGCAGCTTTGGGAACATTAATGTAAGTGGGCTTGTACTGGCAACACTGTTTGAGCACCGTGTAATCTAACACTGCAAGAGCAAGTCTGACAATGCTGGAAACTGCCTTGGCTGCTGAAATCTCGTTGGCACTGTGGCTCCTATTGTGGCTCCTACTGTTGCTAACATGGTATTAACAGTGGGACAAGTTTTTGAGATGTTTTTCTTGCATACAAAGCTTTATGCTGCAAACATCATCCTAAAGAAAATGTTTATGAAGTGTCTAGCACGTTTGAGTGCTGTCAATCACGGATGTATTGACTGAAATGCTTACATTTTGCAGCAATTCACCAAAAGGCAAGGTAGGGTTTGTTAATGTTAAGTCATAAACTGACACAGACCCTCAAAACTCCCAACAACCCTCCACATATTATTAAAGAAGTTGTTTTCTTTTAAACAAACAAATGAAAAAAAGCCAGAAGATCCTGTACTTTCAGATTTAAATTTTCATTGCCATGCATTTTTCAGGAGACTGGTGAGTCTTTGCTGAACGGTTTCATTTCAATAGTAATTTTCTCTGAAATTTAGTATTTATAAATACCCTCTGCATTTAGGAGAACTTAGTAGAAAGCAAACATCACAAACTTGCTCGAAGTTTAAGAAGTGGACCCTCTGATCATGACCTGAAGCCTAATGCAACTACACGAGATCAGCTTAATGTAAGTCAGTCATATGATGGCTAAGTTCAATTTTATTAGGTAGGCTGGTAATAATACATGGTGACAGTTTAAGGAAAGTACAGTTTGTTTCTGTTTATAGAAAATCATTAATGAAATGCTTTGGTGTTTCTTTTAAGAGTGCTTAGTTAGAAGGGCCCAATTCAGAAAGGAACACAAGGTGCTTGTTCATGTTTTTTTTAAACTGTTTTGGGAGGTTAAGAATGTGTATTTTGTACATGTCATGTAGGTGTGAATGGTACACTTAAAGCAACTGTATGTTTGCCTGCACTGTCAGTTCAATCAACCATGTAACTGAGGAGCATCACCATGATAGCATAACTTTGTGTTGTTGGAAAGCTTTTTTTTTTCCTTAGCTATTTTTGTGTGTTGTTAGTGTTGTGATTTCTCACAGTATATTTTGTTAACTTGTTGATTATGCCTGTTTATTTCTGACTATGTATCAAATAGATCATAGTGAGTTATCCACCGACAAAGCAACTAACATATGAGGAACAGGATTTGGTGTGGAAATTCAGATATTACCTTACTCATCAGGAGAAGGTAAGTTGAGTCATAGAATGGTTTGGGCTGGAAGAGACCTTGTCACTTATCAATAAGCTTTTCCGGGTCTGTGCTTATGTAGATATAATTGAATCTAGTTCTACCTTTGTGTGAGACATTAATTTTGAAATAATTTCTTTAGGCTAGCTTTTTACTGATGAATTGTCCAATCTCCTATTTAGGCCTTGACAAAATTCCTAAAATGTGTCAACTGGGA
Organism: Acanthornis magna; assembly: GCA_036785705.1. Classification (NCBI taxonomy): domain Eukaryota; kingdom Metazoa; phylum Chordata; class Aves; order Passeriformes; family Acanthizidae; genus Acanthornis; species Acanthornis magna. Next base: position 3,998,952 of record JAWUZG010000173.1, on the reverse strand, counting down.
TCTACCACAAGAGGCAAAGCAAGCACTAGAGCTGCTGGGCAAGTGGAAGCCCATGGATGTGGAGGACTCTCTAGAGCTTCTGTCATCTCACTTCACCAACCCGACGGTGCGGCGGTATGCCGTGGCCAGGCTTCAGCAGGCTGATGATGAGGTATTCACCAGTCTGTGGGTACATGGAAAAGTCAGCTGGTCTCAGGATTTTGGGTCTCATTGAGTCCTTTAAATGTTTGCTACTTCTTAAGGCGTTTAAGTGAATATTAGTGAAGGAAAACAAAAAATTATTCGCTGTGTTGCTATTTATTATAAGCTTTTTGGGGTGCAGTCTTCACATTATGAAGTGTCACATATTGATAGTCGTCTTAGCATGAACAGGCAGTGGTAGCTGGTTTTGTTAAACAAGGTAAAACAACTGTATGCTCTCACCAAAAAACAGTAATGAATTTTGAGTGTTAACCTGCAGAAGTGCTCTGAACTTAAATAGTCAACTGAAAGATTTTCAGCAGATTCATGTGGTGAATTGAAGCCGTATATCATCATACTCTTCTGCTAAAGAAAATGAGTAGAAGAACATCTGTGGAAATAAGGTGTTTCTAATTGTATACTGATTAGACTATGATGAGCTGTGATTATGAAGAGAACCCACTTAATAGAATCTAATCTGTTGAATTTCAGTGGTTTATATATTTTATTTTCTTTTAACAGTTAAAAAAAAAGCAAACCCAGGTTTGAATGTATTACTGTAACTCTTGAATCTTTGGCAATCAATAGAGTTTAAAATAGGGAGCGTAAATATATAATATTTTTTCAAGCCTACTTCAGTAGCCAAGGTCATGTTGCTTTGGCTTTAAAAATTTACCTCTTACAAAGTATTGGAAGATACCTAAACAAAACAAGTTGAATAGTAAACAAGTTCATTTTGAACAGCAAGTGGGTAAAATTCTGTTCTTTAATCTAAAATAGATTAGATATGGGTTTTTTTTTCCCTTAGATCCCCAGCTACACAAATGATAAAAAAAGAAAATATCATAAGAGAGGAGAGAATCTCCATTCTTGATACCGTAGTCCAGATTTTACACTTGAATTTTTTTCTTGGGTGACACAAATTTAAAGATTTATTGTGTGGATGCTGGAAGCAATTAGGACACCTTAACTAAGGAGAATTTTAAAGTAGTAATTTCACTTAAGTATTTGCTAAATTAGCACTTACTGTCCTAGTAACACAGAGTAGTTTGTGTCCAACACCAGTTTTGCTATTGTATATTGCTTGTTAAGGAGACCTCAGTTTCTGTGCTGTTAGAAGTCACTAAATCCTGATTAAATTGATCTGTAAATTAGAATTTTGAAAACAGGAGGAGTTCTAGCTTGCTTTGACTAACACCCTTTTTTCACTTGGATTTTTTTTCCTTCATGAGGATTTGCTGATGTACCTGCTGCAGTTAGTCCAGGCATTGAAATATGAAAACTTTGATGACATAAAGAATGGCCTGGAGCCTAGCAAGAGAGACAGTCAAGGTCCCATGTCAGAAACTATGACAACATCTGGATCTAATGCTCCAGAAATAGACAGGTAAGAAGCTTAGACTTCGAGCAGAGAGGCAGAATCATGTAACATTCTAAGCCATAAAATTCTTTCTTCTTTTTAGGGGAGCACTGCATATTCAACATTTTATTTTGTAATCTGAAGCATTAAAAAAAAAAACAAACCAAAAAATCCCAACAAACCCTGAGCTTTCATGAAATGTGTTTCCTGATTGTGCATAGTTTGCAGAGCAAACAGTGTTAAAGTTGTGGCCTCTGACCTTAACACACAAAAGGAAGAAAACTTCTGCAGAGCAGGAGAAACAGTGTGGTTGCTTCCTTCTGTACTTGCAAAAGTTAGGATGTCTTCACTGAAGTTATATGAGGTTCCACTTCCCACTTTCATCAGAGAACGTGGATCTAAAAGTCCAATCAGTCTGAAGCGGAAAGAAATTTCATCCTGCTCCTGCAAAAGGAGGTACAGGGGAGAAATCTGTGGAAGCACACTTCCTGTACTTGCAGGAGTCCAGAAGAAAAATTGAGATACCTAAAAAAGTAATAAGCAAAGTGCAAACGAACTTGGTAACCAAAGTCTTCTGTGAATATGTATTACAGATTTTCAGTATGTTTAGTCCTAAGCTTCTAATGACTTGTATCATGAGGGTGTATTTTTTGTGGTACGATTCTACAGCTTTTCGTTGATCTTGCTGCAAAGCTGTAAAAGCGAGTGTGGTGGGAAGTGTGGTGTATTTTCAGGCCACAATGATACTTGGATGTTAGGAGAGCTATTTAATTACTTCCTTTCAGGTAAATTTACCGTCTGAAATCTTTGCCTTACAAATAAGCATTTGTCTACTCTGTGTAGTTTCATTCCAAAGACTAATGCCTGCAGGTGTTGTGTATTAGCAGTTTCATCTTAGAACACTTGAAAAAAGCTCCTGAAAATGCAGATTTGTTAAATTCCTATCTATGTCTACTTATTTTGTATGGAAGATGAAATAAAATGCAGAGTTTGATGTAAGTGAATGTCCTTCACAGGCATAAACTGTATAGCTCTCCAGGCACAGATTTTGGCTGTTTTCAGGAACTGCAGCTGTCAAAGTTGCTGTTCATGCAGTTTGTTCTGAAACTGGGTTGGGATGCTACCTTCAAAGATACTTCTCTTCCAGTTTTCTGAATTTATTATGCTGTGGAAATGAAATTCATTGCGATTTCCATGCATGCTCCCCAGCCCCCAAGCAAGAACTTTGAATCATGCCAATTACATGCTTTCCTTTGTGTAGTTCCCAGATTATGAGTCCTATTCCACCTGTCTCCTCTCCACCTCTTACTTCTAAGACAAAAGAACTTGCAGAAAATGAAAACCTTGATGTAAGTCAGATTATTTTCCTTGTATTTATTGTACTTTTCTGGTGACCTGGTACTGTTTCTTGCTTTTGTTTGTGAATATTTGGATCCTTCGGGTGTATCTTACTGAATATTTAAAGTGCCCAAAGAATATAAATTTAAAGTAAATGCTAATAAAAGAGCAATAGCTTAACTGAATTTTTTTATAAGGCGTCTATTTATGTACATGATCACAGTATCCAAAACTGGGGGACTGGAAATTGAATTCTTCATGAAATTAAAATACTCTCCTGTAATGGAGAAAATTATGGCAAAGGTTATCACATACTGATTAGACACTGAGAACTGCATGTGTTCGAGGTGTTTTAAAACAGTCTTTTAATAGAAAACAGTTATCCAAATATTTCAGTCTCTGCAATCTGTTCCTTCTGTAGCCATATTCTTTGGCATGTCATCTTTTTTGAACCTCAGTGAGACACTGTGTTGATTTACTTCTGCCAAGGACTATATTCAGTTTATGCCAGAAGTAGACGAGTAATAGGAATGGGACTGGAGGGAGGGAAAGACAGAAGGTAAAAACATTTTGAAGGATTCTGATTTTAATCTGCTATGCAGATTAATTGGTCTTTGAACTAAAGATCCATTCCCTGTTGCAAATTGTCCTATTTGAGTCTTAATACTGCATAGAAAAGAAGTCTTCAATTGAGCATATCAGTAAAGATACACAGATTGCTTGCTAGCTGGACTATTAAACCTTAAAGAAACAGCTAAATGCTGTGTATCCTATACAAATTTGCTTTCTGAAAATGTAGAACATGTTGTTAGATTGTTAGATGCTATGGCTACAAACCAGAGTGGGAAATCTTTTTGGTGGTTGTATTTTACAGCATTTACAGCAAGACATAATTGCATAGGAGGAAAGAGTAACATAAATAGAAGTTATATAAAGGTTTCCTTTTGGAGAACATCATGTGCTTTTTATGTGTTGGTAAATATATTACTGGAGTAGCCGATCTTTTACTTACAGTGGTGTTGCTAGATCTGAAGTAATGGAAGTTTAAACATGACTTAAATACTAGGTTGGATTGGATTCAGATTTTAGAAGGGAATATATCTCTCAAAACTCTTTTATTTACTTGTTGTTTTTCCTTAACTGTGTCTCTCTCTCAGATGCTTACATTTCTTTACACCTTAATTTTTTTTTGCTCTTCTTAAATCCCTTCCAGCAAGACCTTTGCACTTTCTTGATATCACGGGCATGCAAAAATTCCACGTTGGCAAACTACTTATACTGGTATGTTAGAAACTGTTTATCTATACTATATCAACATGTAACTGGAATCAGATCTATAATGCCCAGAAGGATGCTCAGCGAAAGATTACCTGTCTTGAGAGCTTCACAATCTCAATTTTTCTCAGGCTGGAGTGGTAGATCTAAAACAATATGCACTTGAACACAGTAATTTATAAGAGGAGTCTTTTAAAATGCAGAACTGTACTTTACTGTTAGACAAAAGAAAGTGATTTCTAGGACATAAAGTACAATGTTACAGAAAGCAGCCTAACTATGTTATTGTTTATAGTGTTAGGGTGAACATTTGCTCTGCTTTGCTGTCTGGTTTGTGCTCGTAATTTTTGAGAGTGTTGGCTAGAATATTGAAGTTATGCACTTAAATATTTATCAAATACGTATTTTATGAAGGTTCATAAAGCACTAATTTTCTTTTTTAAACTAGGTTTTTTTTTTATTCCATTTGTGGTTATGAGCACAAACAAAATGTCTTTGCAGATATGTGCATTCTTAAGGGAGAACTTTAGTTGTAAATGTTAGTTCATCTATACAGTAGAGAGGTAGGATTGCTTAGCTTAGGATCTTGTCTCAGCTCAGTGGTTTAAGAATAAAATTAGATGCCTAAATTAGTAATCTGCAAGCCTTCCAGGCAAACATCTGCAGGTAGGAATTTTCTCATATGAAGGAAGCTGAGATGAGTAGAGCTGTACTGTGTGAAAGTGTGTGTCTATATGTGTATCAATGTAAAAATATTTGCATATGCACAACACTCACAGCTTGTATATATACATGTATTTTAAAAGTAAGAACTTGAGTGCCTTTTACGTGGCTAAACCTAAGTCATGTGATTCTCATTTGTAACCTTCATAGCTGCATCAAATAGCTAAAGATACTAATGCATATGTTCATATTTTAGTGTGTTAAGAGCATTAACCACAGATAAGTTGTGAATTGGGAACTAAATATCATATGTGATGTAAACATAGCAGACTGTTCTTACAAAATTCTTACAAGAAGCCTATAAACTATCCTGAGATATTCCACATATAACTTTTAAGTTTTATTGTTTAATTATATTTTAGTAGCTTGAATTTTAAGATATTTAAGTGCACGACTTATGTACATTTGCAAGCAGTAGTTACTTCTGTTGCAGTGGACAAAGATAATGTTCAGCTTCATTAAAAATTGCTATTAAATATAAATTAAGATAATTGCAGGCTGAATTGGTGTGTGTAGAATCCAAGTGCTTGACCTAATCAAATATTCTTCATTAAGATAAGTGTTCATAGCTTAGCTTATTTCTGTCGGGTTGATAGGAGCCATTCCCTTACATTTCAGTAACATCTCAAGACAGTCAACAGAAAGTTCAAATGTCCATAACTCTGTGAAATTTTTGACTTACAACTTAGAAATAAAATAAATTCAACAAAACAAACAAAAGTCCACCAAGCCAAAAACGTTAGTCAATTTATTCTTTGTTTTCTTTCCAGACATCTCAATTTCTCAGTGACAAAATACAAATGTTGCAGCCACTGTTTGAGCTGACGTAGCCATAAATCCTTGTGGCTGCTGATCAATTGTATGTTTCAACTATCCAGACACAGCATGCACCTAAAATAATCAATGGAAAAAGTACAATAACCCTTGAAAATGAAACCTTCTGCTCAGTCACTTGTCATTGTAAAGCTATCCTGTCCTTTAACAGTGGCCTCAGAAGTCAGTGCTACTGCTTTTTCTATCTCCTCTTTAGACATATGAGACACCTACCCAAGTATGAATCATTATTCTTACTCCTTGTTTCAAGATAGCTTTGAGAAACTGTCTTGGGCTTTTTAACAAATGAAGATTAAAATGGCATGTTTCAATGAACTACTTCTGCTTTTCCTTGAAGTTTAGGTGCACAGACTTTGTAAATATGGACTTACTTTTATACACATATTCGTGAGAGAATGGTCTATATCAGTGCATTTGCAAGGCCCTAGAAGGAATCTTTAGTTACGGATTTCATTAGGGTTATACACATGGAATAAGCTACATGTGCCTTATTCTAATGGTTATAATATATTGTGTATTTTTAAATGAGACTACTCAAATCTGATCAGCTGCAAACGACAATCCTCTAGTCTTGTCTCACACTTACTCTGTCACAAAGGGATTCTGCACAAGTATATAAGGAAAGTATAATTCTTGCTGTCAGTGTGAAGTCCAAGAGAATTTCTTGAATTAGTCACTTTTTTGTGTTTGAAAATTGACTGACATGCTAATTTCTTCCTTTTTTTATTAGTGTTTTTAATACGTTTTTAGTTTATTATATGTTTATTGTATGTTTTTGCTGGGTAGTACTAGGAGATCTATTGACTAACAGAAAGAAGACCTTCAATTTGTAGCTACTTTTTGCTTGTCAGTGCTGCAAGTAGAAATTAACACAAAAGCATTCCAAATGACTGCTTAACATCAGAAGAAATTTTCTGTATAACTGTTCCAGATGGTACTGTTTAATCTTGTCCCGGATTCATAATTTTAGAAATTATGAATTCATAAATTTAGAAACTCTGACATGTAGACTCTGCGGAGCTTAGGAAAAAATATCTTTTCTTCCACCATTTCTAATGGTAGAATAGGAAGCAGGTAGGGTGAGATTCTCCTTGTATTTGCAGGTACTATTGAATAGGAAGTTGGCAGCTGCTGTGTTACACAGCAGGTTGTATCATAGAGGAAAACGTGCTCTGTTGTACTTCTTGGCTGGAGAGTTCGTATGATTTGGACTTCAGGCATGTCTTGTTTGAGTGATGACACTTCACTGTAAATGAAAAACCACAGAAACTTTGATAGACTCTCCTGATCCAAATGGAACTTGGGACTATGCAATTTGGAACAGTTGAGCTGTTGGTTGAGCTAAAGATCTCATTCAAAGATCGTCTTAATTTTTAGTTCTGGGTCTGTAATTCAGGGCTACTCTGTTTCACTCAAATTGTGTAGCACCAAGAGCAGGGTATAACTTGGGTTGTTTTTATGCTGCAGGTATGTAATAGTGGAGTGTGAAGACCAAGATACTCAGCAGAGGGACCCAAAGACTCATGAAATGTACTTAAATGTGATGAGACGATTCAGTCAGGCTTTGCTGAAGGTAATGCTTCTGTGTGAGGAAGTACTTGATGTCTTGGCATAGTCCTTCCTTAAAAAAGTGCAGGTGTCTAAGAGGATGAGTTGGGGATTTTGTGTATGTATGTCACATGCATTGAAGTTTTATAAAAGATTCCACTTCTGCTTGAATTTTGAATTTGTAGTAAACTGAAGAAACTACCAAAAAGGAAAAGAACAAATATCGAGAACCCTTCCTTCTCTTTTATTGCTTGTTTCTTTTAGTAACGTACTGGTTCTAAAATCCCCTGCCTTGCACTTGATCTAAAGCCTTCTAAAAGCCTTGTGTAATCAATCTGGTTTATTTACTACTTATTTATTGGAAATGCTTGTCTTTGAAGTGCAAGTGGAGAGACCTATCTGGACCTGAGAAACTGCACTTGCTGTTCTGTGTGTCGGCAGCAGAGGGTGCTGGAGCAGTAGGGAATGAAAAACTAAAACAAGGCCAAAAAAACTTCTGTGAATTGGAAGTTTTACTTCATACCAGATATGCAGTCTTTCCTGATTTTCATGTATCTCACACTTAATATTATTTCCAATTTTAGGGGCGTTACTCGAATCTGACTCTTGCACTTTATAAGAATATTTTGCACTTATCCTTAGAAGCTTACTTTGGTTGTGTGAATAGGTTTGTCATGCATGACTGTTCACCTCTGAAATTGTTGAACCAAATTGAAGTGCACTGTTAGGTCAGATAATTGATTGCCAGCTACAGTGACTGTGATTGTGTTGTACAGAAAATACCTTTTGAATTGACGGGAAATTGATCATTATTCACTTAACCTCTTAAAAGCCCAAAGGTCTAAGAACAAAGGAATGATTTGCAGATAAAATAATTACAGAACAAGGAACTAATTTTGTTTCTTTTCATTCTCTTAGGGTGATAAGTCTGTCAGAGTTATGCGCTCACTGTTGGCAGCCCAGCAGACGTTTGTAGATCGGTTGGTTCATGTAATGAAGGCAGTGCAGCGTGAAAGTGGGAATCGTAAGAAAAAGGTAACTAAAGGATTGGAAAGCCTGTATGTGGCTTGAATTTGACAATGGGTTATTAGCGTTTCATTAAAGTTCCTTAGCACTGAGATTTATAACAGATGTCCATTATTCTGCAATAATTTTGGTTAACCGTAAACCAACTTTGGAAAGGTTTTGATAGGTCGAAGTTTCAAAGTGTTTTCAAAGTTTGTAGATAAAAAACAGAAGAGGCCCTTGAGAATGCTCAATAGTTGACAAAACCTAACAAGTTATGAGGGGTGTGGGAAAGTATCACATTATTATGATGTGAGCAATATGGCGGGATAGATAGGGAAAATCATTAAGCAGCAAGGTTTCATTTTGAACAGTATTGTTTCAAGAGCAACAAAACTGTTCCATAAGGTATGTGTTTATCAGAACTCTGCTTCTGATGGATTTTAAAGAAACTGCTTTCTATCATACGTACATTTTAAGAACCTTTGTCCTTCTTAGCTAAAGTGTTTTGAGTGAACCTGACAGGCGAGTGTGGGAAGGAAGTGGAAATGGCAAAGGGATTTCTCTTTTTATATTATCTTTTCTTTTGACCTACATCAGTATTTTTAAGTATTTTTGAATGTGATGATTTCTGCCACTTTCTTTAAATGTATGGGGTATATTTGTGCAGAAAAATAAAACTTATTAACAAAAAGTGAGGCAACCTGTTCTGTGTATCAGTAGTAAAGGCATAATCACTAAAAGAGGAAGACGATTTTTCAGTTTGTAAGATTCTGTTTCCTTCTGTGCAATACATTGGTAGTGCTCAGTCATATATTCTTTCAGGAAATTTCTATAAAATTAAGTAACACTTTGTTTTGACTTTTAAATTTCAATCTAGCTAGCAGCAATCAACCACTAGAACTATTACTAGCAATTCTGGGCTTCCTAGGTGTCTGTTTGGGTCTTGTTACATTCAGTAAGGGAAAAGAGAGACTTTATTGTATTCAACCTTTACTATGTATGACACCAAGTGTAAAGTTCTCAAAAATTGAAGAGTGTTGTGTTTCTCATAACTACAGAGGTAGGACTGTAGAGCAAGCCTGGAGATCAGATCCGTGCAAGCTATTGGCTATTTGGGTCCTTGGTGGTAAAAATTCTGTGGTGTACATGGGGGATATAAAGTATAAGTTAGACTTTAATCAATTTCTGAAAAATAACTAGCATTTAATTTTGGTATGGGAAACAAAGCATCCTGTGACTTGTACAGGGAATTTAGAAATTAATTTTTCTAAGACTGTTATATCTGGTACTTACAAAATTGCTTGACTATACTAACACTAGATGGAATATCTGCTTTGTTATTCAAATTACTGCTAATAGAGAATTTTTATTTTCCTGAGTTTTATGAGTGAAACCTTGATTCTTTGTACATATAAAGAATTGAATAAATTGAATATTTGTTAGTAATGCATCCTTTGTTTATGGGCTTTATATATACCTACTATGTGCTTTATGTTTTGTGAGTTCTTTTCTTAAACAAATTTTCATTCTTTTAGAATGAGAGGCTTCAGGCATTGTTAGCTGATAATGAAAAGATGAATTTAGCAGATATGGAACTTATTCCTCTTCCTCTGGAACCTCAGGTGAAAATTAAAGGAATAATCCCTGAAAAAGCCACACTCTTCAAGGTAAATGAGATTTTCTGAATAGCTGAAATACAAACAAATCTTGTGAGCACTAAGCTTAGGAACATCAGTTGAAAGATTTAAAGGGACAGACATAGTCAAGGCAAAATGTAACTGTAGCATGCTCTTAAAGTGGTTAAACAAGTCCTTATTTTCTTTCATTTTTCAATTTAAAGTTTCAAACTTTAAAGCAGCTTGAGTTCATAGAGAGTGAAAAGCAGTAAGGGGGTCCATTTCATGCAGTTGCAGTCAGCTGATTGGTAAGTCCAGTATCCCCATGGTTGGTAATTCATTAAACCAGTCTGTAGCAGCTGCTCGTGATCATATAATAGTCAGAGTACTGTTAAAAGGGCTAGGGGTATTTTGCTTATTATACTGCTTGAAATGTAAATTGCTACCTGTACTTAGTGTTGTTGGACCTTTTTATAAATTTGCTTTCAATCCCTGTAAGTGGCTGCAATCTATTTTAAGATGACCGAAATTTGCTGTAGGGCAAAATACAAAGTTGGGCCTATGTCCAGGGGGCTTTCTCTGCCAGTTAAAAAACTGATACAAGCTGCTATGACAGCTAGTATTAATCTGTCATCTCTAATAGGTCCGAAATTTATTATGCTCAGTAGTTTTGTCAGGCTGCTTGTTGACTGTGTTATAATTTGAGTTTATTTAAAATCAGAGATTGATGTTTTTACAGGGTTTTCAACCAGTTATAGCTTGCTTCTTTCTATACCAAGTTGGTCCCTTTGAAGGATAGCCTTCTGCAGTTGCATGCCTCTTGCACCTTTGGTTCGAGGCAACACTGAAAAGATTTTTCTTCAGGAAAGCAAATTTCTGCAAACTTGATCCATCATTTTGTTTGACTGTGCTTTAAGAGTTGGGGAAAGAATGTGGACGAAAAGATTGCTGAACATCAACTAAGTATTTCCTATCCATAATAATAGCTGAAGTTCTCCAGGACAAGCTCAAGGCAGTATTTTACATATTGGTCTTCTGTAGCGATGCAAAAAATGTAGTACTGAAAATGTGAGATGTAATTTGTTTCAAAATCAGAGGTTTGGTTTTTTTTTTTTCCCCTAATTCTGAAAGGTTGCATATTTCCATTTAATAGCTCATTCTGGTATATGGGATAAAAAAACAAACAGACTTAAAAAGGGAAGAATTACTAATTTTTGGTGCCCTTGGACATCACATTAGATTTTGTAGGACTATGTAAAGAATAATTTTGCCATTATTTATGGAACGTAATAATTTCAGACTATTAATGTGAAAATCTAACTGCTCAATATTAAACTCTATCCTCGACTTTTTTTGTTTGGTTTGCTTTGGAGGGAAAGGACTTGGTCATTTGCAATAGATTATATCATTCATGTAGGTAATTGATCCCCTTTGACCTATTTTATGCAGAAAAATTGTAAACAATTAAATGGGCTTTCTGAAACAATAATGTAAAAAGACATTTTTGCTTGTGCTAAATAGATTAAGGAAGCAATTAATTGTTTAAGATGACTTGCCCCTAGGAATTCTTTGTTGCTTATCCTATAATCGTGTCTGGTTTTGATCTGATCAGTTTAAATTTGTTTTGTTGTGACCTTTTGCACAGTGCTTTTTTGTTGATTGGAATTACATGTACACAGGAAAAAAATTGAATACATCTGTCCTTTCCTCTTCTGCTACTGTGGGGGTGCAGGGAAGGGAGTATGTATCCTTGATAAAAAGGAAGGAAAGCATTAAGGTGTTTTTCTTTTTAAAATACAGTTACACTTTTGGTAATTGGAAATGTTGCACTCTTGACCACTGAGGCAATGTAAATACAATGCAAAGACTTGTATTTCTGAGCTTCGTTGTAGCAAGGTGTTAATATGAGTACTGCTGTGAGCCAGCTTAGTAGAATATTTCCTTTTCCAGAGTGCCTTAATGCCTGCTCAGTTATTCTTCAAGACAGAAGATGGAGGCAAATATCCTGTTATTTTTAAGCATGGCGATGATTTACGTCAAGATCAACTTATTCTTCAGATTATTTCACTCATGGATAAGGTGAAAATTATTAATTGACATCCTTGTCTTTCTGTTTTCTTGATTTTTTTTTTGTCAAAAGCAAGACTGTTAAACACTGTTAATGCAGCTTATATTGCTAATACATTCCAGAGTTCTCAGATCTCTAGCTGGCTTTTTTCTTTTCTTCATAGACGTGCAATTACCATGTGTAGATTAAGGAAAAAAAGAAACATTGCCAAATAGGCTTTCACTCATTATCAGTTTCAGTGAATAAGTGGAGATCAATGTCCAATACACTTCCTTTTAGTAATAGAATCTGCCTTTCTGTTACATTCATCTTTGCTTTTTTATATTGGTTTTTTTCAGCTGTTAAGAAAAGAGAATTTGGATTTGAAGCTGACACCCTATAAAGTGCTGGCAACTAGTACAAAACACGGTATGAATACATTTATTTCCTAAAAATACAGTATGGAGAAAAATCTCCTCCTTGTGTTCTTAGTGTGTAAGAAAGTCTTGTTACAGTGTAAGCCACAGAAGTAAACAATCTGAATCGCCACAATATTCCATAGGTGACTCAAATAACTTCATAAAGGAAGTTTGGTCTGCATTTAAGAGTATGTGTCAATCAGTAGTTATCAATCTTTGCTGCTATCTTGCTGTGTGATTATGAACAAATAACACTCCTATTCAGAGATCTTTGCATGAAATGGAGGAGAAAAACAGAAAATCAAACTTGGCTACTTTTAGATGCATTCTGAATAAATATTTAGAAAGCCATCAACATATTTGCTCCTGTCCTGAAATCTTGTAACAACACACTTTTTACCAATTAATTTGATGCTAATGACAAGTTGTCTTAAAAGTATTGCAGGCAGGAGATTGAAGTATGGTACAAAGGAGCGGGCTTTTCTTGCCTATGAAAAGCAGTTGAATGACTGTGTATGGGTGCTGTCGATTCATAAACATGTATTACAGAGTAGCTTGAAAGTTAACGTGCATTAGAGATTTTCTCTTTTGGCTCTTTTCTGTCACAGGCTTCATGCAGTTTATTCCATCAGTACCAGTTGCTGAAGTTCTTGCTACTGAGGAAACTATACAGGTACGTGATGGGGGAGTGGTAAGTTGTCTTCTGATCAAACAGGGTAAGCTGCAGGCTTAGGTCTCGTGCAAAATCCTTTTAGTCTCTCAGCTGATTTTTTGATCTGTTAGAAAACAAATGACAACTGGAAACATTTGGTGTTATTACAGCGGATGTATTGCTTTAAAAAAGTATACATAAATGACCACTTGAGTATCTCATGTTGTGAAAGTAACACCATTTAAATAAATCACAGTGCAGTTTAGTTATGATAATGAAATTATGGCTTTGCCATGATGATGAATGAATACGTGACACTTTCTTCTGCACTGTTTTGTCTCAGAGTGTTTGTCTTCCATTCATTAGTTTTGACTTGACACCTTGTCAAAGTATGTTTTGATTAATTTTTTTGGATGGAACAACTAAATAATTCCTTCATATAATTTCTAAAGCCTGTTTCGCTGCAACAGTGAATGTATAGGTGCTGTAATTTGGTTTCTTTAGAAGATTTTCTTAATTCTTATGGAATGGAGTGGGGACATGATTGAATAGTGGCACACAAAACTCATTGTAGTTTCAAGCACAGCACACAAGCTATATAGCAGAGCTCAGCTGGTTGAGATAAATATAGCTGGATAAAAATATACCAAATTGCTATATGAGGTGAATAGCTAATAGTTTTTTTAATGATAATAGAACATACTTATTTGAATTTGATTTGTCACGGTAGCTTTTTTCCTTTTTTGCAGATGATACTGAAGTTTGCATTTGTTTGTAGCTCAGTAGCTGTGAGCCAAAGCAAACTAGCTCTCAGGTCCTATAAAGTACATACATTAAAAATATGAAGATTAAAATTGTTCATAATTTTTCATTATAATTTGCTGAAAAAATAAGCTTATCAAGTGCTTATCGCATATAAAAAAATTATTATTGTTAATCAGTGACCAACATCAAGTTGCCTAAGTTTTTGGTTTTTTTAGGTTTCCATTCTGTAGAGGTTGTCATAAGCTGCATCTGCATAGTCAACAATCATACAGATTATGAAGTGCTTTCTTGACAACCCTTTGTAATCCTGGAAGTGCACTATTCATAATTTAGTCCATTACGTATTTTTATAAAATTATACATTTAGAAATGCTTGTGAAACTGTTATTTTGAATTACTTATGACATCATATTATGACTGGAAATAGGTGCCCTATTGTTTAGTTGCTGTGCAGATATAAGGAGCAATTATTCTTGTGAAGAATTATTAATCTAAATAGACAGTGAGCCAAGAGAATGAGATTTCCTGTGCTGAGGCATGATAAAATAGCTGGGCATTGTAGGCCAAGGAAAGAAAAAGTAATTGAACACTTTTAGGTTTTGTGAAAGTTTGGTTTATTCTTCTTGTAAATGTTCCTTTTGCATTTCACAGGTGTTCTAGTAAAGATGAGCACTGTATGTAAACATTAACTATGGTAAAGATTTAAAGCAATTAATCTAGTACTGCCTGGTGAAATGCAGATCTGCAGGAGAGAAAAGGCGTTTCGATGTTTCAGTGTTACTTCTATCATCAACCTTAAAATCGCAGTTCATATGTTAGAACCTCATTGACATAATTGTCTTAATTTCTTATTATGATTTTAGTCACTTATATGCCATGCAGGGGACGACCACACTCATCCTACAGTGGTTCCTTAGATTTTGCTTACTGGGAGAAACTTTGATTAGGCTTGGATATAATTGAGTTTTCTTTTACTCAAAAAGAAAAAGAGTTTTCTTCTGGCTAATGGGAGGACTGTTTGGCCCTGTCCACATTTCACAGGAAATCTGAAGTTTCCATTTGATGACTTAGGCTTATTTTCTTTTTAAACTCAGTAGCAGAAGTTGTTTTTATTGAGGAATAGGGAGACATATAAGGATGATAAACCCTGTAAGAGTGTGTTCCCCAAATGTAGTTGTAAAGCGGGACTGTTAATCCTGTTTTAGTTTTTGTTAATATGACCTAAACAGTTTGCTTTGGAGGTATTGTCATTCATAGTTACTGATCAGTAACTTTTCAGTGCATTGTTAATTTTCTGAAACATTTAATCAAGGAAATGGCTTTTCAGTTGGTGTCTAGTATAAGAATGTGATATTGAATATAAATAAAGTGATATTACATTAGATCTTACTAGGTTTTTTGGGGGTGGTTGTTATTTTAACAGATTGTAGTAATGGCCATGTGTGGTCTTGATTTTTATTTTTTTTTCTGAAGACCAATTTCAAATCATGTGGAATAACTAAATATCTTCATGGCATTCTCTCCAGAACTTCTTCAGGAAACATGCCCCTAGTGAGACTGGCCCTCATGGAATCAGCGCAGAGGTGATGGACACGTATGTTAAGAGCTGTGGTGAGTTGCGGTCTGGCAGCTGGTAACTTCCTAGGTGAAGTCTGAATGCTGTGGTGGATGAGGTGTTAAGGTATTTCAGTGTAGGTGACTGCAAACAGGTCACTGTGCATATATTTGCTGTCAGAAGTCCTGTGAAAAGGATATTTTGAGCCTGGCATGTCATACACAAATCCACTCTTGGTGGTTCTTAAAGGAGATTATGAGTTAAATACTCTTTGCTTTCCAGCAATAATCTTATCTCTGCCCCCTCTGCGTGGTGAGTTGGGGTCTTCATAATGCACGGACATGCAAAGCATTTATATATTGATAAATCATTTGTATCAAAATTCTAATTGGTTTCAAAAACATCAAGGGTTTTAGGGGCTGTGGTTACATTTGTATGACAAGGAAAAGTGATAGTATAGTTCATATTCACTAAACTGATGGCCATGTTAAAACATCACATTTATAGTCCATAAAATTAAAAAAGACCTTCATTCTAAAAAAAAAAGAAAGGAAAAAAAAATTCAGGTGTGACCACACAGTATCTTCTCCTTTCCCCTTCTCTTTCTGATGGTGCAGTCTTTAGAACTGCTTCAAACTGTTCTGGCTAGTAGGTGAAAGCAACAATTAAAACAGTTTGCTCTTTATCACTGTTGATCTTGTGAACGCTGCTGATGTGTTTATCCAGGCTCATAGCAATGCTTAATGCTTGTTTACAGTGGCCTTAAAATAGCTTCAGTTCAAAATAGGTACACTGACTTTGCTCAAAAAATTCCAGCTTTCTTTGAAGTACCTTAATCCCAATACTGAAGGAATTCAGTCTCTTAGGGTTAGGCATGTAATTGTATAGTAAGAAAGTAAAATCTAGGCAGTACTGAGTAAGTTTCACAGTTTTATTACTTTAAATGTACTTCATAGTGCCGATAACCTTGATTATTCATCACCAGCACCACTCCTGCCCCAAGTCTCTGTGGTATATTTGTTGCTAGTGAATTAGAGCTAAGATAATGTAATCTGTTGTTAATGTAAGCTGTTGTTAATTGTGTGGAACTTGTTGCTCTCCAGGAAAGGTACTCATACCGATGTTTACAATTTACTTGTTACAGCTGGTTATTGTGTGATTACTTACATCCTTGGAGTTGGAGATAGACATCTGGATAATCTGTTGCTAACAAAAACAGGTAATTCTTTTTAGCAGTGTAATTTTATAGCAACAGTTGTTTAATTTCTAATGTGTTGGTGCCTTTTTGTTGCATTTTCCTTGTGAATATAACCCACTGAGTATTGTAGACTAGATTATATATAAGTTATATTGTCTCATTTAAGATAATATTTACTCCAGTGTGTAATAAGAAGATGATTTCTTAACTAGAGGAAATGAAGGATTTGAAAACAAAGCTACTTCAACTGTTAGAATCACTGCTTTAGGATAGAGGGAATTTCAAGTGTTTTTGTTGAAAATGAGTTCATGTGTAGCTTCATGAGCTTCACAAAGTTTTGACAAATAACATTTCTTATAGGGGAATGTCTTTTTGAGTTTTTGTTTGGCTTATTTTTACTTGGTTGCTTACTTTTGAGCTACAGCTTCCGTAGGAGTTCTGATTGCTTGAATACCTTCATTACATAGTGGTGGAGAATTAAGAGTTGTGGTTAAGTGTTTATTATGAAGTGAAACGTTTATTGAATGAGAAATGTTTAAATAAAAAATGTTACTTGGAAAAAGAGACCCATCCACCTGGAAGGCTTGTTAGTTACAGGTAAGGCTGAAGCCTATGCTGCTTTTAACCATGATAGTCTGTCTGAAAGAGTAGAAAATTAATAATTGGCCTTGATTAGGGTAAAAGATCTTGCTCTAAGATTATGAGGGAGCAACTAAAGCAAGTGTATTTTACCTTACCTGTTTGAAAATGTACAAACAGTCATTTAAAGATCTGTCTTGAGAGGTCTCTCATTGATCTATGGTGGTGGTTATGACAGTAGTAATAGTTTAGTGTTTTGATTTGAGATAAACTGTGTCTTACCTGTCTATGTTAGGAAGTACAACACGGTGGCTTTAGTGGAAGAATTTGGGGAATACAGCAGAGGGCAGTGCACATCCATCATACACTGCAAGTCTGAAAACCCATGCTCTGACACAAACTGAAGGCTTTTGTGAGCTATCGAGAAATCCTTACGTCCTGACTATAACAAAGACTTGCTACCAAGGCATATTTCTTGCTAATGAGAATCCCATTGCCTTAAGTTGGAAAAAGATAATTTTATTCTTCTCTTGAAGAATGCATGCTCCAAGTGCCTCTTTCAAAATTACAGGATTCTATATGCATCCTTTCCTGATGTTATTTATTTCATGAATTGAAGGTTTCCAGCAGGGTAAAGAATGTTGGGTACCAGCTGTGGGTTCATGTATTTCTCATTATATATCATTACCTTTTTTTTGCTTCAATCTTTCAGTCTGGTGAATGTAGACAAATCTGTCAGACTCGTTCCAATAGACATGGGTTCATCATAACATTCAAATGTCTATGCTTATAATTGATACAGTATAATTTAAATATTAAGCAATAGATACTGAAGTTCGTAAAAACAAATTGTTTCCTACACAGTAGAATTTTTTTTTGCATGAGATGTCAGTTATGTTATGAAATAATTTCTGCTGTCTTTCATAACACTCTTATGCCTCTAGTCTTGGAAATAGAGTGACTCTTTTTGTAGTAGTAGTCTTGAACAAGACATGTAGATATTTAGATTTTTAAGTGCTGTATCATTATACTTACAGGACAGCTGTGTTTTTAAAGGGATGTAGGGAATCTTCAGTCGAAACATCCTTATCTGTCAGTAATGTTAAAAATTACAAAAATACTTGCATCAGTTTGATAAGTGTGCCTTGGCTGGTAACCCAGAGGTCACATTATATAGTCAGTATTGCATGACAGGGATATTTATTTTCTCTGAAAACTTTGGACGTTCTACTTCTGGTGATGAAATGCATTATCAATTGCTTTGTGTTTTAATATCTTGTTTCCAAATCTGTAGCAGATGTTACTGTGACCTATAAATAACAAGAAACTGTTTTGCAGCTCTATGCCCAGGTTCAGGCAACATCAGTGTTTCCCTTTAGCATTATAGACTGATTTTTATATTGAAGCTAGCATCTCATTTAACTCCTTTTTTTGCCTTGGAAGGGAGAGCTGGGTGGTTGTGAAATCAGATTGTGATACGAGGTGTAGCATGCTCAGTTAACTTCCATGGAATATGCACTAAGCCAGTATATTGCAGTTATGCTGTTCCTTCTCCAGAAGTTCTGCAGTTCTTCCACGCTCTGATTTGATTGTAGAATCAGGATCTAAGTACTAATAAAATATCCAGATATGTCTTCATATTTGCTAAGCCTTTTTTCAGTGCAAGACAGTCAGTGCAGTCATCAGTAGAGTTAGAAAGTATTTCAACTTTGACCATGTGAACTCTCCTGTCCCCTTAGAGGTATTTTAGTAATTTCAACTTGCTTTATAGACCTGCAAAGGTTTCACAAAGTCCAGGCTATGTGTAGATATTTTAGGATATCGTAGACATTCAAATGACCTTCTTGAGTATCACTGCTTGTGTATGAGTGTGACCAACTTACTCTCACTGTAGTGATGGCCAGCCTATCTTTCAGTAGCCTTTGGTCACCTGCATGAAAATTCAAGTTCCCAGTATGAGTTCCCAAAGTACAGGGGCTTTGACCTGAGCCATACAATTGAAATTGCTCTGTAGCAGGAGGGAAAACTGCAACGTGGATAACATTAGGTTATTAATATCTAAGATAAGGTCAAAGACTGGGTGCACAGAACTTAAAAACCACATTTACTTTTGGCATCATGTGTAACAGATGAAAGAACTGGGCTGTCTTCTCATTAAATGCTTAGAGGTAGAGCTGTGGTCTTTCTTCAGTGTGAAGCGTACCAATTGACCACATTTATTCTTCAGTCTTGGTTAGAAAGGGTTGCCAGCTAAGACAGCAAGGACCTGAACAGATTCATATGTGAAATGACATGTGTGTTTATACCTCCTGTGTTTTTCAGTAAAAAAAATCTATCCCAGAGCAGGTTTGAAGATGGCAAAAATGGAAAACCTGCAGGATTCAAACACTCACTCTGTATCACTGCTTAGACAAATACATTGTTAAATACATTTATTAACACTATAGTATATTAGTATAGTATATTAAACACTATAGTATGTAAAATACAATACCATTTTTAAAGATGTTTTTATATGTTACTCATCTTGGTAGAAGAACATCCATCTTTTTTTAAAAAGTACAAACTAATGCATAGTTTTGTCCTTTAGATTTCTCTCTGGAATTGCGTTTTCTATGGTGCTTATTGCAAAAAGAGCATAATATTTTGGCTTTTGATCTGCTAAAGCACTTTTTCTTCTAGGTACCTTGAACAGCATTTATCATCTAGTAATATGTATCAGACAGATTTTTTTCTTACAATATGCCTGAATGGAATGTATTTTGAGAATGGACAGCTTGGGGGAAGGGAGGTGAATGATAAACTCAGTGATAAACTTTACCTCCATCCATTGCTGCACACTGACTTAAAACCTGTATCCTGAATAAGTCCTTAAAAATCCACGTTTCTTTCATTGTTGTGTAGTCTTGGAAAAGTTGTGAGATGCTGCCAATGAAAACGATGACAACAAATTAGGCATTCTGGTTTTTGTCAACATGGCAGTGCTCTGTTAGCAAAAGTGAAATTTTGACAGTAGCATCAGAATTTTCTGGGAAAGCCAGAAAAACAACCCACCCATCCAGTCATTTTCATGAGAGGAGTTTTTGTCCTATTGCTTCAAATTTAAAATAGGAATTCAGTTAAAATAATCACTAAATTGTACTTTTTTTATATGGGCCAAGTTAAAATAATAGTGATGCTTAAGGGTCACAGAAAAAATAGCAAAATTTGAGGTTTGTGTTTTTTTTGGTTTTTTTTTTCCATTCTTCCCCAACAATGGGAACAGAGAAGTTTGAAATAATTGGCTTTCTTACTGTTAAAGAGACAATTGCCATTAGACTTTATTTCAGTAATTGCATCTAATTTGCTTTGTTGCCTGCATTTTGTTTAAGGTTTTCAGAGTTCTGATTTTGCATAGTTTTTCATAGCAAAATGAAACAATTTCTGTGCAGCTCTGTAGGATCTTTCTCCTGTACGAAAATCTAGATAATAGCAGTGAAAGCGATGGACAAATCAGCCTCTTCAGCTTCAGTCAGGTGTTACTGGCTATTGCAAGCACCAGATATCAATTTTTAGTCTCTACAGGTCCATGCATCACTTAATCAAAGATCATTTTCAAGGCCAAAAGGAAGTCAGATGGACTTTGAAATCCCTGATGCCCTGACTGGTAGTCAGGGTAACTTCCATGTTTTGTGCTATTTCCTTGAAGTCTCCAGTGGCCTGTCCTCTTTATTCCATATGTTAGAAAACCAGGCGTTAAGTGGAAAAAGATAGTCAAACTCATAGAATAAAAGAATTAATCCAACAGTATCAGCGTTTAGATTTTGAATTAAATAATTTTATGTGTGCATGCTGCTTACTCCTGGAAGGTTCTCATCCTATTCCAGTCAGTAAATGCCTTGTGTCTTACTTTTTCTATGGTAAAATAAATGGGGAGTGCAGGGTGATTTCTTGTACACTGTTTTTAAAGATGAGATCTGTTTCACCTGTTGTCTTAAGTAACTCTGGGTTTTAGTTTAAATCATGACTGAAACAAAAAAAAAAAAAAAAAAAAGAAAAAACCCCTCACCTTTATGATTTAGAAGTCATTTGGGAACAGTAATAAACCAAAGTAGAGGTCCAGCTTTGTCGGTAAGTTATAGGCATGTCTAAAAATTAGTAACCCTTTAAATTAAGGTGTAATAAATCTGAAGAAGTTGGATCATGGTAAAACATGATGGTCTAAGAAGTGTATGCGTTATGACACACTATATTGAAGGAGAGACATGTAATCGCTTTGTAAAATGTGGTAGTTCAAAGCGTTTAAAAAAAGTAGTGTTGCACGAAGTTCACCTGAGGGCTGGATTGCAGGAAGAATAAGTGATTACTGTATATAAATATCATGATGTGAGTATGAACTGTTAATCACAGGGAGGTGGCTGATAAAGGTTGTACAGAGCCCAGCCCTGGGGATACGCACAAACTGTCTGGGCATGGCCCTGGCCAAGGCACCTGGCTCTGGGTGTCTCTGCTCAGCCAGGAGGTTGGACCAAGTGCCCTCCAGAGGTCCCCTTATTGTTGCAGTTGGGGTTATGCTGGGTAAAAATTTTCGCGTTTTAATATAATGAAAGTGGAATATTCAGTGTTACACCTGATACAAATGTCACTTGGAATGATCACTTGAGATACTTGCAACCTTTTATCTTAGTATTGAAAGATTTCTAATCATTGAGTTTATTAACTTGATAAATGTATTATTTATTAACATAAATGAGAATATAAACATCATCTAGTTTTCAGTAATAAATATGCTGCAGCCAATTTAATTTGTCCAAAGCAGGCTTGTTCTTCACTTGTTCAGTTGTTAAGTGCTCTAGGGTAACATGAATCAGGTTTCTCTGTAGAAATCTCTAGACCTGCAGTGCTCCCTGAGGCTGCTCCTGGTGTCGCAGCTTTGGGCAGGCAGCAGAGACAGCCTTTTGAATGTCTTCTGTGACATGGTGTGCAGGTTTAATTGATATTTCAGGAGCTAGATTAAAATTAGTCAAGTCGTGTTTAGTACACAGGTTTGAAAGGTAGTAAATACATTCATTTAAATGTAAGCTTTGTACATACACTTTGAGTCAGCCTAAAAATCTGCTAAATTTTAAAGTACGCCTAGTAAAGCTATAATGTTAATTCAGGATCCCACTTTCATCCCACTTTCTAAGTGTCTATCACTCAATTATTGAAATATTTTTGAATATTTTGGATGA
The DNA here is from genome assembly GCA_036785705.1 of Acanthornis magna. NCBI lineage: Eukaryota > Metazoa > Chordata > Aves > Passeriformes > Acanthizidae > Acanthornis > Acanthornis magna. The sequence continues at coordinate 3,976,642 of JAWUZG010000173.1, read as the reverse complement.
GTCTTTGTTGCCAATGTAAATTATTAATTATTGTCTTCCATTCCCTATCTCCAGAGCAAACTGAAAAAAAAAATTACTGCTACAAGAGTTGCTATTTTATTCAAAATGTTGTCTCTTGACCCTTCAAGGTGACAGATTTGAGTAAGTGAACAGAAAGCAGGTCCCCAAAACGTTTTAGTTAGAATTTTTTTCTAGCTTAATGGTGGGAGGGATTGTGTATGTGGTTGCTTCAAAATGTTGGTGTATAAAAGTGAACTCTGAAAGAAGCTCCTGTACCAGACCAGAAAAAATGTATTGAAGGAAGGCTTTTTTTATAGCCCATTTAGTTACGCTGAATGTAATGGCTGTGGCATTTATCAGTCAGCAAATACTTTGTCTGTTCTTGAGGATCCTTGTCGTCTCCCTTTAAAATTGAACTGTCCTGGAATTTGTTTCCTTGGATTGAAGAAGAGTGCTTATGACAGATCTCAAACAGCCCTTTATATTGATACTACATTATTAGTCAATGAAACAGTCAAAGAGGGGTGATTAACTGAAAAATAGGACTGCTCCATTTTTTTTCCAAGAGTGCAGAGAACCTAATCTTGTGAAAATCTCAGAATGAATACAGATGCTGCAGGTTAAAATACTCCGTGGCAAATATGCCGTGCTCTTCAGTTCCATAATTCTGAAAAAAGACTCTTATCTTCTGTGCTGTGTTTGTCTAGATAACAATCATGCTAATAATATTCTACCTTCTTGTTTAAAAGATGTTCTACCTTGTATCTGCATGCATATCTACAATCTCACCATCTTTTTGTAATGTAGCTCTGGTGACTCAAGTCATTGCGTAAATTACGCATTCCAAACTGAAAATACATTTGCAGAACACTTTCAAAGAGTTTTTTTTCTTAACATGGACAGTATTTTCCACTTAAATGAGCTGAGTTTGTTTCTAAAAAAATGGCCACCTAAGAATTACGAAATGGTCTATTAACATAATTTTTTGGTGTATTTATAAACTATGTAGTTTTCAGTTAATCTAAATATTACAGGTTTCTTGAAGTTGCTGGTAAACTGAATTTCACCCAGAGGTTCAGTTGTTTGTTTTGACTCCTGTTGCATGTCATGCGTAGTTCAGCATTCTTGAAAAGAAACACATTGAATTCTCCCCAGTAAATATGACAGCATTGTGGTGAGCAGGATGGCTCTTGGTTGCCTTATGTATTTGAAGACTGGAGGCAAATACAAGTTTTTGTCAAGTTAATTCTACAGAAGTGTTTTAAATGCAGTCAGTTGAACTGAGAAGGGAAAGGTAGTAGTTAAGTGACATAATTATTTTTAGTACTGAAAAAGTACTACAAACTATTAATACAAAGTATTACAAACTTTGGATTTGAAATCCAGTTTCAAGTTTGGAGTTGTAGTGATATTTCGTCAATGTGTTTTGAAACCACTGATAATTTTTGATCTTACTTGAACGATTCAAAATACTTTTGAAATAGCATGTGTGTTGGTTTTGCTTGGCCCAGTTTTTGCTAGTGAGTGGGATGGGGTACAGAGATGGCTCCTGTGTGTCCTGTGTGAAGTTTCTGGAAATTTTTCACCATGTCCAGCCAGGCCAGTCTCTGATGGCTCTGAAGATGATGGACATGCTGCTGGCCAAGCCTGGGCCAATTAGAGGTGTTAGTTACACCTCTGTGAAAACATATTTAAGAAGAAATCAAAACAATGTGAGCACGCACTTCCTTTTAGCCAGAGGAGGAGGAGGAGGTAAAAATATGTGAGGGAAAACAACATGGAGGCACGAAGGTCAGTGGAGAAGGTGGGGAGGAGGTGCTCCAGGCCCTGGAGCTGAAAACCCTCTGCCAGCCGTGGTGAAGAGCATGGGGGAGCAGGTGGTCCCCCTGCAGCCCATGGAGTCCAGGGGGTGCAGAGATCCACCCACAGCCTGTGGGGAGGTGCCCACGCCAGAGGAGCAGGTGGATGCCTGCAGGAAGCTGTGATCCAGTGGGAGTCGCAGAGACTGAGAGTTGCAAAGGCCTTGCAGGAGAGAGAAAGGCCTTGCTCCTGGGATGGAAACAGCCTGGCCTTGGTTCAGCCTCGGCTCGGGGGTCTGCACCCTATGGACAAGAACTCGTGTTTGCAGCAAAATTCGGGCGGGTTACTGCTTGTGAGATTGGACCCATGCCAAAGAAGTTCACAGAGGACTGTCTCTCTTGGGAGGGACCCCATGGCTAAGCAGAGGACACTTCTCCCTAATGAACTAACCAAATAAAACCCCCATACCTTGCCCCCCACCCTGAAGCTGTTGATTGGAAGGAGGGAGGGGGTGAGCCGAGAAACGGTGTCTTAAGAGTTTAGTTTTACCTCTCATTTATCCTCCGACTCAGGTTAATAAATCACTTCGCAACTTTGAGTTTGGAACCTGTTTTGCCTTTTTCTCCATGCATCTCCCCATCAATTCCTTATCTCAACTCAAGAGTCTGGTGCGTTTGTGTTAGTTTTTTCCCTCTCCTCTGTACAGCTGTGGCAGGAGAGAGCAGAAAGAGCAGACATTGTAGGTGCCTGGCATTTACCCAGGGTCAAACCACAACACATTGAAGTGTTCTTTGGTGCTTAGTGCCTTGAAAGGTTGTTCATAGGATTATAAGTCTTATTTTTCCTTGTTATATTAGCTGTATGTTAAATTTGCCATATTTCATGCCAAAGCAACCAAATGGGGCACATACATTAAGTATTAATATTTAAATTTGCTAACAAATTTTAAAGAAGGTGCAAAGAAATAGTGTAGTTATTATGTAAACTGTGTATTTAATATCTAATGATCAGTTTCAGTATTGATGCAGTCTTTGTGAGTATATTCCAAGTTTAAGAATCAAAAGAGCAGGAAAACTGATCTTGTTAGTACTCTTAATGAATTCGAAATCAGCTTTACTTCTTTAAAACCATCATTTCAAGTTGACAGCTGAAGATAAAAAATAAACTGTTACAAACCTTGCAGAAAACTTTCTGGGAGCTGCTTACTGTCTTCTTAATGATTCTGTTTTTCTAAGTTTTGCACCACGAGCTGATACTATGTGCAGTGTTTGCCTTTCTTTTTACAGGTAAACTGTTTCACATTGACTTTGGTTATATTTTGGGCCGGGACCCCAAGCCCCTTCCTCCCCCGATGAAGCTGAACAAGGAGATGGTGGAAGGCATGGGAGGCACCCAGAGTGAGCAGTACCAGGAATTCCGTAAGCAGTGCTACACAGCCTTTCTCCACCTCCGCAGGTAACAGCACTGGGTTTGTGCTAAAACTTGTTAGAGACACTGTAAAGCAGATTGTCACTGTAAAGCAGGAGAGGAGTAAATGAATTGCTGAAATGTTTCTGTTGGAAATTCAAAACTTCAGCGTGAACACAAGAATTCGTATGAAACAAAGGAATGAAAACACCACAGTGTTGGTGTAATGTGGAGGGTGAATATAAATTGTTCAAGTTCAAGCCCCCAATTTTTCTTGTTTAGTAACTTAAACAGCTCCATTTCATAACTCATGGGATATTAAATTATATTTCTTTTTGGGTATGTTTTTGCCCTTAAGCTTCTTTTTCTCTGATTATTGGTGATCAAGGAGCTGTTGTTTTAATTCTAAGTCATTATTCATATGCTGCTTTATCCTCCTCCAGTTTAAATTAGTGATGATCAAATTCTTTGGCTTGAAGATGAAGCACACATATGCTTAGTTCAGTTCAGCTCCTGTGGGACAAAAATTAGCAACTTGTAGTGACAATCAAGCATGTTAGAAATTTCTTTAAATACCCAAAATTGTGGCAGCGAAAACCTCCTTAGACTCTGTGTCTATGGACCAACAGATCTCTCTTTTAAATTTGGAATCAGCTTCATTCTTTTGCAGTGAATGTATTACTGTGTTACTTAGCCATCAACTTTTCTAAGCCAAGTAGCTCATCTTTGTTCTGTTTGAACAGAACATGGGCAAGCACTCCTGGTCTGTCCAGGGATTTGATTTAGCACATCTTCAATGAAGAGGAATGATTTTCACTTTATAGTTGAAGATTACTTAATGTAAACCTTCAAATATGAATAAGAAATTGGTAATATGGTAAGCAGACGTGAAAAGTACATGTAATATGAAAAGCAGCCAGTGATACAATGCTGTACTTAGTTCTCCACTTGATAAAAGGAGAAAGGTTTAAGGAGTTGGTCTAGGAACTGACATTAATGGGTTTAAAAGCTATTCAACAATTTGAAAAAAACAGTGGCATGTTATCAGCAAGCAATATTCATGGCTTCAGAGAACAATCAGAAAAGCTCGTGTATATTCTAACTTCTGAATTTTGCTTAAAGCTGTTTTGTAATGCTGTATTTCTTATTTGTCATATACTTGAATTTTTTTATTGTTTAAACCTAGCTGTTTCAGTGGAAATGTCTGTTGTGTCAGTGAAAGATTATTCATTTAATTAATTTATGTAATGGTTTGCTACAAAGATCATCATTAACTGTGTAGTACACTGATAATTTGGGAATACAACTAAACTGTAAATCAAGATGGTTTCATTTTTAATATCTGGAATTGTAGTTGTAATTATAGTATCTCCAATATTTGTTCACTTTAATAGAAAAATATTTTTAAATGATTCTGGATAAACATCCTTAAGGCTTTCAACAACGATAGTGTATGATAATAATAGGATTACTGTAGCTATTACTTTAAGCAACTAGAACTAAAAGTAATTAAGGTCATTTGTTGAAAAAAAGAGTAATTGGATGTAGAACAGTTCAGTTCTAACAGTTCTGCATATTGATAGAAGCCCACTCAGAGACATATCTGGCTGAGTATGAAACCATAACCTCTGATTACTAAGACAAAATGCAGACTTATGTCATCTCCATCAGATTGTGCTTTGGTTTTGTTCTTTATTTCCCCAGGGAGAAAACAGTTACCTGCATATTCCAAGTACTGTATCTCAGTGTATCAGGATTCCTGGTGGAACAGGTGTTGCATTGTGAAAAAAATTTTAGGAATTTTACATTAGAAGTGAAAGAATAGTTCTGTTCATTGTTCCTAGTTGGAAGCACTTTGGCATATGATCTTTATTGTGTGTTTTTCAGTTAATTTGGGGGGTTTTCTTGGGAGTGTGGGGGCTAAGGAGACGCTTTCTACTTTTTTGAGCTGCAGTAATCAGTTGTGTGTGTTTGTCAGCAGTGCTGTAGTGAAGGAGCAGCTGCTGCATTCTGAATGCATTGCAGGGCAAATTGTAGTTGTCAGCACGACTTGCATCTTCACTTGGGTTGTAGCAGGCTTTTGTACCTTTGTTGCACTTACTGAGCCTGTTAAAAGATGTTTAAATCCTGCTGAATGTCAGCATTTCCTTTCCACCAAGAATTCCCTGCTTACACATCCCTAGCAGGTTCCACAGAATCACAAAATGGGTCCTCTGTCCCACCTCCCTGCTCAAGCAGGGTCATCCCAGAGCACATTGCACAGGGTTATGGACAGAAGGTTCAGGAATATCTCTATGGAGGGAGACTGTACACCCTCTCTGGGCAATCTGTTGCAGCAAAGAATCCAGTCACAGCATTCCAGAGTTATTTTCCAGATGAGACTCTGGATTGTGGTGTTCCTTCCAAGTAAGGGTTTCCCCTGCATTAGTCCTGTGAGAAGCTTGCTGTTCAGTTTGAGTTAGTGGGCATAGGTAAAGACAAAGGCGTAGGAGGTAACTAGGGACAGAAGCTGTAAGTTTGGGCTGGGATTTTCTGTGTTGGCTGGAGCCAAGCTTTTCCCCAGTCTCTTCTCAGTTTAGTGGACTGATGGTGCTATCCAGATCTCCATGGAAACACTGTAGGCAACAAGTGGAGAGCTGTGATGGCCCTCGGGAAGTGGTAGTCCTTTAGAAAGCTTGTAGCTAGGCAGTGCCAGGGTCTGGATAGTGTTCTAAAAGCTGGGATTAGATGGTGAAAAGGGAAGAGCAAACGTGAAGCTGGGTGGGATCAGGTCCATATTCACTCAGTGTGGACTGTGAGGAAATACTTTGGGAAGAATAAATGGCATAATTTATTATAGCTGACTGTGACGTGACAGTAATTATGGAGTATACATGCTCTTGAGAAGAGAAATGAGTTGTGGGGGATCCCATGTTCCACTGAAAGAAAGGTAATATCCTTAAGGCATTTTAAACCTAGGAGTTTTTGAGTTAGACCAGGTAGGCAGGGCCTTAGTTTGGGACTTCAAATAACTTGTCTTTATAGTGGTTGTTTGTAGCTTCAGATTTGGTAGAGTATTGCAAAGTCAACAGCTTAAATACTTGATTGGTTGAGAACATCCATATGCAATGGGACTGGTAAATATTGAAAAAATAAATACAGGAATGCTTAGGATCAAGAAGGTATTTGAGATACTAGAATTTGAAAACATTTGAAAACAAAAGTTGCTGTTCTCAGAAAACATAGCAATGAGAATTTGACCTTTTGTCTGATGTGGGTTTCTTTCCTCATATGTGAGGCCTCTTCTATGTAGAAGTAGAGGTTTTTTGTTTCATTTCTTTACCAGAATTTCATGTTCAAACCAGAAGTTAATCAACCTTCAGTGCAGCTGAGTCCTCATTTATTTTGTGAGTTAATTTGTACTGAGTTTGAGGAAAGCAAAGAATTATGTGAGAAGGATTTAGGTTTGGGTTTAGGCACTTACTTTAACCTCCTTAAAACTAGAAAAAGCTGGCTCAGAGTTTGCTCAGGTTGTGGATGGATGGCAGCCATTCCAGAGGCCTTTTTAATGCAGATGTCAAAGATGAGTGATATCCCTTCCTTGACAAAGGTATTTGGTTTTTGCAGCTCAGACTCCTGACTCAGGTGATTCAGCAAAATCTCTCCTCTTAGATATCTGAGTTTGGTCCGTCAGTTCCCCAGCTGTGAACCTCATGGCATATTTGCCAAAGTTGTTGCCTGTACAAAGGATGGCAGTTGATTACTGAGTTACAGAAGTGTTGGGGTGAGGGGCAGAGGACAGACCTGCAGATAGTATAGTGAGCAATTCTTCCTTAATTTTTAGGGGTTTTTTCACTCTATACTCCTCCCAAATTACCTTTTCTTGACTTTTTTTTTTTTTTTTTTGCAAATGAGATTCTTCAGATGATCTTATTCTTCAAGAATCAGATGACTTCATTGTGTGGAACAGAACCATCTCCTAAGTGGCATCTAACAGTTATACCTAGACCTTTAAAATCTCTTTTTGCAAACCTCCATCACACAAATAGTTCCAATAAGCTGTAGTGTTTATATGCTCTGACGCTCTGTGTGGTTGAAGAGCAAAAGTGACTCTGAGACTTTGGATTCTGGGTCAGTTTGAAGGAAAAACTACTGACAGAAGGTACCAGTAACGTAAGAAGAGACTTGAGAGCATGTACCTGAATTATTTAAACATATTTAAAAAGAGATTTGCTAGTTTCAGCAAAGTAGAAGAAAAATTCATTAAAATCTGTGGTGTCTGTTCCTAGCAGCAGAGCAACCTGACTGCCAGATTTCTTAGCCAGACCTGAAACAAAATGGTAGCATTAACTTTTCCTCTTTTCTTTTTAATTTGTCGTAAAATCAATTCTCCAAACTCCAGCTGCCTACACGTGGGAAAGGGACACAAAACTGCTGCAAGAAATTAAGCACTGAAGATTCCTAGCCAAACAGTTGATTTTAAATTCTTTTATTACAAAGTCTTAAAACTTACATTGGAATGCATCAGGTAGTGTTTGTTCCAGTTAATAATTAAGTGTCAAGATTTTTGGTTGGAATTAAGCTTCTTTAGAGAGATTTTTTTTTGAGCAGTATTTACTTGGTAAAATATGGCTATGAAGCAGACCTTTTGTGTAGTTGAAATACTTCATATTCCTTGCAATTGTCAGCTGATATATATTCAGCAGCTTCCTAATAAACAAGTTTTGTTGCTAAGAATTCATTTTCTATCATCTGTGCAGCTCCTGGTTCTCTTAGCAAAGCAGTATTTCAAATACTGAAGTCAGTTACATATACTCTGTCTTAAAGAGATCTTGCTCTCTTTGCAGAGGAAGGGGAATTTCAGTTTGTGTTGAACAGCTTGAAAATTATCCTTTGAAAAAGCAACTGACAGCTAATTTTCTGCAAGGGCAAAATGGTGTTCTATAAAAAAAATAGTCAGGAGTACTTCCAACACAATTTTAAAGCTGAAAGCTGTTCTCTGATTTGTCTTGTTTAATGGTTGTAGATGACATTTGTACTTCCTAAGTGAGCTGTGCTACCACTATTACTGTAGCTTAACTGAGCATCTGAACTCTTGGATCTGGTTAAATATTTAACTTGTTATGTCAAAAGCCCTTGCAGTGATTGGAAAAATAATTTTGTGTAATTATGAAGACTTCATCTCTTTGACTATATATCATGCTGCTGTATCACTTCTTAATAAAAAATAACCTTTGAATTGGTATTCTAGCATATGTTTGTCCTACTAGAGGTAGAAAATAGAATTTAAATATATGAAATCACAGTTTATATTTGGTGTGTCTCTGAGTAAGTGTTCTGAAAATTTTAGGAAATTGTAACAAAATCAGAGTACTTTATTCAGTTTTGGCAGTTTGAGAGATTTTGAAGGTTAAACCTTTATAGCTAATGTCAGTATCTTATGTTCTTAACATAAATACTTTCAGTTAAAATGTTACAAATGGATCTCTGAGGCATTAACAGTTCACTCTAAGATGATGAGTTCTGAAGTTGATTACAGAATGTCTTTTGTACAGTTTACAAAGTGTTTATCTGATTTGCTCTTCTGCTTAGGTATTCCAACTTGATCTTGAACTTATTTTCCCTCATGGTGGATGCCAACATTCCAGATATTGCTCTTGAACCTGACAAGACTGTAAAAAAGGTAACTGGGAAGCTTTCCTTGTCTTTCAGTAACTCTTATTATGAAATTTTCAGTCACTTGTGATGACTTATTTGTGTCTCACCTGAAGACATTTGCTTCTGTGTCATAAGATTTGAGCAATTTCTAGAATCATTGAAGGTAATGATAGGAGAGTCTACTTGGAGAGCACTTAGCACTTGTGCCCATGAATACAGAATGGCTTCTTATCATCCATGCAGTGCTGCAGACTCTGTTCTAGAACTGTTTCAGCAGGTATTTTAGCTAAAAAGTGTTCCGACCTTATCAAACTTGGGATAGGTGAAACAGTCAACACTGACTATATCATGAAAGATGGTTCTGTCTAGTCTAGGAACCTGTAAGTCATGGATGGTTTTATAAAAGCAGTCTTCTTCTAGATATAAAATCAGTCTACTGAAGATGTAAAACCAGAATGCTGGTATCTCTTCATCACCAATAAATTTTTGTTTATTGTTAGGAGAGACTTTGTGTCCCATAATTCTAACTTTGTCCTTTATATCAGCTTGAGTCATTCTTCTCCATTTGGTGTTTGAGCAACAGTTGACATGAAAAATACTGCATACATGTCCATCTAGATTTCATTACACTTACATTTTAGAAAAATGTTGGCTTTTTTATAATCTGATTTGTAGTGAAGGGCTATCTGTTTTAATTCCCCAAAGGACTTTGTGGAGCTGTGCATCCAATGGAAATTAGTTCAGTGTAATTTTTATACGAGGGTTGGATTGTCTCTCAGGCTGTTCTTCACTGTTTTCTGTAAGCTATGAAAACAGAGATTCAGAATCTTCAAATAAATATTTCATGTTCTGGTATAATTTCTTTAAAGAAAACTAAATTGTGACTCACACAGATTTTTTCATTGCTCTTCAAGGATCCAAGCATTTCTGTTTGGAGTTTCTTGGTTTCAAATTGATACGAAGACTTCTTGTACCTATTCATTTTAATTTTCAGGAAGCAGAACTAGCTACAAGAGCTGTGTGCTGTGGTAAACATGACAATCTTCCCTCCACTTGACTGTTTTCCTGAGAAAATGACAGAAAATTATTTTTTCTTAAGGTATTTGAAGCTCACCTCTGTCCCTAAATGCCCTTCAAGTATCGAGTAGGTCACATAGAACATGGGACATAAAAGCCTAAGTACCCAACTGAAATGGTTCAATGCCTGCCAAGTTCTGGGAGTAACTACATTTTTGTAGAGACACCTTCTTTTCAAAAAAGAGATCATCCCAACATTATGCAAGTCATCCATGAATTTTATCTTTATAAAGAAGACGTATTTGGCTCTGGCTACCCATGGGAAACACGCATGATACAGTAAGGAGGGGAAGATCTTTTTGATTTCAAAATCTACAAATAGATGCACCATAAATCCTAGTAAAATTTGAAGTGTGCATCAACAGGTAGAGCAGGGGTGGATTTGGGGTAAGTTTTTCATTGAAACAGTCATTAGGAGTTCAAACCAGTGGTTTCTCTGAACTTCAGAAGTGCTGGTTCTTTAATATTTGCACCAATAATTTTGAGACGATATATTTTAATCTTACTCATTATCAGTTCAGAGTTCCCTGTCATTTGATCACAGAATACCAGAATCGCTTGGGCCGGAAGGGATTTTAAAGATTATCTCATTCCATCCCCCTGCCATGGGCCACTTCCACTAAGCCAGGTTGCTCCTATGACACTGTTACTCATGCTTGCCTTGAACACATTCTTGTGAGCTCTGATATTTTTTACCAAGAGTCTTCTGGTACTTGCTGCTAATTAACATGCAATATTCTTGTTTCTTATTAGTATCTTGGCATTGCATTTTGCAGTGGAAAACTCTCTAGAAATACTGTCCAAGGGTATATGCTTTCAGTAATTAATGATAACAGGATTTGGGTTCTGTAAAATCCTTGTAGAGGATAGTTTTAATATAACAATAGTTGAGTATTTCAGACACTTCTGGAACTCTCTTAGTCTGTGTAAATTTCCAATATAATTTTATTGACTTAACAAATCAAGATACAGAATTGAAAGCCAGAAAGTCTTTTCTACAGCTGAGAAGTGTGTTACATTTCATTTGTGTATAGTTAAAAATCAGGATTATGTAAAGCACGCCAGTATTATATGCATTTGGAGATCATGGAAGGATGCAAAATGTAAGAGGGAGTTCAGAATCACAGAATATTCTGAGTTGGGAGGAACCCACCAGGATCATCGAGTCCAACTCTTAAGTGAATGGCCCCTGTGGGATCAAACAACAATTGTGTTACCAGCGCATGCTCTGACCACCTGAAATCTGAATTAGGTCCATTTGGTTACTTCCAAATTCCATTACAAAGTAAAAATAACATCGCTTTCTTTGCATGAAAAGAGCACAAGCTAAGTTGTTACATGACAGATCACTGTTAGATCAGATGCAGCCATTAGTTATTGGGGTCCTGAGCTCTGACAGTGCTGCAGCTTGGTGAACTGTGACTTTTATCCTCATGGGTGATTCCAGGCTGTCCATTCACAGAGGCTTTAAAATCTGAAAGCAGATAGAACTGAAGCAGTAAGGCCCCTGTTACTGACAAGGCATGCAAATCACTTTGAGAGGAAAAGATTCTATTTCCCCAGATTCTCTAAGCTAATTTACAGTGTGCTTGTTCCTTTAAAAAAATAAAAAACCCGTACAGTAAGGTATTGTTAGGAAGATAGCCAAACTGTTCAGCTCTCTCAAGTTTCATTATTTTATAAAAACATTCATTTTTTTTCTGACAGCTCAGCTATTTCTGACCCCTGTTGACAGTTTAGGTTTGGTCTTTTTGGTTCAAAGTTACCCTCAGAATATACTCCTTAAATTTGTGCAGTAATAATACATCATCCTGAGATCCCTAAGGGTGGGTGAGCAGAGGAGCCTTCCACAAAGCAGTTGTTGATATTATGATCAACTGGATGTTTATGACAATGTTCAAAGCTCCTGTGATAAAATTGCGTTCTTTAGTTCTCAGTTTTTCATTTTACTATTTTACTTTAAAAAAAAAAAAACAGAAAATATCTGTAAATGGTCTAGGATCAGAATCAACTTAACCTGTTATATAATAGTGAATAGGTCATTGTTGTTCAGGTTTTTTTAAAATAATGTGCTAGAAAACTTGTTTGGGGTATTATATACCCATTAGCCCATCTGAAATAAGTTATAAGCTTTGTTAGAAGTAATAAAAAAAAGGAACAAGGTGCCTTGCGTCTCTTGGGGTGAGTGGCAAGTTCATTCAGTCATTTAACAAGGTAATACTGTACCTTGTTGTAGGAAAATTGAATAAATGCTTTCAGCATCTCAATTGATTTTTATTTTTTTCCTTAAAGCTTTAACAAAAAATCCATATATATTTCAACAGACTCAAATTAGGTAAAGATCCATTTTGGACTGACCTGCAAAATTAAATTACCTTTGATTGGTGAGACAAGTCAATAGCCATTTCAACCGTGGTATCACTTTCACAGAAGACAAAGGTGGGGATTTACCAATGTTTCTGTAACTAAGATGGTGTCCTGGTGAAGAGTGGAGGTGGAAGTTCATAGCCAGGGTTTTCCTCATTGGGGCTGTAGTAGCATCTCTCATGCTCACTTTTGTGTAGAGCCCTTTAGGATTTTGCTTTAGGGGCCTGGAGCCAGTGAGGCTCTGGGCTCCCAGGCAACAAGATAAGTTACCTTTATTTCAGTTTGGAGATTAATCAGAATACTAGTTTCATGATTAAACTGCGAGGAAAGTAATTTTCTTTTTTGTAAAATGAATGCTTACTGAAGTACTATATATATGATATACATTATAATGCATATTGAAATATTACCCTGCCATTATTTTGTCAAACAATTTGTTTGGCATAAATATCTTTGATATTGAAACTTTTCAGAAGGTGCAGCTGCACTGCTGTTACGAAGTAGTCATGAGTTATTGTGAAGGTTTTATTGCTAAAAAAAGACCTTCCTTTAATGGCCGCAATTTTGCTTCCTCAAAGTGAAAGCATTGAAATGTTAGATGGTAGCTGAACTCCCAGTCTCATCTTTGTCTTCACAAAGCAACATCATGTGCCACCTCCTCACTTCCAGTAGGCAGGGAAGTGCTGGTTACAGTAGGGTGTGAAAACTGCCTTCCCAAATAATTTTTGTGTTGCCCTTTTCTAAACTTTCAGAAAATAATCTGCTGTGGTCTCAGAGCCAAAATGGAGGTTTAATTTTAGTTATCATACACATATTCTAAATAAAAATAAAATTTGCACCTACCATATGGTAATGATGTCTAGAATAAAATAAGCTGAAAGAAAATAAAAAGCACTACTTTGATTTTCTATGTCCTGATTTCTTGTATTGTCTCTTGTCGTTTCCTGTGGCATTTAGGTGTGTGATAATGGGATGCTCCTTAGTTAGAGCAGTTAAGATCCTTCCTTTAGAAGTCAGGATCCTTAGACTTTCCCCTGCTTTCAGTCAAAGAAGGAAACCAAGTAAGACCATAAGGAACCTTCAGTGAAACATGTCCTCTTCTGTGAGGCCTTGGGTGATTTGAGTTGTGATTACATTTTTTTCTTAAGAATTTCATATTGATATGTTTAATGAGACCTTTCAGAAAAATCTGAGTGTGGAAAATATTCAGAAAGACTGTAACTACTAAACTGAGGAACAAAGGCAGACTTCCCCCCCCCAGTTTATCCTCTAGCATCTAATAACAGCATGATATCCCAAGGAGCTCACTGACAGAATGCAACTGTATAATCAAGCTTAAAATCTAACAAAAGGCATATTGTCCAAGAGTTGTTTCTGTCCAAAAATTGTGAAATGTCTTGGGAGAAATACAGATCGAGTGGAGGCAAAATTTGAACAGCAACTTCTATAAAATAAGTACAGATTGCACTTCTTTGACATGGTTTATTGGCAGAGGATAGTGTAAGTACATCTGAGTGCTCTGTTCCTGTCCTCCTTGAAGGAACTTTGACATTCTTCTTGTTCAAAAGAGAGCAAACTACACAAACTGATATTATTTATCAGAGAAAGATGACAATGGGTTAATTTTTTCCTGCTAGCATGAAAAAACCAGAAACTCCTGATGGCTTCACATGAAGATACAGATTTAGAGCACATCAACATTTAGCAGTACCTTCTTACTTGCTTTTCATAGCATTTGTTTCCAGAAATTAAATCGATGCTCACCTTAACAATGCATTCTCATAGCTAAAATTGGACTGAAAATGAGTGAGTCAGCATTAACCTGAAATACACAAAGCTCTGTTTGAAGTTACCCAACTATTCTTGAAGAGCATATGGAAAACTGTTTTCTGAACCAGCTATCTACTTGCAGTGGGTGCACCCAATATTAAAGGAAAAAATAGGCTAGTACCTTCCAATTGTAAGAAAAGCTTGTTGTGCTGACTCACTTCCCTCACTCCAGTTTTGATCACTACTTTTCCACCTAGGAAAACCCAGAAAATGGGAATTACCAACTACACAAAATTGTCTCCATCCTCAAACCTGGAGAAATTCTCTTCGAATTCTTGGTATTTAGTTTTATAGTAAAAAACTTGTCAATTTTTGACCAAGAAAAAGTAACTGCAAAGCTTAAAATTAATTTTCTTTTTGATCCTTTCATCTCATTTTGTCCTCTCCATACTGTTTATAAAGAAAGCTGTCAGTATAGTGTGCTTCATCACACGGTTCATGACACCATATCCTACTGCCACTCTGCGATTTAGGCCTTTCTGAAAACCTGCCATGGCTCAAAAATGTCACAAAATGGAATTAAATTGAAAAGTAGGAGAGGATTCTCCTCAGTTTGCATCTCCTTTTCTGTGGCCTCTGAGATAATTGCCTTTAAATTTTCCACTCTTCACATATGCTTTTCTATTTCTCAGTTTTCAAGAAAAAGACTGGGCTGAAATCTTTATATTGACTTGTCAATGTATAACTGATAATACAATGAAGATATCGCTACACTCACTTTTTTTTCCTGCCATTGCTCCTTGCTTTTCCATTTCCAGCGCAGCTGCAGTGCTAATTGCTGGGCTTTTGAAAATTAGCCAGTGCTATAAATTCTAAGTAGTAATGACTAAAATCTGGAGTCAATTATGTAGTCAGTTTTGCGTAAGGAAGAGGTGCACCATCACTCTTCAGATGTAGCTAATGGATTCAGCATTGTCACCTCCTAACAAAAAACAGCTTTTTGTTTTTCTACTGGAAAGCCAGATGGTTTCTATCTGTCCTTCATAGCATATTTGACCTTTAAATGAGAAATCATCAGGGACCAGTGATTCACTGGCAGACAAAGGACTCAGCAGGCATTAAAGGACAGTGTCCTAATTGGCTGAGCTCTGTTTCAGATGTCCATTGATTAAAGAAGGTGCTGCAAAGATGCTTCATTAGAGGCGAGGTTGTTGTCAGCACAGATAGCACAAATACCTGGCTCCCATAAACAGGAACTTAACTGCTGTTTGTGAAAGTAGCCCCATTAATTTTGATAACACCTTTGGATAGACACAGAAAAGGCTAAAATCAAACTCTCCAGAAGAGGGGAAAATCATCTGTGTGTGGGCTGTAATACTGAGAGCACCCCCTCTGTTTCCAGAGCTGTGTGAGCACTGATGGGGACTCATCCCTCTTGATAACAAAATTATCAGTGTAATTGTTTGGAAACTAGCAAAAAGAAAGAGCAGATATGTTTTGTTCCTTTAGCATTAAATATATCAAAGTAAAATTACTTTTATTCTACAGGTATAAAAGCTGAAGCAGAGATGGGACTGGCTGTACATAATGCTTCTGAGCTAACGTGTTTCTAAACCTGAGCTAATTTTTTCCATCTGGCTTGTAGTGAAACTCACACTCCTTTTCCCCTCCCCTGTGCTCCCTAGTCAGCCAAAGTGAGAGTTGAGTTCCCAAGTTAGTGAAATGGAAAGGACTTTCTAAGTTGGAGCTTGATAAGCCCTTTTAGGCAGTGGATATCTGTCCCTTTTCACCTGACAGAAAATGCCAGTATTTGTTAAAATGTGGTGCTAGGAAATTTTCCTGAAGTTTATTAAAGCTAGGAGGAAAATTACTTTTACAGGAGAAGTAACGTCACTTTTGCTGGATTAGAGTCTGTTTGTTTCAGTAGTCGTATTTTTTTGCTGCTCTGGGGAGCTTCATGCTTTGTAAAAGTGTCACATTGCCACAGAATTTATTTTGCTTTGGCAGATGCTCATCTCTCTGTCCATTTGGGTAATGATGCTGCAGCTGCAGACACATCTTTTTTGT
This sequence comes from Acanthornis magna, assembly GCA_036785705.1. Classification (NCBI taxonomy): domain Eukaryota; kingdom Metazoa; phylum Chordata; class Aves; order Passeriformes; family Acanthizidae; genus Acanthornis; species Acanthornis magna. Next base: position 3,960,517 of record JAWUZG010000173.1, on the reverse strand, counting down.
TTCTAGACTGTTGATTTTTCATGCATATTAATTCATTTCAAAATATTGAAAAAATACAAAAGTTGGAGTAAACACCAAAACATGAACGTAGTGTGAGAACACTCTAGTGCTCCTGTTGCTTTATATCACGGTTCCTAGTTGATTGTAAGTTTTTGGCCAGTATGATGAAATTCTGAGCTGGAACAGCCATCATCTTTGAGTCCTGTAGTGGCTGAAAGCCTGATTCTTACAGGAGTTCAATTTAGAGATGTTCATTAACATCTTTGTTGTCTTTTACTTAAAAAAAAATTAGGGATGCTTACATAGGCTTGTATAGAAACTGTATTTTGTTCAGATTGACCCCTTGGTAACAAAGACTGTTGTCAGAATAGTCTCTCAAATGAAATTGTTCGTGCAGATAAAGCATCTGAATAGTTTGTGCTGTGAGTTGTTTGGACTGCAAAGCAAAAGAGAAAGCAGGAATGTATTTCACTGAAAAAGATGAAATGTGAGAAGGATTAAGCCAATCGTTATGACCCACTGGAAAAGGACACTGAGGTTTCGCTTTAAAGAAGCTGAAGTTACAATGAGCAATCCCATAGTAGTGTGATAAAATTATACAAAAACACAAGTAGTGTTGCATAATGTTGCTGGAAGAATAAATACTAGAGCAGCCACCATTCTTTACAATGTCTGACCTGCAATTTGTCTGACAACTAAACAGGATTGAGAAAGGATTCTCATATGTACATGTTCTGTGTCACCTCAAAATACATTACTACCTTCTTCAGTAATTCTGAAAAATAGAGCTACAAGTGTTTATGAAACACGGATTTGGATGCTGCCCTGAAGATTATAAAAGCTTCCACCGAATTTCTAAAGTTTGTCATAATCTTGAGCCTTAAGTACCTAATCCATTTCAGGTAATGTTTTCCAAGTGAGAAGATGCTTGATAGTGAAAAAGAAAAATTCCTGAGTTTAATATGGTAACTGGTCCATATTGCACAGTAAGTCAGATGTGAGGACACAAAAAAACCGCCACACAAATCTGCTATTTCATGGAAGGGAGAGAGCAGTCTTGTGCTTAGGGAACAAAGGCCCAAGTGAAGATCTTTGAACTTTGCAGGAAATGCACTTACCCACAGTAGTACTATTCCCAATTCTCTTTTCTTACGATTTCTCAATCCTAAGCCTGCCACTCTTCCAAAAATACAAAATAGCCAAAGACAGAGGTTGAACTTTGAGATTCATTCCAACTAAGTGAAGACACTGGCCTGCCATTTTCTCAAATCTTTAACTACCATTTTTAATAAGACGATTAGTGTTTTCTTGAATATTTCATCTTCTCTTTTTGTCATTCTGTTTCTTGTACTTTACACAGTTCTGTGGGGCCTACTGGGAGTTTTCCAAGTTTCCTGTGAAATCAGCTTCATAGGACATCTTTGATGCAATTGTCCAAACAATACTCATTTTAATTCTTCTCGAGGACACTTCAAGGGAAAAATAGAGTCTGAGTTTACCATCAGTTAACATTGCCTGTTATTCTGGTAGATGTGCTCTTCTCCTCTGAGTTAGCTTTTTGGGATAATCATAGTGTGAAGCAGTGCTTCTTCCTTTTATTCCTGTAAAATATTTTTCCCCTTCTTTAGCTTGTTGCCTTGCTAGGTTCCCATCTTCTGTGTGGTTCTGCTGCAAGCGATGATCTGCTTCCTTTTTCATCATCAACAGTTAAGCCACAAGTAAATTACACTTAAGTGCTTCTCCCTTCACCCTCACTCCTCCATATTTACTTCTGAATTGGCCTTCATGTTATTTTCCCCTTTTAATTTTTGTTTGTCTTGAAAATTGAAAGCAGTATCATTGTAACTGACAGAACCACATACAAAGTGCTTCAGATTTAACTGAAGTATAGCAAACTTTCTAGTGACATAATTTCATAAAACTGCAATCCTCTCATAGTACACTTTGTTACTAAACTGTCCTCTGTGCAGGGGGACAGGAAGTGGACTTTAGTTTCAAGTTGAATGTCAGTATCTTGGTAGACTTTACTTATTTATTCAACCTGTTCATCCTTGGAACATTCAAGTTCTGCTGTTGAGACTTAATGTTTAAAAACAGTATTTTTATATCATGTGGGGTTTAACGTATCCTTTTCTGGAAGCAAAGCAAAAGTTCGAACAGATGCATCAAGCTTATTTCTTCTCTGTTTTACAAATCCTGAACTATAATCAGGCACTTAATTTAAGTATCAAAGCAGGGGCTCTGAGTAAGTCTTCAGGTGGGACATCTTAGATGCTTTTATGGTGGTCACCATACAAAAGTGTGTGGAATGAGATAATTGTCTATCTCATCAGATTTTGAACTCCTCAATTAATCTCTTTTTCTTTTTTAACACCATGCAAAAACCACTTCTGTTGACCTTCTCTGTGAGAAACTATTGGCTTTTAGAACTCATCCCACATTGGAACTCAAGAGATTTCAAATAAGAATTATTGTTGCTTTTGTACAGGAGCTAAACATCAGTGCTCAAGAAATAATTTGTAATTTTGCCATGTTTCGTCTCATCTAGGTTTCAGCGATCAGTTTTAGTGCAGGGCTGAAAAACTTTGATGCAAAGATCTAATACTGGGCATCATTTGATCCTTCTGTTAATTGCGAACTGATTGCAAGATCTGACCATGGGTGAATTTCTTTGCACATATATCAGTGAGCCAGTGTGTTTTGAGGGACATGGGTTTAATCAGTCATTAATTCCATAGAATGAAGTTTCATCTTAATATAACTAACTTCAAAAATTCTGAGAAGGTCTTCCATGAACGAATTAGAAGAATGCCAAAGTGTTTGATTACTAAAGTTGTGTAAAAGATCATTACAGTGATTTTTTTTTTTCTTTTTTTTTTTTTAATTGGAGTTAGTGATTTTGCTGAATTCTCATTAACATCACCTTTTCTGTGAACACTAAAATAGATCTGAAAGAAATCTGTGCTGTAATTTGGGATGTATTTAAGGTTTTGCATAATTGCAAGCTTGTGAGTAGTCCATTAAATTCAGTTGGATTCTACCATGTGCGTCATTCACTGTCTAAAACTTCTGATGTGGGAGTTAATAAACTTCCTTCTCATTGTGTTTGTCATGAAGATAAAAGTTCTTTATAAAAAGAACTTGGAATATCTGCTGAATCTCTCACTGGTAACATGCTTCATTGAAAGTTTGAACTTTTTCAGCTTAATCCATTTTTTCATACTGATCAAATGTCTGTTTGAGAAGAAGTTGAGGAAAAACTCAATTTATGCTTGCTTCAAACATATCAGCAACAGAGTTATAATAGTATTTTGAGTGAAGAAACTTTATGATTATAGAGTTCTTTTCCAACCTAAAGGATTCTGTGGTTCTATAATCTTGCTATATCATGCTGGCTAACTTAAGCTTTTTATTAAAGTGCTGAAGGGCACTGTTTTATCATATGTTGCCTTTGAAAGGAGCACAGAGTTATATTAAACTGAAATCTGTTACCCTAAACGAAATCTTGGAGCATTTTTGCTGCCATAAAGAGAGTAGTTGAGCATGTGGTATCCTTAGTGCACAGAAAGTATGCAAAATAGGACATGAAAGTAGTATCATCTCACAAATTCAACCTTATTATGGAAATTGTTGAAACAATTTGGCTCACATTTTTGTCAATGCCTAAAAAATAGTGAATTCATGGAGAATGTTCAGGAAAGACTTGATTCTTTCTTAGTCACAGCCATGAGAAGGTTAAGTAACGACTTAAATGATTTGATATTTGCCTATATGAGAGAGATTTCTGATAGACGGCTCTTTAATATAAAAAGTTTTAATGAGCTCTACTGTTTGAGATGGAAATTGGACAAATTCAGATAGCAAATAAGTCACAGTTGTTAAATAGAACAATTAATCATTGAAACAATTTACCTAGGATGTGAAACATTCCGACTTGGCATAAAGATAGGGTAAAAGAGATGGTTAGATTCCATTTTACCTAGTTCATTATGCAGGAGGTGGAAGTACTTGAATATGATGGTCTCCCCAAGAGCTTGCATTGTTTGAGATTTATCTTTATGAGAATGAAGCATGTGACTACATGACAGCAATAGATCTTCTACAACTAGCTGGGCAATTTACATATTGTTACCAGCACTACTTTGCAAGGTAACTAGTACTTTAAATGATGGGGATAGTATTGTTTAGGCAGTGCTAGGATCTAGGTTCATCAGAAGAGATTTGAAGGGGGAAAGGCATAAAACCGGGCTTAGTGGAGTTAGGGCAGGGTAGCCCTGTATGTTAGGGAAAGTTGCAATGTGGATCAGTTCTGAACAATTTTTGTGGAATTAGTTGGAAGTCACAGAAAAGCATCTATTGCCCCTTCATAAATGTTCTTTGCATTGCCAAGATGGATCTAGGAAAACGTAGCTATTGCTGTATTCTTAATTCAGCTTTTAACTTATGTACAAGTTGAAACTACTAAGCAGAATGTCTTACTGGTACAAAGTTGCTGTCAAAAGGAAAAAACAATGTTATGCCTAGGAGTGTCTCCAACCAAGTGTTCATGGACAGTGGATATAATCAAAGTTAATGAAATTCACACTCACCTTACAAAGGTCAGTTTTGACAGAGTTGATTTGCTCACACCTTCCTCTCATTCTGTATTCTTTATTTAACTGCCTTACAGTTTCTGAAAGACAAGCGTTACCTGAAAGTAGGTTTAGAGTAAGGAAGCCTTACATGCTTTCAGAAATCATTAGGATCATCCAGACTCTTCCAAATTTGATACACAAAATTGTGTGTTTTTTCTCAAGTGGCATTTTATTCTTTAGTGAATGTTGAGTATCTTTTTCTCGTAGCATTTCAGTCCTTAAACTTGTATTTGCAAGTGTTTCGCTTGACTTTTTGATGTTGAGCTTTGAAACTGTTAGTTTGAATGAGAGACTGTTCTGTCCTATTTAAACACTAATTTTTATTGAAGTATTTAAAATAGATGTTTTAAATAAAATTGTACATTTCCAACCGTCTTCTGCAACTTCCAAGTAAAAGAGAGATTCCCCACTAAGCAGCCAAAATCACTGTATCTGCTTCTGTGTACATGGATAGAATAATGCATGTTTTTAACCATTGAACTAATTTTAGCCATTTCCACTCTCATTCCAGGTTCAGGACAAGTTTCGTTTGGACCTGTCTGATGAAGAAGCTGTCCATTATATGCAGAGTTTAATTGATGAAAGTGTCCATGCCCTCTTTGCAGCTGTGGTGGAGCAGATACACAAGTTTGCACAGGTGAGGTATTTTCTATTCATTTGCTGGTCTCTGTGAAAGCTGAGTGAGGCAAGAGGTTGCAAGTATATGTTTAAAGCATGACTTCACTGTTTGTGATGTTTCAGTTCATTTTCCTACAAGTTAAAACTGTATTTTAGCTGTCAGGACTGTAGAACAAGCTTGTAGAGGTCCTATAAAATTTTTTGAAGCATCTTAGCAATCATGCAAGATCTGGCACCTGGAACAAGGTAATTTCTGGTGTCAGACCTGTCTGGGGAATGAAGAGACATAGAGCAGCCCTGCCCAGAAGGACTTGGGGGTGCTGTGGGTGAGGCTGGACATGCCCCGGCCTTGGCACTCACAGCCCAGAGAGCCAAATATGTCCTGGGCTGCATCCAGAGCCCCGTGGGCAGCAGGGGAGGGAGGGGATTCTGCCCCTCTGCTCCGCTCTGCTGAGACCCACCTGGAGCACTGCAGCAGCTCTGGGGTCCCTGCACAGGAGGGACACGGAGCTGTTAGAGCGAGTCCAGAGGGCTACCAAAATAACGAGAGGGCTGAATCACCTCTGCTAGGGAAGCAGTCTGAGAGAGCTGGGATCTTCAGCCTGGAGAAGAGAAGGCTCCAGGAAGACCTTATAGCAGCCTTCTTGTTGATGATCTGGCTTGACAGTAAATTATTGCCTGTTACTTTTGTTATTGCAATATATCCTGTATGAAGAATGAAGTGTTTAACCCCACATCTTACTCTGTGCTGTCTTACTATAATCCACAGTAAGACAATAAAGTATTTGATTCCCATGTTGAATAAAACTGTTCACAAAAGCATTTCTGCTTTGAATTTCCAATGCTTTTTTTTTTCCTTAAAACCATCTGACATTTGGTTTGTGTTTATCAGAGATTTAAGATATTACACTGTTTGCCTTAAGTATTAGAGTCATGACAAGAAATGGAATTAAGAGGAAAAATTAAACTGCTCTGAACAGCCAGTCATTATCCTAGGTTTTTTATTGATTCTTCCTTCAAAAGCCTGATCAAATTCTGGTATGAACTGAGGAATACTATTTGTATAGCTATCCATTTTGCTAAAGATCTTCTGTTGTTTTCTTCAAACTTAGTTTTATTTTGAAGAATTGCACTATAGTGCAGGATAAGAAGAAATAATGTCATTTCCATCTGCCTATATATTTAATAAAGGTGATATTTTGTGAGATGTGATGAAAAAGGAAGTGTAATTATACAGAAATGGTGCAAAATTTGTTGTCATTCACTATGGATTACTTTGAACTTTGGATGGAGGATGGTAATTTCATACGACAAAGTGAAAAATGCCTGGCATCTACCTTGGGGTTCAAACTAAAAAAACAAACAAACAAACAAATTAAAAAAAAACAAAAAAACCAAAAAAAAAAAAAAAAAAAAAAAAACCCACACAAAAAAAATTAGAAATATTCAAGATTGAAGTTTTAAGTTTGTCCAGTCTGTGTGTATACCTTTCTTTTCATCACATACTGACAGTCACTTTTTATAAGACATATCTTTTTACTTCATTGGCCTTAGGAGACTGCCACACTCTGCTAGGTAATTGTTATTGCATTTGTGAAGGTGTATTTGTAAGTCAGGGTTTACAGGTTTGATTCAGGTGACCTTTTCTTTTTTCATTCAGGCTTGTTTTCACTTGATCTTTCTTCAGCTTTTAAAATCGCAGGACAGATTAATTCAAAATATTTGAAAGTACCCAACAATGTTACTCCAGGCTTCTATGGGGTGGGGCTCTGAGCACCCTGGTCTCATGGAGAGTGTCCCTGCCTGTGCAGAGGGGTTAGAATTAGCTGATCTTTAAGGTCCCTTCCAACCCAAACCATTCAGTGATTCTGACTCCCAGGAACGGTGTTCTAAGCAAAAGCTGATCCACATTCTGGCATCTTCCGGCAATGACATCTTCCATTCATATTTCTGGGAGTTAAAATGCAAGCCTACTGGTGCATTACACTTTGGATACCAAATAAGCAGATGTGACAGCCACTAATGTAAGATTGACTAGTTACCTTATTTTGGGATTTTTACCTCTCCGGCCCCCCCTTGCTGAATTTCAGCACAGAGACGTTTTCATGAGGCTCTGAGCAATCTTTGTGCACTGCTGCAGAATGTGCAACCTGTGTGCTTTTAACTTTGCTTTATGCTTTGGGCATCTGGTGCCTAGAGTGAAAAACAAGTGTCTTGCTTTGTGAGTGCTAAAGGCATCTCCTGACTTCATGTGATGATTGCTTTGGAGTTCCAGTTATTGCCTTTATTCATGCTCTAAAAAATTTAGACTTCCAGGCTTTGTCCTGCAATGATACTGGATTGCAAGTGTGAGGATACAAAAAGAATAGACACAGATTAATCAGCAGTTGGCAAGTCTTAAGGATCTGTGCTCTATTAATGTATTTTTAAAAAATACTTTTAAAAAATCATAAAAAGTAAGTGTAATTAATGTCTATTCTCTTTATTTTGTGGGTGAGATAGGATGCTTTTTAGCGATATGTAGTACATCATTAGTAAAAATCATTATCTTTCCCTTTTGTCTGAGGCAGTCTTAAGAATCGCTGCTGGAGTCTTCATAGAGTCTGTAAATCGTTAAACAAATGAACAATTAATGGGTCATGAATTTGCTGTAAAGGGGTCATCTTACACAATGGCCAATTGATGCTTTCAATTTGTTCATTTATAATTCTGCATTGAATTGCCAGTGGCCTTGCTTTAATAGCATTATAAGTTGTCTGAAAAAGCCCCAACACTACACAGGTGTTACGGCACAAGCGTAAACAGCAGATTTGGCCTAATGCCATGCAATATTTCATTTAAAATGCTGTTCAACACATTTTTTTTTATCAGTAGATACTTACTCTTTTACTGCCTCCAAAATAGGCCTGCAAGGAATCTGTGCAGTCTACTGCAGCACTTAAGAGCTTTTTAACAAGGTTGGTTATTATAGTAACCATGGTGTTTCAGCATTCTATATGTCACTCTGCAGTAAGTAAAGCTCTTGGACAGAATACTCTGGATGTTTTGGAATCAGCTCAGTATTGTTCTTTTATAACAATATTCTAAATTGAGTTCAGTTTACAGCTGTGTTATGAAGCCTTTACTTTAGTTTCTAATGTGTCTCTAATCTGTTATTTTATCAGATATTTTACAGACCTTTTCATGCACTGCTCGTCTCCTTCTTAATGGTTATCAAAAAAGTTGTCTCAAAAGTAAATAAATTCAGCATTTAGAATAAGCTAATGGTGTTGTACAATAGTTCTCAAGAGGAGGAAAAAGTGCATACTAATTTTAGTTGATACTAATGAAGACTGGATAGCCATTTCTCCCTGGAGAGTCGTTTTCATTTTAGCAGCATTATTTATTTCTGCAGAGGAAGGAAACAATCTATAGTTGAAGTGTCTAATTTCACATTTTATTTCCCTTGTAAATTTACAAATCAAGTCAGTTGCATTCAGGGCTGAAATGGTAAGCAGTGATTAGAAAAGCGAAAGCTTGTGGGATGAGGGGTGTCTCACCTAAAGTGTAACTCTACAGTTTTGGGGGTTTATTAATGCTTGGCTGATATCTGTTCAGGAGCAAACTCAGTTTCAGCTGTAGAAGTTGCATGGCTTTAGAATATCTCCAAACTGAAATCCCAGTGCTGCTGCATTACAGGATACAGGCACCTCAGCACAGGACTTCTGTTTTTCTTCCTACTGGATGCCAAAATAAAATAGGGAACCTCTACCAGCAGGATTGTGTGGATTGGATTAAATAATTTGTCAAGGGGCATATAGAGTTGGTTTCCATGCTGTTTTTTCCCTTAAAAGGCTGTGAAAATCACCTACCCGTAGGCATTTCACCATGTTTTAAAAAACAGAGTTCAGTTTGCACATAACATTTGTTCTTTTAGAGTAGACCAGGTTGAGTAAATTTTGTGCTTTGTTTTTGTCTTGTCTTTTAGTATTGGAGAAAATAAGCTTTTTGCCTGTTCGTGGTGGAAACAAGCAAATGCTCAAGATAGAGACTTTCTCAAGCCCTTGTGGACTTCACCAAGCCATTTTGGAAGGCAAAAGCTGCCGATTTGGTAGTGTGAAGAGCTGAGAACTCAGAAGGTAGAGAAGATTTTTGAGTCTGTTCATTAAAGGTTTAAAACCAACCGTTTTTTAAAGGAAGATAATTGTTTGTATCATCCTTGGGGGCCTCAAAGGTTGAAGTAAGCAACTTCCTCTCAAGCCAAAGATAACTGGAAGAGGTTGGATTTAATGGTGAATTCTTGTATGTGTTAATATATTTTCTTATGTTAAAACAGAAGTAGATACAAAGCTAAAGCAGGGAGGCTATGGTTCCTCGGTGCAGAAAAAACCCTCACAAAAATATGGCAATCCCCACTCATTCCTCCCCACCCACTTTGTTCCTTGAGTAAGTTTTAAATGTAATTCATATGATCCTTTATTTCCTGCCTTGGGCAATGTTATCGTTTAGAACGGACAATCATTTCTTGCCTGCTTACAAAAGTGTTTTTAAGTGCTGATAAGTTACCCCAGCTGTAGGCAGCCAATTAAATGATCACTAACAGGCTCTGCAACGGGAATGCACAGTGAGCAGTTCAGTATTTCACGCTTTAAATGTTTTCTGTACAGTGATTATATATTCTTCACTCTAATAAAACCTTTGGTGTTGCATTCTTGAGGTGTTCTGTTTTGTCTTTTAATCTTACCTGCTGAGACATGGCACACCAGAGGATTATGTTTATAACTATTGGCTTTTTGCAAGGATTTTCACTTCTCAGTTCACTTGACGCTGGAATAAGGCCACTCATGAAATGACTTGTGCCACATGTTGAGTTCATAATGAATCTGGTTTGTATGATCAACAATGTAATTAGCTCTTCATAAATGTGTGGCTGTCTTCAAAGAGTGCTCTACTACTCCTGTGTTTTTTAAAATAACATTTTAAGTCAGGAAGAAATCCTTCCCAATTATTAAGATAAGAGGGCCTGATTTGAATGTGAATCTGACTGGTATTTGTGAGTCAATCTTGCTTTGTGCTTTTGTCCCTTTTTCCCCCTGTATGTGTGACTTAAGAACTGTATTACCCTTGTTATTTAGTGCACATGTGAGCTGGGAGCACACAGTGCCACAGAGGAGCCACAGTAGTTCCCCTCTTATTTTTAGCTCCCTCTTCCTTGGAGAAATAGTAATTACTGTTTTCTTGTGGTTTGTTTTTCTTTCTTTTCTGTCAGACTTACATATTACTCTGCTGTCTCTGTTTTCCTTGAGCTTGTTCTTCATACAATACTTTGTGGTGTCGTCCAAGTATAATTCTGAGAGCCTGGACTTCTCAGACATTCAGAGACAATTCTGCAGAAAAAAATTGTCCTTTTCCTTTTTTAAATATGTTTTGAATGTGCATCCACTGTGCTCAGACAAATTTTGATCTTTATGAAGCAGCCATGCTTTATTTGACTTGAGCTTTTGTCTATGACCCCCAGCCCTTTCTACTGTATATATTGTAGAATTTTTCCTCTGTTTCTTTTGAAGAAAACTTCCTGTTCCTCCTGCTCAAGTCTAATTATGAAGGATATGGGCATGACCCACTGTGCACCAGTTGACCAGACAAGCCAAGGTTGTCTCCTTATTAAAACCCAAAAGACATCATCAGTTCAATCCTACAGCACATTTCACTTTGTGGAGATGTTTATAAACTGTTAAATACTAGCCTTTTTAAACACTTTATGAATTAATGCATGATTATTCACTATGTCTTGTGTTTTAAAATTAACCTGTTCATATGCTGGACTATGCAATAGCCTATTAAAACTGTACTCTTAAGTCATAAATGTCAGCATGTGGACCCAAGTGGAATGTGATTACAGTAGGCAAAGCTTAGGAAGAGCTTGACTTCAGTGTAGTTCACTTTTCACTTTTTAAATGGAGAACATCAACTACAGAAACAGAAAAGTTTGGCTGAATCAGGGGAAAATAGTGTGTTCATATGTGTTTCTGCATGTTGAGTGACCCTGCCTATATTTTCAGTGTATTTTCCAAAGAATTTTGTAAAATGGTGAGCACTGACAAACTAACTGGATATGTCTCTCATCCAGCTAGTGGCTTTTTTAGGCTGATGTGCATATTCCTAGCTCTTAGGAACCTTTAGAGAATGAAGAACAGGACAGCACTGAGGCTGCTACCACATACTAGCTGTAAGTAAATTTATATTTTAAGCTGTGTCTTCTAAATATCAGGTATTGTTGAAAATTGAAAAACATCAATAAGTTTATTTTTTTTTAGTAATCTTATACAAAGTTCTGACTTTGTATAATCAGATGGCTCTTCATGTGGCATCATTTGTTTAAAGTAAAACTGACAATTGAAAAGAAGAAAAAAACAAGATGGGGTGCTGAGGGGGAATAAGTTCCTTTGTTTTAAATGAAAGGTTTTCTCTTTTTGGTATGTTAGTCTAAAGTTTTGACTTACTGGAGTTCATATAATAGGTTATCAATGTAATAGGTTATCTATCATGGTTTAATATCACTGTATAATACCGTGAGTGTATTGTGTGTTTGTTGTCTCTAATAAATTCTGAGTCCCTTGAATAGCTACTGAAAATTCTGTCTTTAAGAGTACAATTCTTAAAGGTGAAATCCTTGTATGTTTCACAAAGGTAGAACCCCAGTCAGGTAAAGATCCCCACAGGAATTTCAGACAGGAGTTTTACCCTGCACTTCTATTTGTGGGAGTGCATATGCAGGGGGTAAAAACACACACAGTGTGGCAGGGAGCTCCATCACATGTACCAGAGCATGGTGCAATGTGTGGTAGGAAACCAGGCTGTACCAGTTGTGTCACAGAGTGACTTGTCAAGAATCACCCTGTTAAGTCTCTCCAGGAAGCATTACAGAGCAAAAGAAATAGGACAGTCAGTAATTTTGCCATGGGCTTGTTTTGCCCAGCAGTTGTGTTTTATGTAACTAGAGATAAAAAGTACAATAAAGCTACCTTGTGGGTGCTTTATTTGCCTTTCAACATTCATCTTAGTCTCATCCTGATTCTGTTTTCTTACAGAATCTCTAGTGTTTCTTTGGGATTGAGGGTGGGAGAAACAAATGGAATAATTTCATTTTTCCTTCCCTACTGTAAACTCATTAGTTGTTTTCAACTGCCGTTACGGCAGGAGCAGAAAGTGCCACAGTAGGCTTTTCTTTTGGGGGCGAAGAAGCAATAATTGCCACAGTAGTATTTTTGGGGAAGGCAGGGTAGGGGAGTGAGAAGGAGCTCTGTGTGCTCTGTGCTTTTAATACAAAAGGCCTCTATCCTTTTGGCAAGAAATGTCCCAGTTCTTATAGAGAGTTACCTGGTTTTGTTGTTCTTGTGTGTAATTTAAAATAAAAAGTGCTTTTTGCAAGGCTTTATAGGAATAATGACTTTGGAAAAGGGAAGGAGGAACAGTGAATGGGAATCTTAACATCTCCTTGCAGAGTGGAGATAGCAGAAAAAGAGGTAGTGTAAATGGCCTGCCTTTGTAGTAAGGAGAAGTTTTACTCACAAGACCTGGTATCATCAGCAGATGGTAAAATACTGTGGTTATTATGAAGTATCTGAAGCGCCTACATTTAAGGAGTCTTAAGGGAGTCATTGGAAACGGATTGCAGGTGAATTGTGTTAAAATAGATTTTTGAAACCTCTGCAGCTGATGTGATGATTCTTTGTAATAGCAAGGCTACTTGAAGTGTGATTTTAGTGTCCTCCGTGATTTAAATTAGACCCTGCCAGGGGGAAAGGAATTTTCATTTTGGAGGATAAAATGCCTAACCCCAGTTCCTTCCTGGGCATTAACAGTGAAGTGGTTCACCTGTCTGGATTCAAACCTGAAACAGCAAGAATACTGCTTGGGAAAGAGTTCATAACTCATATACACACATTAATCACTTAAACTTTGTGTGGGACAGTCCTTTCCAAAGGGAGTTAAGCTACACCCCAGGGAGGTACTTAAATTCCAAATAAAACCTCTCTGCAATTAGAAGCTTGACAAAATTTAACAGAACTGCTTTGAATTACTTCTGTTGATAGAAGAATGTCCTAAATTTTTCCCCACCCTCTTCATCAGTGGTGAGGGATCAGAAAGTGGCAGTTTACAAGAGTCAATGTTCTTAACCTGCAGTGCAGGAAAAGTGATGTTGAAGGTGTGGCTGAACCAGCGTGGGCACTCCTGGTAGCTCTGGAATCCTTTCTTCCGTGGTCAAGCAATTCACCTTGATCCAGCTTCACAGTGGTCCTAGTCTTCACAGTGACAGATATTTCCACTTTTCTTGTCTTGGAGGGTGCTTAGATGTTGATTGGAATATGTAACAGGTAGATCGTACAGATGCACATCCTGCAGTTCCAAGCAAACTGCATTGTCTCTAGTTCACCTATAAAGTGGGGCAATAATATGCCACAGTGCTGTTTTAGGTGTGTCTTCTTTCACTGGTCAGAATATAAAGTTAATTGTAACCAAAGGCTGTTCTCTCTCATGTCTAATGTAGCATCTCTCACTGGTTACTGACTAAAAAAAATCACATTACAAAAGAAAAATTTTTAAAAATAAGTTTTTAAAATAAGTTTATTTTCTTGCACAGACATATATAAACAGTTTTCTAGCTGAGAAGATAGGAAGTAATTAGGTGGAATCTCTGCTTTTAACAATCCACAAACTTCCGTTTGAGCTTTAGGTGGGGTAACCTAAGTTCCATGCCTGGGTGCATGTATAGAGAGAAATGCCACTGTGCATCTTGCCTACATGGTGGCATAACATCTTGTGATGGGACACTGTGTCCTCAGGGCAGGGACAAAGCTTTTTTTTTTAAATTTCCTGTAAATACTGGATTGTTTTTTTCCCCATATCTGGTGATGTCAGTTGTACTTGTGCAGTGCATTCAGCTGTCTTGTCATTTTTCTAATGCTGTATTTTCATTAACTGACATACAAGTGAGATTTTTGATGAAAGCACAGCTGGTCTAGTAGCAGTGTCTATTCCCTGAAGTAGGCAGCTTCCATTTCAGCTTAAACTTGGAATTTTTCTCCCTTTGTCTATCCCTGCTGGGAGCCATTCTTATGCAGATAACTTTCCTGATGCTGCAGTGACAAAATCAGAGACCGAGTTTTCTGACCCGAGGGAGGTGAAGGGGAGATGGTTGATGCAGTGATGGTTGTCTGAGTCATTCACTGACCTCAGGGATGAGGACAGTGCTGGCATGGCAGGAAGCTTTTTCTTTACACAAGTGATTCAGATGAGGTTTCTGGTCAGGTTCTGCTTTTCCAGGGGAAAGCACAGCAGCAAACCTTGGGATAGTGAATAAGGTTTCTTAAAAGCAAATTGCATGCCAGAGACCTGGCTACAGAGACCTGTTAGACCTGTACTTGTTGAAATCCCGAATATGGGAAAAAATGTGGTTGTATATTTCAGAGATATTTTGTGTAGTTAATCCACAAAATTTACTAAAACCTGTAGGTGGTATCTTTTCAAGAATATTGGGCCATATTGCATTTATCTTTTCCAAGTTGCAGCATGCCAGTAACAAGGTGCTGTGTGACATCTTACTCTGCAAACGAGGAGATGACAGGTCTCAGCTCCTGTTCTGCTTCTAACTTGACAGATGCTACTTTTGAAACAAGAACTGAGAGTCTCTGTGCTACAATCATGGCATGTTGTCCATTGGCCTTGATGATTTTTTGCTTCTTGAACTTCCATTTCCCTCCCAGCTCTGTAAACTCAGTGGTGCAGAACCCATTTTTAACTTGTCTCACACAAGAAGTACCATAGCTTGGGGCTTTAATTTGAGATGGATCTGGGAAGTGCCATTATAACTTGCCAAATGGCAGAGTGTTTCGATTGCACTTTACATTCAGACTTGGTTCGTTGGCTTGTGTCTGTTCCATACCTTAGAGCACAAAGGTGCCTGAAGAAATGTATTTGCTGGAACCCCTGTTCCTCTCAGTGTTCTGGCAGTTCTCTCTATTCTTCTGTCTCAAAAAGCTCTAGTAAAAGTATGGAAAATGAAAATGTTTCTGTGCTTTCATTAATTAATCTTACAGTTCTGTACGTGCACAAATAAAACTGAACTGAAATACAGCAGTTTTTCAGCTTAAGCAAGCAATAGCCACAAGACATATTGTCAGGCCTCTTTATGAGGATTCATGTTTCCTGCATCCGTGTCCTCCAGCTTGGTGTGTACCTGATCCTGATTTAATACGTTGTAATAGATAAATTATTTTCATTCAATGAAGACATCCAGCTGCTAAAAGCTGTACATTTTTTTTTCTAGTTTATCACCACATAGAATGCAAATGGGGCTGTACAAGATCAACTGAGAATTGCAAGTCCCAGGGATTATTTTCTTGTTTACATTTTGAGATATATAAGCGAGAACAACTCATTTAAAACTTGGAAATCATCAGAAATCAGGATGCCTACAGCTCTGTCTTAGATCTCTAAGCATATGCTTTTCCACTGTTTCATTATTTGGTTGCCCATGTTTGTATTCTTGGCCATGTACCTACCAATGTTCCTCAATAGTACTGAGCCTTCTGTTCAGTCATAAAAGTTTTTGGATTTGTTACTCAATTTTTTGCATACTGAGTTCTGTTGTAGCTATTGCTATTTTTCAGCCCTGGTGTTGGTGCAAAGGCAGGCACAGCTGTGATGGTCACCAGCTGTCCTGGGATTGTGGCTGCAGTGTCAGTCTTGGATTAGACTCTCTCTGAAGGTGCAGGCACCGGTTAATACTTGAGTTCAGTTTGCACAATGAACTGTAATACAGGAACATAAAGAAGGAATATGGGACCATTGCAGGTGCTGTCGCATTGGCACAGATTTGGGGCAATTACCCCTATTTTAATTATCCTAGATTAAAGCTGCCAGCTGCATGCATGTCCTAGACCTGTGCATTTCAAGAGCTACAGATCCTGTTCAGTTCTTCCCTGCCATTGGATAGCTACTCAAGAATCTCTTCCTTCCCATTCGCCTTGCCAGGCAAGCATGTAAGGATCACCAACCTTAGCTTTATCATTGGATCACAGATTGGGATGTCTAAAGGAAGTTTCTTCCTTTAGAAAGGTAGGTCCTGGATTTAACCGATATCCCTCCCGGTCCCTACCTATTCCTCTGCCGGAGCATGGATTACCTACATTTTCTGTATTGTCTTTGTCACCCTGCCGTGGCCGTCTTGGCTACCTCAGGCCATTTCAAATGCCATTTTGTGCTTCATCTTAGGAAAATTGGATCAAGGGCCACACGCCTGCTTTAGTATGAGCTGTCTATGAAATTACTAAATCCCACTGACTCTAATGAACAGACTTCCATGGACCACACTGGGAACTTGATGCAGGTATTTTCTGTGAAGCTGAAATACATGTATGGCAGTTCTGTTTTCGAGTACTGGCATGTTCCTTGCAAAGATGAAACAGAGGGCATCCCTATCTGGATGTCCCAGCCGTGGGAAGTTTGGACAGTTTTAAGGGAGTTGGGTCCTCCTAGTTGTCAGAGAGGTTCAAGGCACTGAGTCATTTACATCCCTGAGAGGAATCCACAGCTGTGTCAGAGACTGTAAGCAGTGGAATTCACCGTGAGGTGTGGATTAAGTGTGCATCTTACTCACGTTTGGGCTTTGACTCTATAGTTACACACTTGTTTTCCAAGAGAAGTCATAGGTACAGGAGTGTTCAGGGAAAGGGTTCATCCAATCACATTTTCTTCCAGCTTGTTACCCTGAAAAGATCTTTGTTTTCTTGAGCCCACTTCACCAGAAGTTGAGACTTTTGCATGCAGTAAAGTATAAGGAGTACAAGCCCTATCACTGAGTACTGGGATATTTTCCCACACTGAAATGCCCATGGATGGGGCTTGGAGCAACCTGGGCTAGTGAAAGATGTCCCTGCCCATGGCAGGGAGTTGGAATGAGATGATCTTTAAGGCTCCTTCCAACCCAAACCATTCTGTAATTCTGCGATTGCTATAATAAGCAGTCTCCCCTCAGAACCATAGGAGATGGTGGTGTCCCAAGAAGAGAGACTGCTTTTCCCTAAATTTATTAGTGGATGATGTTGCAGCAGAGAGCACCACATTCTAGAAATGCCTGCTTCTCAAGCTGGAGCAGAGAAGTGTATTTCACACAACTAGGCATATCAACCAAGCGTAAATCACGGAGGAGATAATTACATGGCCCCAGGAAATCAAGTAGCTGTTCTGTTATGCCCAGCTTGGGCTCTGAATCTTCACGTAGCCTCCCGTTGCCATGATAGCTAGGCTTCAGATGTGCTTTCTCTGATCTCTCTTATTTACCTGCTTTCAGGTATTTTGTGAAGCTTAAAATAGCAAATGTGTTCAGTTCCTGGTAGTGGAAAGATGCCAGGCAAGGTATAAATTATTAACTTTTCCAAGGTAGAGATTTGCATGAATTATGTGAAGTTAAACATGAATTTCTACTCATACTGCAGTTTTCAAATGTCTCTTGAGGATTTTATTCATTATTTCCCTCATATTTTCTTTAATTGTATAAAATCCAGAATGATTGAGGGTGAGAAGGAGGATTCTTTTTTTTTATTAATACTTACTTAAATAATTGAAGAAATGAAGTTTACTTGAATTTGAAATAATTACAATGAATTCCTGCTGGCACAATAAAGGACAGATTTCATCCCAGTGCTCCATGGGTATCATGCCAGCTGTTTTCCATTTCACATGTTGGAAGAGTTTTGCCAGTGTCCTTTAAATCCGGTATACCTGGCATCAGGTATCAGGTATCCAAGTGATTCTTATTTCATCTGTTGCATCCATCCGTGTTGTCTTCTCTTGACCTTTTAAATCTGCAAGCTCTTCTGAGCAAGGATCATATCATTACATTTGCATAGTGATTATTAGCAAAGGTCTGGAATCATTGAGCGTTCCTGTACTATAAAAAATTAGGGAAAAAACCAGCAATCCAAGGCCAAATGACAAGGCATTTGTAAATAACATAACTAGGTTTTAATGGTTAAATTAACTGTAAAATGGGAAGGGACAGTGGATAGTTACGTAAAAGCCTGGGAAGAAAATGTGTACTCACACATTTTAACTTTGGTCATCCTGAAAATACCGCCAAAAAAGAAATTAAGGTTTTGTTTTCTAATTCACATTGAGAAGACGTGTCAACTGTTGGTTTTAAACCAAACTGTGTAAGCACCCAGTAAAATCATTTAAGCTTGCTGTGCCAAATGACTTCTGCTGGAGAACAAAACAAGTAATATATTCAGAAACCCTAATATTACACAAGATAGAGCTGGAAAGAAATGTGTTGTCCAAAACTTGAATCGAAAAATGTTATTGATGAGGGGATGATAATGCGTTCCTGTCACTATCTGACCCCACACCATGAAGTCATGTGTTGGATTGCAAAAACAGCTATCCAAGGTTTATCTGTAACAAAATGATGGAATTTGTGTTTAAATGGACCTTCACAGACCATCCGGTTCCAAACCCCCTGCCATGGGCAGGGACACCTTCTACCAGACCAGGTTGCTCAGAGCCCCATCCAGCCTGGCCTGGGACAGTCCCAGGGATGGGGCAGCCACAGCTTCTCTGGTTGACCTGTGCCAGGGCCTCACCACTCCCACTGTAAAAAATATGTTCCTAATATGTAATCTACATTGACCTTCTTTTAGCTTAAAAGCATTAGCCCTTTCCCTCTTTCTGGAAGTCCACTAAAAAGTCTGTCCCCGTCTTTCTTAAGGGTACATAGTTTTTCATAGTTTTTCAAAACTCCGTAAATTTTGAAAATCTGCCTGGTGGACCACCACCACCACCACCACCATAGGGAAAATCTGGCATTACACAGCACCAACTGTTAAAATGCTTATTCGAGAAAGAGACTTCAGAGTACTAATACACAGAATATTTTTAGGGAAACATTTTTTCATGCTCAATAGCAGTCAGGGAGCAGTTGAACATTAGGACAGGTTAGAATTAGAGAACGTACAGAAAACATTCTCGTGCTGCTGCATGTCTGAATGTGCATCCCCACACTGAATGCAAGCAAAGCTATGGTTGTCCCATTCCAAAATGGATTCCAAAATGGGTTGGGCCTAGAGAGCAGGAAGATGAGTAAAAAGCATAAGCAAGAAAAGAAAATGCCTCCTAACACAGGACCAATAGCTGGACCAGGAAACTTCAGTCTAGGAAAGTAATGAATGAAGAAGGATGTGACAGAGTTCTTTAAAATCTGCAGTGCCTTGTCCAGTTCTGGGCTGCCTGGTACAAGAAAGATAAAATTTGCTGAGCAAGACACTTTATGTAAGGAGAGGCTGAGAGAGCTGGGGCTGCTCATCCTGGGGGAGAGAAGGCTCAGGGGTGCCTTACCCATGTGTGTAAGCAGCCAGTGGGAAGGAATGAAGAGCAGGGTCAGACTGCTCTCCGTAGTGCCCAGTGGACAAGAAGCTGGAGGTGCTCAAACTAGGGGACAGGTTGCCCAGAGAAGTGTTGAGATCTCCATCAGTGGAGATGCAGGAAACCCAACTGGACAGCATCTGCTCCAAGTGGCCCTGAAGGGTTGGACCAGGTGGTCTAGAGAGGGTCCTTCTATCCTAAGCTATTCTGTGAAAAACGAGTCGTAAGGGAAAAAAAGCAGTGAAGAAGAAATTACTGTATTTTTCTCTTTCTTAGTGAGCAGATG
This sequence comes from Acanthornis magna, assembly GCA_036785705.1. Taxonomy (NCBI): domain Eukaryota; kingdom Metazoa; phylum Chordata; class Aves; order Passeriformes; family Acanthizidae; genus Acanthornis; species Acanthornis magna. Next base: position 3,940,576 of record JAWUZG010000173.1, on the reverse strand, counting down.
GTATCAAAAGAAAATTATCAAGACAAAGGTTGGAAACAAAATAAAGGGCTTTTTATACAGTGCATAAGTGAATTATGGAGCCCTTTATCATAGTGTTTTGTGGATGCTAAATAGCAATTAGATAAATCCATAGAAGAAACATTTATCAAGGTCAGTTAAGTACAGTATTACCCACAAATCCTGAATTGCCCGAATGCACAAGTCTTTGGAAACTGAAACAATAAACAGAAAAATTCATGTATTCTTACCAACGCAGTCTCACTCTTCTTTTGACTTTTGTTACTTGTCACAGTTGAGGACATGACATGATACAGCTGACCTTGCATAGCTGATCCTCTAAGTGCAATGAATGTGCACTCTGTGATCCATTTCACTGTAAATGCTCTGAAAAAAAAAAAAAAAAAAAAAAAAAAAAAAAAAAAAAAAAAAAATCAGCGTTTGTCTTAGAAGAAGAAAATATGCCTTAAGAAGAGAAAGAAATTATTTACATAGAGGTCAGGTTTGTTCACCAAGAAAGTTCCATTCTCATATCTGCTTTTGATGAGTGCTGTATTCCAAGGCTTTTTAAAAAATTGATATTTAAAATATAATACAGGAAATTCCATACTGAAAACTATTCCAGCTCAAGTGAATATTTTATATGCTTTTCAGAGGCTTGGTGTACTTCTAAAGTATAGAAGTATAAATAAAATTACTTAAATGACTTAACATCAAATGGGAATTAGGAAATCTGTGACTTTTCCAAAACACTAGAGTATATTAGGAGAGTGAAGACTTTCCTGTTTAAAAAAGCAAATCTTACAGTTTTAGGAAAACTGAAGCATGTGCTGAAGGAATGTTTTATCATAATTAATTCTTAAGAAAAATAGGGAAGAACTTGATTTGCATAATCCAGAAGGTTGGCTCTCTCTGTAATGGACTAAAATTGAGGCGATTGAACCCTGGGGTTTATCTTTAGTTTTGATTATGACAAATAAACAAGTTAATAAGCACCTACACCATTGGCTTGCATCACAGGGCAGGAAGAGTCTGGGTAAGAGTTTTCATACTTCCTTTTTGGCTGAAGACCTGTGTGCTCAAACAGAGAAGAATAAGTGGATGTGACAGGATTTTGTGCAGAGAATCTGTACAAGGTTGAAAATGTTGAGAAATTGGACAGTGTAAGGATTAACTGAAGTCTGGGCAAGCAAGTTTTCTCTTGAAGATGAGAGCAGCTGAAGCTGCCTTTGAACTGATGTCAGTGGGACACTGTGATTAAATACATCTTGTTTTAAAGCGCTGCCGGTCCCCGTGGAGCAGTGATTAGGAATCAGATCAATTACGCTTCGGTATTGGTTAAGGCTGCCTTTTTTCCTGCTGTTGCCTGAACTCCAAGTCTTTGGAATGAGATGGTAGAAAGGAGGAGCTCCAGGTTACTAACCTGGGAATGCTGTTAGTTTTGCTTGGGTAGGAAGAATCTCATGAAATATCACATCTCTTCCTTCCTCCAACTTCATTTAGAGTATACCAGCTTTGGGTTTTGGGGTTTTGGTTTTGTTTTCTTTTTTTTTTTTTTTCCCTTTTTTTTCCCCCCATATCTGCTCTGGGTGAGTACTGACTTCTGTGGCCAGCACCTGAGCCTGATGCATGCTGTGTCTTGAAGTAATTATGATCTCGATCTGAAAAGCTGAACACAGCTGTAACTGTTCTAAGTCCCTTTGTTTGCAGTTTGATTGCTTTGATAGTATTCTCCAATTATGTGTGATGATAATTAAAGAATGTTTAAAACATTGTGCACAAAAGAAACATGTAACAGTGCTGGAAGCAGGATAAAAATTGCCTTTATTTAAATGCTGAGATTGTAGGGAAAGAAAAGGAGGAACCTGAGTGCTTAAAATGGCTTTTAAGCAGAATTTGAGTGTCTGTGGTGCTGACTCCACCCACTGAGTCAGATCACTTTGACAAATCTCTCAGTCACTCTCTTTGACCTTAAATTTTATGCCTCAGGTTGAGCATGATATTATGCCTGTTTTGCTTGGTTTAAACACCACCAGCACTTAAATCAGGACTCTGGGAGCAGTTGAGCCTCTCCGTTTATAGCAGCCTCAATCTGATGGGTTTGCTCTGAAGAAATATGGAAAAAATTGCCCTTCAGGAAACTCAGACATCACACAGAGTTTCACCACCCATGGTACAACAGTTGTCAGCTACTGATGAATGCTCTCTAGAAGGAAAGCCAAAACCTGTGTCCTTCCTGGGCTCCAAGCTGCAAACCAGGGGCTGACATAATTTCCCTGAGTACTGCTTCTTTCCATGGGCTGTTCTGTGATTTCCCTCAGAAATCTCTCAACTGAGTGAAAGTCCAGCCATATTCCAGGGAATGGAGCCAAGGACATGGCCAGAACACCTCTGTGTGGCATAATCCCCCAAGCTGTTGGACTCCTCATTAATTAGACCTCACGAAAGCAGCTAGTTTTGATGACTGATTGATATTAATTACCTCTACGATATAATCCCTCCTGTCTCTGACTATTTAAATACCCACCTGAAAAGTCAAGTGAGAAAAAGAGACAAAAACCCCTCTTGGAAATTGCTTCTTATTCTTAGCCCATTGGCTGTTAATTATTCCCTGTGTGTGAGCTCATATTGTACCTTGCAGAAAAGGCACCATGAAAGATGTTACAGATAGCATTTATGCACACAAAGAGCTTTGAAATACCACTTTTAGTCCATAATAGTGAAGCCAAGCCTACACTCTTGTGAGTCAATTGCCTCTCAGATGGTTTGGACAGACTTTTCTGAAACTCAGCACACAGTGATTTTGTTCTCTTTAATCACTCTTCCACAGAGGGACTTGCTATGAAAGCAAACTCTGGCCATGCTGACAAATGGAACTGAGGGTATTAGGGTTTTCTCCTTTTCCCAAAAGAAGTCAAAACTGCAGGTATATTTGTACATGTATATTTTGTTAAGTTTGTTTTCAGCTCAGTATTTTCAACTGGTGGAGCTGTTTGATTAGCTGAAATCAACTACAGCGTATGGAAATTTTATCTACCACAGGAAAAGACTCCAAGGGACACAGCAGGACATGAGAGGCTGCTCTGGAAGAAATAGTTTTCCCCTGAAGGCAGTAGAGCTCATTTTGGGATTCCACTTTAATCATGTGCTGTGGTCTCTCAGTATGTAAAAAAGACCCCAATCAAAAGGGAATTACTGCCTGCAGATCACAAGGTCTGAGAGACATGAAAAATGATGCACTGCTTCCATGGGGAGTGATTTAGTGGCTCAGCATAGGTCCCTTAGAAAAAGGGCTTCTTTAATTCTGTTTCTTCCTGAAGGATAAGGAGAGGACACCTGTGCTGTGGCTCAGAATACCTCTTCCAGATCTTACTCATAGTGTGTTTCCAAGGGAGATTTTCTCTAGCAACAAACCCAGTTTGGGACAGCCTTTTCTTTCTATTGTCCCACAGCTCATTCCTGCCTCTGTGTTACACTGTGAGATTGTGTGTGATGAAATCATACGAATTAACATGAAACACAGCGAAAAATACAGGATTCTCTTGAATGAAGAAATTGGATGAAAAAAATTTAACTGAGAGAAGAGGCTAATGTAGTTAAAGTACTTCCAGTTCAAAGAAAGATATGCCTTGTTAACACTTAAATGAAGATAAATCAGTTTCTGTGCACTGGTTAGAGCCCACAAAAACTGTGATATGAGTGAAAAAACTCATGTTGAGGCATGCACATCCCTGCTGAGCAGTACTATGGAAGGAAACAGAGACCCTAGAGCTCTGTCTTTCCCAGCCTTTGGGGAATATCTCCATATTTTCGAAAGGCAGCTGAGCTTCCAGAATAAGTCCAGTTCTTTCTCCATAATCTCAGTGCCTTCTAAGGGCTTTCTGTGAAGGGTTGAAATGCTTTGGAAAAATTTCATTGTGGGTTGAGGGTGGTTTAAAAGATCAGTAACCATTCATCTTGATGTCTAGTCTTTTAATAGATAGCTAGTGGGGTAAATGAATGGCAAAGAGCCATTTAATGAGATGAATTAAAATTCTTGGAAACAAGGGATTTAATAGCCATTAAAAGTCGTCAGACTTCTTTATGTGCCTCAGGCACACCAGCAAAACTATAGGAGACTGCTGTGGTGTTTGAATTGGGTGAACTGAAGCTGTCTGCTAGGAGACACGCACGTGTGAAGGGAAGTGAGCAAAATGAGAATCACTTACAAAAGGAGAAGAAAGACAGTGTTGGCTTTGATTCCTTCCAGGTAAAGACCAAATCCAAGGGGGCATCTCTTGGATACCCAAAATAATGCACTGGAACAAATGGTTCTTTCAACATTGGAAGTATTGAAGAATGGAAGAGACTGGTCTGCTATAGAGTGGTCACTCAGCTGAATTTTCTTGTGCCTTCCAGAGTGCAAACAGTGACACTATTTCTTGTTTTAGTTTGGGGTTTTTCCTCCTAAAGCTAGGGGGTTTATAAAAATTTCTAGTACGTGTACTCTGCTTAATGATTCTTGCTCTTACTGCAGTTGTTTTAATCAGCAGAGAAATTAATACAGTCTCCCTTATTGATTAAAGATTCATTTCCATTAAACATACATTCATAAAATCTCTTTGTGACCTCCCCAGTCCACCAGATATCATTGGAACCAGCCGGAAGCTTCAGCAGTTATACTGTGAGGAAGCTCAGATGGACGAAAAGTGATAACATAAACCTTCCAGCACTGAAAATGTTCTCCTCAGCTTTGATCTCTGTCAAATAAAATTTTTCTAGCTAATTTCTCCTCTACCAATCCCCAGAATAAGGGATATAGCTTGGATTTTATATTAAAAATAATCTCTGAACTCAACATGGTGTCTTATTGAAAAATTCTGTTTTATCACCTTGGATCCTGGGACAAAATGATCACTTTTGTTAGGAAGCATTAGCCCTCACTTCTCATCACCTGTACTGAACAAACTACTTTTTTAGACAATTTATTGTTGTTAATATTAATTTTTTTTAAAATCAGCATTGTCTGCAGTTTCACCTTCTGTCTATGCCCTTCCCACCGTCCTTCAGTCTCCTTTTTAAGAGTGTGGGGCAAATTCGGGCAGCAGTTTCATGAACGCAAATGGACAATATCCATAATAAAGTCTGGACCTATCCCCTGTAAAGTAATCCTTGCCTACATTTTATTGCAAGCAGCTTGAGCAGTCTGAGCCTGATGAAGGTTTTGAAGTCCTACTCTGCAGCCTGAGGAGCTCCTCAGCTTTTCAGACAGCTCAAAAGGGGCACTTGGCTGGGATTATACGAAGTTCAATCAAGGCAGAGCTGTTATAACAGCCCTGTGCAGCTTTGTGATTCGGGCTTCAAGCTTTCCAATAAATTACTATTTCCACAGCCTTGATGGTCTGTGATTTCACCTCCCTCGCAGAGAACCCATTTTTCCCAAGTTTCAACATCTTCAGAGGAGCTTGAGTGGCTGTAGGTGAGGCAAGGGGGCAGACGATGATCCCTCTGGCTAAGGCAGCGGTACAGTTAAGGGCACAGCAATCTTTCTCTCCTGGAAGTGATGGAAAAGCTCCATAATGGAGCAGACATTCCCTGAG